>JAFBJR010000225.1:0-641735 GCA_016785285.1 Brachirus orientalis | reverse complement strand
ACACATACACACATTATACAGTGCCATTTTACTGTTCTGTAGGACACATACTAGTGGCAGGAATCACACACGTGATGTGATACATACCAATAATAACATGATACAAAGATTCTTTGTCATCATATTAGGCCATTTTCCATCAGAGGAACTGTTCTCATTTACCCGGGTAATTACAATATCTCAGCGTGTTTCCACCCAAATTACCCTGGTAAATGCTGTATCCGGGTAAATTTAGTACCTGCTCGTGACTAGGGACTTTTCAGATTATCAGGAACTTTGGAGGGGCGGGGCTGTGTTGAACATACCTTGCAGCTCTTTCCATGTTGCAAACGTCGGGACTTTGCCGCTATATTTAGCGAGCTTTCAAACCCTCTAGTGACCCTTTTTCAAAAAAAAGCAACTAGCAACAAATCTAGCGTCTGTTTCTTGTGTCATTTGAGACTTTTGGAGACACTGACACGAAAGCACGTATCATTCTAAAGGTCTCTGCACACCGGAACGTGAATGATTCCGATGCAAAATATGGCACAGCCTCTCATGCGTGATGCATATAACATATTGCACAAGGATAGACGACAATATATCACCAAATCGATATTTTGACCCACCCCTAACACGTACATGCCAATAAGAGCGTTTACTTTTAAGCATTTTAATGATATTAACCCTTTTGTGATTCAAAGCGCGAGTGGATTTTATTATAGAAGGATGAAGAAATGCCTGCTTTCACACAGGTGCGGCGTTTCATAACGTGCCATCCGTGTTTCACAGCGGCCAAAATAATGCGTGAATCTCATGCAAACACTGAACACACTTTGTTTCAAGCCAGGTGCATAATCTTCTCTGCTGGCAAACTCCGAAATGAAATGCCCCAGTGAGTCTGATTGGATTAGATAAGAGATGATTCGATTGAGGCAGGAGTTGTGGCAGGTGTGTATCTGTGTGTATGTGTGAGAGAGACACTGCCTTGGAGCGTTTTGTCTCTCACATTAGCTTTAATCATCAAATTGACTGTGAAAAATGTCACAGTTTTTTTTTGCCCCACTTGTCAGTGCGTACACTAGTGGAAATGTGCCTTTAATCTCGGAAAAGCTGACAAAGTCTGTCCTACAAACATAGAAAAAGCATAAAGCAGAAATTAGCAGAAAACCACAAGCAGAAATTAGCACGAGCAGGACAGGAAGTCAAACAAACAAGTGTCCAGTTTATTTTCAGAATAAAAGCCCATACTGTATTTCACTTAACTACCGTACATTCCACACTATAGAGTGCACCTGAGTATAAGCCGCACCACTCAAATTTCATAAAATTTAAGAAAAAATACACATATAAGCCGCACCTGACTATGATGCTGAAACATGAGATGTTTATGGTACACAGAAAAATTGTTTTAAATGTTTAATTACTAAACACGGCTGTAATACAGCAGTAAAATGAGATAACCATCTGAAATACGCTCTTTTTGCACTGAGTTAGTACTTTGTGCTGCCGTCGCCAAGCTTACACGCAGCAGCTCTGTTTCCTTCTTGGACAGCCAAATCCATGACGAGGGTGTGTAAATGAAGCACAAAAAAGACTGTTCAAAACACAATTAAACTAGCGTCCTCGGCGCATTACAGTTTCTCTTTAACCTGGCTGTCTTGCTCTTGCGCTGCTTGAGCGCCCTCTGGTGGCCACTCGGCCATAAACATCCATTCAGATTCAGAAAACTTTATTTATCCCGGTGGGGCGATTGAGGAAATCACATCAAAACTGTTTTTGTTAAGTGTCCCCAACCACATTTCATTGAAACTATTCCTTTAAACTAACTTCCAAACTGATAAAACTAACTCAAAAAGCCCCAAACTTAATGACCCTGGTGTATATTTGAGTGTGCCAGTGTGTGCATGACACACTGTTAACTTTTTGGCCAGCTTTTGTTTTTGTCATGCGACAGACGAAGACTCAGCCTGTGGCGCAGTGGAGAAGCTGGCAGTGCCCAGCGGGGGGGTCTGGTGTGTGTTTGTGCTTCTTCAGCTGCTCTTTGGATGATGACTGATTTGTTTGTGTGTGCGTTTGTGTGTGCGTGCGTGATGAAAAAGTCCGTGGCGTGTGTGGGCGGAAAGCTCAGGTCTGTAACAGTTGCTCTGATGAGCCATGATCGAGTTGACGAGACACTCACTGTTGCTGAGGTGATTCAAAGCTGCGGCCGTTTTTTTTGTTTTTTTTTGTGTGTGTGTCTTTATGGCCAAATGTTATTTTCAGTGCACTTTATTAGGGAACATTGGACAAATCAAATACATGTTGTACTGCAACTTCATTAGGTATAGAGGACAAAGGGCCAGGTTGACACAGGATGGGACGGATCCATGCTTTCATGCGGTTTCGATCAGATTCCGACTCTACCGTAATTGAGACTCATCAGACCAGAAAATCTTCTCCAGTCCCCTTTTGTCTAATTTTGGTGAACTGATACAATCTGCATCCCCTTCCAAACCCCTATAATCTGTTTTTGTAGCTCATCTGCCTCCAACCTTTGACGCGTTATAAGTTCACAGATGATCTTCCTCGTACTTTGGTTGTAACGAGTAACGGTTATTGGAGTTACTGTTGCCTCTCTATCATAACAATCCAGTCTGGCCATTTCTCCTCTGACCTCTGGCATCAACAAGGCATTTTTTTGTTTTCTCTTTTTTTTCAGACCACTCTCTGTGTGAAGGTATTACATAAAGGCTTCTAGCTGAATCTTATTGTGTAACGGTGCGATGCTTTAGTGCAAGTTGCACAAAACCTCAAGCACTAGGTGGGTACGCGGTTCCCCAGAGGGTTACATAAACAACGTACAGCATCACATTTTAACAGTTTGAGCGGAAGCGGACATGTTGGCGTGTTTGTGAATTTTTCCATGTCCGTGTCAAGGAGACTAACCCGATTCCCGAGGCTTTTTCATACACATGTACATGGCAACGCTCACGTAGAGCGGAGAGGGATGGAGGCAATAAGAGTAAGCAAGGCAAAGACACATCCTTGGCTTTCAGGAGGAGTTCAGGAAGAAAAGCAAAATCATGAAAAGCCAGAAAACAGGGCTTTAAAAGTCAACCCGTTCAACTGCTTGCTTACAGAGATATCTCATCAGCCAATCAAATGGCAGCAATTTAATGCCGTTAGACATGTGGACATGGTTAAGACGAGCTGCTGAAGCTCAAATTGAGGATCACAATAAGGGGGAAAAGGGCGATTTGGGAGAATTTGAACGCGGCATGGTTGCTGGAGTATCTGATCTAAAGGCACAGTCGTCTTTGGGGTTTACAGAAAATATTCCACAAAAAAGAAAATCAGCAAAAACGACCTTGATGATGTCGCAGGTCAGAGGAGAATAGCCAGAATGGTTTGAAACAGTATATAAGTAATAACCGCTCAACCAAGGTACGAGGAAAACCATTTCATAAGATACAACCCATTTAACCGGGAAAAAAATAGACAACAGCAGTGAGATCGGGGAAAATGTTGCTTGGTCTGTTATGTCTCAGTTTCTGCTGTGACATTCTGACGGTGGGGTCCGAATTTGACATAAATCACATGAAAGCATGGATCCATCCTGTCTTTTATCAGCCATTCACGCTGCTGGTCATATTGTAATGGCCTGAAGAATAATTTCTTGGCATTATTTTAGTTTTTTTTTTTTTTTTGACAGTACATCTGCGACAGTAAGTACGCTGTTCTCAGAACTCGAACCAACATTGCACGTTTGAGATTTGGTGGACTGGAAGACTCGCTAGATGCTATCTCTGTGAAGCGTTTATTCATGCAACTAAGAATGAAGGCGGTCTGAGCAAGGTGTGCCTAATAATGTGGCCAGTTAGTGTATATCATCACATCTCCACAGCCCTTCCCTCTGGACAGTGTGTTGTGTAAGTGTTGTAAAAAGGCTCCTGCAGTCGGCACAACTGACTCACAGTCTACTGTATGTGGTTTCCATTATTACAAAAAAACCTCTTACTCATCACAAAGCTGCGTCGTTACTCAGATTAGACTCTTTGGTCTCTTGGTGGAGTTGGGCAGATTTGGAAACTAACAAGAAGGGAAGCGGGGGCCGAGCACAGACAGAAGAAAAGCAGTTACTGTGGTCGATTTGGATAAAAGCTTCACCAGAATGGGAGTAAAAAGTAGGGGATTAGGAGCACAGCGAGGACGTGCAACGGAGCAAATGGCTCTTTAATGGCCAAGTCGCATAAACTGTAATTGAATCCAAGCAACCTTATTAAGGAAGGATTCATTTTAGCCACATCGATAATTACCTCACGACGACAGAGGTGTGGGTTGCCGGGGCAAGTGGTGTGGTAACCAAGGAGCTAATTAGCAATAACCAGTGATTATGTTACGACTACTATCAGTTGACAGGTTGGTAATGATCTGGGGAAAATTTAGTAATTTCCTGATTGTCCTTACTGTAATTTTGAGTATTATGACGGCCGCCCTGACGTAACATCAGCAGGTTTTTCTAAATAAATTGTAAAAGTAATAGTCTGAAATAATGTCATTTTTTCCCCAAGAATTGGACAAATAAGTTTTTAAGTCCATGTCTTTTACATATTTCGTAATACATACAGATCATGTAAAAAAAAAAAACATAATTTAAAGTTCTCATGCTCGCATTAGTAGTAAATCAGTCGTAAATATTTATTTCATGTGCTAATGCTTCGTCCACGGTAAATATAGAAACTGAAGCTTGACTTAAATGTATAAATCGCACTTTTCGCACGTTTTTTTTTTGCAGAAACCCTTGGAGGTTAATTGGAATAGCTGTCGGAATGTTCGGTTTGTTGATTTGTCTTAATAGCTGAACAAATACGACACAGATTGCGATCAAATTTAGCACACCCCCATTTCCACCCGGTGGTATATACTTCAGTTCAGTTTTCTAAATTGTGCAATATACACAGTCAAACGTTGAGAAGAGCACCAACAATTTTTGACAACCTTCCATTTGGGCACTAAGCCCAGTGGTCTGTCTCAATTGTCAGTCACTCGCTTGTTATGAACGGTCGCCAAGAAGAACGAATCCGAAGATTAATTCTTCACTGTAGAATTTAACGAGGAGCTACACTGTTGTGCTTGTATGACAGTGCACTGTAGAAGTAGATCAGAGTCATACTAGCAGCTACGTACGTATCGTGTTCCATACCGTACCACGGCAAGCTGAACTGTACTGTACCGCGTGGGGTGAGTCGCCTATCAGCTGGAAGGTTATGGGTTAAATTTCCAGCTCTGCAAGTCTACATGCCAATGGGTCCTTGGGCAAGACACGCGTGTGCGAATGGAGGACACGCGGATACGCGGTATGAATGTGTGAGTGAATGGGCGAAGGGCGAAACGGCAGTGTAAAGCAGCTCAGAGTGGTCATCCAGACTCAAAACGTGCTCAATAAACACAGACCATTTACCGTCTGTTGGAAACAAGGCGTAAAAAAACCTCCAGCATTACACTCTCATCAGTCAACAGGTTTGCAAGTGCAACAGGTCCACGAATGTCCCTGTGGTTCTGTTCAGCCAGTGGGCACACGCTGCTCGCTGTGAGTTATTACGTCAATAACGCGCAGGGCTTCCCGTCGAGTCCTGTGTGCCGCGTTATTGCAGAAATCCATAACAGAAGTCGCAATGTGAGGAGGTGATCAGGTAAAGCTCGACAGTCCCATCGGTCCAGACACAGTGTGATGGACCCACTTTCATTTTCTTCATGCCGGACCCTTCTTCCTCCTCCACCGTGTGACCCGGGGCACCTAATCCACTAATGGAGGCGCAGAGAAGGACTGATGGTTGGACAGAGAGACAGTAATGGAGGAGGAGTGGAAGAGGAGCTGACATTTTCAGCCAGGAGTCTGAAACATTGATTGAAAAAATGATTTAATCTCTAATGGACAGTTTGGGGACTCCAGTCCATTGGTATGTGTGTGTGATCTTGTATTTGTTACCTCTTTAGGACCTTTTTTTCTGGCATAAACACTAACCTTGTCAGGACCAGTAGTACTCATGGAGACCAAAACCTGGTCCTAATGAGTCAGAACCCTAATTTCTGAGGAACTAGTTAAGATTAGGGCTAAGATTTGAATTGCGGTTAGGTTAAGGTTATGGTTAGACATTAACTGGTTGTGGATAAGTTTCGGAATACCGATTGGGTTTAGGTTGTCCAAATGAGTGGAAGTCAATGCAGTGTCCTTAAAAGGATAGCTGCACAAACCTGTGTGTGTGTGTTCAAGTGGGGTCAGTGGGTTCGTCATAAAGAAAAAGCCTCGTCGTCTTTGACCATTTCACTTGCATTGTATTCTATTGCACTGAGGACATGACAACGTTTTAAAGGAGGACCTAAAGCGACGCCAAAATATGCATTTGTTGTGAACGCAGCAGGAGACGCCGGCTGCTTGTTTCCCGAGGGAGGAAAGTCTCTTGAGAGTCTTTTACGAGAGTCTGAAGACGCACTGAGGAAGTTACTGTATCAGCAGCTGCATTAAACTGATTCACAGCAGTAAAAAATAGGCCATTGATCAGCTCATAGTGCTTTTAAACCGACACAGTCATCTGTTAATCGATGTATTTATATCTTTTACTTAATATCCAGTGAACGTTTGGTAACTGAGTATTACATTCCTTGTGTGTACATACAAACCTATCTTTGTGGGGACATTTTGACCTGATGCCCACAAGGTTAGAGGGCTTTTTTAAGTTTTAGACCTGGTTTTAGGGTTAAAACTAGAAATAGGTTAGGGTTAGGCACTTAGTTGTGATGGTTAAGGTTAGAGTGAGGGGCTAGGGAATGTATTATGTCTATGAGGGTCCACACAAATAACACAAGACCAGTATTTGTGTGTGTGTATATACATGTTTTCTACCCCTGTAGGGACCAAAACACATACAAACCTTTCTTTGTGGGGACATTTTGACCTGATGCCCACAAGGTTAAAGGGCTTTTTTAAGTTTTAGACCTGGTTTTAGGGTCAGAACTAGGTTTCGGTTAGGGTTAGGCACTTAGTTGTGATTGTGAAGGTTAGAGTGAGGGGCTAGGGAATGTATTATGTCTATGAGGGTCCACACAAAGAATACAAGACCAGTGTGCGTTTGGCTCAGATGATGGCTGTAACTGACGATGACTCAGACTTCAGCCTAGCCCTCCTTCCTCCACTCCTTCCCCTCGTCCTACTTTCCTTCCCTTTCCTTTCCGTCCTCTCTGCCTCCTTCCCGTCTCCTTTCTTTTATCCTCTCTTCCTTCCGTCTCCGTGAGACTCGGCGCAGTGGCAGTTACTGTAAATTAAGGATCAGGGTTTAGATGATGGACTCTCCGCCCACATACTTGTATCTCCTCTAAAATGCTGACACTTACAGTTTTCAGTTTAATCCTCAATTCGTCCGTTAAAATACCCAAAGTGGCTGATGCGAGGCCTTCGCTGACAAGACGATTGTCTGGAAATATTGTGCTGTCAATGCCACAGCACTTGCCTTTAGATTTTAAAGGTTACGCAGTATCATCGTGAAGGTCAGTATAATGAAAGACAATGTGCCGTCAGATTTCTCTCTCTCTCTGAGTGCTTCGAGTGCTTTTCATGCAACAAAAACACAGTTAAAGTGAATCATGTTGTCATTTGACCACTTTAGAAGGGGGAACAAAGAGAAGACGGTGACGATAAGAAATGCCATCATCTACGCAATGGAAGGCTGAAGAGATTTAGAGCTTGGAAAACAGAATTTGTCACAAGAATTCACGAGCTCGTATTGAATTAACGTGACGATTAGACTGTGCAGTGGCGTGATATCCCGTTAAAACAAATAAAGAGACACGGAATCGGAATCTCAGCCTGGTTCATAAAAAAAATCGTCCTGGTTGAACAAACGAATGTTGATTTTAACATTTTCAAGCAGCTGTTTTTTTGGCCTCCTCAGGTCAGAACGAGGACAACAACGAGGCAGCTTCTCCGCCGAGTGACGGCGCGTGTAAACGCGTCACGTCAGTGTGTGTCTGCATGCTTTACGCTCCAATGTTCAGGAAACTGTACGCACGTAGAAACATAGTGGCGTGCTTGTTTTTCCTTTAGACGCGAGCATTCATGTGGACAGATGCAGGCGTGGGTGCACGTGCGTGTGTGTGTCTGCAGCTGTGACTCTTGTCTGCTGTGTGAGGCGAGGTTATGGCATCCTGTTCCTTTTCCCCGCTGCCTCTCCATCTGGAGCCGAGCCAGCCTCAGTGAACTGTTACAGTGGGATACGGCTTCATTATCTCCGTGGAGAATGCCGGCATCCGGACCAAGGCCTGCTTCTCTGCGTGCGATTGTGTTTGTGTGTGTATCTGTAGCTTTGTGATAAACTGGTTCAAATACTTAAATAAACTGACATACAGTACTGTGCGTAAGTCTTAGTCCACCAGCAGCTTTGTTGTTTTTCTGTCAGTTTTGTGATCGTCTGTGTTTAGATTGAAAAGATGTGACTAAAAGTCAGTCTTCTACTATATGATCAACCTGTCAGTGAGTTGAACTTGTGCAACATGTGTATGTGATGCTCCAACATGTCTGGAGTAAACCAGGTATAATAGACCTTTTTCACAGCAGCTATTTGTTGCCATGAAATAGTAGGAGAAACACAGGTTTGACCAATAACATTAGGGTTCCATTCCAGGTTTTAAAGAGCCATGGTTGTGTTATTGTTCAAGTGGAAATGTAGGTCACACTGAATATTTGATATTATACAAGCATTTTTGTTGTTATTTTCAAACTGCATATGTGTTTCTCCATATTTTCAGAATGTGTTCCAATAAAGTGATTGAGAAATATAGCATTGCTAAAACAATAAATCTAATGCTGGCCTAAGACTTATGCACAGTACTGTATAAAACTCTTTAGGAATATTAGGTGTTGAATAATGAATACACATACCATCCATATGCGTGTTTGTAAAAATAAAAATCATTTGGTTTTCCCTCGCCTTGAAATAAGCCTTTTAAATGTACTTAAGGCAAGGGCCTAACTTTACAGAGTCCACCATTTTGTGCCGCCATGTTTCTACAGCAACTCAGAAGGGACAAACCAGCCCTAAGCGTGGATTTTAAAGCGGAAGCTCGCGAAGCAAACAAAGAAGAAGAATGAAATCCTCTCTGGTATGCGGAGGCCGCCATATTTAGAAAGCGTGCATGTGCTTGAAGTGTGAAATGTGTTTCCATACATTCATGTCCACAGTGACAGCAGCTGCTACAGTGGCAGTGATAGGCCGACTGAAGGAACCCAGAGTCACGGGCTAACATATGCTTCACGCCCGTGGAAACACCGCGGGCCGACGATACCGACGAGGAACGCGGCGTTGAATAAAAGACACAGTTCTCACAGCCTGGAGAAGGTGAGAACGTGGATTTGTGCAGGTGTCGGTCGGAATGAGACGCAGATGCGAAAACATACAAGGCGCCCACGCGGTGTGAAAGTGTGCAGGAGATGCTGTGATGGTGGTGGTGGTGGTACGGTAGCTCTCAGCAGACGCTGCCGTTGCTGTTCTGATGTGTCCCAAACGGCAGAAAAACTAACTTTAACTCACTGACATACAAACACATGAAGTTTTCCTCCTTTTCTCCCCACTCTTTTCTTGTCTTTACAGATTTTTCCCAAAAGCTCAAACGGTAATTTTCCATCTGGGATCAGAAGAGAGCCAAAACAGGAACTGATTTTTCTTTTTTATTTTCAGTCAGTCAGCTGTTTAAAGTTATTTATGCACACGTAGAAAAATGAAATGAAACCTGCACCACTGAATTCAGTCTGAGGCTTTTTACTAGTGTTGTTTTGCATGTCTGCATAAGTGATTTCGACCCAGTGTGTGTGTGATCCTGGTATTCCTTATGTCGTGGGGACACAGTCACATTATGGGGACGAAAATCAAGTCTCCACAACATAAATTACTACATTTTAAGGTGAGGGCATGTTTTAAAGTTAGGTTAAGGTTAAGGTTAGGGTCCGGGAGGTTCGAGTCTCCAATGCAATGTCCTCTGAAGACACGGAAACCCAGTATGTGTGTGTCACCTGGCCTTCACCGTCTTAGTTTGCATATTGCTGAGAAATGGAGAGTTAGTGTCCCGCTCGTGTGGTGCAGGTGTCGGTGTCGTTGTCAGGGTAGAAAATGCCACGTCACGGTCCAGACTCTGGTCTCGTTTTTCCAGCAGATGTTCTGGAAACAGACTTTACAGTTTGTGTTTCTCGGGGTTTCGGTCAAGTTCACATTTTCATGATGTTTTTTTTTAAAGCTACAGGCTAAATAAATTTTGACAGTGTTTTGTTCTTTGGCTTTCACTGGAGCATAGACTGCATAGTAAATTATGGCCAATGCTGAAGTGCCTGAAACCTGTTTTCTCCTGAATGCCCACCAGGGGGCGACTCAGTCAGTTTATATGTAAATCCTCTACTTTGATTTGATTCTTGAAGGATTTGTGGTTGGGATGAGCCAATCACCAATACTGGTCAAAATCACTAGCTGGGATGTTGTGACAGATAAAAATGTAAAATTCAGTACAATCCAAAAAAAATCCTATTCTTCACATGCCTCACTGTGTACGGACTGTAAAAATTAAATTAAATAATAATAAAAAAATCAGCAACAACAACAACATTTTAGCTGAGTCACGTTGTGGGCTGTTCATTTCTTCTTTCTGGCAGAAGGATATTTGTGGAGAAATTTTGTCTTTGAAATAGCTTGAAATGGCACAAATGTGTTGTTAACAGCTTCATAGTTTGAAAAGTCTAAAATGTCTGTACTAGACTGATATAACGAGGAGCTTTGTGCTTGGAGTTTGCATGTTCTCCTTCTACCATTTCCTCCCACAGTCCAAAAACATTCAGATTTGGGGATTAGACCAAATCTCTACACGACCCGTAGGTGTGAATGTGAAAGTGGGCGGTTGTTTCTCTGTAACCTGTCCGCCTCTCCACCTATGTTAGCTGGGATTAGGCAGATAATATCAAGTTATAATGCTATTATAATGCTTATTTCTTTTTTTTTTAGATTAATAGATATATAATGCATCATCAATATGTTTGCATAATTAACTATATATTGTTCCATATGAACACAGTTATTTTGAAATTCAGTTAAATGTTGGAGAAAAAGGAGTTCACTGAGTTGCCTGTGTTTAATGCATCACAACAATGGTGGAAACGTTTGTAATCAGAATTAAGATTTCCAACTGATTATGTTGGCGCAACCTCACATACCCTAAATTAGGATTGAAAGGAAAGGAAAGGAAAGGAAAGGAAAGGAAAGGAAAGGAAAGGAAAGGAAAGGATCTTTCTTGTCATTAAACAACCGAAACTGGAGGTTTGATCAGAACCGCTGCGACTCACCACCGTGCCGTCATTTGCGTCCATGTTTTATTTTCCGACTTCTCTCTGGAAACGCGGTGACGTCACTCCCAGCTCCGACTTCGGAATTCAGCATCTGTTAAGGGACAAACAGAAAATTAAGTGGGGGGGACATTTCATGGTGGGTGATGGACAAACCATAAAAAGACACGCCGTCTGGGAAAACTGGGTCACACAGAAGACTGATTCTATATATAGTCAGTGTATTAACGTGCACGTTAAAAGTCTGATTTTAATCGGACTAAGACAGTTATTCTGTCTTAATGTCACGTAAACTCATTAGTCCAACTAAAATCGATCTAGTCTCGGTCAGACTAACACACCTGGATAATTCATAGTCCAATTACTCCTGCATGTGTACGCTTACCTGGACTGGAGTCGGACTTGGCATTCGGCAAAAAAATGTGCTCCCCGGTCTTTGACCGGGAAAAGTCAGACATGCATGGGGCCACACATCGATTTTCTGCTTTACTTGAGTTTAGTTTATTAGTTTAACAGTTTATAAGTTTAATAACAAACGATAAAAAATACAAGAAAGAAAAAAACAACAACAAAAGAAAAGCGAAAGAGTGTTGGCAGAAGCAAAAGCCCATGTAACACCTTCCACGTAAGATCTTCTACATCCTCAACTGCACCAGAAGAAAGAAACAAAGAACAAAAAAAAAACAGAGCACCAAAGAAAACCAAATTTGTGACAAAGAAATTGATAAGCAATGTCACACTAACTAGATACGAATACGAAAGTAAGTTTTCCTTATACAGTTGCTTAAAAAGTGTCAGTTGTACACAATGATTCCAGAGCTTAACACAAACACAATGTTGCATAATGTTGGTTCTAAAAAGTGGTTTTTTTACAAAAACAAGAGTTCCTCGTAAATTATGTGCACACTCTCTCTCGTTTTAAAAGGCGAGGTGTCCAGTTGTCTTTCTTAGTCGGACTATGGCCTTAGCTCGATTTAACTCGACATGTAAACGTACTGAGTGGTTAGTGGGCGTCGACCCTTCCTAAACTGCAGAGTTTGTGGTTTTTAAAATAAGAGCTCTTCAACCACTGGGTGGCGTACTTAAAAAAAAAAAAAAAAAAAAAAAGCTGCCCTATCTTCAAATGATAAGCTTTTCAAACTAAATCTAAATCTTTTTATTATTTTTTTTAAATTTAAACATGACAGATGAATGTTTTTCCACCTAAAAACGAGGCATCGATACCAAGAGAGCAGAGCATCGGGTTCACGTTTGACACTGACGTGAGTCTCAGAAAGAGAGAGACTGAACTGAATGTGTGAGATTATGTGAGCAGAAGAAAGACAGGGAGGTGATGATAGGAGTGAACAGGAAGGAAGGAAGGAAAGGAAGTGAAGCTACGCGATGGAGGCAGAGACGAGCAGGTGTTTGAAGGTGAGAAAACAGGACGACAGGTGCGTTTGTCTGACGTCACCTGCGGTGTCCAATGTCCTCTTCCTGTTGAAGACACCTGGAGGGATAAGGCATGTGAAATCAGTTCATTAAAGGAATAGTTTCACAGTTTAAAGTGGTGTAAGATGGAGTACTGGTACTGTTTTCGCAGCTGATAATCACAACTTGCCTCCACTTCCTTCATGTCCTTTCATTACACGCGGAGGTTTTCTAAGCCGCAGCTGTGGCAGCCGTGCTCCACTTGCTCCTTGTGTCCACTTGCATCCAAGTCGGAGTTTGTAATTTGGACTCAGCGTGTGTTGACTTGCGTCTGTCGTAGGTAAACAAGGAGGGCATGCGGTTAGATTCAGGCCTTTTCCACACTAGACGCTACTGATGTTTTTTTTTTAAAGGTCACATAGAATGGTCTTTTTGAACTAAAAATGGAGATTACTGATGTCTACTTAGATAAGTTAAATCATAATTATGGTCAAAAACCTCATAGTCTCTTCAGATTAAAGCAGATTATTGCTGCTCTCTGCCAGCCTCTGAACAGTCACTCTGTTTCTGAGCTAATGGCCGCCCCCCAGAACACGGAGTCTCTTGTGATTGGCCAGCTACCAGCTGACTGACTGCTCCGCGGTGCTTCTTCTTTTCCTTCTTCTTCAGGTTAAATGTTCACATCCATGACTGGGACTAGCTGTTGGAGGAGGGTTCGTTGCACGACAAATGTGCTAGTTACGTAACTAAACTCGATTTTTCAAAAACGCTTGCTTGAGCGCAGATAAACAGAGAAGCCCTTCTTTGTCAGAAATGGCTGAAGTGTTTATTGTGACACTTTAGTGATGTTTAGATACGGGAAGGACACGGGGACACACCAAAAAACATCAGACATTTGATTTTCCACTGAATGTCCTCTTTTTTAAAGTTTAAATTCCGACAAGGTGAACAAATCAGAATGATCAGAATGCATGTTGTAAACCAGTGATTCCCAAACACTGGGTGGGGACCCACCGATAGGTCGTGGGGAGGTTTTTTGGGTCCCTTTAAGAAATTTACAGAATTTTCCCAACCATTTATGAGAATATATCTTAAATAACTTGCATAAATTTAAGTTGTAATTCACCGAGGCTGGTTTCCAGTTCACAGTCATACTAGCTGTGACATATGGCTGTAAATTTGTCACATAGATTTTCTCTTCCCGCGATTTATATTGTAAATCGGGGTCACGACACATAAAAAGTTTGGGAAACTTTGCCGTTTAATATATTTTAATGAATTAAGAAATAAAGTGAAATTTGAGTATGTCTAATCTCCTTTCCTCGTAATAATATGAGCACAAACTACATCTGTTTTTTTAATAATTTATTTGTCTCCGCACAGTGGAGTCAAGGTGAATTGTGAAGGTGCTTCAGAATTTGCCTCTAAATTATTGGCAATTATGACTTTTTTGCGTCATTAGTCATGTTTTTTTATGTGCGACATCAGAGAAAAGAAGAAAAAGACCTTGAGAAACAATTAATATTGGAGCATCTGCTTATTTTTACACTGTAAAAAAAAGATCTGACAATGGGATAAGCAAATTTTACAAGAAGTGGGACAAGGGTTAGACAAGGGTTACAATTAGACATGAGTCTGATTTTAACGCTTATTGGACCCCCTGTCCTGTTTTAAACCGTGCTACAAACAAAGTTTTTGGTAAGGAAATCGTACGTTATTGCCTGTTTCCTGCCAAAGTTTCCCGAACGGGAACTGAACCGGTGCTGGATTCAACCTGTCAGAGTTCACAGTCACTTTAAATCCGATATACTGCATATCGCAAACTGAATATTTCCGATCCTGATAATGTCCTGTGGGGATCCAGTAAAATCTTCTTGCACTTTCATGATGAAAACAAGCCGGCAAAGAAACAGACATATTGTCTGATTTATGTTTTGTCCAGTATATACAGTACTGTGCATAAGTCTTAGGCCACCATTAGATTTGTTGTTTTAGCAACGCTATAATGACCATCCTGTACAATTATTTCTTTATTGGAACATATCCTGAAAATATGGAGAAACACATATGCAGTTTGGAAATAACAACAAAAATGCTTGTATAATATCAAATATTCAGTGTGACCTACATTTCCACTTGAACAATAACACAACCATGGCTCTTTAAAACCTGGAATGGAACCCTAATGTTATTGGTCAAACCTGTGTTTCTCCTACTATTTCATGGCAACAAATAGCTGCTGTGAAAAAGGTCTATTATACCTGGTTTACTCCAGACATGTTGGAGCATTACATGCACATGTTGCACAAGTTCAACTCACTGACAGGTTGATCATATAGTAGAAGACTGACTTTTAGTCACATCTTTTCAGTCTGAACGCCAACGATCACAAAAGTGACAGAAAATCAACAAAGCTGCTGGTGGCTTTGAGCGTCTGACCGGCGAACAACAGAGGGCGTTACCTTGATTAATTATATGCACTGCTTTTCCCAAAGTGTGGGTCATGGCCCACTAGTGGGCATTGGAGGTATTGCAAGTGGGCCTCAGTCAGGGATAAAAAAAAAATCCTTAAATTTGCAAAATTCAGGAAAATGAATCTAAATCATTAATGTAAATTACTAAACTCTAAATCAAAACATGCCATGACTTTAGTGTTTGGGCTAAAACGGTGAACACAATTAATTTGCTCTTTTATTATTATTTATCCGTAACATTTTCTGTTGTCCGTGATTGTTGTTGTACATTTTTGCTAATAAACAAATGTGTGCTCGGGCTGCATTTTCTTCGGGGCGTCGACCTCGGACGTTTGGGGAGCTGACGAGCGAAGGATCTCATCGTCACTTTTTTTATCTGCTGTTGATTCAGTCGATACTTTGTTCTTCTGTGTTGGTCACATGTCAAAAGATCACATGTCACGAAACCAGTTGGTCTTCGCTCTGCGTTTCCCTCATCAATAAAAGACGCCCGCAGTCCAGAAAAATGAAGAAATAAAGGCATTTTGTCTCTCGGGGACTCGTCCTTCATCCGCGGTCACATGCCGACTCGGGTTTACGACCTCGCTGTCGCTCACGTCACGACTCCTCAAGGAACAAAACCAGTTAATTATCACCAGATGACATGATTGTTATTCAAGGAGACATAAAACGAAGATTTAAATAATCAGTTTTACACCAGCATTGTAAAAAAAAAAAAAAAAGCAACTCTAATCTGAGGCTGTTTGTTCTCTGCTCAGCTGCTCGTTTCCGACGCTGTTGTTAAAAACGCATTGCTGCTCTGTAATTTACCCACAGGCCCGAGCGAATTGAATAGATCAGAAATTTGTGCAATTACACGTAACGGTGCTCAGTGAAGTCGTCGGCTCGCTGCTGCGGCAGGTCAGAAAGGTGAGTCGGTCGCACAACGTGCGTCTGATGGGAGTGAAATCATAAACCATTGATGTTTTTTTTTTTTCCAGATCATAAACTTCCTTCATTTTCTTTTCTTCTTGTCTTTTATGTCTTTTAACGGAGTCACCAGCTGGAGTTCATGCGTTGCGGTGACGAAGAGGGGAGGTACTTTGGGAAAGGCGTTGCACAATTTTTTTTTTTTTTTTTTTTAAGTTTGACTTCAAACATGATCACAGATGCACAAGTGCACACAAACAAATATGTAAACACACACACACACTTGTGAAGCTGTCTTAATGAGGACACACAATGAAATGATGCATTTCTGAAACCTTTTATACCCAGGACCACCTGAGAAAATATCGAGCTCTTGAAGTAAATAGGTCGATAATCTGGTGTAGTGAAATTAGATTAAAGAGGACATTCAGTGGAAAATCAATTTTCTGATGTTTTTTTGGTGTGTCCCCGTGTCCTTCCCGTGTCTAAACATCACTAAAGTGTCACAATAAACACTTCAGCCACTTCTGACAAAGAAGGGCTTCACTGTTTACCTGCGCTCGAGCAAGTGGTTTTGAAAAGTCCAGTTTAGTTACGTAACTAACACATTTGCCGTGCAACGAACCCTCCCCCAACAACTAATCCCAGTCATGGGTGTGAACATTCACCCTGTAGAAGAAGAAGAAAAAGAAGAAGAAGAAGCACCGGTAGCTGGCCAATCACAAGAGACTCAGTGTTCTGGGGGGCGGGGCATTAGCTCAGAAACAGAGTGCCTGTTCAGAGGCTGGCAGAGAGCAGCAATAATCTGCCTTAATCTGAAGAGACTATGAGGTTTTTGACCATAAATATTATTTAATTTATCTAAGTAGACATCAGTAATCTCCATTTTTAGTTCCCAAAGACCATTCTATGTGACCTTAACCATAAACCCTAAAAACGAGTCTTAACCCTGAAAAAGCCCTTGAAAGCCCATCGCCATACTGGATATTGGCAAAAGGCTGAATTTTGCTCATCCCTCAATGAAGTGTTTTGGAATCAAAAGCCTGTTACATGTATTTGAACATAATACAGTTTCATTAGCGACAAAAAAAAAAAATTGCAAAACCCATTATTTCTTCATTCCTAAACCTAAGGTAATGTTTATTCTGAACATAAGGATTTAATTTAATTTAATCCAGAGAAAAAGAAGAAGAAAAGCAGCTGAACACGTCGTATATAAATTACACAGTAACAACTTTAATAGGCTTTACATGCCCGAGCCAATCTGAATCAGTTTCTGGTGGACAGTCAGTCCTCACGAGGACAAAATGTCCTCCTTTTTGTATGGTTTATGGTCCTGACAAAGAGATATATACAAGTACACGCAAACACACACAGGTTTGTGCAGCTATTATTCTTCACCGCATTGACTTCCATTAATTTGGGCAGTATAATTAAAGTCTCAGCCCTAAGAAATAAGGTTCTAACTCACTAGGACCAGGTTTTGGTCTCCATGAGGACTATGGGTCCTGGCAAGGTTAGTGTTTATAACAGGAAAAAGGTCCTAAAGTGGAAACAAATACAAGAATATACACACTTTTTTTTGTACAACATCCTTAGTGAGGACATTCAAGGACATCATGCATTCCCTTGTCCCTCACATTAACCCTTAACCTTTTCAACTTAAACGAGTCTTAACCCTTTAAAAGGACTTTAAAGTTGTGCAGACCAGACAAAATATCCTCAGCGAGGCAGATTTGAATTAAAACACGGCTTACTACAGACACGTGCACGCACATACACTCCCCTCTTCATCTTCTCTCCTCCCAGAGGCACAAAGATATTTTTATCTTCAGTCAATCGCTAATGAAGCATCGACGACACAAACACATTTCCATGACTTTTTGTATCATCTGCTGCTGCTGCTGCTGCTCACCAGAGCCGTCACAGTGAACCAGTCCACATTCCAAGGCTTACTTTATTATACTTTATTTTGACAATATTAAAGCACGTGTTTGGTCTTAAACTCTCATTAGGTGAGCGAGGCAAAATTATTCCACTTTCCCCTTTTTTTAAAAAAAAATGAATTAATCAGTTTGTGCCTGAAATTAGCGAAAGTTTAACACCAGAATTTGTCAAGTTTTAGTACAACTGAAGGGAATCGGATTTTTACAGACTACGAGTCCAGTTTTGCACATGAAAAAGACATGGAAACAGGATAACAAACCTGAACAAATAAGTTAAACAACTAGTTGAACAATTGGGCAGAAGGGTTCAATTAAAAAATCAATGAATGAAGGATTAATCCTGCAAACTTGATACAAACACAAAATAAAATAAAAAAAATCTGGATTATCATCTTCATGTATGCTCAGATTTATGGACTTAATACAAACATTACACTAGAAATTGACAAAAAAATTCGTTTTTCCTGAGGAACAAAGTTTTATGTTTTTAGCAGATTGCGTTGGTTTTTGACGGAAGATTTGTCGCAAACCGATGACGTAAAGAGATCCTGGTGTATTTTTATGGAGCTGATGCTGAACAAGGTGATATTTGCACCTAATCTCTAACTACAGGTTACTATAGTAACCTATAATTAGGCTGCAACTAATCAATTTTCCTGATTAGTCCAAAGAAAAAGTTGATGTTTCCAAAATGTCAACATAATGTTATCAAATGTCTTGATTTGTCCACAAACAAAAATTATAAATTTTATTGATTTCTCTGTTTTGTGGCGCAAAGAAACCCTCGTACCTAATAAAGTGGTCAGCAAGTGAATATGAATATAGATTTGCATGCGATTCATAAAATGAATAACAATAATTCCAGGAGGAAAAGCCAATGAAAACAGCAGGATGTGGATGAAAGTTCCTGCACAAACTGGTGATTTTCAGTTCGCAGTTTGGAAAAAACAACATTTCATACTAAAATACGTGTTTAGTTTCTGACTTCATTAGTGGTAAAATGACACTTTAGAGCTGTTTTGTGCTCAGATGTCATTTCTTGACACAAAAAAAAGACATTTGAACAGTTGTTAACGCTTGTGGACTGAACAGTTCACTGGAGCTCAGCGGCTCCGAGGACGGATTTTATAGGATTAGAGAAGTAGAGCCGACGGCAGTTTTGTCATCGCAGCAGTGATGCGTCGCGTGACTCCACGCTGATTTTGTCTGGTTTGGGCACGAGCCAGTGTGTGGTCATACAGCCGGGGGTCACCATGGGGTCACCGCGGGGTCAACGAGTCATGGCGGCTGTTTGGTTTGATTAAGAAACAAAGGAATGTTTGTTTGACTCTGTTTTAAATGGGAGAGAACTTATAAGAACCAAGAATGTTGTTAAGGTTTTATTTAGTTATTTATTTTTAATTAGTAGGTAACAGTATTTTGCAAATCATGCCCAAAGTTCATAAGAAGCTTTGCCTGCTATTTAAAGCTGAAAGAACTTTACAGTATTTTTTACTCTAATTTAACAGAGACATTTTCATGGTTAAATGTCTTGTTGTTTGGAAGCTGTCTCCGCTGTCCCCTAGTCGTCACTATCAGGAGTTCTCGCTCTGGAAGTCTCGCGAGAAACACGAATTGCTTCATGGCGAGGCAGAGATAGCTTCGTTCATGGTAGCAGAGCCAGCGAAAAAAAAGCAGAGAAAACTGCTGTCAGAGGAGGTGAGGACGAGGAAATGACCGTCTGAGCGACCAGCATGAACATGGACCTGGACATGAAACAAGGACATGGACATGGACATGGACATGGACATGGACATGGACATGGACATGAAACAAGGACATGGACATGGACATGGACATGGACATGGACATGGACATGGACATGGACATGAAACAAGGACATGGACCTGGACATGAAACAAGGACATGGACATGGACCTGGACCTGGACCTGGACATGAAACAAGGACAAGGACATGGACATGGACATGGACATGGACATGGACATGGACATGGACATGGACATGGACCTGGACATGAAACAAGGACATGGACCTGGACATGGACCTGGACATGAAACAAGGACATGGACATGGACATGGACCTAGACATGAAACAAGGACATGGACATGGACATGGACATGGACATGGACCTGGATATGGACCTGGACATGGACCTGGACATGGACATGGACATGGACATGGACATGGCTCCACGGCTTGTGTTCACCAGCTCCTTTGAAAACAAATGCACATGTCCAGAAGACAGGAGCATCAGTGAGGATAAAGACGTAGACGATGCAGGTAAAAGTATGTACTCCGAAAGTGTGGGTGGGCATCACCAAATGGTGGACCTCCAGGTCCAGGCACGGGCCAACTTTCGTGGGTAACTTCTGATTAATTAATGAGAAAATGTAATAATCGTCAAGGAGCATTGGTTCCGCCCCCCCCTCGCGGCTACAGACTGCAGACGCAGCCGTTGCAGTTAATACGGCAATCGTTTACCATAGCGTCATAGAAATGAGCCAATCAAATCGATCATTTGCGGAGCGAGGCGGGAATGCGAGGACGCGGCTTGCTCGGAAAGTAAGGAAAGCTGATTCAGAAGACGGAACGGTTGAAAATGGATGGGCAGAACAATTTATGTTCATTCTTGTGTCTCTCAAAAGTGGGAACGTTCGGCGTCACTACGGGACTCAGCACAGATCCATGGAGGAAACATTTCCTCAACAGTCCGAAGGAAGAGCGCACGAAATGACCGAGCTGAGCTCACACTATGACAGAACTAAACGTAGGCCTGTGGTGCCTGTTTTGCTTTACTTTAAATATATGCCATTGTTCACTGCGCTCATTGTGTGAAGAGAAAGGGACTGCACTCTTTATTTACTTTATTATGAATTTGGTCCTGTTTTCTTTTACGTCCAGTGTTAATGCTAATTCTATGTATTATGTATACAGGCAACCATTTCTGCTCCATATCTGAAAAACTGAAAATTTATTAAAAAGTTAAGGAAATGTGCGCTGTTGGTTTATGTATAGTTGTTGGATGCAATTTGGACACGATGAGGTTTGGACCTTTGCTAGGAGGACATTTTAGTCACTGCACCTCTTTTAATTGAATTTTATTTTAATTGTACACCGCTGCCGTAGGGGGCGCTACGCAGAGGAAAAAGGGCAGACTTGCCAAAATCACAATGTCAAAATCCTGCACAGTCCCGCTTTAAATAAGTAAATAAATTTCTGTTTATCTCTCTTGCTTTCATGCATCAACCCTCCTCCTCCATCTCTGTACAACACATCTGTGTGTGTGTGTCTCTCTGGTTTTAGTCACGACCATCTGGTCTTCTCCTGCAGCCACAATCAACCGTTTGCCATTTAGAATTGAGATTAAGCAGAAAAGCAGCTCCAGCGCGCGCACACACACACACACACACACACACACATGCGCGCACACACACACGTGCTCTCTCGCTCGCATTCACTCATACGCTCATCCGTGTGCATGTGTGTGGAACACGCAGCTGTTCATGCGTGCGGTTTAAGGCATTATCAGCCGCAGGCGAGCAGACATGATGAAGTTACCGTCACATTCCACTGTAGCCAGTAATTGTTTGTTTTGGCTTGTTGGAAAACCAACACTAAAAAAAAAAGAAAGAAAGAAAGAAAGAAAGAGTACATACTATAAATCAGAATAAATGACACAAATAGCCCCTTTTTTTTTCCAACCAGAATAATTTAAAATGGCTTCATGTAACAACAATACTTAATTCTTTAAATCAATGACTAAAATACCTGGAAATAAGTAGAATTTTAAATTAACACACACATAAATCTTTCACAATTGTCAGTGGTTCCTAAACTGTGGTCCGTGGCCCAGTCGTGGGCCTTGGAGGTACTGCAGATGAGACTCAGTCAGGATGTAAAACTACAGTCAGGCCCATAAATATTGGGAAATTGACACAATTCTAATCTTTTTGGCTCCATAGACCACCACAATGGATTTGAAATAAAATGAACAAGACGTGCTTTCACTGCAGACTTTCAGCTTTAATTTGATTTACATCCAAATCAGGTGAACGGCGTAGGAATTACAACAGTTTGTATATGTGCCTCCCACTTTTTAAAAACAAAAGACTAGAATTGTGTCAACGTCCCAATATTTATGGACCTGACTGTACTTTTATATAGCAAATTATTTGAAACTTATATTCTTTGAACAAGGAGATGAAAGATGAAATTTGAATAAAATGATTTTTCACTTTGTTATTCACATTTAAATTATATTTGTTGTGTGTTTATTTGCAAAAATGTACTTAAAGCCCAAATGGTAATCACACTTGTTTTGATCAATATTGAAATCTGATTATTTATGATGATTATTCACTCATATAATGTGAAATGGGACAACACATTTTAATTTCGTGTTTAAACCAAGACAAATCTGGGTGTGAGCATCTAGTTTTGCAAAACAACAAAAAGAGAAGAAATGCTTTCTGAATATTTTTTTTGCACATAACATGGAAATTACAGGAGAAATTCACAAAAATCATATTCCCACATGACTGAACTGCAGTGTGAAGTTAGGCTTCATAAGTTTTCTTTCGCAGACTGTGTCTGTTTTTGACTATGTCACTAAGACTCGAGGCAAAAATGCCAACAAATGTTGCCAATGCCAATGAAATCTTAATGTGTTTATATGCAGATGATGCTCACACTATACCTTATACTCTGCCTAACTAACTATAGGTTACTTGGTTACTCTCTGCACCTAATAAAGTGGCTGGTGAGTAAATATAAATATAGAGTCATTAAATATGAATAACAATTATTCTAGTTTAAAAAAACAGTGTGATGTGGGATTTTGCAAATTTTTTTGGCCCCTCAAACCTCTGAAGTTTGGGAAACTCTTGTCTATGTTAGTAACAAATTTATAGTCTGAATATTGTTTTTTTTGTTGCAAAACATCGCTAACTAACGCCAAACCCCGAGGGCTGAGATTCACAGAGGAAGCGCGTCTTCGATGACAAACAAAGCAAATGGGATTACGTCCAGTTTCAAACCCGAGTCCAGCTGCTGATTTGTTTTTTCCCCCCTTTCTCAACCCTCTGTTCTCTCTCTCTCGGCGACTGCTGTTTTTTCCGCTGCCCATATAACCAGGGCCAGGAAATGTGTCCATGGCGACAGCAGGAAGTAAAGCCTCATCTTGTCAGTCACACCCTCACAGGTCTCCACAGCACACAACACACTGGCTGCTGCTCCCTGAAATCTCTTATTTCTCATCCAACTAAGCCAAGGATTTCCACTTGTCTCAGTACAGCGGGCTTAATTGGTAAACAAGACAAAGACAGTGGATATTTTTGGTTTTATTTCCCTTCATACCTGAGCTAAATTGATAGCTTTGAGCCAACAGTGCCTGAGCAGAACATAAAAATATTACCAATTTACATACTGACTAGACAGGAAGCAATATTAGACCAATAAAACAACAATAAAGATACAGATTTTATTGGAACCCATGTTTTCGTGCTTGGACTAAATTAAAATGGCTTCATGGTACGTTCTTAGCAAAAAAAAATAAATAAAGCTAGCATGATGAAGCAATTTTCACTTAGCGCATTCAAGCAATCTTTGCAATATGTGTTGTGTCTTTTGCGTATGTTGATGTTGCAATGTAGTTGTAAAACAATTATCTACCTACGAATATAAACAACTTATAAAACTATTAAAGAAGTAAATAGCATTGAGCGTTTTTCACGCACCTCGTGGTGAGACTAAACCAAAAATGGTTTCAAAAACAAGTGTCTACCTTATTCTGGTAAGTTGTAAGCAGAAACATGTTTTGTAAATGTTGTGCTGTGTCTTTTGTGACATGTAAAATATGTTGCACATGTTTATATCGCAATATTGACTTGTAGGCGAGTTGCTCTAAAGACTGAACTGAACATTAGCTTTAGCACCATTAAGATACGGTGAAGATACTGACTTTATCAGAACCTGTGTTTCAGTGTGCAAACCTCACAGTTGAAAATGGTTTCAAAAACAAAGTTTCTACCTTGTTGGCAAGTACTTGGCTATAAAAAAAACAATTAGCATGACAGATATTGCCTTGTCACAATACTGTAATGTCGAGTTGATTATGATGCACATATTAGCAAACAATTGACCGTTAACACAGTCGCTAGAAATGGAAGCAACAATAGCACTGCTTGTGCTTCTGTTTTGTTTTCCTCCATGTTAGCTGGAAACTACTTTATGTTCATCACTGTTTTAATAACACATAAAAACATAAAATATAAACTATTAAAGTGAGTAGCTGAGTATTTTAACGGTGGCACAGAAACCAATCTTGCAGCGATATGTGCTATAAAATAATAAAAACAGCTAGGCTAGGCTATGAAACAACAATTATATTTCAGTTAAAAATGCTAACATATGATTCACCCAATATTCATTTTGGAACAGTGGCAGAAGAATGGTAATTTATGCGTTTGTTTTAAATGAAGATATTTTCAGGCTAGCTTGGCTTTGCTAATGAATCAGTTCCTCGCTGCACACAACAAACTGTTGGATTCTTCCTCCTCCAGCTCCGAGTTTGTGTTTATTCCGCTTTAAAAAGTCCTCAGCGGACTTTCTTTCTGTCTTTCTGTAACCTTTGCCCTCCGCTTCTACGTGAGCTCGTGCCAAAAAATAACATGTATTAGTATTCAGGACACAGCCACACAGAGCCCACAGAGTGCGAGAGTGTGTGCGGTGTGTTTTTGTGCTTGTGTGTCACTCGGGAGGATTGATTGTTGCCTCAGCCTACACAGACTCCTCGCATCGACGCTGTTCTTCTGTAGCTTAGAGGAAAAATCAGAGGGAGGCAAATGCCAACATACAGTGGATGCAAACACTAACTGTATTGGACGTCTTGGAAGTCTTAAAATTTTGGGGCAAATAAATCAACATCATACAAGCAGCAAAAGGCTTGCATTCTAAATGTATGCCTCCTTAAATGTACGATATCTTAGGAATACTGTATGTTTATCTTACGGTTAGACAGACTTTTCTGTCTGCAAACTAAAGTTTGCAAACTGCTCACTCTCCTGCACCAAACTCCATTGAGAAAATCAGCATTTTTAACTCACAGGGAAACACAAGCTGCTGGACTGCTGACTGACTATTTGGAAAGACTGTGCCAATGAGGCGAAACAGAGCAAAGGATAATAAACACCAAAAATCACAAATGAACACACGTGAACTTACTGATGGAGGCAGCGGCGGATCACAGGCGCCTGTGCGCTGTGATGTAAAATCACTGATCTTCTCTATGAGCTTTGGTGAAGAAGTACAATGCTTTAATCAGCTCTGCATTCGACTTACAATCACGTTTCCTTCAGATTTCTTTCACGGTGAATTAGATTACATTGAAAAAATGTCTGTCAGCTGCATTTAAATTGTATGTCATTCTCATTTGCATCGACCATAAAGGTCAGCCACTTTGATACAGAAATTTGAATCATATTCAAATAAAATAAAACATTTTTCCATTTTTATGCATTTTATGAATGGATTTAATGTTTAAAGTTGAGCTCTCAAATTTTATAGCCTAAGAGCCAATTTTGTGAATTTCCAATAAATACTTGATATACAGTAGTTCCCAGACATAGTAACTTCAAGATTTTTGCACAATTTGCAAAATTCTCTTACTTTCTTCCTCCACAGTCATTGTCACTGACTTAATTTTAATAATTTCAACTAATGCGAGATTTCCCATAACATAAACCAACCCTTAATGGCAAAAAAATCAAAGTTTTCAGTTGACAAAAGGGACTTTTATTTTAATTGTTGCAGACGGTTGTTAAAAGGAAGGGGGCTAAGTTTGGAAACTGGCTTCAAGACAATGTACAAAGGAAGACAAATCAAAGGGGGAGCAGAAATACAATGTGTCAAAAGACAAAAAAAAAAAAAAAAAAAGTTTGAATTAAAAGGGACTATTTTTACACACACAAGCAAATCTTCTTAACTCCTCAATGAAAAATGGGCCAGTGGCCTATTTTCTCCACTGTTTCTCCCCAGATTTGTTCTTCCTCCTCCTTCCCCCGTCTCCCTCTCTCTCTCTCCTTCAGTCCTTCCATCCCTCCCTCTCTCTCTCTCGCTCTGGGCTTCTGAACTGATAAATGTTGGCAGAACTCGCTGCCTCGCTGGACTGGAGGCCGTCTGTGAGTAAAAGCATCAAACCCTCCTCCCTTTGTCATCTATTTTTCCTCTCTTACTCCTCTTGTGCTTTTCCCTCCTTCTCATCCTATAATCCTGAGCACACCATCACTGACTCTTCCTCTCCACGTTCCCATCCTCGTCTTTGCTGTCCAGGCATGTTAATGCATGTGAACGGGTTAACCGGGGTTAAACCGGGGTTAATCGCGGGCAGGGAATCTCTTCCAGACTAGAACAAGCCGGACAGAGTTTCTCACAGAGAAACAGCAGAGCAGAGGGAAGAGAACAGTATTTTTACGGTCACATACATAAGTAAGTAACAGTGACAGCTAATGCTTCAATGAAAAAAGACATGAAACATAAATAATCCCAAAAATCCTGTTTAATCCCATGTTTAAATATGTTTTTCTTGGACAAAATTAGACAAAATTGGATACCCTTAGACGCGGGTGAACATGCTACTTTTTGGAGGAATGCCACAACGCGTGTGCATTGCGTATCCTTTAGCATCCTTGTGTTCCATGTGCAGTCGGAATGCGGAATATCCAACTCGGAATCTCGGGGCAACTTCATGTTGCCCGAGTTAGAATTCCAAGGCAGCTGCCGCCTTACAAACACTGAAATTTCTCCCGTTAGTAGCACTTTTGTCGTATTTGTCAAACAATATTTCTTTCACGATAAATCAGTCGTACACCTAGTACTGTTCAAATTTTAAGTGAAGACATGCGAAATACCATGTCAAGCATTGTTATAGACTGGTTTTTGCTAACAATAGCTAGCCTGCATCACTTTTTTGTCCATTATTTTTTTCCGACTTCCCAGACGGAACGCGGTGAACTCGGGTGTGACGCCACTTTCATTTCCGACGTCCAATGTAAATGGAAAGCAGCTTTACTCTTTAAAAGTTTGGACTGTGCATTTTATCAAACAGATTGTCTAAAAGATTGATTTAAAGATAGATCAAGGTAAAAGATGCAAAATATTAACCAATGGATCAGAATCAAAACCAGGTTTATTGACAGGTAAAACCTTCACAGTACAAGGAGTTTGTTTTATCTTTAATCTCTAGACAAGTAAATAGATAAATTTTGAATAAAAATGCATTTTGGCAACGCAACTTTCAGGAGACAAGTTGGAGGAGAAAGGAGCTGGTGTTACACGAGTTGTTTAGTTTGGCCAATGTTTTCCGCAATGGAGGAACATAAAAATGAGATTAATGGTCAGAAATCAATTTTAATGTTTCCTGGCAGCAAGACGCTCGTGTGAAGACTAAACTACAAAGCTTTCTTTGTGCAGGGAGACTGAAAGGAAGACGACCAACGTGATGGCAGAGTAAGGAAAGTGAAACAAAAGGTGAGAACGTACACTTAAAGATGATGTGGATTAAGAGAGACAGAGGCCAGATGGCACAACCTTGGTGCGTCGCGTGTGACCTTTTGATTGTCTTTTAATTCCATGAGACTGCGTGAGCGTAACAGATGGCAGCTCCTCATTCAACCGTGGAAAAAAAAAAGTCCAATCAACATAAATATCATGTGTTAAAAATCTGTTTTTGCTAAATGGAACATCTGTTTGCAGAAAAGAAACCGAACCGATCGCTCGTCAGTGACATGAATAAATCATAACACGTCCTTCACAGGAAACGTTTCATATTTTGAGAAATTGTGTCAGCAAAATTTAAATACCTGCTGGGAGTTAAAGTCAATTATCTGAGCTGTGGACTCAGGAAGTGGTGTAGGGTCTTTACTCCTTGCCGGTAAGAAGCCAATTAGAGCCTGGTGTGAAACAAAATATAGATAATGGTAGAGCCGAGAGCAGATTACTCCAGACAGAGTTCATCTCTTCCTGATTCTAAGAAACATGTTAAAGGTCATCAGGCAGATGTGTGTCATCTTGACGACTGAGCTTCAAAACTGGACTAAACTTCAAAACCAGCATGGAAATTGTCGTGGGGCTCAAGTGGACCTGTATGTACGTAGATGTGGAAATTATGACCCGGCCTCGAAAGGTCCAGTGAGTAACATTTAGAAGGGTTTATTGGCAGAAATGGAATATACTAATCATAATTGGGGTTGGACAAATGTCTAGGTTCATTTTGAGCCCGCAACCACATCAACATAGATCCAGATAAGCTGATGTTTTGTCTTCCTAAACCATGACCTATGGAATTTCTGTGACTCTTTGGTGCACTCCAATCCAAAATGAGCTAGCTGGTCATTAAATCTGTGACACATTTCAACCACCTGCTGCCGTCTTATAATTGGCTTATTGAGATTCAACATCATACCTGCAGTTTCCATGTAAACTGGTTTTCCCCCCGGCCTTTCTGCAGCATAACAAACCAAGTACCACCGAGCCAAACGGAACACGTCCAAGAATCGAGTGAGTTTCCTCTAAAGGAGCATCAAGGTCAAGCTTAGATTAGGGTCTCTGATTTATGTCAACAGGTTGTGGAAGCTGCATGTCCTACCACCTCATAAGCAAATTATTTTTTCTGCAGCTTTATCAAGATGTCACAAAAACAAGTTACAGAGATTTCAGGAATCCAGATACAAAAAATGACTGAAGTAATGCAAACAATTTCCCCCTGGTGTCTTCAGTAATCAGCCCGTGTGCTTTTATTGCCTGGTTTGCTCAATAACAGAAGATTTGCAGCAGCTGATAAGCTGCCAGAGACTGAACAGGAACCAAAATAAGCCCAGCCAGAGATTTAAAACTCCAAATGCACCAAACAACCCCTATAAAAATGAAAAACAGAGGCCCAGAGGTTTTCCAACCTTCCCCGTCACTGTCGGCAGGGGGAATCTTTTGGTTTTTTATTGCTGCTGGACTTGGGGACTCGACGAGCTAAAATCTAATTCTGGGTAATTACATAATTTCTAGTTAATTTTCTTCATGTTTGGGACGAGAGCAAAGCTGTTTTGGAACAGATATGAAGAGCCAAACAGATTTTTTTTTTTTTTTTTTTTTTTTTTTTACAAAGTCGAGGTGAGATTTAAAAGCTGGCGAGTGGGCGGGGACTCCTACTCACTGCCTCTCAGTCCATCTGAGTTAAACACAAAAATACACCGAGGAGAGAAGGGGGAGGTTCTGAAAGGTCAGGGTGCATTTAATGAGAGATTTAATGAAGGAGATGGAGACTAACTGCTTGTATGATCCGCCTCGCTGAGTGAGGAACAGCAGAGACGAAGAGGAAGAAGAAGAAGAAGAATAATGAGCCAGAGGAGATGTGCAGTATTTAATATCAGTAGCTTCAGGATATTGCACTCACTAAAGTCTGGCCTCCATAGGCTTCTGCGTTTACACTTTGGTGCCACTTTGTCAGGTTTATGAGGGATGGCGTCTGGTTTTAGAGGGAACCAGACATAAAGAGTAGTCGTTTCTGTTCAGGACTCGCTGAACAATGGGACGTTAGCTTCTTCAGGCAAGTGAAAAATGATTGAGAAGTTTAATGACACTGATCTCTCCATTTATTTAAGCTATGGTCCCATTTTCTCTACGGACCCCCCGCCAGTCTCACAGTACATATTTTTACACCACCATAACCATCCATCCATCCATTACCTACTTCTTAATCCTCAACTGTCCATGCTGGTCAGCATCAGACAGTCGTTTCCCCTGTTGCTTCTTCCAACAATGATTTCTCTGCTTCTTTTTCACTGGTTCTGCCGCGATGAACGTCTCAAATAACGCTATTGCCGTGAAGCAATTCACGTTTCTTGCAAGACCTCCTCAGTCTGAGGACTCCTGGTGGGCGGCCCTGGTCTTGCAAGGCTCATTTGTCCGCTAACAGACAGTAGGGACAGTGGAATCAGCCCTCAGTGTCCCCGCAACAGAACATCTAATCGTCACAGTGACTCTGAAGCTGTTAAATTAGGGTAAAATACTGCATAGTTCTGCTTTAAGTTGATAGATGGTTCATTGGTTTGTTGGTTGACATGAGTCTTTACATGAACAGTTTGACAACTCGTGGTTTCCCCCCGATAAAAGTAAATCCGTACTTTTAAAATGGCGTCGGTGTGTTAATGCCTGGCCCGATACTTTTTTTCTACACACATGGACATTGTTTGGATACTAATGCTACTACTGCTTTTACTACTACTGCTACTACTATACCAGGACTAAACCAATATGTTTTAGAAGGTGCCAGAGCTGAAACGGTCCCTGAACCGGTACTTTTTTTTGTGCAGAGTGATGATGGAGTACGTTAAGAGCAGTCATCTTGGCTATGGTTTCGTTTTTAAATGGTTGGTTGGTCGATTGATGTTTGTCTTTGCATAAACAGTTTTATGACTTAGCTCAGCTTTGTCCTAAGAGTGAAAACCAAATTTGTTTTGTTTACAGGAGCTGTTTGAGCTCTGAAAGATTTGGAGTTTTTTTCTGATCTCTTTAAGATTTCATAAAATTTAAACCTAAATTAAATTTTAATTTAAAAAGTATCTTTACAGTAAGAAAACAACTGATTATGAAGCTGTAAGGCCTTTAATGTTGATAGCAAAACAAATATAGCAATTGCATTTACATATTAACACTACAAATCAAGTTTTCATGATTTTTTTTTTTTTTTTTGTTTAAGTTTAAATTTTGCAGCCACATCAGCATCACCGTAATATACAATGGAACCATGCAAAGTGAATGGTAAAAAAATGTAGGCATTACAAATCCAGCTATCCATTTGCTGCTGCAACTGCTGTTAACAAGAAAAGAGGCTTTTAAACATTTGGTGAATGAAGCTCTGCTCATTGTTGTGTGCGCGCTGTCAAGTGAGCGATAAAGAGTGAGATATGAAGAATAAAAGCTATAACAATAAAAGAAGAACAGTGTTATGTGATACTTCCAGATTTGCCAGAGTCTGGAGATATTCTGAAGAAACAGTGTAGCAGAGACTTTAACTCTGAGCTGCTGTCCTTGTGGTTTTGTTGCCATGGTAAAATGTAAAGGCTTCTCTGTCGGTGCTGAGGTCCAGCACAGTTGGCCAGCGCTGCGCGTTTGTGTGCGACTGAATGGGGGGCAGAAAGACTCTGTCTCTGTCTGTGCCGTCGATTAAACACTGTGGGAGTTTGCCGAGTTCGTAAACATCTACTTTGATCATATGACTGTCACAGTGTCAGCAATGAACTCGTGCAACTTCATGTTGTCTCTCCGGTGTTTGTGTGTATGTGTGTGTTTAAAATGTGTAAAAGCAGAAGACACGACTTCACTGAGATTCTTTGAATTTTGCGTCAATCGACCTTTAATTGTGAAAGGGTTGGGGGATTTGGGGTACGTGAGGTGAGGTGAGGCAGGGAGGAAGGGCTGGTTTTTTGCCCAGTCGCTAGGTAACAGTCTCCAGGCCTAAAGGCAAAGCCAGGTCTGGTTGCCATGGCAACGTCTCTGGTGTGGAGGGTGAATGGAGTTTTGGCGGTTGTGGTACATGAGTGTGTGTGAGTGTATGATCTCAGAGAGCTGCACTCCAGCAGGTTGAGTATCAGTTGAATTTAAAGGTAAAAGAGAATGATGAGGCTCATAATGGAGAGCAAAATAATAGACGAATAGTGAATTCCACGAGTTCACAACAACTCAGTCGATATTGTCACAGGTTGCGACCTCCTACCTGACATTATCTTTATAAGAGCAGCACCTATTTAATATAATATTTTTGGGTATTTTTGCTATGTTTGAAAAGTATTTGTTTCTATTACATACAGAAGAGGATTAGGGCCACATGTGAAAACAAAAGACGAAAAAAATAAAGTTACAATTCTGAGACCAATAAGAAAAAAAATTGCGATGTCTACATTCTTTCACTAAAGCATTAATTAAAAATAGTGCACAACTCTTATTTTGTTAGAACACTTGAACACAGGCTGCCACCTGTTAACTGTCTTTATGCTATGCAAAGTTAAGCTAAGCTAGCCACTGGCCATAGCTTAATATAATTCCCTCCCAAAAAAATGGTGAACAACTGTAAAAAACTTGGAGTTTAAATTTTACAATATGTGCAAAATGTTGCTAAGCTAAGTTAAGCTAAGCAAGCTACTAGCCATAACTTAATATAACTCCCCCCAAAATTGTGAAATACTGCCATAAACTATGGGACTAACCGTCATTGGGTACAATTTAATGTGTAACTGTTTAAAAATCTTGAACTGTAAATTTTACGATGTGCGCAAAACCTTGTCACTAAACTAAGCTAAGCTAGCTACTGGTCATTGCTTAATGTAATTCCCCCCCAAAATGGTGAACTACTGCTATAAAAACTTGGACTCTAAAATCTTGTTGCAAAGCTAAGTTAAGATAAACTAAATTAAACTAAGCTAGCTACTGGTCATATCTTAATGTAATCCCCCTCCAAAAAATGGGAAACTACTGTGAAAACTTGGACTCTAAATTTTACAATATGTGCAAAATGTTGTCACTACACAAATAATAAGCTAAGTTAATAAGTTAATCTAACTGTCATTGTGTACAATTTACAACTTAAAGTGTACTTCTTGGAAAATATTGAACTGTAAATGTTACCAGTTTTTGCAAAACCTTGTCACCAAGCTAAGTTCCCCCCAAAAATTTGTGGATGAAGTCATGGCTTGTACAAAAAACTTTTAAAAAATGTACAATATGTGCAAAATGTAGTTGTTAAGCTAAGATAAGCTAACCTAGCTACTGGCTATAGCTTAATAGAGTCATTGTGTACAATTTAAAGTGTAATTCTGTAAAAATCTCAAACACTAAATTTTAAAATATGTGCAAAGTGCTGTTCCAAAGCTAGGTTAAACTAAGCTAGCTACTGGCTATAGCTTAATAGAGTCATTGTGTACAATTAAAAGTGTAATTCTGTAAAAATCTCCAACACTAAATTTTAAATTATGTGCAAAGTGCTGTTCCAAAGCTAGGTTAAACTAAGCTAACTACTGGCTATAGCTTAAATGGAGTGATATAAGTCAATTCCTCCAAATCTCCTCGTGTAAAATTTGAGGTCTAATTCCCAAAATGTTGAAGCACTTCTTGGGCTGTAAAAATTAGGTTTTTTTGTTGTTGTTTTTTTTGCAAAAGTGTTTCATTGTTCCCAAAACTGTGAAAGAAAACTGTGAAGGACAATAGGTTTCAAACTGAGTGCCAACATCTGCTTTTGCACGTGTAAAATGTGTCTCTTAATGACTTATCGCGACTTGAACAACTAGTTTAACTCTGCCACGCGTGTGTACGAAGACAATGCCCATAGCACATTTTCAACATATAGCTGAATAATGCTTTGTAATTTTAATTTCAGTGACAAGTCTGTCTCTTTCTCACATTTTAAGACACACACACACAGAGAGAGAGAAAGACAAGCAAACAAAAGCATGTTTGTGTTCATGAGAATGTGAAGCACAGTGGGTCTCTATGTATGGAAGCAGTGTCAGGCTCGTCCCAGAGAGACGTGCAGGGGGGGCAGCCTTTCATTTGAGGGGATTTCACTGCCTCTTTTTATACTCAGAGCATGACTACAGGGTTTTTTTTTTTTTTAGATAAAACAAAATATGCACATGCCTCTCAGTTTGGTAAGACACCCTGTTTCTGTAATCGCTTTCATCAGTAAAGCAGCTCATACACCGTTTATAATTCATAGTTGATCTCAGGTTGAAATTAGTGATATATTGGCCCCCTTGTCATTGAGATCACCTGGAGTGCATACGGATGCCCGTTTGTGCCAAAAACTGTGATATATTAAGCTGTAAGTATGAAAAATGTTCATGTATGGAAGCCCAACTCATCCAGTTTTCAACTTCCAATTTAAAAAAAAAAAAGGCAAAGATTCAGGTGCTGTGCAGTTTGCAACATTTAAAACAAAAGTCAAAAGCTGCAATTCTTGGGCACTTTTGGTTGATTTTAACACAGTAATGCAACATTATAGATGCTAACGGCTATTACACATCTCTACTAACCAAAGAATAAGCGATTTAAGGGAATAGCATACGTGTTGCTGACTTATTTTTCTGACAAATCATTAATAAAATCCTTTTTTTTCCAATTTTAGCTGAGCTACGTCTCTCTTTTTAGGGGAAATTAAAACATTTTAATTAAAAATGAACAGTGTATTTTCTTTCACAAGCGGCTAAAATCCATTTCAATAACTGTAGTTATCGAAAAAGAAATCAAAGGGGAAAAACATTTTAAACTCGGAGGAAACAAATGCATTACTTTTAAATAAAAATATTTATAAAATTTCATTTATTTAAATATAAATTTGGTGCTTTATTTACTGTAAGGTAAAATAGACATGGTTTAACAGTTGAGTCGGAGGTTATGGTGGCAGTGACAGGAAGTGAAGTGAGGAAGGTGCTGGGAGAGTCAAACTCAATGTGGCGACTCCATCCATTGTTGTTGGGTTTTTGTTTTTTTTTCTTTTTTCTCCAAGTATACAAAAGCAGCACCAGTCCATTGTGGTGCAAAACAGAGTGCAGGCAGGGCGACCTGTGCACACACCCACACATACACACACACATGCAACTGACTTCCATTCATTTGGACAGACTAAACAAAGCAATATGCCTAACTTTAACGTTCCGCTGCATTGGGACCAGGTTTTCGTCTCCATGAGGACTACTGGTCCTGACGAGGTCGGTGATTGTGCCAGAAAAATGTCCTAATGTGGCAACACACGCACGCAGACTTGTATTCGCCGGAGGTCAGGTGCATACGCCTGCTGCCTCCCATGCAGCGCTTTTGTTGACTGAGCGAGTCGCTCTGGTTAGTGAGGATGAATGTGACATTTAAGACTCAAACACACACACACACACTGGTTTCCATGACTTCAGAGGACATTACATTGACTTACATTCATTTCCGAGTGACTTAGTCTGACCTTAACCGTACTTACTAGTGCCCTAACCTTAACCTAACCCTAAACCCAGGCTAACTTAAAAAAATGTCTTCACCTTAAAATGTAGTAATTTACATTACATTATGGGGACTTCATTTTTGTCCCCATAAGGAAGACAAGTCCCCATAATGTGGCTGTGTAAGCAGATTTAGGTCCCCACAACATAATGTGATTGAATGTGTAAAAAATGCGGTTCGCTTGGCTGTGAAGCGTCGTCGCCCTGACATACAAACTGAGGATGATTTAAGTGAAAGGTACAGCAGCTGCTGCACAGCTCCATGGTCAAAGTGGGCCCTCTGGTGGCAGCTGTGGGCAACACAGGCTGTGGTGTTTATATAGGTCATGCTGCTCACCACACAGAGCTCTTTGGGCACGGCGTGTTTGTCTGTGACGAGACTGCGAGGGATCAGAGGCAGAGTTTCCGTGCCAGTACCCATGATGCACTGCACTGAGCAGAAGCGCGGATGCCAGGGACAAGAAGTGGGGGAAGGGTTGAGGGGGTGGGGGAAAAAAAAATTGTAACGATTAAATTGTAACGAGCTTGTGTGTCATCATGTCTCCAAATTGAAGTTGCAGTATGTCTGTTAAAGTTATCGTCAAATGAGTTTGCACAATGTTAATTCAGCCAATATCAGCTCGACATGACTCTAACGTGTTTCTCAGTGAAAGAGAACTTGAGGTTTGCCTTTGGTTTCTTGGAACATGAGTGGGTACTGGAAATGAAATGAAAGAAAAGTTTGAATTCTGACCAAGAATCATGAAACACAAAACCAGTAGCTGTTAGGGTTGGAAAAGAGGTCACAGGTCTCACTCTAAAACACATTGTAATGTCCTTGTTAGACCATAAAAACCCACCACGGGTCTCCAGAGACTTGGTCTTGGTGTCCGGCTTTGGCAGGCGAGTCTCGCTTTGTTACACACCGCCACTGTCTCCTCCTCTTCCCAATACGAAACTTGTCTCTCACTATTCTTGTAAACAACATTATTATTATCAAAAAACAAGCATAATCTGAGAGAAATTATCTTCCTTATGAAATATGGCCTTTTTTAAAATGAGGCCAATTTTCATCCCATTGCACGTTGTGTTATTCAACATCATACTACCCATACTACCATGCTGATTTAGCACTGGATGCTATTCATTATGCTACTTTACAGTACATGCAGTCTTGCTTAAGACAATCATTTTCCCATAAAAATATCTGCTGCCAGTAAACAATATCCCCGTTTGCTAGAAAATGGGTAACGAGTCCAGAAATACCAAATTTGGGGTACAGCGACAGCCAGATGGCTTCAGTAGCTCTGAACTCACGTAAAATACGTTTCACGGACCATTTTGCAGTTGCAAAATATTGCGCGTAATGATTTCCTCCTTAGGGAGCCTTAAGCCCGGCCCCACACTAGAGGATAATTGGCCAGATTTTGGTCCCGATCCGGCTTTTCTGACAATCGTGGGTATTAAACATGTTTGATATTCACGGCTGAACTGCGACTGGGGGCGTGAGCAGAACCCTGCAAGAACCAATGAGAGGCAGATGTTGCATATTTCGTTTAGAACCATAACTTGTACAAGCCATGACTTCATCCACAGATTTCTATGTTTCTCAGCACAAAACATCGCACATACAGCAGCTACTAATTAACAACGCCAACATATTCTGTCATATTCTGAAGTCACGTTTAATCACGTGAGCTTCTGTGAGATCCCAAATGCAGAGAATCCCCTCCCTGAAATCACATGATTAAACACCAAGTGTGAGGTTCGGCATCTTGACCGGATCATCTAAGTCTGAGCTTTTTCTGAATTAAAACAATGAAAACCGATTACAAAGTTTGTTTTGTCTGATCTCTACCATTCCCCCCCACCACTAGGTGGCGCTACTCGCCATCAGTGTTGCCCTCATACTCTTCATGAAAACGTAGTCATCTAGATATGAAGATATACTGTACATATTAATTCCTTGACCCAAATATTTTAATACTCGTGAGCTTCAATCTGAAAGTGTGCGTGAACTGTGCGTAAAATGCCGCGATGGATTTTCTTTGCTTCTTCGAAGCTGACACAGATAAACAGAGCAGACGTCTGTTTTTCTGCCTCTTTCACTGTTGTTGTTGGATTTGTTTTGTCTTTTCTTCTTGCTAACTGCCTGCCTACATACACATAAACTCCTACGTACCAGCGCACACTAATGAATAAATACCACATCCTTGCAAGAGTAACCCAAACCCAGCAATCTTGACAAGACTCATTCCTTAGCGTTAGCCTGATCCGTGACCACAGCGTGCCTGAACACTGAATCCTTTGTTTCCATTTCAGGGTAAAATCCAGAAAAAAAAAAAACCAAAGACCATTTATATGCAGGAATGTATAGATTTACTCAAATTGAGACAACTGGCTGGAAATCATCCAACCCAAGCCACTACAATACAGCCGTCAACATTTTAAGGGCAACGTGTGTGACGTTTCCAATGGTTTACTGGGGGAAATATTAATGTGCTGCACAAACATGCTTGTATCAGTGTGCAATCACTTCAAAATAAAAATGGTTTGGTTTACATAGCCTTATAATAAGCCTTTTTTTATGCACTTAAATCATGGGCAGTCATCACAGGATAATGTTGTAGCAGGAAGCTAGCTAGTTAGCATTACCGTCGCCCATAGCACCTAACCCGACCCTTAGCTTGTAACTTTATCCCTTAAATATAAAACCATGCCAGGATAGTGATGTATAGCAGGAGCTAACTAGTTAGCATTACCTTTACCCTTATATTAAAATATCTTAGCAGGATGTTGTTTCACTTCTTCACTCCTTACTATATCGTAAACATAGCAATACGCAGGTGTAACACGGTCAATGTTACTGTGATACCGATGTCAGTTATACCTTAAATGAAACCAGCTCGTAAAAATAAATGTATTGCTGTTGTAGGTACAATGTTTTCTTAATTATATACATTAAATAGTATGCGGAGGGAACTTTATTTTTCATTCTTCTATTCTATGGATTCCTGTTATTCCTGCATTTGTCAGTGACTGTTTTCTGCTGTGGATTAATACATATTTAATGACGTGTTACAGCACAAAAATAAACTGGTGTTTACATTCATGGTGTCACACCTTTTAGAAGGAACATTTTTCAGGTGATATTGTGTTTTCTCACTCGATTTAGAGAAAAAAATAGGGAAAATATAGACCGGTTGTATCCGTAAGTTGAAGAATAATAGAAGAGTATTGACTGGGAAAAGATTGTCTAAAGCTCAGAGGGTCAATTTTTAAGATATATTCTGTTCTTAAGTGTGTTGTTCATACTTCTCCATCCCACTCTGACAGTATGCTATTGTCATTAGTGAGGACTTCCTAACTGTTTTCCATCGTAGAGTGTGGGAAGCATAGAGTGGCTGTTCTGCGCACACAGGACATCTCCTCTGTCCGTCAGAGATTTCAGATTCTCTCCATCAATCTAAGTGTCTCCTCCTCTCTCCCGTGTCTGTTTTCTTACCAGAACATGGCGGAGTACAGCTCTCTGCTCAGCGACCTGTCTGAAAACATCACCAACGAGGACTTGGAGCAGCTCAAGTCGGCCTGCAAGGAGGACATCCCAGAGGACCAGAGCAACAACATCACCTCGTCCAAGGAGTGGTTCAGCTACCTGGAGAAGAACGACAAGTTGGCCCATGGTGAGACTCAAACACAATCACATAATAACATTTTACATTTTCTTGCTGTAGTCCTTTTTTGGGGGGGTTGCCCCCAAAAAATACCAAATTTCCCCCCAACCTCTTAGTTAAGATTTTTCATTTATTTAGCCAACATCCATTTGCCATTTCAAATTGAGATTGGGTGTTAAGTTTGCGTTCTTTTTTTGGTGAAAACACCCCGGAACCCATGCAGATAACCTGTCATACATCGAGCACATCTTCGAGATCTCGCGGCGACCGGACCTGCTGACGAGGGTGATCGAGTACCGCACCACCGTGCTCAAGATCTCAGAGGATGACGAGATCGACACTAAACTCACACGCATCCCCTCAGCCAAGAAATACAAAGGTAACATGCTTTGCATGTGGATGTAGACATTATATCAGGTGGTAAAAAAATCAGTGCAGGGCATCAGATAGCTCAGTTGGTAGAGTTGGCGCCTCCTGGGGCAAAGGGCCTATTGCGGTGACCCGCGTTCAATTGTACCCCCTTTCCCACATTACTGTCCAGTCTAATAAAGGCCAAAAAAAGGCACCGAAAATATATAAAAATAAAATATGTATGTATAAAAATCAGGGTAATACCACCTACTGAACATTTGATGTGAAAAAAGTTGCTCAGTTTTGCTTCCTGACCCTCCAGCTCAAGTACTGTACACGTCTGCCCTCTAGTGGCTAAACAGAAAACTGTATGCAATACAGAAAGCGTTGGTACTTAGGTTGGTAACATACAGCACTGATAGAAATATACAGTACAAACTAACTCTACAAGTATTTAGTAAACATGGAAACATCCATGAACAGAAAAGCTAAACAGCCCATTTAACGCCAGATTGAATTTAGAGTGATAATAAACAAAAATGATCTGATAATTACATTTCACCCTTTCAGTTTTGATGAACTGTGATTTTTTTTAAAGTGTAAATGCTGCTTTTCGTTTTTCCAACACACTTGTCACAGATTAATTTTATTGAAATAAAGTCGGAGCTGCTGTAGTAAGTTAATAAAGTGCCTCCAAATGGGTTCCTGTTTACCAAGTATTCTTAAATGAAAAGCTTCTTTTAAAGTTGTAACGTTTGTAATGATGTTCTCAAAAAAAATGGTGACACTCAATCAGGTTAATTTCTTCCGAGTATCATCCAAATTTATTGTTTTCACCCTTTGTCTATTCGTAACATTAAGAATTCACACGCCCCGTTGCTTAGCAACAGTTAAAGGCACCTATACTCTTGCCAGGGGCGTAAACTATGTCGCATATGCAAAGGTTTCTGATGATTTTCCGTTTCTTCTGTCTCCGTCTCTTTTTCCTGACCCCGTCCAAAAACAGACATCATCCGCCAGCCCTCTGAAGATGAGATCATCAAGTTGGCCCCGCCCCCGAAGAAGGTGTGAGGTGGTGACCCCTGCCCCCCAGCCCTGACCTTTTCAACTTGATTTCTTCACTCCTGGCACTCTGATCAACCAACCAACCAACCAACCGTTTTCTGACCAACCCAGTTACTCCCTCACACACGCACCCACACACACACACACACACACCCCCCCCCCCCCCCCCCCCCCCCCCCCCCCCCCCCCCCCCCCCCCCCCCCCGCACTAACACACACCACGACACAGAACCACCACCAGGAGGTAGCCACCTACCTACGGAAACAACCAATCAGACTGTAGTGATGCGGCCTCTTCCCAAGCTGAAGGAAGACGGGGAGACGCAAGGAAGGGGGGGGGGGGAAAGACAATTGAAGAAGAAGATGATGAAGAAGAAGAAGAAATGTGAAAATGAATTTGACAGTTAAAGTGTGTGTGAGAGAGAGAGAGCAAGTGAAAGAGAGAGTGACTATGATTTAAACGCCGAGTGGCTCACTTCACAGCCAGCGTGACGTGTAATGCCCTGGTCAAACCGTGACGGCGTGTGGAAGCATGCGTTTGTGTGTTGAGGCGGTTGCAGTAAGAACGACCGACCGACCGTTTGATTCGAAACGACACAATGAAATGGCAAAAGCTGACGGGTAAAAAAAAGAAAGTTAGCCGAGTACTTACAGTGACGCATAACCACGACTAACATGATTTTTTTGTTTTATTTAGTTCACTCTAAACGTGAAAAATGTTAGACTGACGACGAGTATGTGACAAATAAAATTAAAAAAAACGTCATTAAGCGAAACAAAAGCAAACTTATTAGGCTTAAGTAAGTAAAGCTAATGAAAGCTATATCTCTCACACATGACTGGTTCATTTCTATGACTTATTTCAGCGTATTGCTACGTATTTGTTCAGGTGTGTTAGTCAGATGTTAAAGGAAAAGTTTAACATTTAGGGAAACATGCATAATTATGTGCCATCGTACTGCAACTAAAAAGAAATTAAAGCTAAACTCAAGCTAGCAGGAGGCTACAGCTTTAGCATACATACTGGAGCTGGGGTAACATCCAGCCTGTAGTTTTGTTATAATTTGCTTTGTGTACGTATTACATAAATAAATGATAGACGTATTGTGTTAGCTGTTAAGCTTTCTGAGAGCTGATTTTGTTGACTTTTGATTTGTTGCCTGTCTATACGTTTGGTTGCACTGTAGCTAACTCTGAGAATAACAAGGAAGTCTGGCATATTTTCCCAGATGTTTAACTTTTCCTTCAAATCTGTATCGTTTGTAGAATATTACTGTCAGTCAAGTTGCCATAAATATTGCATCTAAAAGAAAACCGACAAGAAATGTCACTATGTATTTCCTGGATAGCAGTTCCCTTTACTCTGACGTAGATAATTATACAGTAACCAGTTACAGAGCAAAATATTTTAGAGGAAGATATTTAAAGTCAATTTTCATAGGAAAAGCCAATATTTGCCTTTTGCTGTGTAGCGTACAGCTATTGCAAGAGTTATTCAAAGAAAACATTTAGATAAAAATGTTATAGAAGTTATACTACGGATAATCCTTCCCCTCACGTTTTTTTTCCTTAAATAAAGGGGAGCAGTGAGTGTAAAAATCTGCTGTATGAGTATGGTTATACATGTATATATATATATATATATACATATATAATATAGTATGGCAGAAATAATATATGGACCTGCAGTTTGCAATCCACAGCAAAATTTCACTATATGTTCACTTTCGCCCATTTTCATGTCACATGAATCAAGACTACAATTAGCAAGTGCTAACGCTCATCTACGCTGGACTGCATTCAAGAGCATGAACATATATTTTGAGAGAATATAGCCAATGTTATATTTACAGTGAACATGACAAAGAGACAAATACTAACATTTCTTTAACCCTTTTTTTTTAATTGCCATTTCATTTGTTGAACAGAATAACCACCAGTGTTTGTTTGTTTCTTTTCAATTAAAAACACACAAAAGACTTCGGGAAATTCAAATTAAAAAGGGCAGTTCAAACAAACTGAAACATGGCTCGGGGTAACGTACACGTAAATGGTACGGAGAAGAAAAGTAATGCACACGAATGCTCAGAACCCACCGTCTATGCCATTCCTGCCACGCACCCTCACATTAGCTATAGCAAGACTGTTGAAACTAAACTTTAATAACTACTCTGTAAAACACTGTGTCTTTTCTCTTTTCCCCACAATGAAGCCTTAGCAGACTCTGTTTACCCCCAAAAAGTCAGACGCCAGCACACACACACACACACTCACACACGTGTCAACTCGCTTTTAACCAGAGTGTTGACACTTGTATTATTTGAAATTTGCTCCTGTGTTCAGAATGTCCGTTAACTTGTTTCTGCCCATTTTGTCCTGAAAGATACAGGATAAGAAATAATAAGAAATTAAGCAACATGAAAATCTATCAGTGTATGACGAGTCGTTTATCCCTTTCCTTTCTAAACCCAGTGCCAATGACTAAGACTTTTAATTCGATCGCAGTTCCTGTGATCTATTTTTCTTTTGTATTGCTTGCCGTTGATCGTTGTGTTGGACTGATTTGTATCCTATGCATTTGTGTCTGTAGGGGAAAAAAAAACTGCACTGTAACGTGTCCTCCCAACAAATCACCTAAAGAGCTCTTTAATTGTGACAAGACAGGGTGGTTTGATATGATGCTGACATACTTGGTGTAGAATGGTGGAGCGGCACTTTGGGCGAATAGAAATTTGTAACGTTTCAGGATAAGAAACAAATGCTAGCTACCCAATGTTCAGTATTTGAAAAAAAAAAAATTATTGTTTGACCAACTATACTGTACAACTCATGTTTGCAAACAAAGTATGCAACTAAATCATGTAATAGACCTTTAATGCCTGAACATGGGTGGCGCGGATTAGCAATTTGCAGACGACAAACATGTTTATTTGCATAAAACGTCAAGTTCACATAGGCCAAACATTTTTATTGTACTGTCAAAGGACTGGTCCGACCTTAAATACTTCAATTTGAGCTAGTATTGTTTTATTTTTGAAAGTCTCGACAGCAACGGTTGGCATCTTAGCATATTTTGCTGCAACGTCAACTCAGTTTCTACGCCTTTGTACTGATATTTTCAGACTGATTATTGACATGATAGCCAGACCCCTAAGTGAAGCGGTTGCTGCAGGCCTAAACCTTAAGCCCCCTGGATTAGAGACTGGGACTTGCACTGAGAGCATTTTGTTAGACAAAAGGGAGGCAGATGTACTAACTGCTATGACCTGTGGGTAATGGTCAATGTTAAAATGATTGCAAAAACTGCTGTGTTATACCTACAAACCAAAAGACAGGTTTTTATTTTCAGATTTTAGCATGCGTTTCCATTAGGGCTGCAACGATTCCTTCGATTAATCAATTATTAGTCGATTACTAAATTATATAGCAAGCTTAATGATTTTTCAGTTTCTTCCAGTAACAAAAAAATCATTAAAACCAAATAATTTTGATTTGCGATCAAAACAAAACATTTCCATCTTTTCCAGGTTTGGGGAAACATCCATCGACATCTTTCAATGTTTTTTGACATTTTTTGGACCAAACCAGAACTCCATTAATCGTGAAAATAAATGTTAGTTGCAGCCCTGGTTTCCGTGATTGTGCAACACTATCAGCTAGGGGAAATTTGGGACCACTTTGTTTTTGTTTTCTCTCTTATTATTTGAAGTGCTTTTAAAATAGCAACTTGTGAATTTAGATGTATGTGGTCAAGTGACTTTGTTTTCTATTTAATATTCTATATAGGTAATTGACTCATGTCAGCAACCGTGTGGCAGTTTGTCAGTAGTTTGAGTGTCAATTCAGTACTTGTAAACATCAAAAACAGTTAAAAAATAAATAAATAAATAAATAAATAATGCTTGAGATGCCCCTTGTGGAAGCTTCAGTCAAAACAGCTAATTCATGTTATTTGCTGGAGTGAGTAGCTCCTTGTTCCTGGCATTTTGCATTGCTTAGCATTTCCTTCTGTAGCCGCTGGCACATAATAATATAACATATCAGTCACAAATGATGTCCGAATTTGGATTTCCATGTGCCGAGTACATATCAACTTAGTAAATGCTGCAAAGTATAAACCTAGTTTAAAAAAATATTTATATACTATATCTATTTATGGTGAATACCGGATTACAACCAGTACATGGGTATGGCTACTGTAGACAAAATGAAGAAGCAGATATTGAGAAGGTATTTAGCATATAAAGCTAACAGTCAATTAAAATTCAAACAAAAATGTTGTTGTCCCTTAAGGAAAAGACTGTTTTGTTTTTATTTTTCATTCATTAGGTTGTAAATATGTATTTTTGACTCGGTTTTGAGATGGATTAATTTATTTAATGCATATGTATTGCTGTTTGTTTTTTATGTATTCCTGAGTTTGTTTTACTAACTGAAGACAAATTGATGGGATGGAAAAATGTCTGTGCTTCTCTAAATTTTCAGCAGAGCAGATATGAAATATTTTCTATTTCATGTTGTTCTCTTCATTTATGTTTTCGCTGTTTCAGCTTTGGGTGGTTATTTTACAACGTAATGGACAAAAAAGAATACTCAATACTCATTTCATTGTATTAACTGGTATATAACATATTATGTTTTTTAAATGTGTTGTATTTGATCAGATGTGTTGTGGTCACTGCTTGTAAAAACGAGTTTATATTTAGAGAGTTTCCAAATCATGACAAATCTACCATTTATCTACCATTTTGTTTGTTTGTACGGGACATGTTGTCACTTGTACATATGGCACCAAGAGCAGGAAGTTTAATCTTTAGCTAATTATTTCTAATTTAAATTGAGAATTGACAAAGCTCATCCAAATATTAAGCAGTCACTCTAGTTATGTATGGAGTCATAAAGCGTTCAATATTAAATAAATTATCATTTAAAAAACTGTAATAGGAACAAAAAATTGTTGAATACAAAAGTTTAAACATGTAATTCTACAATTACAACTGTTAATGTTTTATTTAGCTTAACTGGGTCTAAAATGCTAGCTAAATAGCTAATATTCTAGGCAAATAGCTAATATTCTAGCTAAATAGCTAGCTCTAGCCAACTGGATTTAGCTAATACTGCTAAATAACCCAACATCATTTGTTTACCGAACAACTAAACTATTTTTTCAAAATTGGTAACAATTTTGTGTTTAGCTAATGAGCTAACAGGCTAAATTTGTTAGTTGCTAACTTTAAAAAAGGGGGGGTTGGGCCTGTGATTGGCTGGAAGAGCATTTTAAAAATGTTTTCAAGTTTAAAAGGGCCTGATATGCTACCTTGCTAGCTACCTAATGGAGAGATCTAGCCTACTGGAGTGAGGTAATACTGCAAACAAGCTATTGTTAGATGCTAGCCTGTGATTGACGGATGAGCATGTTAGCATACTAGATTTAGCCAATACCGCTTATGAAACCCATTTATTAGTCAACAAAGTAACTCAAACTGCTCTGCTAGCATGAGCCAACAAGCTAAATTGCCACTTGCTGAGTGCTCTAGCGTAAGAAAATATATATTTAAAAAAAAATAAAAACAACTTTAAAATATGGCTAACTGGCTTCACAATTAATTGGTTCATTGTTTTTGATTATACAGTGTAATTTTCAAAACATAATTCACGATTTATGTATTTAATACTGAACAATTGAGGCATAATAGATGTATTTGCTTTTTTATTTTCAAAATAAGGTGAAACAGTTAGAGGAGGGATGAAGGGAAAGTTAAAGAAAGGTAGAGGAGTGAAGGCAGAGAAGTTTGTAGCTGTAAACGATAAAGACGGAGCAGACTAAAACACGTTTACATCGATGCGCGAACACAGTGCGTCAGCGGGTTAGCATTGTTTTGAATGTGGCGAGCCTTGCACAAGAATGCTGTACAATGAGATGTGATTCAAAGGTATAACGCAGTGTGCTATTGTCATGAATGCTGAATGTCGGATCAGTCATCACAAGTTAAGTTACGCGGAGTTACATCAAACTGGAGGTATTGTCAATGACTTTTTAAACTACACCTTAAATTTAGCCACATAACATAAAGTGTATTTCCTTTTGGTTCTGTTAAATAAAGTTTACATTTCATGCAAAAATAAGAGTTCCAAATTTCATTTAGTTAAAAACCGGTGGAGTGTTACAGCTACAACATTTGTCGTGCTTGACTTTCAGCTATTTTGTATTTTCGGTCTTTTCATTTGATCATATTGATGCTTGTGGCTACATCGGACTATTTTCACGACGTGTACAAGTGTTTTGCAGTAGAAGATAATAGATGTGTTTTTCAACACTAACCTGAGCTGCATTTTTTTCCTTTTAGTTATCCTAAAGACATTCCTGTCATGGTGTTGGTATTTGCGAGTTATAGCCATCGCTAAGATGGAGACGGGACAGTACTTGAAACGTACCCAAGTTGTTGTCAATTTGGTGTTCTGCTAATGAGCTAACAGGGTAAATTTGTTAGTTTCTAGCTTTACAGCACGGTTGGGCCTGTGATTGGCTGGAAGACCATTTTAAAAACATATTCAGCTGAGAAAAGCCTAATTTTGTGTTCGTTTTTTCCACAAAACTCAACTGCAGTATTTGAATTGGAAGTGCTAACTCGACTTTCATTAACAATGTATCCAAGCATTTATGAAACCCCACAACTATTATTTTCAATCATATTTTAAATATTGTTTTGTACAGGAGATAGCAAATAACGACCACTACCACGGCCCTGTGCTAATAACTTGCTGCCCAATGATTTAAAATTTCAAAATGGGAACATATAATCTACAGTTCATGATATCAAAAAAGAAAAAGGTGCCAAAAATGGCAATTAAAAAAAAAACATGTTCATGTGTTTCCAAAAAGGTTAAGGGGTTTAGCTTGTTTTAATGTAGGGGGCCCCAGACAAACAGTCCTGGCTGCAAAGTGTGTCATCCATTGTGTTTAATGTTTTTTTTCAAAATGGTGTCAAAAGCAAGTTATGTTTGTTACCGCTCAACAAGATAACAACGTAATCATTTAGAGTGACCCCTGCTGGACAAAGTGCAAAGTGGAAACCAGATTGAGACACTTAAGCATCATTGCACCCATTATTTCACCATTAAACGCCATGGACTCAATGCTGTTAGAAACTTTTACTAAGATTGCAGTACTTAAGGGTTTTATTTAGCAACAACTGTGACGAAATATGTTGACGGGAAAACAAGAAAAGAAAAGGTGTGGCTTTATTTGTCATGATTTAAACGAGACTGAACTGAAATCACACCATTTTGTCATTGTGCTACAAATGATTATAAATATTAAAATATATTTGCTAACCTACACCGTGTGTCATGAATTTGCTTTATTTTGAAGACAAATAGAAAACGGCAATAAAATCAGACTATATTAGCTTAAACTGAGGAACGCAACTAATGATTATTTTTATTTTAGGCAATTAATCCGTTGATTATTTTCTCGATTGATCAAGTACTTGATTGGTCGCTAAAATGTTGAAAATATCCACATTTAAGAAGCTGAAAATTCTGAAAGCTTGCTTTCATTATTGAAAAAATAAACTCAAACTGATTAAATCAAATATATACTTATATAGTTAATAGTTGATTGGTCACTATGGCCCTACATAAATTTAATAAAAACAATGTATACTAATTTTGCTTTTAGAGATAAATGTATGATTCGTGTGGTTGTATGACATACCTAGCAAACTTAAATTAACTTCAATTTAAATATAAAGGTAACACAGCTCAATAGCGCCCCCAACTGAAAGCTGTCATTTTTAGAAGTCGTGCTGATTTTGACTAAACTTGGGCAGTTCGTCGGCCTCGTCCTACAATGCATTGCTGAATGTCTTAGAATTTTTCGACCAAACGAGAAGTCGACCATGTTGGATTTCATTCTGTTTTTTTGTTTTTTTTCCCAAATTTATACAAATTTGAAATAATAGTTCCTTTAGTTTATATGACCATTGAGTGAGCAAACGTTTGGAACGCAACTGCTGCACCTCCCATGTCATGTCACAGGTGTGACGGCCATTTCAACGCTGTGTACAAGCTCTTATTAAAGATTGAAACTTTAATTTAAAAGGATAAAAAAAAATTCAGAAGTACATTTTTTTGATCATCCTTTTTGTGATTCTTTGAGAAGAAAGAATGTGGCTCAATAAACAATAAGCACAAGTGCATTTTATTTGAATTTTCAGAGAGAAATGTTTAGTTTTTTTGTACAACCTTTTAAATTAAACAAAGCTAGAGAACTCATGATGCCGTGACAGAGTCCGATAAACACTGTATTTGCAGATGATCGTCTGCTGTACAGTACAGCAGTACAGCGTTCACCTGAGCAAAGCCGGGGAATAAATAAACCAAATGAAACAGATTGGACTTGATATTGACGTTTAAAGATCTGCATCACGTTTGGTTTTGAGAAATGAAGTTTCAAACTCGACAGTTTCTCACTTTTTATTGGTTCATCTGAGCCATTAAATCCTGCAGCTCTGGGCGCTCCTTGAAACGGTTTTTGAAATCTGCTTCAGTGTGCTGCAGAGTGGAAAAACCAACCAAAAAAAAGTTACAGATAATTTACAATACAAAAAATAATCAATATACACTATGTCAACTTTGTTTAAAAAAAGAAAATCAGGCTAATAATTATACAAATAATGATAGGGCCTCCAAAAAAAAATGTTTTACGTTTACAGTAGCCAATATAACCGACAATTATAAATTTAAACAATTTAAATACATTTCATTCTCCAACATTTATTGAAAAATACAACACATAAGATACGCAAACTCACCTCCTTCACGCAAAGTTGAACTCCCTCTGGCTGATTTTTCAAAACAACGTCCATGAAAATGGGACATAACGTTGTGTCCAGGCTGCTCAACTACGCAATCGCATTAAAACAAAACAAAAATAAAATAAATAAAAATTAAGCTCGTCTTTAAAAACGTTACAAAATAAATAAATAAATAAGTGAAAACACAAATGCGTTTTACCTGGACGACTCGCTCGTGTGTCTTTAGGACGGCATCGGCGTACATCTTCATGCCTTGATCTTGCATTAGCATGACCTGTGTGGTTTTGGTCGGCAAAGCGTAACTGCACGTGGGAAGAAAAAAATAGAAAAGAAGGCTATGTATGGAAAAAAAAGGCAGCAATAATTTTATTCTACTGTACTAAAATAAACTGAAATTCCTAGGGCTGCAACAAAATTATCAAACCTAATTTAAAAAAAATTCAACATAAATTCTCTTTTCAATAATCAAAACAAATTTTTCAGCTTCTTAAATGCAAATCTTTTCTCATTTCTACATACATTATATATATTATAAACACATTACGTAAATATGCTGGTAATAATTTTGTTATTCTTGTTTTATCTGATTTTAGAATTATTCTTTTTCAATTTGTATTGAAGTTTCCAAACAAGTTGACCTCTGACCCCTTGCTGTAGTAATAAGTAAATATCACCAGTGTGAGATCAATCAAGCCTAATCAAATCAGTATACAAAAATTTGGTTTTACACCATCAGGCAAGGATTTTGTTGCAGTATAGCAATACAAAAAAAAATAGAAACTTTAGACACTTTAGACCAGATTTCAACAGAGGGACATGGAAAAGGTTGACACGATAAAACGTTTAACACTGTCGACCTAAATAATTAATGGAAACAAAGAGTGATTTTTGCTCACAAGCAAAACTTCGCACCACAAAAATGTGGCTTCAAATTTTATAAGAGACAGAAAACAACGCACTTTATATCCAAAATTCAGGCACATGTTCAGACTGAAGGAAAAGATCAAACTCGAACCTTAAAAGCCCTTAATATAAAAAATAAAATAAATAAAAAATTTTCCTAAAAACTCCTCACCATAGTCCCACTTTGATGCCAAGGCGGTTACACAGGTGGTGGATGTATTCGGTGTAGTGCTCCACCAGCGGCATGTCGTAACCCGACACCTTCACGTTCAGGGTTCCGTAAGCCGAGTCCGTTGCCTTGATGACCGGTTTCATTTGATACCGGTCTTTCTTCTTCTTTTGCTAAAAACAAACAAACAAAAGACCTACATGACACTAAGATTTTAGAACTTTTGTTTTGAATGTGCCGAGGCTACTCTTCTCAAAACAATGCATTGATTTCCATTCGTTTGGAGAGACTAAAAGTATTATTCCCAACAGCTTGCTTGACATCAGATTCAAAGACTTTTCAAGGACTTTCCAGGACCCGTTCCCTCAAATTCAAGGAATGAATGTACCGACACAAGCTTAAGATGGGAGGGCAACTGGTAAGAGCTGCTTCACCCACGGTGTCCTCTTTGCAGCACGCTCTGCATCTGGACAAATGATTGTCCTTGGGCTCTTGGTCAAGTCAATTTTGTCTTTCCTTTCCTGAGCCAGAGATCTTGGAATCTGCATCTTCCAGGCATCACGTTACTTTTCCTTAACATTACTTGCTCATTGTTCTACATGCAATCTCACTTCAACGGTGGAATGAGAAAGTGGACAGTGTCCACAACACCGGTAGTAACTACGACTTGGAATTTGTTCTGCGTAGGCCTAGTCTACGTACATCAAGTAGACTACACAATAAAACATTAGGTGACATAAGAAACAAGGGAGACTCATGTCTATTTAGGGTGATTTTCAAAAAACTTTCAAGGTCCTTAATTTTTTTTTTTTCTAAATTCAAACTTTCAAAGATTTCAATGACCCCGAAACCCTGTCCTAACCTTGACCAGGGAGTGTTAAAGCTGAGATCCGTCTCATTTGGACCAGAATTTGACGACCAGTCTTGACAGGGTTTAGTTTGCATTTGTCGTCGGAATTTTAAAATTTCCGAGGTCATGGAATGTGTCCCTGAACACGGATTTCCAACCCAAAAATTCTGAGCAACCTCACGTACCGCGGGTTAGGATTCCAAGATGGCTGCCACAGTTCAAACACTGCTTTTACTGTTAATAGCACTTCGGTCTTATTTGTTTCACAGTAAATCAGCTGTACACACAGTACTGATTCATCTTGACCCGAAGACATGTTCCTTACAGTGTTTCTGTGCGCAAAATACCGCGCTAACAATGGCTAACCCAAGATTACAAGTGCTTTTCTGACTTCTCAACTGGAACGTGAACTTGAGGACGACTTCCGATTTAAATGGAAAACAACATTATATAAGAAAAGGTACTGAAGATGCCAAACACACAGGTGTTGGGAGTCTTACCACTTTCTTCTTCAACAGATATTTCCACCTGCCAATCCCGTGAGTCGGCATACTGCGATATTGTCTCTCATTTACAAAAGCTGTGCCTAAAAAAAACACAACTGTTTGTTAAGGTACTTAATGTACATCTGCACGTGCGAGATACATTTAACACACAACTGTCAATAAAACAAAAACTGACAAGCAAAGGATGTGTGTGTTTTTATGTACATACCCCACACAGGACACTGGACTGAAGGTGCTGCCCTTTTAAATAAATAACAGTACAAGCATTATTCACATATTAATTCAACAAGAGAGGGTTTATTAACCTCAATATTCTTTACTGTCCCCACAGGGGAAGATGCAGGCTCCATTGCGTGGCATTCAAAATGTTTTATTTAAATTTTTATTATTGCAGGAAGTCACAGATTAAAAGCTCTTTTGCAAACAAGAACTGGCGTCATGCACACATTTAGACAAGCACAATGAATTACATCACAAACAACAAATACAAATAATACAGAAGAACGAAGCACAAGGCAGCAAATTTCAGACATTTTACATTTAAATGAAGCAACTGCAGCCACTGTTTATCCTTTTATCCTTATCTTTTAATGTTTGTAAATTATTTATTTATTTACAATAGATGCATTTCCCTGAAATTCACTGTTAGACAATAAACTACCTAATCTAAACTTATTAACTTAAAATATACTGATTATCACCTGATTATCCTGACAATGAAAATTCACCTGGCAAGTACATTTTTACATCGCAATACGTTATAAAATTACATATTTTCCCCCATCATTAATGGCAGCACCCTTCAACTCTGTGCTCCTATTAGCATTAGAGAGACTCACCTGCATACAGGAAGTGTGTGGCTGAACACAAATGCCTGCTGTGTGAGAGAAGCCTGAAACTAAACACAGACAAAACAACATGAGTTGTTTTAGTTATTGTACAGACAGTATTTATACGTTGCTTTTGGTTGCAATTGAGCTAATTTAAAAACAATATCCAATATCTTAAAATGCCTATAAATATTTATTTCAAATATTAAAATTAGTAAGTGAGGCCAGGAAGAAAATCCATTCAAATTTTTTTGTCTTCTATTTAAGCTTCTTTTAAAATAAATAAATACTCCACGGTACAATACTACAGAATTCCTTTCTGGAAAATGATACATTTGAATACTGTGATATTTTGTGTGTTAATATAATTTTAAAACACCAAGTATTGATCATTTTTTAAACTGATATTACAAATAAAGATTAAACTTTGGTGGATTAGCATAAACAAAAAATTCTATTGACGTTTTACTCCACTAGATGGCGCCAAGCGCTCACTCTCACAAAATAATAGTATTTTTGCAATATTGTTTTAATAACGTATTGTGACTTAAATATCGTGATAATATCGTATAGTGGTGTGTCTGACAATTCCCGCCCCTATTTCATTGACAACTGAGTTGACAAAGACAGAGAGGGATACAAATCTATTTTAAGGTTTTTTTTGTCACTTATCATAAGAAATCCTTAGTAAATATTTCACAGTAGGAAATCGTCAATATCGTCGTTAAACATAACAGACTTAACCTTTAATTTACTAAACATTTCTACAGTAAAATTGATTAAAACCTGATCATTTAGAAGCCCGGGAACAAGAAATTAATATTTTCCAATGAAATATACAAAAACGTTATGATAAATACGTTAAAATAGACAATGTTAAGCCACAGGTTAATCTCAAACTATAAAACACTAAAGTGGCAGCGAGTCCGGTCGCTAAAGTGTGACCTCTGTTTGTGAGCGAACACAAGCATTTAGCAAAAACATTTCATCAAATTTCTCACCTTTCGAAAGACGAAACTCATCGCTGACTTTGTCTGGTGGAATGAACACACTGCTCCGCGTGTTTGAACGCGACTCACTCGCTTATTGTCATTTAAATCGGGAGATAAACAGAATACACACGCAGCCACCGCTGCTAACGCTGCTGACGCCGGAAGCGCTCACAGGAAACACGCCCGTGCTCGAAGGAGGGAAGAAACGTTCCGGGGCCGGGATTCACGTTGTTTTCAACCAAATACGGTTAAATTAATCATTTTTATTCACATTTTAATATATTATTAAATATACAAGACAATTAATGAACGAAGAACTTCCTCACCTTATACTGTCTTATCATTTTTAACGATAAGCTTAATAACTGTATGTGTTTTAAACTGTTAAAATTACTCTAAAACGCCACCACCTCACAATCACTGTATGTTGTTTAAACCCACTACGGTTGAACTGAATATTTTCTGATATTTAATTAATACGGCTTTTCTTATTTTCTATTATTTTTTTATAATTTTTTCTTCAATTTTTTTTAGGAAATGGTTTAAACTCTTACAATTGCTGTAAAACACTATGTTTCTGAAGACAGTAATTCATTTTTTCATCTAAGATGGTTTGCTTTTTCATCTTACCTATTTACAAATATTGTGAAAAGTGTAAATGTCATACCATAAAGTAAGTTACTTGTAAAACCACAGCTACTCCTAAAACACAATTATCCCATTATTTCTCCATGTTACAATGCCTCATTTCTCATGTGATCTCACTTTTAATATTTTTTTAAATATATATATTTTTGACAGTCAGAATTAATTTGACTATGTAATCCTACAAATATTCTTCAATTAATTAGCTTTTCCCCATAAAAACATAATTAAACTTTAAATTTTCTAGATAAGTGCAGTAAAGTTAATAGTTTATAGATTTCTATGTAGATTCAATTAACTAAAATGGCAAATGATTTTAATTACACTCTCAGCTTCTCTTTGAAACCTTATATGTATACCAATCTAAACATTTTATACACACACACACACACACACTTGTGTTTTTCATGATTTTAAACTGTAATAATAATTTTAAAAATAACAAAATACACCATTGGTACATTTCAACAGGCTTTGTTTTTATGAATTAACTGTTTTCCTCTCACAGATCCACTCCTATCAAAATAAAGCTTCCACATTCAAAGTCTTCAGGCTTAACGCAGCTTTTTTATATATATAGTAAAGTGCAAAAATTCTGACATTGTAAGAATAATATACTGTATAAACAGAGTGCATAGGAATATTTGACATGTTTTTTTTTTAAAACGATGCATTACCTGCGTACAAAGAACTATGGGAAATGAAAAAGCAAAGTCATCCTGTTATCGATTACATTTCATGCCAAGCAAACAATTTAAACTGGACCATGCGCTCCTGAATACGTCTTCACTCTTTGGCTTGCGATGTTGAGCATTAGCACTGATGGAAGAGGCAATCACAACAACACATACACACAGGAAGGGACTCAGTCAAGTACAAGTGAGCAGCCTGGTGTATTTGCTGAAAAAGGAATTGTTTCGTTTTTTTTAGGAGCAGGGTTGTATGAAGCAGCCAAATCATGGCTGTCGGGAAACTTTTTTTCTTGATGTTTAACAGCATTTTCACACTGGAAACTTGAGTTTATGTTGCTTTATAAACTGCTTTCACGCCTGCGCCAAAGTCCATTGAGAAAATGGCAGTTTTTATGTCATGGGGACACAGGAGCTGCTGGTCTACTGCTGCCTTGTGCGGTCAGTTTGTATCACCGAGGTAAATCTGAATGAAGAATTTTAAATGCCGAATTGACAAAATGAGACATTTGAACTTACTGATGGAGGCAGCAGTGGATCAACAAATCCTGTGCGCTGTGATGTAAAATCACTGATTTTCTCTATGGACTGTTGACTGAGCGGTTTACAAAGCAATATCTATCTAAAAAATGTATGCCATCTTACTGTAAGTCTGTAAGTACGCCATCTTAAAACATGTTCTTTACTTTATCTCACTGTTTTCTATCTAGAAACTGAAACTTTTAGTCGCGTTGTAAACCACTCACTCGTTGCACCAAAGTCCATGGAGAAAATCATCAGCGATTTAACATCACAGCACACAGTTGTTGTTGATCCACTGCTGCCTGTTATGTGTAACTTTAGTGTTTAAAATCCTTTGTTTGGATTTATCTCATCAACACAAACTTACCAGAAGAGGCAGCAACAGACCAGTATCTCCTGTGACTTACAAGCTAAAAAAAAAAGACATATTTTCTCTATGGACTTAGGTGCAGGGCATAAAAAACAATACACAAATCAACACAAACTTTAGTTTCCAGACAGACTGTGCAACGGTCAGATAAAGTAAATCAAAGATTTAGGCTGACACAGGTTGTTAGAACTTTTGTTAACACACAGAGCCAAGACTGCTGTATTTATGACACAGACTGTGCAAGTATACCATACATTACCAGGACTATACCTTTAAGTTTATACATTTTAGGTTGAATCTTTGACCCATTTTTTCAGATTCTCATCAAAAAAAAGGCTTTTTACGGTGACGTCAAAGATGGCGGACGTTTTTCTGTCTCCACCTGGTTTGCTGATTGAAAGAAAAACCACTTTGTTCAAATTAAATCACACATGCGAGTGCTGCAAATTCAACCTCACATTCTCTACGCGTTTTCTTCAAGTGGTAGAAGATCTGGCTGCACAGTGTTTGAGTTCCTCAGCTCATCGCACATTAGTCCCCATATGTAAATATCTAAGAAGATAAAGCACCTTAATTACATTCAGCAGTACGTAGCGCAGGGTTAGCATGAGACTCACGCAGGCAGAGTCGCAGAGGACAGTGAGATTTTGAGTCCTGCACCGTTCGTGTGGGACATTCAAAGTGCTGCAGGCGTCGTAAAACCCGTTGCACAGGTACGTATCAAATTCAAAGTGCTGCAAAATGTGTAAAAATATCTATAAACGAGTCGTTAAACTCCTCGTCCTCCCTCCTCCTCGTCCTCTCCGTCCTCGTCGTCTTCTTCCTCCTCACTCTCCACCTCCTCCTCCTCCTCCTCCTCCGGACTGTACAGATCGTCCCCCACCTCGCTCTGGTTGTGTGCTTCCTCGTCCTCGTCCTCCTCTTCCTCACCCTCGCTCCTCATCTCGTCCTCGCTGCTGTCGCTGAGGTCGTCGTCGTCGTCGTCGTCGTCGTCCTCTCCGGCGTCTTCCTCGTTCTCCTCCTGCTCCTCCTCCTCGCGATCCGACAGATCGCCTGACGGGTGCAGCAACAAAAAAAAAGAATTTTCAAAAAAAAAAAAAGAAAAAAAAAAAAACCCCCCCCCTGAAACATTTAGAAAGAAAGATATTGATTATTGATGATGATGATGATGATGTCGATACGTACACATGTCATTTAAGGCCGCGACGATGTGACAGTGAAGATCGTCGTCGAGGAATTTCCTCATTTCGTCTTCCATCATTGCACCGAGAACCTCCGTCTCCATGTCGACGTACTCTGGGTAGAACATATTTTTGCGTAACTGCCTGCGGCACCTGAAAAAAAGAAACATGCAAAAATATAAACACGCCAGCATGACGATTGGATCCCATTTTCCACATAGACTTCATCATAAACACTAAACAAAAATAATTGTTTGGGAGTAATCTTTGAGCAAAAATGTCTTAAATGTTAAAATTGTTTTTTTGTGACACGTGACATCATGAGATTCACATTCACATCACATTATTTTCTCATCAGTTAGGGATCGGAAAATAACGAGCGAAATGAATGTGTGCTAAAAGTAAATGTAAAAGTAATACTTACTGTTTTCCTGTTGTCTTGTATCCCTGAAATTAGGACAAATATAAGATAATTGGTCACACAATGGTACAATTTTCCTTTTTAAATGTAGTTAATAGTTTACTTAACACCGAATAGTTATGTTTTTAAACAGCAAATGCCATCTTAGTTTTTAATCCCAGTTCTAAAAGGTGAAGACTTTTCACTAAGGCCACAGCAATTATAAGTTTAATCGATAATCAAATTAATCTATTAAACTATTTTGATAATCGATTACTCGGTTTAAGTAATTTTAAATGTTAATGTTATTTGCTCCATATATCATTAAAGGTGATCAACATTTTCTGACATTTTATGGCCCAAACGTTTTCTTTATTAATCAAGGAAAAACATTGACAGATTAATCGATTATCAAAATAAACGTTAGTTCTCCTTAAGTTATTACAAAGAATAGAATAGAATAGAATAGAATAGAATAGAACAATGGTTCTCAAACTGTTTCTTTTATTTTATTTTATCGCTACTTCTGTTTTTTTAACAAAATATGTTTATTAAAATATGCAAAATTAATCATAACTTTGACTCATCAACACATAAGATGATGAAAAAACACATTTGTGATATAAAATATATATATAATTTAATTGGGGAAACCCGAGCCACCACCAAGTTTGGCCCTGGACGCTGCTGAAGGTTTTTCCAAGCCTCAAGTTTGTTGTTAAAGTTCGCCGTCTCTAAAATGTGTTGGCAGAGACACAGAGTGCAGCTCGTCTCACCTCGATGAAGCGGAAAGGATCGTTCTCCTGCATGAGGCTCTCGATGCCGCAGCGAGCCTCCTGGAGACGAGCCTGGTCCTGGCAGATCCTGAAGATGTTCTTCTGGATGACCTGGCCGTTGGTGTCGCCGTGGGCTCGCGCGCACTCTCGCAACCTGGCGACGAAGCCGAGCACTTTGGCCTCCATCTCGTCACCCAGCCTGTTCAAGCACTGCCCCGAGTCGTCCAAGAACTTCTGGACGAGGAAAGTGGCGTCGAAGAAACAGAGAAGACAGGGAGTCAACTTCGCTCCACCGATCATTTTCCATTAATAATGAATTAATAAGTTCTTAAATGTAAACATTTTCTGGTTTCTTTGCTTCATATTACAAATAAATAAATAAATAAAAGTGAATAATTTTGGTTTATGGACAAAACAAGACTTTTGAGATCATCATTTCCAGGTTTCAGAAACACTGATAAATGCATTTTTTCAACATTTTCTGACATTTAACGGACAAATCAGGTACTCGATTAATCGAGAAAATAACTGACACATTAATCAGTTACGAAAATAATCATCTGTTGCACCGAACGCATCATTAGTCTTAGGGAATCGGCAGGAAGTAACTGCACTTCACATATGCATAAAAATAAATTGGTTACCATTATGTTCAAAAAAAAGAAAAGAAAAAATCGTATTAAGTCTGAGTTATTTCCAGATTTAATGAATGAATGCAAAAATCATTGATGTATTCATTGGATATCAATTTTTCACTCACTTCCACAGCTATGTTCCGTTTTTTTTTTTTTTGTTTTTTTGTGAAAATAAATGCAAATTTGAAAAACACCGATGTAAAATCGTAAAAGACAGGCACACATCGTATTTGAGTATAAACCAGCAGCGGTTCATTTTAGAAATGATCCATAAGTAAATAAATCCACACATATGGGGGGGGGAAAAATTAAGCAGAACATCCAACCAATCCAAAAAACCAAAAACATAAAGACCTGCTTCACTGTTTTTACCTTGTTCTGTCTCTCCTTCTGCCTCTGCTCCTGGAGTTTCTTCTCTGCCAGACTGAACTTCCTCTCAACTCTGTACAGCTGTTTGTCCAGAATTCCCTGGTGCACATGACGGGACACATGACAGGCTCATTTTACCTACGATCTTCCACTGCGATGCCTTACAACTGTACCAGCTGCAAACAAGCTGCAAACATGCCATTTAGAAAGGCTTCGGAAAGTCACTTCATATTTTGCGGACATTTTGTTGACTTTTAATTTGATATTACATCGCAATAAAATAAGAGTTCCTTATTACGTAAATTTCTATACGTTATACTCACAGGACAATGTTGGAAAAATGCTTAATTCCCTTGAAATATTTCTTTAAAATATCAAATAAAACAGTGTCTATATTAATAGGAAAATATACTTATACATATAAATGTTTTTTTTAATATTTAGAATCAGAAGTTTAATTGTTTTTGAACAATAAAGTTTTTGAAGATTTAGGGTTAAGCAGGACTTTGTAGCAACAAATAAATAAAAGTTGAGGCAAATTAAATTAAGAAGAGGAATTACTGTACAACAATGATAACACGTAATTTTGAAATATACAGTATATATATATATAATTATTATGGTTAATATTTTTAAGTAATTGTCAATATATTTGAAAAAAGTTCTGAAGGTTTAACTGGAACAATATCAACAACTTGTATCCATTTTCTCTACATAGTACCAAAAGTATGGTTCCATCTTGAAAATACCCCTGAAATTATTGGGAAATTTGGTGACAAAAACATGATTAAACTACTAATTTATTTAATTTTCCATGTATGACTCAAATGTCATCATCACAAATGTCACATCAGATAAGCACCAGGAACATTCAAGGTGGATATTGATTATGTGGAAGCATCTGACTGTTGAAACTAAAATATCTGATATAATATCTTAATTATTTTATCCTTAAATTAAAAAAACAATGGTTTGGTCTCACCGATATTGGGACTTAAAGAGAAGAAAATAAACATATGAACATAAATCTGATGAATAAATGAGTGTGAAGGACATAAACCGAACGTCCACAGTAAGAAACTGGAACCTTCTCAGAGGAAGTGGGTTAAAGTTAAAGTGCGACACATGCAGTCGCTCACACACACCTAAACTGCAGTAATTCATCGGGATTCTGGATGCTTCACAGGAGTTTGTGTGAGCAAAAACAATGAGTGGCTAGAGTCTGGACTAAATCACGTTCATTTCAGAACATCAAAGTTATTTTTGGTACAAAACTCAAAGAATTTTTTAACCACAGACTCTGCCCGATCCGCCCTCGTGCAGTTTCTTCGTCTATATTCCACATTTTAGTACAGACAGTGTAGAAACCATAGCGGTTAAAGTACCTTGAGATCCTTCATCGTGTTCTTCAGCGTCTTCATCGTGTGTCCTGAGTGCTCACCTTCTATGGTGCAGGCGTTGCACACGCACACCTTGCAGTCCTTGCAGTAGTATCTGAATGTGAATAAAAACAAGAGTATTACAAAGCTTGTAACTGCTGCTTCTGCGAGCAACACCTTTAAAAAAATATAAACACCAGACAAGTAAACGTACTCTTTCCATCGTTATAAACAGACATTTTTCTAAAAGCTACAAACGAGCGATATCTTATGCACAAATCTAGCATTTAAGTTGACTACTACTTATTCAGTGGATTTGGAATGAGCCCGATCCACATTATTGTCCATGCAGTTTTTACCATCCAGCTTCCAAAAGTATTTATTTTTTTAATTTAACCTTAATCTATGTGGGTCATTTTATTCAGAAAAGACGTCTTCTTCTCTAGAAAAATCTACTACTGTAGTTACAAACAGGCCAAATTAAAAATTCAACTAAAAGTGGATTAAAATACTAAAAACTGAAACAAATTTAACAAGATATTTTTATCACAAAACCTAAAATAATCAATTATTCAGTACGTCAAACTCTATGAATCAATTGTTATTGGTTGATTGAGGTTGACAAATTTGACAAAAATTGAGGTTGACTAAATGGACAAATTTCCATTGGGATTACAGCTAAGCTCCAAGAGACCTTTTGTATGACCAATATAAAAAGTAAATTCAACTAAGTTTGGTGATTTTTTTTTTTTTTGAGTATTGAAAACTCAAACATGCCATTCATTTTCCTTCAAAAGAGTTGAAAGAATAATTGAGGCTGCAAGAAGCAAGAAAGAGAGACCTAAAATTAGACGGTTCTAGAAAACCGTGGTTAACACAGATAGCAGGAAACCGGATAAGAGTGATTAATCTGCGTAAAAGCTGATTTCGCATGGTGTCCGTCTTCATTTTAAATTACAAAATTACAATTTTGGTCATGGTTTTTATGCACAAGTCACCAAAAATGTAATTCAGAAGAAAAACCAAAGGGAAAACATGAAATGAAAGAACACAGTTGTATATGAATGCCGACGCATGCTACCTGTATATTTCATCATGCGCCAGGCACTTCCTCTTCCAGAAGTCATCTATCGGGTCCATTAGCGGATGCTCACAAAACGCCGGTAGCTCCAGGTGAGGCTTTACGTGCTCCTGGCACATGGACACCTCGCATTTCAGGCACATCTTGACCGCAAACGTCAACACAGCAGCAGCAGCAGCAGCAGCAGCTTCATCGCCACCACTGTGAGAAGCAGAAGAGGACGCTGATGCCTCGGCGGCAACTGAGGGGCAGTAATCACACGGAACTGAAAACACACTCCCTGGTTTCTGTGGAGCCGCAAAAGACAACGGCAGTTCCCTGGATTTCAAACGTGTCGCGGCAGCAGTGGTCGCCCTACGCCTCTGCCGATAGTCGTCAGCGATGTTGGCTAGTTTGAAGTTCTTCTGAAAGCTGGTTCCGCACCGGTGGCTGTCGCGGCACTCTGGGCAGCGCAGGCGACCTCGCTCCGCTTGCCGCTTGAGGTGATTGAGGCAGGATTTGCAGAAGTTGTGGCCGCAGGGGAGCAAATGGGGGTCGCGGAAGAGGTCCAGGCACACGGGGCAGGTGAGCTCCTCCTGCAGGACGCTGGACTCAGAGTTGGCCGAGGCCATGTCAGCAGCGTTTCTCGAGGGTGAAAGAAGAGAAGGCTGAGGGAGTGAGATGGAGGAATCACAAAAAAGAAGCTGAACAACAGAGGAGAATGAAGGTGGAGAAGAAAGTGGGGCTGGAGGTTTCCTCCTGCAGAGGTCAGGATTCTGGAAGGAAATGGAAAAGTTAGTATGTTAACTTTGGAATATAATCAAACTGTGACACTGAAACCAGTGTCAAATGAGTTCACACAGTGTTGATTAGTCCGATCCACTCCACTTGACTTTCTCTGTGCTTCTCAGTCTAGCGGTTTTCAGACCTGGCAACATTCCTGTGCTGCACACAGGAAGTGATTTGTTTGACAGAGGTGTGGGAGTTTGAGGGAAAACACAAAGGAGCGTCCATGAAAAGTTTTAGAAGTGAATTCTACCGCTCAAAAAAACACGTGATGAGTAAAACTTATACATCTCTACCATTTATTCAAGAAACAGCTGTCTGTCTGTCTGTCCGTCTGTCTGCCCGCCCTTCTGTCCAACTGTTAACCACACATCTGTTTAATGTCTGGGGACCGGCTGGACGAGTACTGAAACATCCGCGTGAAAGCAATTGATAGTTAAAGTTGCATTTTTAGCAAAAACTCAATGCCAAATATGAAAATGCACTTCTTCTAAAATGTTTTTAAAATTGAGTGTTGCGCCGTTGGTCTAAACAAATAAGGTTGCAGAGGTAGGGAAGGGAACAATTCATTTGTTTAAATAACTTTATTGGGTAATTAATTAAATAATTATTGGCTGACGCATTCGCTATGGCATGAAATTTGAAGGAAACCAGTTAAAAACAGATAGACATTTCAAAAATATGAAAAAAAGAATGTGTTTCATTTCAGTGTGTGCTTGCAGAATTAATAAGATAAATATGTAGTTATGTTGTACTGCTATTGAAGACAATATATGGCCATTATCATTGTTACTGCATTATTACCCAGAGCCGACCTGTCTATTACCTTATCTGTCAAATCTGCTTGAACTTGTCAAGTGGGCTACGCCTTATTTAACCATTTTAGAAAGGTAATGAGTATTTGTAGCTGAGTAACATGTTGTGAGCACAGACTGTCTCTCTGTTGTTCCGGTAAATCAGTCATGAAGGGAAGAAATGAAAGCAAAACAACTTGACGTTTCACTCACTGCACAATGAAGCAAATATTAACCACAGGAAAAACAGCCTGTTAAAGAAGATAAAGAAGTGAACATTTTGTTATGATAAAATGCCTTTTCAAACTGAAAACTCACGCTCCCGCACCAAAGTTCATAGAGAAAATTAGCGTTTTTAACACAGGAGTTGCCGGTCACTGACTGCCTCGTTCGACATTTTTGCATCCTTTCGTTGAATCTGAATCAAATGTTTCAAACACGGAAGTCACAAAAAGACACATTTGAACTTTACTGATGGAGGCAGAAGTGGATCAACAGTTTCTGTCCTCTGCTCAACCCCCACTTTCTCAAGCACGGCAGAGAACTACGGTGGCCTTCACATAAGAATTGGATTTATGTTGGTGGAGCTATGGTTCTCCGTTCACTCTGACTCGTTTTTTCACTCCAAGATGGAAGCCTCCATAAAGCAAGGCTGGAAGTACATATAAAAAACTTATTCTAAACCTATGGAAATCAAATCATGTTTGTTTTAACACACTATTGCAATTATACAGGGCTGCGACAATCATTCCATAAATTGATTATTAAACGATATGATTAGTTGGATAATTGATTAATCTGTGTATGTTTCCAGTTATTAAAACAAACTTACAGATTTTTTAGCTTCTTAAATGTAAATATATTCTGGTTTCTTTACTCCATATAGCAAAGAAATCATTCAAACTGAACAATTTTGGTTTGTGGACAAAACAAGACATTAAAGAACATCATTTCCAGATTTAGAGCACCAATCGACATTTTAACATCTTCTACTTCTATTTTATGAGGCAAACAAATACTCGATTAATCAAACTAGTGACGGACAAAGATTAGTTCAGTACTTCCTGCATGAGCGGAGCACAGACTCCGTCTGACACAGTCGCCGGCCTGAAATACAGCTGAACGGGTTGTGACTCGGCTCGGTCTTTCAGCAGTGCTGCCGCTAAATACACCAGACTCCCCTGTTAAATATTGAGATTTAAGAAATGCCCTTGTTAAATGTTGGAGATTAACCACGTGTTTTCAGGATTTTTAAGTCTTTGTAACTGATCTACAGTTCGGCATCGTTCGGTTTGATTCATGACTCTTCCAGTGACGACAATCTCTGACCAATCAGTGACCAGCAGTCTGTCCACGTCACATTTTAGTATCGGCTCAGCTCATTTGGAACCTCGACAGAGCAGGTACCAAGAAAAGCACCAGGTAGCAGGTACTATCCCTAATAGAAAAGAGTAAATAATAATAATAATCAAGTAGAGCCGAGCCATGCTAGAATTGTGACTTATTACCTTTAATATAAAACATTAGTCTCATCTATTTTGTTTGTTTGTTTTGCTTATTTTACTGCAGAAATGTTCAATGTTGTATATTTAAAGGGGCAAAAAAAATCTGTGTTATCTTCTGTCCGTTTGGCAGCCATTTTGTCACTGAGGGCGAGCGTCAGGTCCAACGCTGGTTCTCGGAAACGGCCGCGCGCTCGGCGTTGATAGTGTGCCAATGCCTCATACATACAAGCAGACCTCAAAAAATGATATACATAATAAATATCCCTTTCGCGGCTCTTACCTTGATAGTATAAGTGTATAAAACACCTTCGTACGAAGATAAAAATCTTGTTTCCAGTTGTAAAGCCCCTAATCCAAACAAGAAGGCGAGGCTTAAACGTCTCCAATCTCAACTCCGCGGACGGTGCACCTGTCAGTCTGCGGCTAACCGGGGTTAGCTCCGACGGCTCTCACCCCAAAACAGTTCCGGATTCTTCGGGAGTCCCGGGACATGCGTTTCACTCCGCGGACACGTCTGCTCTCATCTGGTGTTTTCGGCAGTCACCGTAGAACAAACGAGTCGACATCGCACACGGCCCCCTCCCTCCCTCCCTCTCTGTCCCTCGGTGTTGTTAGCTGAGGCTGATCGGTGGATGCGGGGAAAATGCTACGTTCACGGAACCTCGGAAATCCTACTGCTCCGCTGCATTTACCGTTAAATGTTTGCGCCTGCTTTTTTTTCTTTTTTTTTCTTTTTACTGACAGGGCCGTTTTAAATGTGAATAAACGAACACGTTTTGAATTGTTCAGAGATCACTTTTTGAAATTGTCTTACTTTTTGTGCCACATCGTTTTTATTGATATATCATTATTTTATACATTATACTGATATATATATATGCCCATGGTTCTCAAAATGTGGTATGTGTACCACCAGTGGTACACGAGCTTCCTCCGGTGGTACTTGGAGGAAAATCAGAAATACTGTTCTACTGTATAAACCAGCTGAGGAATTTTGAATGGAGTGCAAAGAAAATGAAATATAATAACAATATATATAATTAAATAATAATAATAATAAAGTCACCTTATCTCTCACTCCATCTTATACAGCGTCTGAAGTATATGTGAGGAAGAGGCCTATTTTCACCACTGTATTTTAACATTGCCGATAATAATAATGTTACTTAATATTTCTCAGGTGTTACTTAAAACCATTAAGTCTGACTGCTCTATGTTTTACACATTTTATCAGATTTTATCATTTTTCAGTTTGATTCAAAATAGTGTGACATATCATATGCTCAACCACCCCCACCCCCCAATCCAGCCTAGAAGTAATATATTTTTCTTTTTTACTTGACCTATATTTAACCAGGAAAATCACATTGACATTAAGAATCTCTTTTTCAAAGAAATCCTGAGTCCCAATCCTCCAGGACCCTCAGTTTGGATTTAAAACTCCTCAGTGAAATTAACTCAGTCTTCCTGCAATGTATTCCATGCAAAAGATGCAGAGTGCACAAAAGCCCTTTTAACCAATTTATTACGAGCATATGGAACAGAAAGCATCAAATGATATTGTGAACAGAAAGAGTTAAGATCTGCACTTCTCTGTGCAATTAAGGTACAAATGTAGGTTGGCAGGAGTCTGAGTATTGCCTTATATATGAAAGTATTCCAAATGCTGTGCCGACAATTTACAACACTATGGCTTTTTTTTAACTGAAAATTCATTAACATGTTTTTTAATAGTTTGTTTTTGCTTCGCGTTTTATATTTTAATGCATTTGTTTCCTTTTAAAAAAAAAAAAAAAAATTCAGTTTTGTTTTTAACTGACTAGAAATTAGTTATTGTCATTACCATACATGAAATTTAAAATTGTATTTTGAATTTCTGATGCCTATTTTAGCATACATTCCAATTCAGCTAATAATACAAAAGTAATAATAAAATCTAATGTTTTTAACGGACACAATGGCAGAATACACCAATAGGGTTAGGGTTAGATTCCTGTGTAAATAAAAGCAAAAAAAAACCAATGCAAGTTTAAATTTATTTCCAAAGAAACACCATAATTTAATACCATACCATAATTAATATTTTTTTAGTCACATTTCTATAACATATTTCAATCAAAACAGGTATTTATCTATACTAGACAGACAGAAAGGCTACCTAATTCATTAAAACAAGAATTAAGAACAAAACAGACATAATTAAACATCAAGTGATCAAGTGTAATATACTGTAATACGGCAATTTTTGTTCCAGTTAACTACATCAATGTATTTTAAGTACACTGCATTACATTTAAAACCCAGTCCCTGTGTTAACTCTACTTAAACTACTTTAGTGAAGCAAATGTCACACTCAGCATTACATCAAAAATATGATATGGGTAATATTTATAAAGTAAAACTACTTGGTGAGCAAGTGTAGACTGGAGTGTCAGGGGTCACCAAGTGTTTTTGCTGTGTCTTCATCAAAGTGCACCCTGCCAGTTATTGTCCAGACAAGTGGGTAGCTCCTACTTTGAAGAGGACGGGACCTTGAATGTTGAAGCCGAGATAGAAACACTTGGCGCTCATGACTGAAGCATCTGGTCCAACATTGGTTGAAGCCTTTATTTTCTGTTGTCCAACACAAACGAACATTTTTTCATCTTGCAGCTCTGGCCCAATCCAGGGGTGACAGGGTTCCACCCTGACAGGGAGAAGGATATTCTTGATTTCTGGGAGATGCCAAACTTCACCACTGATCCACATTTCATTAATTCTTATCAATTTCATAAGATTCCTGTTTCTTTGCTCATCAACTAGCTGGGCATCCACTTTTTCTTCCACAATTGCATCCAGTATTGATTTGTGAATCCATTTGCTCAGTCCAGTGCCTTTTCCCAGAAAAAACAGAGGCAAAAGGTAACGGCCTCGAAGGTACTTGGTATATCGGACTCTCTCAAACGCCGTCTCCATGAAAGTAACGTACTGTTGGAGGTTGGAATCAAACATGAGGTCAGGAGGCAGTTGTGCAGGCTCTGCATTTGCTTCTGGTTCCTCGTTTATTTCCCTATCCTCCCAGGTTGTATCTTCTGAACTGTCATGTTCTGTGCCAGGTTGCCCAACTTCTTCATCATCCTGACTTTGCACCACATGAGGCTGTTCCTCCGGCCAAAACAACAGCAGAACCAGAAGGTAAAACTCAGGACTTCTACGCCGCATTTCTATGCTCAAGAATCTCTGGATTGTCACTTGGAGCTCTCTCACCGGTGTGAGCTGAGGAGAATCAGGCCTCCTGTTGCTCAAGATGATGTTGGAGAGGGTGTACCTCTCTGCGACTCTGACGTCATCAACATTTTCCTCATATGAGGCTTTAAGGACATCTTGGATCTCCTCTAACTCAGACACGGTTTTTGTCTCTTCCTGAAACCCAGCACGGTTTCCCCTTGATGTGAAAAGGCCACGGTTTAGACATTCGAGAAGGCCTGAGAAGCTGGTGGATTCAGCTGCTGATTCTTTTGTGTAGTATTGATAACAAAGAGAGACATCTTTCCAGAAGTAAGGTGGCTCTAAAGTTTCCATGTCAGGCTTGGAGTAGGTTAAATACCTCTCAAAAAATGAAAATGTGAATTCCACTTTCATTTTCTTATCTCGGATTAAATGTGTGCGTTGTTGTGTATTAAATCTTTCATAGGCTATCTTTGCTACTTGAATGAACCCAAAAAGGCCTCTATTGTTGAATGAAGTGGAAATGTTTAAAGCACCTTCTCCAACCATCTCTGGGCTCTCTTCATTCTCGGCTTTCCTCTCCACATCTTCAAAGGCCACAAAGGCCCTCTCTGCAATAAATAAGTGATTTCTACTGGGAGTCTTTATCAAACAATTTTTGTAAATCTGCCCAAGAGTGTCAGCCATGTAAGAGCTACCTGGAGCCCTTTGAATCGCTTTGTTTGCCCATGTTTCAGCCTTTCTGTAGTTAGGTACTTTTCTTGCAATGTAATTGAGGCGGGCAACAGCTTGGGGGAAAATGGGGTTAAGATGGAATTTGTTTGATGCCGTCATCAAGACTGTCAAAGCATCATAAAAACCTTCATACCTACGTACGTCTTCAATCATTCTTGAAAACTTATCTTTACAAGCCATCCCCATTTCTCTTTTTGTCAGCATATCTTTGATGAATGGGATTAAATACGGTTGGACCTCATTTCCACAAAGTTTGACCATCAATTCCTTCCCTGTATCACTCCTTGAAATCCCTAAATTATCCAAAAGCTCAACAGCAGCTTGTGCAAACTTTTGGTGAATGAAACTTATGTGTTCAGGGATTGGATTAGATGTGTTGACAAAGACGGTAAAAGGCTTCATTCTTTCTTCAAACGGGGGGCCTCCATGGATGGGATCAGGTGGTCCAAGGATCTGCTGACACTCACGCATCAGGAGGTAGGACTCAGGAACATAAGCATTCAACAGGGCCAGTATAGAGAAGAGCTGAGTGTTGGTGGATCCTGGGTGTTGTTTCACATACAGTGAAATGTTTTGTAGGTGCCTGAAGCATTCCTCTATAGTCATCTCATCGCCATCAAAGGTTTCAACTGTGTCACGGTCTGTTGTGTTTTGAGCCATGGTTCGAAAATTGTGTTTTATCTCCTGAGAAGAACTTTGCTCCACTAATGGTTATCAGGCAAAGCTGAAAGATAAATACAAATCAGCTTGAAAACAGACTTAAATAAATATTATTATTATTCTACTATTTTATTATTACATGAAAGGTAGGAGTGGGAGATTCAGTTTGAGCCAGCTATAATTTGAATTCAAAAGTCCCAGCCCTTTTCCTCAGACTTCCCTCTGAAGCCACGCCTCCAGGACGCGGGTACGCGCTCCGGTTGATCACGAAGATCGTTAAGATCGCAAACAACAAATACTCTTAAAAGATCACAAAGACACAAAGTTACCCTAACTGTCCAATCGAAACAGGGCCACAGTGACATAACTTTGCAGCCCTTTCTGGACTTTCACTTCACTTCAGTTCAATTACATTTTATTTTTATAGAGCCAAATCACAACATACAATATCTCAAGGCCACAACCTTTACACTTGTTGCCACCGTTCAAACACAGCACTGATGTTCACTCTGGTCCTGGATCACTCTGCATTAGCCTTCTTCTTGGCAGTAGTTTTTGGGCTGTTATAACCAAGGGTGTAGATTTGCGTATGGACGGTGGGGACATGTCCCTACCAAGATTTGGAGGAAGCCAGAGTGTCCTTGCCAACATTAGGGACAGAACAAGTGTGTATGTTGGCACAGTGCTGAGAGAAGAGATGACTTTTCGGGGCTGTCAGTCCAGACGTTAAGTACACAGGCAAATTCATTTTGAAAAACATGATCAAGGTGGCAGTAAATCTGTCCATTCTTGGTTCAGGCTCGGGCAAAGATTCTAAACTCTACAAGTTAGTGTGAGCTCTGACGTTGTCTTTTTCTTATGTATGCATGCGCAATTAGTGTACAAAAAGGGGGACGCGCATAGAGGGAGGGTGGAGTAGATGCGTCTCTATCCAATTATTTTTTTCGGGCCGTTCATTATGATTGGATGGTGTTTTTACAGGCCTGTCTGCTCCACATGTGACTGACAAATTTCATTTCTGTGACAATGCATTAATTAATTGGTTATGATCGGGCTGCGAAGAGGATTTTAAGTAATACAGCCAAAAATCCTCCAGAAAATAATCTCCCATCCCACCTTTAAAGGTTACCCCTGAATAAAGCACTTTTTACAAAGGATCAGTCAAAGTGTCTCTGTCATCGACTGAAAACCAAATCTATAGCATTCCCTTCAGCTATTGCATTTGTCCAAATAAGACTTTAATTAGCATTCCCCTTCATTAGCATCCTTAAAAAAAATGCTAACATGCTAGATTTAGCCAGTGAGCGTGTTAAACAGTGCAGTTGTTAACAATAGCATGTTAACATTTAACTTTGGTAACATGCAGGTCTGACCAGTTATTTTCTTCATTTTTAGCTCATCTGGAAAATGCTAATATGCTAAATTAAGATAATGTACATGTTAAACACCATGTTTCCTAAAGATTAGCATTTCTCCATTGTCATTGCATTAATGGGTTAGGATTAGGATTTGTAATGTGACATTATCATCCTATTTAAATGATCTGTGAAAAATTATTCAATATTTAATGGACTTTAATGGATTATATACTGTAGGAAATTGTACTTAATTTATTAGGGATGCAGTGCTCCGCACAGCACACCACTGACTCCTTCTATAGCAAAGCTATAGGGGTCAGTGGTTGTTATTGTCCTGCGCTTTTTCTTCTTATTATTTTTCTTCCGTACGTTTTTCGGTCGCTAATAACTCAATCACACTTTGTCGCACACCAACAAACAATATATCAAAACGTGCGGCTCGATTCCGCTTTATCGTAAAGTTATTAGCGAAAGTATGCGAAGAATGTCCCATAGAGAATGCATTGGAGGAGCCGAAAAAATTCGCAATTCTTCCACCGTTTTCAAACATGAACTGCTCTGGCATACTTTCCGCTAGAGACGCCATTCAAATTTTAAACGTAGACACAGGTCTCCTCTACTGAAGTTGTATTCAACTTTTTGATCGGTTGAATAGTTTTTAATCAATCAACCTTTAATGACCATGATCAATTTTGGAGAAATTCAGGGTTTATAATGGGTGTGTATTGCGTGGTTAGAGTGAGGAGATTGCATCATCAGAGTGCGGCGAAGGAAATTCTAGACACAAAACTTTAAAAGAACAACTCACTGTAAATCCCAAGCCTTGGGTCCCACAGACATAAAAAATAGTAGGAAAATCTCTTGGGGTTCTTGTGATGTAACTTTGGAGGCTGTCAGACTTATACTTTGCCTTCAGCGAGCATCGGAGCCGAAGGAAGTCTGAAAATTTCTTCATTGACAGCCATTATAGAGTTTGGCCTCAGTCTTCTCAAAATCTCAGACCGAAGCACTTTTTTCTCTCACTCCTGTGGCCACATTTTTTAAGATATCTGTACAAATTTTACACCGTCTTGTTCAGGCGGGTCTCGGGACGCTCACAATGTGTTTGGTTTTTCAATAGAACCTACGGTTTTTATTTTATAGCGAGTTGTTTGGACCCTGGTCTGCCGGGTTCTCTCCATTTCTCACTGTGACTCAGCAAGTGTGATGCAGGCACGCACACACATTTTGGCGCCATCACCATGGCAACCTTTATTGGATGCACCTGTGTGTGCGCCCAACCCCCCCACACACACACACACACACACCTTGTTCACATCAGCTACTTTGTGACATTTTAAAGGTGCAGTTCAACTAAAATATTACTGTGTGAAAATCTTAATTTCACAGAAATACACATTTTTCCTTAGTACTCAACATATTAAAGGTACAGTTCATCAAAAATATTACTTTCTGAATACTCATACTTTTAAAAATTAATTCCAACCAAATGATAGTGCGCTTACATTTTGAAGCAACAATTATAGGATTTCCAAACATGTATTGCTTTGGCATACTTTTTTTTTTTAAAGGATTATTCCAAGAAAATGCCAAGTTTGGATTGGACATGCACACGGCACACTGCATCCCTCTCGCGTCTAGTCTGTCTAGTTTATAACAATGTTACCCATTATAATCTCTCATATCTAGTGTCAACAAATGATGCATTTCACGTACCTGTGCGAGCAAAAATTATGTGGTCTATGGTTTCTGTGAAAAAAAACACATGAGAAGAAGGAGACTATAGAACATTAAACAGAACTTAAAGAAAGAAATGCATGAATATATGACAGATCAAATCAAGTTCAGACTCAGAATCAGAAAAGAACAAAGTAAGGAAACAGTATTAATGATCTCATGTTACCTGCACGAGTTCCAACAGTTGTGTGGACAAATAAAGATCCAGAACGAGATACTTATCAACTTTAAATAGCCACACCTCCTGCATGCTATATATAGTTGTTCTAGAATGATTAAACCATAATGCTTTGGATATTGTGTATATCATTGTGTTGAGCTTCATTCCTCCTTGGTGACTACGCCTTTTAATGACGTCAAACTACTTGAAATGACAGGACAACACCTCACCTGCAAGGAGTGTTTACTCAAAAATGAAAGTCGGTCAACACTTTCCTATAAACAGTCAATTGGATTTATTGTTAAATAATCTGAACTTGAAGCAGCCTTACTTTCTTTTCTGTAAGAATGGCATAGCAAAAAAGACAATTAGAATTTCTTTTAAGGTTTGTCTAATCCTCACAGATTTATTATTCAATCAAATCAAAGTGATTATACATACTGTATACATGCAGTTTAGTACAATTTGGACAACATATTCAGTTCATATATCAGTTTACTTATTTGTTTAAAGAGGATACATTAGATACACAACAGGTCTCTATGCATACATTATTGAAAATATGCATATTGTACATTGTAAAAATTCATCCTGACCTGTGTTGCTGAAATATAAACATCTGAACTTGTTAAATGGGTGCCAAACCTGTAATTTGGATCAGATTTGGATGAAATTTTGGCTGATAGTAGAGTATGTGATCTTGCATATATCTACCAAATCTCATTCAAATCAAATGAGTTTATTTTTTTTTTATGAGATCAGTGGGTAGATTCTTATCAAAATTTTATGGGAACATACTTGATCACCTACCCATGTTAAGCTTAATGCTGAATGCTTGTTGAACCCCAGATGCAGACACAAGTGAGTCAAAAAAGAAAAAAGAAGAAAGAATTCATTCCAAACGTAACAAAAAAGCAAAAACAACCCATCACCAAAAATTCACATTGAACCATCAAAAACTGTCGACAGTATATAACATACATGGGACATGAAAAGTTCGGCCGGCGGAGGACATTATTAGGGAAGCTATAGTAACAAAATAATAATATAAAAAGATAAATAAATAAAAATCACTTCAAAAAAACATCCTCACATTTACACAAATTTGTAAAAGCTAATTTTGAACAGCATGAATCAAAATAGTATTTAAACAAAAAATTTAAGAGACATAAATACATTAGTTTGATTTTTTTTATTGATTTATGTAAAATTACAGGTGTATGAGAAGAATTCCACTTACAAACATTAAGATTATTATTTTACATCACATTATAGATGAGAGAATATTGAAAACTACTACAAAGCAGTACTTTTTTTGGTTTATTCAAATCAAATCAAGTACTTGATAAATAGTTTTGGGGTGTGACTATATCAAATTTGAGATTGCAGGATTTCACTGCCTGACAGATTTTACTTTTATACATTTAAAATGGTAAAGTCCACAAAATTGGGGCAACAAATTTCACAAAGCGTCACCCCCAATTTTGTCGGGTTTCTGAGCAATGTCATTGTCATTTATTTACGTTTTATTATATGTTTTTTTTTTTTTTTTTTATGTTTTTTTTTTTTTTTTTTTTGCTTTTACAATCTCCATGTAAATTAATTCACAACCATGACGGTTTTACCACAATATTCCACTAGATGGAGACCTTCTCTGATATGTTTGTACGTTTACATTTTTATTTCTATAAATAAAGTTTTTGTTTATAAAAAAAAAACACAAACGTGAACCAATCAAAGCCTGTCGAGCAAACTCTCGGAAGTAGTCCAAACGTGTTTTATTCCCCCTGGGTTTCGCCTGTCAGGAAGCAATGCGTCAACTTGTAGCATTCAGACTAGGAATTGTTGAGGTTTATTTAAATTAAAGAATGTATCGTTAAAGTTAGATTATATTAATCGTTTTTTTCGAGGGTGAATGACACAAATTTAAGGTTGCAGGATTTCGCTGCCTGACAGACAAATTACGGGAATTGAAAAACCCAGGCTGCTGTTTGTTTACGCAGTTGACGGGCAGCTCTTAATTGTCGTGTGCCAGGCCTAATGCTAGCTGAGTTAGCAGCACTGACCACAGGAGGACATTAAAGTAAGTCAAGACGTGTCTTATTAAGCCTGATTACGTTCTTCTTTTGAACTTAAAATGGCGGACTTCCGTAAATAAAAAATGACGTAGCTACCATGCTTAATTTAGTTCAACAAGTTTGTTGAAGTGAAGGAGTTAACCAACATAGGTGACCCGACAAATTTAAGGAGAATTTTTTTTTTCCTGGTAACCGTTCAAATGCCTCGTAACATTCGCTTTTTTGTAAGTTTATCTTGAGTAAATGAATGCCTTTTATAAGTGCGTGTTGTGTTTTTAACCAGCGACACAAACTGCACTTATTGAAGTATTTAGATGTGTGTCATATATTTTTTTCCTTCAAAAACAACATGGCAGAGGTTGAGTGCGCTGTAAAAAAACAGCCCCACTAGAAATAAGTCAAATATTCCTAAATTGACTTTAATTTTCTTGTTTAAAGTTAAAGAATTCCAGTTAAAACTAACTAAAAACATTCCAAAAAAGAGACGAAACTGGCCAAAATGTACTTTCCTGTTTAAAGAATAAATACTGCCATTGCGGTAAGAAAATTTTGCTTGCCTATATTACTAAAAAAAATATACAAAGCTGTCATGACAGAAATATTTATTCAAAATTAGTCTTCCTTTACTTAGTTAAGTTGAATTTAAGATCTGTCACACAACAATGGTTGTCAATTTTACTTAATACACACAAGAAATTAATTTCATGCAAATTGTTGTTTTAGCTTGTTATTGGTAATTAAAGCTTAAAGTAAGCTGTAATATCTTAGTAAGACAAAGTTCACTTTCTTTCCTAAAATGAGATTATTTTTATAATGCAAAATTGGCCTGTCAAGATAATTTTTCTTTTATAGGCTAAAAACAAGAAAAAATTCCCAGAAATTCCCTATTTTTGCAGTGTATGGATTCAGTGTGTATATACTATGTATAGAATGTTGATGCTTTTTGTTGATTGTTTTATGTTTATTGTGCTTTCTTTCCATCTATATGTTTAAAACAATAATTAACTGGTTTCCACAATTTACGCACAGGAGCAAAGATTTGTTTTTATAATTGTCTTAACCATTTATTAACTAGGTTTTAGCTAAATATCATTGAGACATAACTAGAGGTTGAATGATATTGAGATATTCAGAGCAGCCGAATGCTTAAATATGATATAGTGCTGAAAATATGTTCAATCACAATTAAATATGTTACCCATTGTGCAACCCTAATATACTTTTCCCAAAAATATCACTAAATTGCTTAACTTAAATATTTACTAAACACATGGTTTGTCTTTACAATTTGCATTTTCTGTCTGCAGCACAAATATTGTACAGTTTTACGTGATTTAGCAGCATTTATCAAGTTTCTGAGAAGGTTTGTAAAGGTACATAAATAAGAAACACCTGGATGATTAGTTAAATAATGATCAGCAGATGTAGAATATTTGAAAGTTTCAAAAATCACTTTTTTGGCCCACCTCTAGCACTAACTGCATGTTTAAAACTTGCAAAAAGCTCCACTCATGTACCTGCGGCTACAGAACTAATAACAGGGTGTGTTAGCACAGCCAGGGCGGTGATAGTTCATCATCATGGGTTTGTTGTTTTCGTGTTGTGAAAACTCTGGAGTCTGTGCTGCTGGCACCTTCTCAATGGCCTCACATTCACAAAGCAGAAAGAGCTGGACCTGACAGACACTGCTGTTCCACGTTTTCAGCAGTATATTACTGGAAAACAACACATTCTTCAGTAAAAAAATGCAATTACTCTACCTGAAATCAACTTTAGTAGAAGTTAAAGTTGCACTACATAAGGAGTGTACTTGAGTTAGAAAAGTCATTTTTTTAAGATTAAGTGTACTTTAAGGGAAAGCTCAGGTTTTTTGAAGCTTGGTTGTATTAAGTACTTGCACATAATTAGTGCAGGGGCGTAAGGAAAAAACAGATTTTAGCCACTTATCAACTCTAGCTCACTGTTAGACAACCTTTTCTGACTGGAAATGGAAGTTTGTAAACTTCCGCTCCTGCACCAAAGCCAATGAGAAAATCTGCATTTTAAGCTCATGGCGATGAGCTTAAAATGCGATGAACTTAAATTTGAATGACCGATTTTAAACACCGAAGTCACAAAATAAAATTTGTGGACTTGGTGATGAGGGCATCAGTGGATCAGCAACTCCTGTGTGCTGTGATGTAAAATGACTGATTTTCTCTATGGACTTTAGTGCGGGGAGAGAGCAGTTTACCATAAAGTTCAGTTTCCCGTTGGGATAATACTCTCTAATGGCAAGGTAAAGTAGTGAACACATTCGTTAAATATCGCAGACTTCACCTGATGTTGATTTTTATCAGACGAGCCCTTTATTGAGTGGCAATAAACGATGGCAGCCAAGTGTTTTTGTCTCAGACAGCATTACTGTAGTAGACTTATATATATATTGAAAAGGTTATCTTTCCTTTGTGGTGCAGGGTCAGAGGGTCAGTAATGCGCTGAAGCGACAATGGACACCACGGACCACGTCACCGAGGGCGACCCTCTGAAGACGGGAGAGGAAGGGGTCGAGACCGGCACAGAGCTGAAGAAGACAGGTTGGAAGGAAAAGTTGGGTGTTGCCAAACTGACCCACTGGCGAACCGGCGTCTTCTTCTTCTCCCTGTTCCTCTGCCTCACCATCGTGTTTGCCTTCTCCTTCATCCTCCCTTGTCCTGTGCGACCGCAGTATCTCATCTCATGGAACAGGACTTTCCCTGAAGCAGGTTTGTACGTTTAACTGAGTGTTTCTTTAAATGTTTCTCTAAGATAATGTCTGTGAAGATTCTCAGTCATCCAGGTCATGGTGACCTCACACCCCCCTTCTTGTCCAAACCACACCCCATGGACCAAGAACCTGACAGAGTTTATAAGTCCCAGACTCTCCACCAGTCAAACAGAACTGAAGAAGCCTCTTGAATGAGAGGCGAAACCTCTTCAAGAAATTCAACTAAGTCCAGTTGCCTTTTTTTGTTGCTACACTTTTGGATTCTCTAAAATAAATTGAAAGGTTGGGAGTTTTGTTCAATCTGACAAATGTGTTTGTTGTTCTGATTTAAAGCTGCAACGATTAATCCATTATTAATTGATTTTGGATTGTTAAATGACTTAAATGTGAATTTTTTTCAGGTGACCTCGCTCTCTATAACAACAGTGTGTTTTATCTTCTACACCAGAGCTTCCCAAACCTCTTAAAAACTAATTTATTGTCAAAATACTCTGGGGTTAAGACTTGTGCATTAGCAAGAATGTCAACCAACATTGAAGTACACAGATGTAGGGCTGCAACTAACGATTAATTCTTTGGCCCATAAAATGTCAGAAAAAACCTGGAAATTATGATGTCTTGTTTTGTTCACAAACCAAAATGTTAGGTTTTAATAATTTCTTTGTTATATGGAGCAAAGAAATAAGGAAATATTAGCAATTAAGAAGAATTGTAAGAACTCTTAAAACATGTTTTAATTCTTAAAAGAAACCGATTAATCGGTTTCATTGTTTCAAAATTAACATATTTACTGATTACCGATTAATTCAAAATTACCAAAGAATAATCAGCGTAAATAATTACAATCTGAGTATTTATCAAAAATAATTACAAGTTTTGGCCATAAACGAGTGTTTACCAATAAACACTCGAGCAGCACATTGTCATGACAAATTAACACAACATATGTCGTTAACATGTGAATAACAAAGAGCGACTCCATATTTTATCGGACATATCTCATAACATTGTCATTCAGATTTTTGTTTTAAAGAATAAAGAACATATAAGCCCATCTGCAGTACATTCAAGGCCCACCAGTGGAGAAAATGCTCCGCACTAATGTGCATGTGTCAAACTTTACTTTTCAAGGCTACTTATAAAACTCATAACATTGAAATTAAAATACTTTGTCTATTATCAATGACTAATAACTTTGACGTCTCTCAGAGGCAGTTTCCTTATTTATTTGGCAAATTTTGAAGATATTCCTGTCATTATTTTTGCTGAGAATATTTATAAAAGTTTAATTAATGGGGACAGCCTTTTGAAGCTGATTTCCGTGTTATTTCTTCAGTTTTTCCTAGAAGTTTGGGCCTGTTAGTAACATTGCTGTTGTCTTGTATTAGTCTGTTGTCGAAGTAAAAAAATAAACGTCCCCTTTTCTTTTCTTTTTTTTTTTTGCTACAGTGGCCTTTGACTTCTTAGCCATTGAAGATACGAGCGCCGACAAAGTGCTGGACGTCGTTTTTGCCCTCAAAACCTGGGAAGCAACAGTGAACAACACGTGTGAGAAATCAGGTGTGACGCTGGTTAAATCTACTCGTAGAGAGACTATTTGATTTTCTTGTAATTTTACGCATGTTTACGTGTGTGAAATCAGTCAAATAAAGTGGTCTCGGTTGCTCCGATTGCCGTTTTGTGCACTTCCACTCACTCTCGCCGTGTTTTCCAGGTCTGACTTTGCCGTGTGTCACTGTGATGGCGGTGGACGGGACGGACGGAAAGACGCTGTGGGAGCTTGGACTGCATCCCGAGTTCCACTGGGCCCAGTGTGGTCTGCAAAGGGACACGGGCGGAAGCTGGGACTGTCTGCTGTCCCACTCTGACACCATCACCGCCGTGTTCAAACACAACGGTCCGTCACTCCTTTATCACGTCTCTCTCAAAAATCACTCCAGTTCTTTGCATTTATTTCATTTTCTTTCCAAAAGCATGGCTTTAAAAAAAAAAAAAAACTCTTTGTGTCCATAGCAAATTGGTCTGTATTTTTAAAGGGATAGCCCAGTTTTTTTCCAAGTGTGGTCATAAAAGATTTTCCATGGTGTGATACTGTTGCTAAGTCAGTAAGACTTTAGTTTAAACAATATTTTATACAAATATATACAGTATTTTCCAATATTTAAGTTGGAAAATACTGTGTATATTTGCTCTGTAGTGCAGACATGTAGTTTGGAGAGGCTGACCATTAGTTTTTCAGTAACTGGTTACTGAAGTTAGTTTTTAAATATTTGTTTTTATTAAACAGTTCAATTTTATCAGATGGAGGGGGGTAAAAGAAAACTAGCAAAATGCCCAAAAAAATGGGATAAAATAAAACGGCATCAATTATCAGCCATTAGCTGAATTGATTTGTAAAAATAGGTCGCCCTCTGGTATAATATTGAAATATCTCTATTTAAGCTTCCAGCCGCTATTTGACAGTAGATTTTTGGCAATCTGACCCCCACATTTATTTTTACTGTGAAAGTTTTTTTAAACTAGACTGTGGGGGGGGGGGTCATATCATTGCTTGTAATATTCCAATATTGCAATTTATTTTAGTGTCACCCCTGTATTGGGATGTAAATTGTTTGTGGCACTTAATCTTGCTGTTAGACAGCATTTTAACGCTCCGACGCCAAAGTACATAGAGAAAATCAGCATTTTTGGCACAGTGATAACATGGCTGCTGGTGGAGAGGCAAAGAAAAAAACTGATTTTATGTAGAGCCTTCGAATAAAATGTACATCAGCTTAAGTCTACAATATCTTAAGAATATGTGTGCCACTTTATCTGACTATGAGGCAGACTTTTCTGACTGGAGAGTGACATTTGTGAACCATTCATACTACTACACCAAAGTTTGATCAGTTTGAGTCACTGAGGTAAATCTGAAAGAAGAATTTCAAACACACAAGACACACAATTAAGACACCTAAACTTACTGATGGAGGCAGCAGTGGATCAACAAAGCCTGTGAGCTGTGTTGTGAAATCACTGATTTTCTCTATGGACACTGGTGTGTGATTTACAAAGCAAAACAAACTTCGGTTTCCAGTCTTTCTAGTCAGAAAAGGCTGTCAGCAGCATGTCATAATGTCCTAAGTTAAAATACTGTATGATGAAGATGCAAGAGAAGTTCAGTGAAAGGTTAGTAAGTGGACCTTGAGTAAAGAGGGTTGTTGTTTTGGTTGCACAGTCTGACAAACTGCGTGGTGTGTTGGTGTACAGGTACAATTAAATGGCAGCAGCTTCAGCCTGCTGGTCTGCACTCCAATGTGCCTGTGCTCAGTGTCCCAGACCTGGATGGGGACAAAGTCGGTGATGTGGCTCTGGTGGCATCTGATAAGACACAGGTGAATGTTCCATCTACATTTATTCACCTCCTTTTCCTTTTTTTTTTTTTTTTACTTTTCTTTTTGTGCCAGTAATTGTTCCCCATCGCCTCTGCAGACTCGGCTGGCGTTCCTCTCGGGGAAGACGGGAGTCCAGATCGGTTCCACGGTGACACTCTGCTCCACAGAGACACAGAAACATCTTCTCCATCGCACCACACAAGGTTCTTACTACGTGCTGCTCCAACAAGGTAAGAGTCTGACCAAAGCTTTGGTCATCCGAAACAGATTTTTTTCATTTCTGCAGATCTTCATCTGTCCTATTGAAGAGAGAGAGAATTTAGTCAAGATAAAAAAGGCATCGTTAGATGACATGTTGGAACCTTGTCCGACCAAAACATCGGCAACAGGAAGAACATTCTTGTCCAAGAGCTTGGTTTTGGACTGTGTTGCGTTTGGGCTGAATGTAAAACGTGATTTGGTTGGCTCGTGTTCGTGCTGGAATATTTGTGGATTACATTCACGCAGCTCAGTAATTGAGGCCACGTGCATCTTTTTCAAACCGTCTCCGAGTGTGGTTTCTGTGATTGGCTCTGAAGACGCATTAGGACTGTTCAAACCTGACTGAAGTTGTCCAGTCATTAACAACCTCTACATGGTAATTTGTCTATGATTAATAATTTGACAGTCCTATGTGGACAGATGAGTTACCCCTGAAACAACTACAGCAGGATTGCTGTTAATGGTAAACGTAGTAGCGTTTGTCTGGTGGTGTTCCTTCGACAGGAACCGCCAAAAACCAAGTTCCGACTACAAATAGACACCGTTGGTACCAGGTCTGTACAGGGTCTTAAACATTTTCAGCAGCTATAAATTGGCCTTTTCATGTCATATCTTAATCATGTTGCACTGATCTCAAAATGTCCATATTACGTCCATGTCTTGCTTCATTTTATAAAATCCAATCCAACTTTATTTATAAAGCACATCAAAACAACACAGTTGACCAAAGTGGTGTACACAGACATGAGGACAAACACAAGAGTAAAGCGAGACAGTAAAAGTAAACATCTCAAACTGAGTTAAAAGCCAAAGAAAAGATATGCGCTTTAAGAGAGGACTTAAAAAACCAAAAGGGAGTCGTTCTGCCTGACGTGCAAACGCAGATCATTCCACAGTTTTGGGGCAGCAACAGAAAGTGCACGGTCACCTCTGACCTTCCTCTTTGTTTTAGGGACGACTAAAAGTGACTGATCTGCTGACCTGAGAGAGCGTGAGGGAGCAGGTCAGACATTTAAAATCATTTAAAATCAAATAAAAGGATTTTAAAATCAATCCTAAAACAAACCGGGAGCCAATGAAGTGACGCTAAAATTGGAGTCATTTCATTGCACCAGTTAAAAGCCGAGCAGCAGTGTTTTTGAACCAACCGTAGTCGAGCGAGTGACGTCTGGTTGAGCCCAACAGAGAGAATAAAAATAATCATTCAAACAGGACCTTTATTTATGTGCATCGATTCTGCAGATTTGGTTTGAATTTCAGTGTTTCTGTTAGGTCAAGAAAAAGCGATCCAACACTGTTTTGTACGTAGACAAGAGACATTACGATGACGTTTACACGCAATGTGACTCTGTATTGGTTCAGACTCTGGTTTGTATGGACTGGCTCTGTGGAGAATCGCTGCCCAGGCTAAAGCAGGGATGGAGCAAAGCATCAAGAAGGACAAACACTGGGAAAAGAATAGCACCACCTCTGGCCTCGTACCCATCTACACGTGAGAACGCCTCTCAATGACACTCAGAACGACCTGAAGTATCTCCAGGCTGAGGCGTCTGCTGATATTTATCTCCATGTCATAGGTCTGACCCAGTGAGGCGAGTGTTGAGGACACAAGAGACAAACGATCAGTCCAACCTGCTGCTCGTGACGGACAACGTGGTGACCTTAATAGATGGGAAAACTCTGCAGCAACTGTGGAGATTCAATATCAGCTCAGTCCTCAGGTAGGACTTACTTTGTTTTTTTAAACATAAACACTTGATTTATATTAAGGTGGTACTTCACAATAACCTCACAGGATCATTACAAATCACACACTGTGTGACATGGATCTAATAAATTTCAAAGGCTGCAAAACGCGATTTATCAGTTTATTTTTTTTTTCCTCGATTAATTGATTTTGGTTCAAAAAATCTGGAAGATTATGATGTTTTTAATGATTTCTTTGTTGCATGTGTCAAAAGAAACTCAATTTTATGAAGCTGAAAAATCAGAGAGCACGTTTTGATGATTAAAAAAACAGCAATATTCAAGTCAACTTTATATTTTAATAATATAGCCCAACATCACAAACACAATTTGCTTCTAAGGGCTTTACAGTCTGTACAGCAAGTGACACCCTCTATCCTTAGACCAGACCAACTCATTTTAGTTCAGGGGCCACATACAGTGCAATTTGATTTCAAGTGGGCCAAACCAGTCAAATAATAGCATAATAACCTACAAACAACAAGAAATCCAAATGTTTCAATTTGTTTTACATTTAATGAAGTATCTTTTTACAATCGTGTAATCGTGGGCCTTGGTGGAGTTGCAGGGTCTACAAGTAGGCTACTAAAATGCATTCATTGCTCTGGGGGAAAAAAATGTAAATAAAAAATATAATAAAATATGATTTTTCAACGACGTAGGACCAACAGTAATTAGTTACGACCAAAGAATTTGCCCAGATCGTTTCATGGTCGTCATCTTTACTTAAAAATTGCTCTAAGAAATTCCAGTAGCATAACTATAAGTAGGAGGCGGGACTTAAAGAGCCACTTGAGAAGTCAGCGAAATTAGGGTAAGGTTTAGGTCACGGTGATGCAAACTGCAAGAAAGGGGGGGCTATGCCGTGCTCCGCCCACCTAAAATCTGCAGAGACGCCCGTCTACAGTAGCAAAAGAACGTGTTCCCTACTTTGTCACATGGTTATACGGCTTATTCTGACTGGAAACTGAAAGTTAAAGTCACTCACTCACTCACCCACACCAAAGTCCATAGAGAAAATCATAAATTTTACATCACGGCAACATGTTCCCACATTTTGTTGATCCATCAGTAAGTTCAAATGTCTGAATTTGGACTGTTCATTGTTTGAAATCTTATTTTTGCACTCACCCAAATGACATTAACCTACTAAATGAAGCCGCAGGAAACGAGCAGCTCTAATTTCCCCACGGGCTAAAAACGCCGATTTTCTCAATGGACTTTGGTACAGGAGAGTGAAATAAGTTGAGGGTTCCACAAAATATCAAACCAAACCACTTACTCTATCTATATAACTGGATTTCATGAGACAAACTTGTGTTCTCTTTCATGCAGTGAGCCTTCCTTTGGTCACTTCAACAAAGACGGTTTACTTGATGTTGTGATAGAGGAGGATGTTGGCAACCACACAAAGAGGGTAGGTCGGGTTTTAAAATGTTCCCACATTTTGTTTGTAGCTACTCTCATATCATACGTGGACTGTACCATTTTCTTGTTTTTGTGTAGATTGTTATCCTTGATGGAAAATCTGGCGGCGTGCTGTGGGAACTCAGTCTACTGGCCACTCCGAACTCACCGAGACCCGCCTCGATCCACACCACCAACTTTGTCTCCATCTTTGTTTTTTTCGGCCTTGTGCCGGAGGGGATGAACTTCACTGTAAGTTAACCGCTTTTACGTCGGAAGACGAAAGGTGGGATGCAAAGAGATTCACGGAATGTTGATCTGACTCAGACGTTTGTTTCTAGATCCCGTTAATCAGTGACAGACGTTCTTACATGCTGCACCCGCTCTACTCTAAAGTTCTTCTGGAATCCGCCAACGTCGTGGACCACATTGTGGCATATAAAGGTGCTCCCGAATCTCCTTTCATCTCAAATGTATTATTGCTATTTAAAAAGGTTGAATGTGCAATACCTTAGTCATCCTAGAGGAGTACGCACGTCAGATCAACACAAAAGCGACGGCGACTGTTTGTACCAGCAAATTATTGTACAATTTCTATCACTTAGTTATGAGTTCAGGAGGAGAAGGGCTAGTTCCTTTAGCGGCTCGTCGCGCGCTCCATAACAGGGAAACACCTTCAGTTGGACACTTTGAACTACTTTCAGCCATCTTGTTTTCACGGCTCTTTATTGTATACAGGACATAATGAAATCAGTGCTTTAAGAAGACTTGCGTCATACCGGACTTAGGTTGTTTTTCATGTTGCAAAAGCTAATGCTACCGCGAGGCCTCGGCTCAACAACCACCCAACAACAATACGACCAAGAGCTTGACCTAAGAAAGTCCAACACTCCCGCTCAAGTTAATTGGCTACTGTGACATTACCTCATCTCAGTGTCCTAATTAAATTGTTTCAACGAGAACTGATGGGAATAACGAGACTCGAGGGGATTTACATCAAAACTTTGTCCGGATACCCGTTTATCTGACTTCACTGTAGCAGAATTCTTGTTTACCCTCATCCTCGCTCATCATTTGACTTTGTAGGTAATCTTTTCCTGAATAATAATGATGATAAAAGTTGCATTGTGAACAGACCGTTAGAGTTGACACATCATGAAAATATGGGCGACAAAAACGTGCAAGTCTTGTAAACAAGGAGTCTAGCATTTCCAACGGGGTCCTCGAATACAGCGGATGGACCAGCAAGCAAAAAAAATAACAGAGTGTGAAGACACTCGGCCCTTGCATATTGGCCCTTTAACTCTCATAATATGTGACTCTGTACCGTACCCATAACTGTTTGTTTTTTGTTTTGAATTGCAGCTACATTGTTGGAGCGCGGCCGCCATGCCGCCTACTTCGCGTTGACCGGACCTGCGACGGAGGCCGACGCCGGCACCGTGGTTCTCAGCAAGCGGAAGCTGAAGCAGGACGTTCCCGACAGCAAAGTGCTGCGTGTTGGCAGCGGAGGAAGCTTCGAGACCAACGACGACATCAAGGAGGCCTTTAACCGTCTCCGCTTCAGCGACGAGTGAGCGGACCAGTGAAACCAGTTTGACGCGGCTGACTGTTTGGCGGCTGAACCTGGCTTCACGAACCAAAAGTGTGTACACTAGCTACGACTTTTACAACTGCTGACAACCAAAATAATTCAGTTTTTTGTTCTGTTCAGAAACTTGTGTTTCTTTGCTGGGCAGTATCTGTCTTCAGACTCGACATTTGTCCAATGAGCCGCTTATTCTGCGACAGCTGCTGATGATGTTCTCCTGCTGATGAATTGAGAAGAACCTGCCTTGTATTCTTTCAATCACGCGCATGCACCAAAGCACTGCTTTTCTATTATTTACCACTGCGGAGGTTGTTTCCGGGTCTGTGCAGGTGGGAGTTGCTGTGTTCTACAGTTGAAAGGTGAAACTTGAACCATGACGGAAACACCATCAACCGTAAAGTAACAGCACCAGATTTTTTTTGAAGTGAGTTTGAGGAACTGACACATATCGCTGTGTTTCCGTCATAGTACGGTTCGGGTTGGAATGGTTAAGACCTGGGGTCAGGCTTGCATTTCAACTGAGAACAGTACCTTTACTTAGTTGGCGGGGTGAGGGCTGTACCCAATGGCCGCACAGCATGACGACATTGAACGCAACACGACAGACAACAAGACGTCAACTGTTGTACGAGAATAGACTGCAGGCATTGAAAAAAACACCTGTTGCAAGGGAGTAACATTTTTCTGTCGTCCAATCAGCTGATTATCGTGGGTGGAGCTAGACCGTACCATTTTCTCTTGTACCCCAAAGGGAAGGGTACCAAAGAATGGAATAGTTAGGGCTGGTTATTTTTGTTTGCACTATTGCAAATGGAAACACAAAAAAATACGTTATGTACTGTATCAAACCGAACTCTTCAACTTGGACACTTAGAACCAGTAGAACAGACGGTAAAACCTTAGTTAGTCAATTGGTAAACTGCTCACTCTCCCACACGAAAGTCTACTGCTGCCTCGTGTGGTCAGTTTGTGTCACAGAGGTAAATCTGAATGATGGATTTCAAACTCCAAAGTCACAAAATAACACTGTTGAATGTACTGTAGAAGGCAGCAGTGGATCAACAACTCTAGTGTGCTGCGATGCAAAATTGGTGATTTTCTCTGTGGACTTTGGTTTGCAGAACCCTGAAAAGTAGCTGTTGGCATGGGCATAAGAGGAATGAAAAACTCGAGGTGATATCTCAAGAATATGTTTGTTTCTTTATCTCGCTGTTAGACAGACTTTTCTGAACGGGAACTTAGGTTTGTCTCAATTTAAACCGCTCACTCTCTCCCACACCAGAGTCCATAGAGAAAACGAGTGATTTTAACATCAGGAGCTACTGATCCAGTGCTGCCTCCATCAGTCACTTCAGATGTGTCATTTTGTGACCACAGTGTTTGAAATCCTTCATGCAGGTTCAACTCAGTGACACAAACCGACCACACGAGGCAGCAGTAGACCAGCAGCTCCTGTGTAGCTGAGAGATAAAAACAATGAATTTCTCTATGGACTTTGGTGTGGGAGAGTGCGTGGTTTAAAACGAACAAAAAAAAAAAAAACCCAAACATTTTTGAAATAGACTTGCATTGATTTTATAAGATGAGTAGTTTGTCACAGAGAGTAAGCCTCTATGTCTCAGGCTGGTTCTCAGCACAGGGGGTGGCATGTGTCAGTACCTCATACAAATACACTTCAAAAAACCAGAACTATCCCTTTAAGTACACAGTAGAATTGTGATATTTTGTATTATCTACTTAAGACACTGTTGACAATAACTGAGACTTGTGTTACTTAATCCAAGATGCTGTAACAGTGATGCTGACGCACACTGAGTAAAATTAATGCTGAGTCACCGGATCGTACCGAGTCATTGCTGTGGGTTTACATCAGCCAAAGTTTATTGCTGTACATTTATTTTTTTGAACATTTCTTCCTCCTGACTTGATGTGCTCGACTCTAAGAAACATTAAACAAATTTTTTAAAAGAAATCAACTGATTTTGTCGAATCTCGTAGACGTTTCGTTGTTGGAACAAACAATAAATGTGCAAAATTTGTGGGATATAATTTGTAATTGGAGAAGTTTAGGTTGCAAACCAAACAAATTCAGGAATCGGGAAGTAAGCCACGTCAGTTTAGTTCAATTCTGTCTGTGATGCTGTGCCATTAATGTCCCATTACTTTTTAAAACTGGAAGAAAGAGGAAGTCCCAAACAAAAAATGGTCTTTCCACTGGATCATGAATGAACGATTATTTTCCACACTCAAGTCGAAAAAACTGATCAGCTGTTTAGTTCAAAATATTCAAATTTAGAATTTTCAGCATGAAAATAGTTGGTTTTATATTTTTGTAATTGATAAATAATTAATTAATACTCATTGCAGCTTTAATGGTGATAAATTATCACATCTTTGAGTGAGTATAAAGTATATTTTCATAGCATTTGTATGAATTGAACCCTCGACCTTCCAGTTGAAGGACGACTCACTCTGCGTCTTTATTTCAGTAAAGAAACCTTGATTTCTTCACTGGTTCTTCCTCTGAACACACGTCTCGTCCTGTGTTTTATTCCTCTGTTTTCTTCAGACCCACTTTGAGGCTCGAGGGAAGTCCCATCTCTACCAGACGTTTGTGAAACTGACACAAAGGCACAAACAATTTGGTTTCAGTAAATAAGTTCAACTGACCTGACACTAAATGTATTGTAGCTGTCATAAATTTATGTTATTTTTTTAAATCAAAATATACCACATTTATGGTTTTCCTGTGTCTTACCTCGACAACCAGCAGCTGTTTTATGTCTTCTTCACTCAGTTGGACCTTTGATGTGAATTTCAGTCCCAAGTGAATCACATGCTCTGCAGAGGAAAAAACACATGTGAACATATCACAAACTTTAATGTTGTTTTTTTATGAGTTTCTCACCAGGAACAGATGCAGTCTGATCTAGTTCTGTTGTTCCAAACTGTGCAGATGAGGTCGAGTCTCCGTCAGCGGTGGTGGTTTTGTCTTGACGTCCAGTGGCAGCGCTGGACACACGTGTCTCAGTTGGAAGTTCCTCTGCAAAATAGCGACATGATATTTACAGGAAGCGCGTACTACGACACTTAAAAAACAAGTGTGAAAATGTGTAAATGTACTCACCAGTGATGGTGGTAGTTTGGTCCGTCTGTGCAGTTGAAGACAGCTCATACGTCCTCTCTGTTATTGAACAATGAATATCTCACATCACACGTGTGCATTTCTACGCAGATGATGCACAACTTTCTAATTTTACAAAATACAGAAAAATTAAACTTATTTAGATACTGACTTTGGTCAATGAAAGATTTTCTATGTGGTGTTCCCCAGGGGTCAATACTCGGCCCACTTTAAATTTTCATTTTTCTGACATTTAAAAATAAAACAAATTGTAAAAAATGTATACATGAACCCACCAGTGATAGCTGTAGTTTGGTCCTTTGTAGTTCAAGGCAGCTCAAGTTTCTGTCTGCTATAAGACAATGACTGAGGCTGTAATGGCATTTATAGTTTCCTTTAGGCCACATACTATGTTCTCCACATTATCTGTGTTCCTGTATTTCTATGTGGATGATGTCCAAGTTCATAATTATGCATAACACAAAAAAAATTCCTAAACAACTCTTGATATGTGGCGCCCCCCAGGGGTCAGTACTCGGGCCACTTTAATTGTCATTTTCCAACATTCTCAAAATGGAGACATGATAATCACAAGACTTAATCACAAAAATAAAAATTTTTTTATATTTGTTTATATGATTGTTTACATGATGCACGACTTCTTAATTTTACAAAATACAGAAACATTCAAGCTTGTTATGCAATTCTATACATTGACTTAATAAAATAAAGGGGGGAAAAATAGTTTGTCACAGTTTTGAAATTTCAAACTCCACAGATGACAGAAACACAAAAAACAAGTTTTTCTAATAAGCTTCCTTTGAGACGCGCTGTACTGTCTTTAAATTAAATTTTAACATGTACACTACCGTTCAAAAGTTTGGGGTCACTTAGAAATGTCCTTATTTTTGAAAGAAAAGCACTGTTTTTCCAATGAAGATCACATTAAACTAATCAGAAATACACTCTATACATTGTTAATGTAGTAAATGACTATTCGAGCTGCAAATGTCTGGTTTTTAATGCAATATCTACATAGGTGTATAGAGGCCCATTTCCAGCAACCATCACTCCAGTGTTCTAATGGTACATTGTGTTTGCTAACTGCGTTAGAAGGCGAATGGATGATTAGAAAAGCCTTGTGCAATGATGTTAGCGCAGCTGAAAACAGAAGCTATAAAAGTGACCTTCCTTTGAGCTAGTTGAGTATCTGGAGCGTCACATTTGTGGGTTCGATCGAACCTCGTCAACGTCTCGACTATTTTTTCTATTCATTTTGCAAGTCATTTGATCAATAAAAGTGCGAGTTTCCATGGGAAACACAAAATTGTCTGGGTGACCCCAAACTTTTGAACGCCAGTGTTAAACATGTATATGGTGACGTCAGCTGCTTAAAATTCTTTAAACATTAATAAAATGAGGATTATGAAATTGAAATCTCTTCCCATGAATGGACGTGCGAGTCTGGTAATATAAAGAAATCATTTCACCCCATGGTACAATGTACAGTACTCACCCGTCGGAGCTGCAGTCGTTGAAGGCTTTTCAGTTGTGCCAACACCTGCAATAAGAAAACAACCAGTGACTGAGTTCATATCTCACACTTGGGTTAATGGAATGATGTGATTTGTCCAAATTTAGTAACCGCCAACACTTTCCACTAAAGTCAAACACGCTGACGCACACTCTCCGGAGCAGACGAAGGCAAAACTCCTGCCGCACTCTTCGTCCGACCAACGGCCTGCGTTTCCCAGATGAGTCGCAACACAGCTCTGCTTCCCTCCCACGTTATCGGGCTGTCCACTGGTCCAGAACTGGAAGGAGAATTCACTTCCATCTGACCACTCCCGAGTCCTGCACAGAGAAAAAATGTGCAGATTATCAGCTTATTTTTTTATGTCACGAAAACAGACGGCCTATAATCTGGGGTTCATCAAAGTCAACATCCTTTAAATTATAGATCAACTCCTAAAAAAGATGTTAGGATGGTTTTCATCAGCCTGTTCTGTTCATTTCTGATTGTGGAAACATTTTTGTTTGTGGTGAAATCCTGTAAAATAGCATTAAAGTTTTTAGGGGGGAAAAGTTAAACAGAATAACGTAAAACAGAATCATCGGAAAAAAGGATGAAATTAGGGAAAATAAACTTTCCTCGAGCTTTCAAACTCAATCTCAAATTATTTTTCTACGCTGAAAATTCGGTTTAAATTTACGATACAATTTAATGGAACAGGCTGCTTTTAAAAATGTTGCCCAACATGTGTTTTGTTTAATTGTACAAAAGAATATTACATTCACTTGAGGGGGGAAATGACTCCATTTATTTATTTATTTTATTTTTTAAAAATGCAGAATCCTGCGTCCATTAAAACATTTGAAAAAAAAAAAACAAAAACTAAACAAAAAAGCCAAACCAGAATAGGAAAATCAGTAAAAAATGACCTCATTAATTCAGAAAAACGGCCAATATTTAAGTGAATGCAATATGTTTCCGTAGCATTAGCTTCCCGCTGCGTTTATCTGAAGCTTTTTAAACCTGTACAGGCCAATCCAGGCTCCCCTGCTGGACAGACGTTGTATTTGCATGTTCTCTTCCTGGTTTCTAACACTGGCCAGGTCAGTGTAGCGCCTCCTGCAGTGCAGCTGAGCGTCACGCCAGTTCAACGCCTGCGCTATGAAAACAAAACGCTTGCCGATGCTGGCCGTAGCTGTGAGGGGGGAAAAAAGAGAGAAAAGAAAGAAATCACCTTAAAATTTCACCCAATTTTTGAACATGGCAGTCGATCGTCAATTAAACTGTAAGCGAATGTAGCGACTAATTTACAGCCGAATATTTTAAATTAATCTTTTCAACTAATCTTTCCCAAAAGACCTTAAGTCAACTGACTGAAACTTAGAGTGTAAATTGCAACTTAAACTCAAAAAATTTGTTTGGGAGCCCCCCCAAAAATCCGACCCATTTGAGGGTCCCGCCCCACTTTTTGAGCATCACCGATCGACACTGAATCTGTTCAAACAGACCATCGTAGCAGATGAAGGGGTTCGTCAGGAAGCAGCTGGAATCTTCCCACAGTCCTCCGATAAACGTCTTCACACACATCTGGTCCCCGAAGAAGTTGTCCGGTTGGCCGACGTCCCAGTTCCTGAAGCTCCTCCCATTTTCTCCGTAGTAGGCGGAGTCCGGAAACGACCACCTCCAGTTGGCGAGGTTGTCGTGCAGCCCGATCCAAGCTTTCCCCGCGAACCCACCGCCGGACTGCTGAGCCGAGCCGAGCAGCAGGTTCATGCTCTCTGCGTCAAAGACGGTGGCCAAGTCCGTGAACCTGGTTCTGCAGTAGTTCTGGGCCTTCAACCAGGGAAGAGCCGTGTCGATGAAGTGGTACTGAAGAGGAAGACACGGACGGAGACAGCAAAGACCTGTGGACGGACGACATTTATCAGCGAGGAAAAGTCACTGCTCGTCGGTCACCGCGCGATGCCAATAATATCGCGATACGACGATTCCGCGACAATCAATACAGCGATACGTCACGATATCCGTCTAACTGAAGAAAACAAACGTCGCTGAAAAGTTAAAAGTGCATGATTTCACTATTTATCCTCAACACAGAGAACAAAGTAGCGACACCCGGCGAGTGAAAATATTGATATTCACCCCGGTGCATCGATTATCGTATTGCACGAGGTAGGACGACGATATATTCTCAGGCATAAGATTCACATCTGTGAAGGTTCTGGACTCGCGCATGTGCGCCGAACGCTAGTCTGATGTGGACCTTGAAGAACCTCGGGCATTTACGGAAAACCCCGACTTCAAAAAGGTGCGAACTTAATGTAAATAGTGATGAAAATGTAACTCTTGCTTGATTTACACTAGTAAAACTTACAATAGACCATGTATATATATATATATATATATATATATATTTTACCTGTAAAGAACAGAAAGAAAGACTGCGTCTCCCTCATGTCGGACCAGTTTTCTTCTTTTCGTCCCTTTCTGAGTTTGAAAAGGAAACAGGGAAACACTTAACGTCATCTCTAATTAGCGAAACAAAAGCCTCAGGCAGTGGTCGAGTGTAAAGTCCATTAACTTAACGCGTGGAATTATAACCATTACTTAGCGTGGCCTGGAGCTTTTCTTTTTCCTTTTACTCCACACACAATTTATTTAACAGAGGTTATAATTTGCCAAACCAAAAAAACGGTACAAAAACAGTCACTTGAGGAGACTATTTAAGGATTATCACTTAAAGTTTACACAGACACTTGTACAAACAATTAAATACTTAGTAAATATTAAAAAATACTAATTAAGAAAATTTAACTTAAAATCAACATCTCAAGTCTTCGCACCTTTATTTAACAGTTTCTTTCACTGCCTATTTTTAAAATAAGTATAATAATAATAATAATAAACACAAATACCTTAAAACATCAATATACAACTTTTTCTGTTTTAAGCAAAATTGTTTAGGCAATTTTAAAATAAATTACTAAATAGTGAGTTTTGAGCAGAATACTCACCTGCTGCTTCACTGTCCATAACAATCTGTCGCTAAAACAAACACGCACACAAGAAAAAGCTACACGCGGAGAAGAAAATCTCACCGGACGAGTTTTTATCTCCACAGACGCGATTTTCCTCATCAGAACACGTTTTGGTTGGAAAGTGAATAAAAAGCCTCAGGGTTCAAAGGTCACACGTCTCACAGACTTAAAAACAATCAGCTTAAAAGCAGCAAGATAAGATTTTGGTGTAAAATAAAGGGGAAAAAACAAGTCTTTGTTTTAATTTTTACGATTGAATAAACCAATCTGAGAATAATCTTAGTGTCCGCAGGATTAGAAAAACAATCTTGTGCAGCTTTGAGGGAAAATAAATCCACTTTCTTTAACAGGATTTGAAACTATAATAATATAATAATGACTGAATTGATCAGGTTCCAATTCAAAGTTTTGAATCCAGACATTTGTTTTCAGACAAAATGCGTTTGAAAATAAAAGATTTTCACAAATTAATGTTGAAAATTTTGCAAAAGTTTGGTTCTCTAACCTGGTGCACCATAAAATAAAAACATAAATATTTAGTAATAAGTACAAAGTCGTATATGAATCCATTCCAGTCCAGATTTCCAGCATGGAAGCCAATCAGACTGTCATTCCCAAGTTGTCCAGCAGAGGGAGCTCCGAGCACAGACTGACCACCCGAAGAAGAACAGCAGTTTTCTTTTTCCTCCATTTATACAAGTCAAGAAAACTACTGTCGCCAAATCTTGCGATATGATCACATCACAGATTAATCCGCGACATTGTCATGTGATAATGTCACGGATTAGCTAACGGCAGATAATGCTAAGGGTACAGGAAATGGAAAAGATGAATAAGAGGAATTTACGAACCAATATTCTTTCAAATTAAGATCAATATGACTTTTTTTTTAAATTATACTTTAGCTAACACATCTGTGATTGGAGACAAAGAACACTGACCTTCAGATTTTTAATCCCTAGGATTATTTTTAGGTCTTCAGATTTTTTGAGATTTTTTTTTTTTTTTTTAATTCCATAAAGAACATTGATTTAAAAAAAAAAACTAAACATCTGTAAACAGGCCACACAGAACATTGACCAGTTTGTATTTTTAATCCTTTGGATTAATCTTTTTTCCAGGTTTCTTGCCCCCCCCCCTTTTTTTTTTTTTTTTTTTTTTTTAAATTGCATGTAAAACATTGGTTTGACACGATCAACCCCCACGAAATAAACCAAATCAAATCAACATTAGCATAGAAGGTTTAGGTGAATACAGACCAGTGAAGACAAAAGTACAGTTCCTTTTAAATTTTATTACAAAAAAAAAAAAACCAAAAAAACAAAAACAAAACAGGATTTTCAGAATTAACAGCTTAACATTATCTACTCAGAATGGAAAAAAAAAAAAAAAAAAAAAAAAAAAAAAAAAAAAAAAAAAAAGACAGAAGGAGAACAAAATGTGTGTGTGTGTGTGTGTGCGCACGAGATTATAAACCCCCTACAAAATATTTTGGAATTTCTGCCCCCTTTAAAAAGAAAAAAAAAAAAAAGAAAAAAAGAAAAAGCTCATTTTAATTACGATGATTTAACAAACACTGACGAGCGAAACGAAGACGAGGAGGAGAGTTTTTATATAAAAACACTTGGCAGAGGAAACGTCGTCACATCTTTTCTTTCATCGTTAGTTAAGAAACTTTTTTTTTATTTTTAATTATTATTGTTTTTTTTTTTTGTTTTTTTTAAACACAAAAATAAACAATTAAAACTCATTTGAACACACACACACACACACACACACACACACACACACACAGGAAACCCTGACTGAGGAAACAAAGAATGAGGAAGAAGAAAAACAGAAGCTCAGGACTGAATGTGTGTGTGTGTGATTTCCTGTTCTCTCTTCGCCACTTTAACATCAACACTTCACTGACCGACACACAAACATACGGAGCTTCTACATATATGTACACGTCATGTGTGTGTGTGAAAAGAGCCAGTCGGGGTAGAAAGGAAAGGTCAAGGGTCAGCTCGGTGTTTGGCAGTGTGTGTGTGTGTGTGCGTGATGAACGTGTTTAGGACCGTCTCTTCTTCTTGCTCGGCGGCGCCGTCGACCGTACTTTCCTCTTCCTGTTGGACGTGTCCTCGTCCTCGTAGTGACTCTCTTTGTCGGCTGAAAGCAGAAAAGGACACAATCGGGCGTCAGGTTTAAAAGTCGGGAACGTGTCGGGATTTCCGACACCATGGGGCAAATTCCTGTTAGGGATGTGCGATATTATTAGCATGAGATTAGCTTTAAAAAAAAAAAAAAAAAGTAATAATACGTGATTTCTATAAATCTTGCGAAATAATCACATCACAGATTAATCCGCGATATTATCACATGATATTCTAGCTAACAACAGGAAATGGAAAAGATCGGTAAAGGATTTTTTTTTTTTTTTTTTTGGTCTTCTGATTATTTTTGCGATTTTTATTTTGTAGTTTTTATATTGCATGAAGAACATGGATTTTAACCCATCTGTAAATGGCCACACGTTGGATATTACTGGCACGAGATTAGCTTTGAAAAAAATGTAATAATACATAAGATTTCTATAAATCTTGCAAGATGATCACATCAGATTAATCCGTGGTGATATCGCACGATATTCTAGCTAATGGCAGGAAATGGAAAAGATCGGTAAAAGGATTTTATGAACCAATATTATTATTATTATTATTATTTTTATGTCTTCAGATTATTTTTTTTTTATTTTTTACATTGCATGAAGAACATGGATTTTAACACATCTGTAATTGGCCACACGTTGGATAGTATTGGCACGAGATTAGCTTTGAAAAAACACAATAATAATAATAATAATAATAATAATAATAAGCAAGTTTTCTATATAAATACAGTAATGAACTATGGAAATGCCAGTTTGAACAGGAGGGTTTCTTGGTTTGCTTGGTTCTGGAGATGCAGGTCACCATTATCGGATCCTAATCCCATCTTTTAATCCTGTTTAAAAACTGAATAAAGCCCCAGTCTGACTCTTCCGACAATTGTGGGTGCCCTCAGATTTTAGGCTGATTTGAGTCTTCCCCGATTTCAAACAATAACTATGAAATGTATTTGATGTTTATGAACGAAACAGCGACTGGGGGCGTGAGAAGAACCCTGAATGCAAGTTGGGTACGTTTCGAATCCTAATTTACACAAACAAAAAAAGCAGATTCTGTTTTCTCAGCCACACAAACAGCAGCTGTGAAGTGAAATCACTGAAATTATCCGATAAAAAACACCAAGTGTGTCGTCTCGCGTCTTGGCTGGATTGTCTAATCTGTGCTTTCTCAGGATTAAAACACTGAAATGTTCTAGCTGCTACCTACCCAACTCCTAAGCTAGCGCCCTCTACGGGTAACATTTTTTTAAATGACGAACAAACGCGACATCTACGTCTGCTGCCACACGAGTATGAAAACGGTTTCTTTCGGCTTAATATCAGTTTAATATCGTGCGTCCCTACTTCCTGTATAAGTGAACGAAAAGATTGAAACTTTGAAAAATGTTTAATGTCAAGAGAAAATATTTTAATTCAACATGTCGATCCAGAAAATGGTGCAGATACAGACCTTTCCTGGCTTCTTCCTCCAGCTCGTCCCAGTCTTTGCCACTTTCCTCCTCACTGCCCAGTGACGCGCTGTAATCTAAACAACAACCGTGAAGAACACCGTACATTTATGTGTGTTTGCACGGCAAACAGCTCCGCGCATTGACTTATCACTCATTAATTTAAAAAATTGTAACCAAAAACAGTTTAGGAAAAGTCTCTAAAAATAAGAATCTGTCACCACAAACAGTTTGTCACAGATTTTAGTTATACATTTTTTTAATTTGCCCCCTTTTTTTTTTATGAACTCCAACTTTATTGAGACAATTTATGGACATTAAGGGGACGCCCCCTCTCACAGAGTGCCCTCTAGTGGTATTTATGCCGATACTGCACCATCTGACTTTAAGGTAGTGGTGCATGCAGCGAGAGAGAGGAAAAAGTAAAAAAAAAAACAACAAAAAGATAAAATTTCATTTGAAAAACATTTCAAATCAAAACATAAATCCTCGTCAGATTACCCTGAGAAATCTGACGAATTCACATTACTGCAACAAATTTAAAAATGCATTTGCTGTTTTCTCTTTTTTTTTTTTACTTTACCTTTATTTAGTTTGTCTTGTATAAACTAATTTCACTAAAATGTTTTAAAAAAATAACTTATGGCACCAAGTTAGCTTAAGTTGTTATAATTGAAAATTGCTAGTGAGGTTACAAAAACTACATAAGTAAAAATGTTATGTTACAAATTGTTAGAGTATATACTTAATGAACTCCTTAAAGTTTAATAAAATTTTTTATTTTATATTAAAATTATAATAAAACATGAGGGCTCCCCCTTCAGGAACTTTAACCAACAGCACAAAACTTAAAAAAAATATTCTGCCACCATTAAGAAAAAAAAAAAAAAAAGACAAACCCACCAGAATCCTCCGTCTCTGAGCTGTAATCTTCATCACTGTCCTCCTCCTCCTCCTCCTCTTCATCCGCAGAAGGGTTGAACGTCTCGTCCTCCATTTCAGACTCGGAATCTTCCTCTTGTCCGCTTCCCTGAAGGACGGGGGGGGGGAAAGACAAAGGTCATCAGGATTTACCAAGCGTTTGCGACCAAGAACAACATGACGGCGGCTGTTTTTATTATTTCTGAAGGAACCTCGCTGTCCGGGTCCAGGAAGGACCAGCCGCCCTGCTCGAAGAAACCCTCGGGATCGTCCACGATGGTCTTCATGATCTTGGTCCAGTTCAGAGACTGGACTCCTTCCGTGTACTTGATGTCACACGAGCTGGGAGGAAAAAACAGAGAGCGCGTTAGAACGGAAGCAACCGGAGCGGCGGGCGTCACTGACTCTGGGCTGTTCTTTACTTGAGCCACTCCTTGATGGGGTCCAGGGAGTTGACGGGCACGGCGTTGATCATGGTGACCTTCTTGTTGTAGTCCTTGTAGATGATGACCACGTCGAAGTTCTTCAGGTGGAACTGAACCCTCTCGAAGTGGACCAGCTCCACTTCATCCAGAGTGACGACAAACGGCGGCTGCACGTGGACACGTTTGATTTTTGTTTTTTTAAACCAGCCGTCCTTCACTAACATTTCACTAACCATCGTCATCGATCGTGTCACTCACCCATTCAGTGACGTTCACAAGGGAACTGGACGTTGGCTGTAGGAGGCAGGTGCTCCTGTAGGGGGCGCCCTGGAATCTAAAAACAAAGAGTTACTTTTGAGACTTGAAGACTCAGTAAAAATTTGATTGGTTAGTATTTTATGAAAGTTTGGTGAAAAATTTTGGGTTATTTTTATAAATATAATTTTACAAAAACATGCTACAGATATTACCAAAAAATACTGTCACTGGCAAATTGGATATTATATCATAAACAGGTTACAAAATTTTATTAAAAAGAAACTAATTTAAAAAAGTTTTAAAAAAAAAAATTACACAAAAATTTCTTACGTTAGCCTTAAAGTTACTGAGGTAACAAATTCTTTTTAAAAAACATTCTACAGACAGTAAAAAAAAAAGAAAATCTGTAATTAACATGTTGTAGACATTACACAATATTACTTATATTAGCTAAAAGTAATAATCTTATTAAGGTTACAAAAATTAAGATATTGCAAAAATTTGTAATTTACTAAACATTACAAAATATTATTTATGCTGGTACAAAGTGTGAATACAAGAAAAACATTGCTGAGGTTGAAAAACATTTGTAATTTACAAAATATGATACAGACATTAGAAAAAAACGACTTCAAAAATAACACAATGAGGAAAATATATCCCAAACTTTTTTTTTTTTTTTTTTTTAAACCTATAATGTTAAAAAGACAGTAAAAAAAAAGAAAATCTGTAATTAACATGTTGTAGACATTACACAATATTACTTATATTAGCTAAAAGTAATAATCTTATTAAGGTTACAAAAATTAAGATATTGCAAAAATTTGTAATTTACTAAACATTACAAAATATTATTTATGCTGGTACAAAGTGTGAATACAAGAAAAACATTGCTGAGGTTGAAAAACATTTGTAATTTACAAAATATGATACAGACATTAGAAAAAAACGACTTCAAAAATAACACAATGAGGAAAATATATCCCAAATTTACACTATCAAATAATTTAGTATTTAAAAGTATGAATCATCTTTTTTTTTTAAAAACAAACTTTTTTTTTTTTTTTTTTAACCTATAATGTTAAAAAAAAAACATGTTATTAAGGATCAATTTTTTTATTGCTCAAAAATAAATATAAATAAATTAAATGAGACTGAAAAATCATAAGGTACTGATATACTGTATTCTAAATTATTCAAATATTTTGATAATCAACTAATTGGTCCGAGCATTTCTCGGAATTTTCAGCTTCTTAAATGTGAATATTTCTGGTTTCTTTGCTCCACGTAACAAAAGAAATTAAAAGTGAATCATTTTGCTTTGTGGACAAAACCAGACGTGCGAGAGCGTCGTCATTTCTGGTGATGAGAGGGATGAATGACGGTGGGCTTCACTCACCCCAGGTCCCTGAAGGGAACCTCGAACTCCAGCTCCTCTTTCGTCAGCGTCTCCACCTTCTCGATGAAGTTCTTGAAGGCCGACTTGAGCTTGTGTCTCATCTCGCGCTCCATCTGCTCGGCGTACAGGTCGTCGCGGTCGTGCATGTGTTGGTGTTTGCCCAGATCCGTGGTGATCTCGCCGACCTCCGTGTAGAACTGCACGTCCGTGTGGCGTCTCTTACCAAACATGATGGCGTTCTGGAGACACGGGACAGTTCGTCAAGTCAAGTTTTGACAATCTTTTATTTCTAACAATCTATAAAACAGTTTTTTTTTTCCCTAATATGTCAAAATTTAAGACATTTTTAGCCAGGAAATAGAAATTAAGACCCATTTCTTGATCATACAGGATAAAATATGGAGGCTTTACCCTTACCCAGTACTGACAAGACGACTGATAAACATGTACATCACTTATTCACTATGCTGATACACATATTTATACTCATGGGACATAAATACGGAGCAGAAATTTACCAACAAAAAGTAACTAATCCTGACCAAAAGAAATTGCAATTCTCAATTTTATTGTGATAATTGTAAAAATAATCTGCTTTAAACCCTTAAAATGTCTCCAAAACACACTGACATCACTAAAGATTTCAATGTAAAAGCAGGATAAAAATAAACAGGAACTGGAAAGATACTGGCTCCCCCTTGTGGTACTTCAAAATAACTTATGACTGGATTTTGGTGAGCCACTATCTCCTTTTCCATATCACAAAAAATTTACAATATTTTTTACCCTTTTAACAATAATCCCAATTATGGAAATTTGCTATAATCAACTTATTGGGATCCATGATAAAACTGTATTTTGTCACATAAAAAAAAAGACATTTATTTGGAAATGTAACATGCTTTAACAAGAGACAATTTCTGGAAAGAATTAAAAAAATACTTGATGCATTTGCTACATTAGCTTAGCATAACAAAAGAAAAATGACTTATTTAAAAAAAAAAAAAAAAGTTACTCATAATGTTTGGGTCGAAACTAGGGCTACAATTAGTAGTAAATTGATCAAAAATTGCAATAAAAAGACACTGCGATTATTGGATTAATTTAGATTAGGTAGAAACTATATTAATCCTTTTGGGAAGTTACTCCAGGTAATTCAGGCATGAATTGGCGATGCAGAAATTAATTCACCCAAAAATGTTGTTCCTCTGGTTTTGTTGACACTTTTTCGTGAAAATAACCGTTAAAACACAAACATATCAGTCGTACCAGTTCTCACAATCCCAACATCAGCGATGAGAAGTTTTATTTTATTTTTAGTGACGGACTGACCTTGAGGTGGAAGTGCAGAACAATGATCATCTCCCCGTCACACGGCTGGAAGATGGCGTGCTTGATGTTGTTGTAAAGAATGTCCACTTTGTCGCCGCGGACCGACGTGAAGCGGAATCCTGTGCGAAGACACCAAAAGACGTTAGCGCGCAGCCTTTGCGCTCATCACAGAGTCCAGATTTGTGTTTTAGTTTCCCTCACCGTTGGTATGAGCCTCCAGCGAACCCTGCATCCTCTTCTGGGCGATGTTGGGTCTGATGTAAAGGTCTTTGAGTTTGGGGTTGCTGCGGTTGAGGTTGATGACCAGCGAGTCTTGCTTGACGATGCCCTCCTTCTCCTTCTCCTCGGCCTCTCGCGTCTTGTAGCGCTTCTGTACCTCCTTGATGATGCGGAAAGCGTTCTGGAGGTTGGTGGAGGGCACCGACACGTCGCCGGGAGCCTTCAGGTTGGACGCCCGGTACGTGCTGAACAGAAGAGGAGAGATTAGGCACGGGACGACTGGTTCAATTGGTGGATGGCTGCTGGATTTTGTTGCCCGTCAAGTCTTCAGTAACGTCGGTGACAATGTCGTGGGTCAATGGTTCTGCACACGCTGCTGAACTAAACCGGTTCCACTATTTCTGGTAAACTGTCAGCTGATGATGCAGAGATGTTCAGTGTCCACTGTAAAACATCCAAGAGTATTTCTCGACTAATTATAGAAGTGTCCACTTTTGTCCCCTCACTATATACCTTTTCCATTTTAGACAATGTTCAATCCCTCTGCCAACTTCAACAAAATTTTAAATTGATAACTTAAAATGTCCAGACGACCAGAGCCTAAGAAGCCGGCTTATATTTGAACAAAAGCTGTAATAACGTGGGATTATGTGGGATTTTAGAGTCGGGTAATGGTGATCAGGGCAAGTTTTCAAAGCTCGGGTTGTTTTCAGTCAGTTTTGTTTTGATCATCTTTGCCACATTTATCTGTCTTTTGTTGAGAGATGGATAAAATGAACATAGACCTGACAAATACCTGGAAAACTAAAGGAGAAACCCTTTTCTGGACCCTAAACATGACTTTAACTAAAAAGATTAACAGAAATAAAACTTAACAGTAACAGTTTGCACTTCTTCCAACAAATTTGAAAAATTCAGTTTGAGAAATGTTCTAAACTTTTTTTTTTTTTTACATAAATGTTTGACAGATTTTGTTTACATTACCCAATTTATATATTTAATAATTTATTTATTAATTGTTGCACTCTTTAAATGAAAAACTCTTGTATAAACAAAATTAGAAATTTTGTGCGACCGTTATTAGTGTGACATTCTATCATGCAAATAGAGGGGAAAACGTTTAATTAGCATATACCAGCCATTGGCTAACCCTGGCTTCATAACATCGGTATTGGCTACAGAGAAACCCACACTGGTCGAGCTCTAAACTAAAGGTCAAGGCTCACATTTCTTTGACGAATGTGGCGTCAGGGTTGGGGAAGATGTTTCCTTCCTGTCGTCCCAGGGAGCTGCCAGGGACGTAGAAGTTAATCCTCAGGTAGGTGTAGTCTCCTTCTACAGACATGCTGATGTTCTGGACAAAAAGAAACCAAAGTCACCAAGATTAGTCAAATCAATGAGGTCAAAGTTCAAAGTACTGAGGCTAGTCAGTGTTAGCCAAAACCCTATATGGTATTTTGTGCACACGAAGAGAGTAGCATCACGTCTACCTAAAATAAAACAGTTTCATGTGAACAACTGATTTACTGTGAAACAAACACAACAGAAGTGCCATTAATGGTAAAAATAGCAGTTTGTATTTTGGAATCCTGAACTCAGTGTAGGTGAGGTTCCTCCAAGTTTCCAACTCCACACATCAGGCAACAATAACCAGTAAAAAACTGTTAACTAAATGTCGAATGACAAAAGTGAAGACAACCACATTGTACCTTGATGGTTGCGATGTGAAACGGCGTGGCGATACCGAAAACGGGCATGATGACCGTCTCGTACTTCTTGTCGATGAAGATCTTCATTTCTCTGATGTCTTTTTCTCTGGGCATCTGAGACACGTTCTTATATGACACGTTGGACTTTTTGACCCTGGGAGAAAAAAAAAGAAAAAACAGCCACAAACTTTAATAAATCATAGTGATGGATTTGCACGGCTGCTCTCTACTGCCCTCTACAGACCGAGTATGTGAAACTGAGCCCACATACTGAACTTAAGAGGCAAAACCAAAATAAGCGTCAGGAAATAAAAAGGAAATAGAGAAATTAAATAAAGTCATAATTATAGAAATATTGATTAAGATGAATGAAACAAGAAAGAATTTACGACTATTGCAAAAAAAAAAACCCTAACAAAGATAAAAATGTGTAGCAGAAAACCAGTGAGGATGTGAACGTATGCAAATCAGACGTAAAGCTTTAAAGATACAATCCGTAAGTGTGGAAATGCTAGCAATAGCAAACTCGAACTGGCTTTCCGGTCAAATTAAGCACCGCCTCCAAAACAACAATAGAAACCGTCTTCTGTAGTGAAACTGTAAGTTTTGGCCACAATATTATTCAATGCATTTTATTTTCAGTGAGACTAGCATGGATGCTAACAGCTAGGCAGGTCGGTTCAAGCACATTCACTCCACGTGGACTGGAATCAAATGACTGGTTGTGTTTAATACACTATTGGGGTGACTATCAGTTTATTACCTTCACCAAGGTTATGTTTTCATCAGTGTGGGTTCATCTCTAAGTTTGTCCTGTTTGCAACTTCCTGTCTACAATATTTGACAGATCAATCTGAATTTTTTGTGACGGGTAGGTGATCACTCAAGTAAGTTCCAAATACATTTTGGTAAAAATCTAACCACTGATGATGTTGCAAAAACGTATACATTTTTGAAGAAATCCTGTTTATTTATAATGGGGGGAAAAGTGTAAATAAGAATATATATCTGTCAAAACTCATCGGATTTGAACAAATTTGTGTGTGTATGCAGGATTTAACACTCAAACTAATTTGGGTCGCACCCAGATTACAGATTTGGCACTAATTTAAACATAACATGGTAAGTCCCATTGAACAAGTTCAAATCTAAGCAACAACTTAACAGATCAGGATGAATTTTGTCATGATTATGTTAGATGGCAATAGCTTCAAGCAGGTAAAGTTCTACACAGATCCAGTGAATCAAAATAGTCAAAATTATTTTACAATATACAGGTATTGGTGGAGATCTGAGCTCTGAGTTTGTTTTTCGTTGATATATTGATGTCCGTCTGAGGAGGATATAAAAATGACAAATCAAATTAAAGACCACAGCTTTCAATTCACAATTTCTTGATGCACACCAAGCTACACGAGAAAAAAAACACATTTCTATTTCCCGGAATTCAAACAAATATGCCGTGTGTAACCAAACTGGCAACTGCAGTGACGTTCAGCAGTGGCATTGGCAGTTATTTTAGCTAATCTTCTAGCGCCCCCTCCAGGCCGTAGCCACCACTCACTTCTGTATCTGCTGCTCCCCCTTCTGCTCTGTCAGACGACGCTTGGCTTCTTCATTCAAATGATTGGCCAGCTCCTTTTGGTGGGCGCGTCTCTTCTCCTCCGCCGTCATCTCATTCTGAGTTCGACAACAGACACAAGTGAGCGACCGCGCACCAACGCCAGAATCTGAGACTGATTGGTTGTTTTTTTCTTTTAAAAAAAAAAAAAAGACAATGAAAAACCACGACACACATGCAGGAAAAACAATACATGTGTTACGTCTTCGGATGGTCAGAAAAACCAAACACACACAAAACAACAGAAGATGGAAAATGAAACGATTTGGTCCCATCAGGAAGTGGATTTTTACGACTACACCAACTCAGCTGATGAGATTTGAGAAGAAACAATGAATACTTACCTTCCCAAGTAGCTGGTAGAGTACAAAAACATTTATACTCTTAGTTATTAACACCGAGTCAAGGTGGGAAAAGTAAACCATAGGTTTAAAGAACGCAACACTCACTCTGGTTCTGTCTGCGAGCAGCGCCGCGCTCCGCGCTCCTTTTCCCAGCAGCTCCTCGGCATCGTCGCCATCTTCCTCCTCGTCGTCCTCGTCGTCGTTCTGAGGGACAAAAAGAAAACAAAAATGTGCTTTATTTAACATGGATTAAGATTAAATACAGGGCTAAAACAGTGCTACTGATTAGTGAAATGTAACATGGCTTATAAATATCTGCATATTTTTACTATAACTTCATATTTTCATAAATAAGCTTGAACAAAAGGCTGTTTCTCGGGGATAACACGCTGTAATTACACCCTAAAATAAAACAACTACTGTATCACATGCTTAAAATACAGTTAGATAACACCAGAGTTATATTGGCTTTTTAATACTAAATAAAGGATATTTAGAAACAATAAAAATAACTATAAACATGGTCAAATTTTGCTGTAACACAAATAATTATATTTATTATTTATTTATAAGACCAGGACTAATGTGCAAATCCTAAGATATCAATCCTAAGATATCAAATATTTACTCGGGGTCTGTTTGGCTTTAACTTCTTTTAATGAGTCGTTTAATGTGTGAAGTTGAGGTAAAAAAACAAACAAAAAAAAACACTGACCTTTAAGAAGATTCCCACATTTTTGATTTTCTTCTTCACTGGTGTGAGTATCGTCGCAGCCTCTTCCTGTTACACAAACATTTACAGACGTCAACACAGCATGGACTTGACTATTACGACTAATATTGACAGAGTGTTAAGTAAATGAGTGATGGGGGAAAAATAAAATACTAAAAACTTCTAAATGAAATTTGAATTTTAACACACCATCAGTGTTTGCATTAGGCAAAAATGTTACTTTTTTCCCTCCAGATACAAATAACGACTTGTAAAGTTTTCCTACCTCGTTGATCTGTATTGTGTCACCGATAAATAAGGCGTATTTTTTCTGCTCCTCTTTTTTGCCCTCTTTATTCTCCAGGTCAGCGAATCCCAGACTGATGCTCAACACCATTCCTACAAACACACACCAACACTAGTTAGGTTTGAGTTACTTAACTTTGAATCGTCTATATGTTCTTCCATCATTTATAATAATAATAGTAATTAAACACAATTAATGAACAAACAAACAAAAAAATCCTCACCTTTTTTCAGTTTGTACTGGTTTTTAGCGTTTAGGACCAAAGAACCTTCTCTGAACTCGATTCCCATCGCAAAACTACAACGAACAAACAAAACAGGAGTGAAAACTGGAAAAAACTGTGTGGGAGAGACAAAGTGTGTGTGTGTGTGTGTTTTTACCCGAGGTTTTTGGTCAGTTTTGGCACAAGATCCGACTTTTCTTTCTTTACAAACTCCAGAACAGAATTGTAGGCATCACAGATTTTTACGCCTGTAAAATATTATAAAAACTCTTAATAATAATAATATTATCCAGAATAACATGGAGCCTACCAAGTTAAAGACTTGAGGATTAAAAAAAAAATAAAAAATTAAGATCAAATTTCACAATAAACTAAAATAAAAACATACACAACCCATATCATGATAAAATTCAAATGTGAAATTTAAAGACATTTTAATGCCAATTATTTGGCAATTTTTTAATTAAGACTCGGCTGTAACTCATGATCACTATCATAATCGATTCACTGATTACTAGTTTGGTCTGTAAAAGTTCAAAATATTGGTCAGTGTTTCCCAAACCTCCAAATAACGATGTTGTCAAATGTCTCGCTTAGTCCACAAACCAAAATTATTCAGTTTTAATTTTTTTTTTTTTTTTTCTCCATATGAAGCAAAGAAACCGGTAAATATTCAGTTTTAAAAAGCTGCAAAGTTCATTTTAATTTTTAAGAAAAAGCAAATTAACTGATTATACTTGACAATTTAATAATTGTTAATCTGTTTAGCCCTTAAAGACGTTAGGGAAAAAAAAAAAAGTCCTACTTCCCACGGACATATTTAAGACTTTAAGATATTTTAGTAGCAATTTCAGGAAGGCCTTGTTTTTAGGTTCATTAAGTTAATTAAGTCAACACATTTTAAGAATCCACTACATTAAAAATCATAAACACAGTAATGACATCCAAACTGGACATAATAACCTGGGAAGCTTTTAAAAACCTTACAAAAACGTTGCATTGGAGCAAGTATTCAAATCTCCCACGCTGCCGTCGCGTCCCTGAACTCACCGTGTTTGAGCTCCTTCAGTAGCTCCTCCTCCACCTGCAGCAGGAAGTTGTAGTTGTCCTGCATCTCCTGCGGCGGGTCGACCATGAGCGTTCGCACCAGGTTGGAACAGTACGACTTGTAACGGATTCCCATGGCGCAGGTGATGGCGCCAAAGTGCATGTGGTTCTTATCACTGAAGAGGAAAAACAAAAAGTAAACATTAAAGCTTCTCTTTCTTTGGCATTCTATGATGCAAAAATGCTAATATCAGCCGATTATTTACACAAGCTCTTAATCTGTAGATTATTTTCTTGATGAATCGATGGGTTGTTTGGTCAGAAAATTGGAGAAAACGCTGCTCATTACTTCCCAAACCTTGAAATGAGGATGTTCTCAAGTGTCTTGTTTTGTCCACAAACAATAGTTATTCCGTTGAATTAATGCCTCTGTTATATGGAGTGAATAAACTAGAAAATATTCATATTTAAAGCAGTCAAACCGATTGCTCTGACGAATTGAGTAATCTGAAACTATTTTGGACCATTTGCAACATTAGCAGATGAGACAAAACAAAACTCTGAGTCCTGATCTTTTAATCAACTTAAATGATAAAATAATTAGGGCTGCAACTAACGATTCATTTTCACAACCGACTAATCTGTCGATTATTTTCTAGATTAATGGATTACGTTTTTGGTCGGTTTTAATTATTTCTTTTTTTAAATGGAGCAAAGAAACCAGAAAATAAAACACATTTGTGAAGATGAGAAATCAGAAAACTCATTTTGACGATTGAAAACACACTCAGATTAATTATCAAAATACATAATTGAATTAGTAACCAATTAAAATCGCTGCAGCCCTAAAAACAATACATTTTGATTATTTTCCTTAAGCAACCCTGTTCCTAAACTTTGTTTATGTTGACACTTTCGCACAGGATGTTAAAAAAACTACATTATAAAATTTGGGAATCGATTATCAGTCAGTATCGGTCCAATATTGGTCAAAATCGCTGGATCAGATTTCAGACAGATAAAAATTTTAAATCCAATACGATCCAAAAATCCTATATATCACATGCTTCTCTATGCAAAGACTGGAAAAATGTAAATAAAAATCAGCAAAATAATTTTAGCTGAGTCATGATTGGGTTGTTTATTTCTTCTTTCTTCAGAGAACAATATTTGTTTCACAGTCGGACAACAATGTCTTTGAAATGACAAATGCGTTGTTAACAAATTCATTCATCAATGGTCTGAAATGACTGTATCAGATTCATATCGGTGCAGACCCGAGTGTGTGGTATTGGTACCAAACACAAAATCGGTTGGTTTCTGTAATTCGGCTGGAAAAATACAAAAACATACAGGGTCTACGTATAAATAAAAAATGCCAGAGCGATAACAGAGCGGAGAGACGCACCTGACGACGCTGAACTTGAGGCTGTAGTTCCCTCCACTCTGGATGATCGGAGGATAACACATCTCCACTGTCGAAGGATCGGCTCCGCCCAGGTACTTTTTCTCCTCGATGGCCTTTTCTACCGACTCGGCAAGTTTACTGTGACGCACTTTCTGTTGACAAAGAGCAGGATTACATTAAAATAACCAACAGTTCAAAAAACAACAACAAAAGTAATTAATGTATTAATGGACCAATTTGTTCCATGTAGAAATCTGAAATTTTGTTTTGTGAAAATTAAATCCTTTGCCCAAAAAACATATTGCTATTCAATTAAGAAAGACTCCAACAAATGGAATCATCACAGTTTGGCAATAAAACTATTAAGTAACTGGAAAAAAAGTCATTACTACCAATGTTGCAATCTCACTTAAGGATGGGCCTTTCCTGCAAAATGCTATGCTATGTAAATATTCAATGGTAGAAGTTGTCAAATATTCCAATATTCTCAACTCCAGAGCTCATGAAATCGCTAATAGCTAATGCTAATAGCTAACAGGAACAGCTAATGAGATGCATTTAAAGACCCTGGTAAATTTCAGAATTTTTCTACGCTGCATCTCTGTGCTTCAAGATGCATTCAAGAAAACTCTCAAATATAATCCCTTTTGCAAACACACATTAAATCCAGTTACTAAATACTTGCTGGTGCCACCTTGTGGTGATTGTGGTGATCATAAATGCGTCATATTTTTTAATATGCTACGGAATAGTAACAGTAACTGATCGACTTTTGAGTAATCGGACACCCAATCACAGAATTTGTCAAAAATAATCGCATTTTTCAAGCAACTTTGGTCTGGACACTCATTTTAGCTTTACTTCAGAAACACCCGTGTTATTTCAGTAAAAAATTCATCAAAACAAAAATAAAAAAAAAGAAAAATCTGACCTCATCAGCATCAACGATCTCCATGACGCGCTCTTTGAAGAACTTGGAGTAAACCTCGCTGGTGATGGACGCTGCTTTCTTCATCAGGTTGAGCTCGCCGTCCTCCTTCACCGCCATTGTGTACGCAACCACAGCGCTGATGTCCACCTGGACAACAGACGTAAGTAAACACACAGAGGACTCCAGCTGTTTACATCGTACGTCAGAACTGGGAATGACGTCTCTAATGAACTGTTAGCATGACCAGTCAATAACATTGTTGGAATGGGAACGCACTTTTTTCAAAGACGGCAAACTATCGAGACCCAAATCTTGACAACAGCAAATGTGCACATTAACGTAATGATGAATTAAATGCATTATTTCCATATATATAAATGGTTATATCAATTAAAACTCTGTTCAGTTATATTATTTCAAACATATGCACATAAATCTGTACTAAATCTGAATTAAAATCTGGCAAGTTTGTTTGGGGACCCCAAGAAAATATCCCACGACCCATTTGTTGTTCTCGACCCAGTCTTTGGGTACCACTGCTCAACATGGTATTTTGATCACACTAACAGTGTAGCAACATGTACATGGATAAAATCTGAACAGTACTCTGTGCACTAGGGCTGAATAATTTTATATAAATATAAAATTTGTTATTTTGACTGAAATTGCAATACGAGAGGAAATGGATATTTTTACAGCATTCAAATTTTCATTTAAACAAAACATTTAAAATTAATTACTGTGTGATATCTGTGTAGATCTGTGAGAAACAAATATGTATTTTTTCAGTCTGTAGAATGTGATGTGTGTAGCTCAGGACAATATTTAATCTAAAATGGTAATTTGACACATTTTGGCTTTAAGAAATATTGCACTTGCTGTGATTTGAAAACTGCAGTAAGCCATATTGTGATTTGGATATAATTTAAATTAATTGCTCAGCCCTCATGTGTATGACTGATTTAATGTTCAACAAATAAGAAAGTAGCGCAATTTTTACTGCTAGCGCGAGTGGCAGCCATCTTGGAATCCTATGTCGGGGTTTCCCCAACTCAATCCAACTTAAGGCAGCATTCCAGTTGAAACATACGATTTACAAAGTCATAACTTCCGACTTTTGATGACAACTGGATTGTACGAGTACCCGACATAGAATTTGCCTAGCTGCAAGAAATTAGGCAAACTAATAATAAATTAGCACATCCACACTCGTGTTCCCAATGACGTCGATCTGATTCAAAGCCAATAAAGGTCTGACGTTGCTATGACTTTCCGATGGAAACGTGCCCTAAACTCGGAACTTCCGACTTCCCTCTACAACTGGAACAGAGCATTAGAGCCGACGTCTCACCTTCTGCAGTCCCTCGGCTGTGATCGCGTCGTTCCAGCTCTTCATGTATTCTCCGGGAAACTTGTCTTTGCTGAAAACTCCCACCGTCTTTCCTTCTTTACTTCCTCTGATCGCCTCTATCATCTTGTCAAAGTTGGCCTTGTTACTTTCATTCTGTAAAGACACCACTGTATGAGTAACTGGTATATACAGATTGATTTGTGTCTAATGGGAGGATTTAGATTAATTGATACTGATTATGAAAATTAGTTTATTATGCATTTTAAATTACTTACATTGACGTCGGCCTAAAAACATGGTACAAAAAAAGACAAAAATTGTTCATCTATATGAGATTTTAAATATTTCTGTTCCACCACAGTGGTGTCGTTCACGAAAACTAACATTTTTAAAAACACATGAATTCCAGTGTTTCTGTTAAACCTGCAGATTCCTTGTTTTACAGGTTGTGAAGGTTCAGCAAAAAATATGTTAGAAATGCCACATGAACGTGAATTCAAAGACATTAATACTATTATGTTAAAAACCAAAAGCCTGGAAGTGATGTCTACAGTTTTGCTGAATAAACCATAGAAGGACAAGATCTTAAATTTGGTTTCTCACACTGTGAAAACTAATTTTGTGGTTTTGTTGTCAATTCAGTGAACACCACAATGACCTATCCAAAGGTTATGTGTGTTAAACTGCAAAAAAAGGGATTTTAATGAAATCATAACACTACCAGCTAAAATAGGTTGCATTATAACATGCATATATAAAAAAGGTGTGTTTTGAAGGTGGATTTTCTTTTGTTGCAATAAGAAAGAAAAAAAACTTGCTTTAACCTTTTCTCTGGTGAGCAGGGTGATGGGCGGAGCACCGTTGGCATTCTCGTTGCCCTTGGTTACAGCCACCTGTTTGAGGAAATCCACTTTCTTCTTGCTGGCGAGGAAGATGATTTTGGTGTCGCAGAAAACCATGATGGTGTCAGTCAATTCATAACCAAACAGCCAAGTCTGCGGGAAAAAACAAAAAAAACAGAACAAGGATAATTGATTACTCGAGGTGAGATTTAAATAAGGATAAAATGAGCAATTCAACCAAAATATTCTTACAAATGCATCTGTACACTTTTTCCTAATGGATTTTATTGTTTAATATCTTTCAAAAAAATCCCAAGGACACTTTAAAGCAGGGGTCTCAAACTCAAATGACCCTGGGGGCCAGAGATCGTCTTGTCTGAAAATACAAAGTTTGACTGAAAGAATGGACTTATTCAAATTCAAAGGTTTATTTTAGTTCACGAGTGATTCCGGTCCATCTGTTACACATAGGTCAATGTCAAATCCGCAAAACCCAACTGCAAAAGCTTCCTCTCTGGTTTTGGACGGATAAATAGATAAAAATTGTGTTACAGCATCACAGTTTCGAGCACTTACCAACTCAAATATAAGCAATAGAAAAATTAGATAAAAGCAAACTATACACGCGAGTGTAATAAAATATAAAATGTTCGAGAAAATATAGACAGCTGTATAAGAACGTAAAAATATTCCAATAAAATATGAAATCATATCCCAATAAAACGTCAAAACGTAATAAAGTTTAGCGTCCTGCAGACGAACGTTCTCACCTGTATGGCTGTTGACTTGGCGTAGACGATCTCCTCGTCCACTCCGACAGAAACCACGATGGCGTCGACTTTGCCAAACTCATCCTCTCCTTTCTGCGAGATCACACCAGAGACAAAAAGAGGACATGTGACGGGATGCTGTGCATAAAAGTCAAACGAAGAAGACAAGTCAGCAAAGCACAGAGAGGTGCTGCTACTGCATCCACGCGCGTCATTTTAGGGCTGAAAATCAATATTGCAAACCGTTTGACCGGTCTTTCCCAAAAGTGGAAACGATGACATTCTCAAATGTCTTGTTTTGTCTACCAACATATATTATTTATCCAACTCCGATTAAGGGGTGCAACAATTAATCGATTACTAAATTAGTCGTCAACTGTTTGGACAATCAATTTATCAGTTTGGGTGTTTCTTTATGGTTACAATTGGTTTTCTGACTTTTCAGCTTCTTAAATGTGGATATTTTCGGGTTTCTTTACTCAATAGAACAAAGACCATCATTGTTTTGAGGTTTGAAAAAACAAATCAACATTTTATGGACCAAAAACCAAATCCATGAATTAATTAAATAAATAAATAAATAAAGAGGTTATTCTGTTTTGAAAATCATTGTTAGTCTCAGCCCTGCTATGTTTTTTGGAACACATGTTGTGATTGGGCTCAGTTAAATTAAATTAATTACTGCGTTATGAATTTAACAGGGGGTGCCAAACTCAAATGACCTGGGGGCCAATGGGCATCTCATCTGGTCTGGTCAACAGTAAGTGGGGGAAAAAACAACTGTTAAGTAGCGGACGGGCAATATACGCTATGATATTCCACCATGATTTCACAAGAGAAATATTCATGATGATATTTCACAGAATTTCAAAGTAAAAGTGCTCAGTTTGACATAGCTTCATGTATACTTTACACTAATAAACATTTATGATGCAAAATGTACTTATATTAAAAAACAGAGATAAATCTAAAAGGTAAGTAAATAATTATGTGGACAACTGTAAAGAAAACACCACGCGGTATGTAATTTAATGTTGAATGTAATACATTTAATAATGTAATAATTACAGCCAAATGCCTTATTACTATTGTGAAAATATTGCCACCAAACATATTTAATGTTATACTCTAAATTTAATTTCAAAGGTTTTTTTTTTTTTTTTTATAAATTGTAGCACGATAATAAGTGGTGGCCATCATGAAAAATGCCTAGTTTGACACCACTTATGTGGAACAAGGACATTAAAGACAAATAGTTAACATGTACTTTTTAAAAAAAAACAAACAAAAAAAACATTGAAATTGCAGCAAATTTGTTGATTCAAACTGCAAAAATAAACTTTTCATTTTTATTATGGTAGAGCTGCAACAACCCATCGATTAATGACCAGCCAGAAATATTTCTTTGATATTTCTTTCTTTGATTTTCTGGTTTCTTTGATGTAAACTTAATATTCCATGTTTGGACAAAGATAAACAGATTACATTGATATAAAATAATTAGTAGTTGCAGATTTATTGTGTAGGAACAGCATCACATGATATAACAGGAGTTTATTTTATAAAAGCCAATTCAAAGTCTCTAAACACGAATAATAATGTACTTTAAACACTTCTGTGTGAACATTAAAGCAATTTCTCAACACACTTCTATTGTGATATAAAACACAGCACTTTTTTCATCTGTCGATTATTTTCTCGATTGAGTATTTGTGTGAAAAATGTGACGTTCTCAGATTTGTTTTGTTCAAAAACCAAACTTTTTTCCACTTTTGTAAAAAAAATAAAAATTGAGCAATGAAACCAGAAAACATTCACATTTAAGCTGTGACAAACAAACTTTGTTTTAATTTATAAGGAAGAAAACAACTATAAAACCGAATAATCACTTATTTGCTATTCGATTAGTAATATAACACCCGCTGAGGCCCTAAAAAGTGATAACACTGAATCTACTCTTATTTAAAACTCCGAAAAGTAATTTCCAACATGCACATGTCACTTTCCTGATATGCTAATTAGCTTTTTAGCATTAGCAAGTAGCGACCATTACAGGTGTAAATTGACTCTGGCATAAATAAAAGTTGGCTCGTTAGCCACATGTGAAGAGTATCCATGCTGTCATTTAAGGGTTTTACTACTAAGTGTTTACTACGGTTTTGTGATAAATCGCTGGTGTAGTTGACGTTTAGCTGCTTGGCGATAAACTTACGAGCTAACAGGCTAGGCTACATAGCGTGAAGGGAGCTAGCTCGACAAATCAAGTGTAACATCTTTTTTTTTTTTTGCAAGGAATGAGTTGGGGGAAATTAAAGTAAAGCGGGTCGAGCCGAGCCAAATGAGGCACGTGTGTCCCCCCCGTAGACCCGGGCTGTGTCTCCGCTGGGAAGCGTCACTCCTCACGCCGACAAGAGTCAACTCGTTCGGCTGCGAAACGCGGCTACCTCCGCGGCTAAAGTTAGCGGCTAACACCTCCAGAGCAACTTCCCCAGCGTTGAAGTGAGACTCCCGGGTCACATGAGCTCCAACACACCGCCGGGGTTTTACCTTCCAGTTGCTGTAGAGTCTCTTGATGCGGCGGTAGTACGCTTCCTTGTCCAGGTTTACCGCCATGGTGACTCCTCTGCTGCAAACTCCTGCTCCCGGCTTCGCTTCTCAGCAGGCCGGATGATGATGAGGATGACGATGATGATGATGAGGAGGAGGAAGGTGGTGGTGATGTTGCTGATGAACCGTGTCAACTCAAGAAACGCACTTTCTTCTCTTTACCCGCCTGCTGATAAAAGAGATGCTGCAGTTTTCACTACACGGGCCTCGTCTCCCTCTGACGAGTTACGTAAAAACAAAACGACGCACGGGCCCGTAACAACCACGCGTCTACTAAGAACAAAAATACGCAAAATTATTAAAAATCCAATATAGCGTGTGGCTTTCTTCGTCACCCACGTCCACGCGCACGCCAATCTGCTTTAATTACGACCTGCCCCCCCTCCTCTCCTCACTGTGCCCGTTTCTTCTCCCTCCCCCTCTTGTCTCCTCATATAATAACCTTTTTACAATAAACAAACGGTCCTTGAACGCATCACCACCTTGCTCACACACAAACTGAAATGTGTCGCGCAAATGTGAGTTTAAGGGGGGAATCTACGCGTAAACGCTCTCCGGTGCGTAACTTAACGCTTTCTTGTGTTAAATTACCTTATTTCAATGTTTATGGCGCATTTCAATGTCATTTGTGACAACAGCGCCTCCTGTCTTCTGGTATTGCTCACGCTGCTTTATTTTCTTTCCCGCCGTGGTGGCTTTTCCCGCCATCGTCATCAAACGGGCCCCAATGACGTCAGTCTCGCGAGACAATGTGCAGCGAAATGTTCCAGCTGTGGGAAAAGTATGATTTTTTTTTAAGGGACAACTTTTTTTAAATTAACATTTCTACCATTTTAAAACATATTTTTAATGTAATATAATACATTTTAATTACTTGAGTAATTTTTGCTATCTTTTTTTCCTACTATATTGCTTATTTTTTCTTGAACCATGAAGCTTTACTAGATATTTTACTTTCACAATAACAAATAATTCACAACTGCATATTTTGTAATTAGGCTACATTTCATATTTTTCTGTTTGTACAAACTCATTTAAATTATTAGAAGAGGAAAATGTAGTCTTAAGTAATACATTTTGATTATTATTATTATTTTTTTAATTAAAAAAAAAAAAAATCACACTTTAACAAAATGGTTCCAAAACGATGGGTCAAGATCTGCTACTGAGTCACAAGATGATTTTCATAAATTAAATACACTAACACATTTTAAAAGAATACAGAAATGTAAAGATCAACAAATGAAAAATCCACTCCCACAAAGATTGTTTGTGCTAACTGTGCTACTTTAGCTACGGGAAAACACCTTTTTAATAAACACGACTCAGCAGTTTTACAGTGTGTCCTTATTCACCGATACTGACGTGAAAATGAATTACGGAAAATCTGCCAATGTTTGTTTTTAAAATCAGATTGGCCTTTAATCGACACATAACCATCTCGGGGCGGAAGTCGCCAGAAACGCCGTGATACGATATTACCACAATTTTGAAGTCACAATACGATAACGCAACATTGCAAAAATACTGATTATTTGCTAAATCATATATTGCGATATCCTCACACAGCAGCTCTAGTGAGAGCGAACACTTGGCACCACCTGGTGGACCGAAACGTCAATTGATTGTTCTTTTTCTCGCTAATCCACAAAAAGTTTGTTTTAATAAAAAAAATGTATAAGCTAAAAAAGTAAAATGAATCAATACTTAGTGTCTCAAATAGCATATTTCACTGTATCGACCTCCCCAACCCCTAAAAATTAGCATTATGCTAGCCTTAAAATGCTAGCATAATGCTAACGGTCACATTTCCGCTTTTATGGTTACAACAATCCACAATTTTGGGAAAAGAATAAAGTCATGGCCCCACAATTCATACACAGTGTGCTAGCTTTATTCCTATGCTAACACATCTTCTCCAATTACGGGTATATTTCTGCGGCAGTGCTACAGCGCCACATACAGGCCTGGCATACACACTACGGCATGTAAAGTGTGTATGACGACATTTGTTGAAATAATGCCGTGTCAATGGCAAACGCTTTAGGAACGAGAATCGGTGGAATTCAGCTCATCCCTAACCGCCAAGTCTCATTGGTACCAGTTTGTTTATTAAATTACAGAATAATTATGATATTCAGTTAATGAACATATATACATACAATACATATGTACACATAGACACATACATATATATACAGACATTAATAATTTATGGATTGAAATGAAAAAAAAAAAAGGGAAAAAAAAATATCACCTGCCGCAGTGTTTGCAAGATCAAAATTCGCAAATTCAGCAGATGTATATTAAAACGTAAAATATTTTTATTTCACCATTTAAAACATTCCCAGGATATTTACATCGTCGAATCATCAAACCGTGGACAGTTTAGCAACGTTCCCTTGTCTGACGTGAAAAGAGATTCCTCGTACGAAAACACTCAAGTGTTTACGAAGCATTTTTACGACGAGAAAAGTGTCGACAGAGCTGGTGTGTGTTTGTTTGTTTCGTTCCAAGATAATTTTCTTTTTTTCCCCCCCTCCAAAAAAAGAAAAGACAAAATTGCACCACAAATGTTCCTCGTCATCAAACAAAAAAAAACCAAACCACGTTCACAAAAACAAACCTATCATTAGCACCTGTTGTCAAAGTTTTCAGGAAAATTGTCCAAGATGAGTTGTTTGGGTTTTTTTTTTTCCTTAAAAAGTTCACAAACACGTTCGACTCTTTTCTTGATTCCGATTGACGCCTTTTGTGCTTTTGCCTACTTGTCTGTCCAGTAAATGACAGGAGAGAGAATGAAAATAAAACAAAAATCACATTCGTCAATTCCCAGTGGAAACAGTCAGAGGAGGCCGTTTGGCATTGAATGTTTTTTTTTTGAAATGTATAAAATAAACTGAAATACATCTGCAGGAGCATCACTTCCTTCCTGCTGCTTTGTCTTTCCAAAATAAGTAAAAACACAACAGGTACATAAAATAAAATGTTCTCTTTTTTTTCCCACGTATCAATTCCATATTTTAAATTCGAGCCTCCACTTTCTTCTGTATTTTTTTTTTCTCGTCCATTTTGTGACATTCATTAATCCTGATTTCTTTAACGGGGTTAAAGAAAAAAACAAAAACAAAAAAACACTCTGCTTTCAACTGTGGGCACGTCTGACATGACATGATTGAAAAATACATATGTTAAGCACAAATACCTGAGCCTGATCTGGCTATCATCCATTCATCCATTCATCACTCTGTTCATTTGCATTTCATGTATAAATCTTTGTCTAACTTCTTCTCCTCCTCCGCCGCCGCCGTCGCCGCCTTACGTGACCGTGGTGGAGCTCTGCCCTCGAATCGCGCACCAGGCCATGAACACGTCTCTGCGGGGGGGGGGGGGGGAGAAAAGATCAGAGTTTATTTAAAATTCCACGACACAGTTCCAGCACGGCTTGGAACGGAAAGGCTTGACTGGACCCCGACATAACACGGCTGCACAAAACTGTCGTGACGTCGTTTTACACACGACGCAAACGCACAAACTAGTGGCGGTCAAAGCAGTTGTTTTCTTTTTAGTGAATCATTTTTCTCAGTTTTATAAAAAGGTTTGTTCACTGAACGGTTCAGTACTTCCTGCACCAACTCCGTCTGACACAGTCGCTGAACAGAAATACGGCTGAACGGGTCGTGATTCGTCTCACCATCTCCGTCTTTCAGCAGCGCTGTCGCTAAATACGCCAGACTCCTCTGTTAAATATGGACATTTTACAAATGTCCTTGTTAAATGTTGGAGTTTAACGTATATTTTCACGATTTTAAAGTCTTTTTAACTGATCTACAGTTCGGCATCGTTCGGGTTGATTCTTGTGTCGGACGTCGCGCTCATGACTCTTCGAGTGACGACACTGTCTGACCAATCCGTGGCCGGCAGTCTGTCCACGTCACATGTTAGTACCAGCCCGGCTCGACTGGAACCTCGACAGAGCAGGTACCAAAAAAAAGTACCAGGAGCTGGAACTATATAGTTGAAGAGCGCCATTATTGTTGCTGTTTTTGTGGCGTGCTCAATCTAAATTTGAGAAACTTAGTCCATGTTGTTACAGTTAGAGTTGACTAAAAACACATTTTAAATTAAAAATTAAATTTTGATTCATGATAGTGATCCATGATATTAGACTTTTATTAGTTGACATCTGATGTGCCGATATATCGGGCCGATAACCGATACCAATTCATAAAAGTCTCTCTCTGCATCAAACTGTGGAGGTAATTTACTCACTTCTATAGCGAAGTTAACATCATATTTTTCGTACTCCATAAAAACAAAATAATAATTGGCGCAGGTGCAAGTAGGTAGCAGCCTATTCAGCCTTCTCTTGTAGTCATTAATTGTATCAGTGCCAATATCGTGATGATAATATCATGCCAAATAATTTGTCTAAGAAATGGCTGATTTACCTTTTCACAAATTATATAGCTTTTTTGTGATAATTTTGACTGTTAATTGGGTCGAGAGACAGAGATATCGTTTGAACATATTCAAGATTTAATGTTTCTACTCTGAAATCCAGATCATTCATGGAAAACCATAACAAACTATGTTTTTCTGCAGCGATACAATGTAAAAGTCTGTGTTTTGTTGTAACCTTTTTCATTAACGCTGTGCTGATTGAATATATTTGACACTAAGACATTCAGATGGTAGTTATGGCTTAAAAAACTAATGAGACTGAAGCTAATATATCCTCTTCAATGGCCATCAGGGGGCAACCACTCACTGAAAAAAATTAAATTTCTCACATCACAACTTTATCGTCAAACATTTTTTAAATGACACAATTGCTACAGAACCAGATTTGATAACTTATTTTTAATTTTTTAATCTGAATGTTAAGTGTTTTTTTGCGACATTGCTTGACGCTATTTTTTTGCTCGATTTCCAATATGCAGACGTACAAGTTTACAAAATATGTGAATTTTGAGGGTCAGTTTGCTCTTTGTTAAGTCGCCCGACGTGAGGTTACCTTACCTACATCACACAAACTAAGCTAAGCTAAACACAAGAATATATATTAAACACTTTCATTCAGTAAAAATACCTGCAGTGCGTCGCGACACACTCGTTGCTGCAGTACTCTTTGTCCCAGTCTTTGCTTTCAACTGCCGGGTTGGTGCAGCCGGCACGGACGCAAATGTTAGGACTGGACGCAGAAGACAAGCTCGGACCAGGGGCGACGTTAACCTCCACCTCCATCTGAACAGAGAAGCAAAACAAGACACAAAAAGACGTTATTCCAAGTTTAATCCAACCTCCTACCAACAAGGCACGTACATGGATTCTCTTCTGTTATCCTTGATATCAACAGCTTTGGCAGATGTTTCCGCTAAATTCACAGTCGTGTTTTTAGCGGAGCATCCGACTCACCCCCTCTTCTGCCTCGGCCACTTCCTCTCTTCCCGTCACCTCAGCAGCTGATCGTCCGACCTCCATGGCCACGGCGGAGGACGACGATATCGGCGTCTCACCGGCAGACGTCACGATTATCGGCGAACTCGAATCCGACTGGCGTGACGACGGCACCACTTTAATCTGCAGCGGCGGAGGGGCGGTGACGGCCGCGCCTCCGCCTCGTGGTTTGGCCTGCAGAGGGGGAGGAGCCTGAGCGTGGACCATCTGCTGTAGCCGAGGAGGAGGAGGGGTGCTCTGCATCTGCTGCAGAGGCGGCGGCTGCCGCGACGCCGCCGCTGCCGCCGCCGTTGCCGGCATCGCTGTGACCGACACACCACCGGAGGGCAGCTGCGTCTGTTTGATGATGATCTTGGTGACGGTGGGCGGGTTGGGCGCCATGGCGGCAGGTGGGATTTGGGGTTTGATGGCGCCGGTTTGGGAGCGGGTGGTGACCTGCTGCAGGTCCACTCTGATGATGTTGGAGGTGCAGATGTTGGTGATGGTGTTCTCCTCTGGGTTGTAGTGGGACCTGGTGGTGCGAGCAGCTGGAGTGGAAGCAGGTGAGACTGAAGGAGCCGGAGATGGAGATGGAGGTGATGGAGCAGTGTCCATGACTTCTATCGCACCCTGAGGAGAAGAGGTGGACAACACACAGGAAATGAACATGGTGTAGACGTAGGTGTACGTAAATATGGACCTTTTCTGGTTTGAAAAGTGAAGCCCAGGAGTTATAACAGAGGTAGCAGTTATCCAACAGGGGGCGACTGTTGGCTGCAAAAAGAAGCCTGTTTGAATGGAAGTCTTTGTGAACTTGAGCTTCTAGTTGTCACTTGATTTATAATGCCAGTATGAGTAACTAGTCTCTATCACTAGTTTTAATCTTCAATAAAAAACACGTCGGTTTTGTTAATTAAGTTCTCATTTCAGAGTAAAATGCTGAGGGGACAACACTGTTCCATTTTTCTTTAGCTTTTTACAGTGTTCCAACACCTTGCTTGATTAAATTCAAGGACTTTTCGGGACCAATTCCCTAAAATTCAAGGACCCAAATGTGCTGACACAGCTGAGGATGGAAGGACAACTTGTCCATGGTGTCCACTTTTACTGATTTGCAGCACACTCTGCATCTGGACAAATGATTGTCCTTGGTCAAAGTCGGTCTTTGTCATTTTCTTTATTGACACAAAGAAGTAGGTGGCGTTGTAACAAAGAAGGGAGACATTTAGCTAAATATCACATTTACTTCTTTCTTGCACCAAATTCGAGGACTTTCAATGACCCATGTCTATTTAGGGCAATTTTCAAAAACTTTCAAGAGCCCTGTATTTCTGTGACAGTGTCAGTTCAATTGATTAACTGGCTGTCAACTTTTTGATGCACCGTTACATCAGCTTTCAAAAATCCACTATTGGTCATCCTCTAACTTATAGGGATGGGCATTTCTCGTAAAAATGCTATACGAATACTCGTAGTATTCGTAATATTCTACACTCTGCGTTGAACGTAGAGGAGCAGCTTCAAGATGCTTTGAAGGAACCTCATACATTTCTTCTGCAAACACACTGCAAAGTAAAGTATTAAAGGTCCAACACACGACAAGATGATGGAAAATAAAAATAAAAACTCACCTGCGAACCCAAGCTAGCTCTGTACTCTGCCAGCGCTTTCACGTAATCTTTCTTTGCTGCTTCGTTTTTCCTCTTGTAAACCTGGGAAAAAAAGGAAATTAAGCATTAACCATTTGTGTTGAATTTAAAAGATGCAGAAACAAAATCTGAGTGCTTTACTAATCCCTTCAGGGAAATTGGATGCATTACATTTGCACCTTCAGGATTAAATAAACACTCAGGGATTATCACAACACAGGACATTTGTGCTGAGAAAGGAATACATGTATGACCCTTTAAATTCTATGACATATAAATATAAATATAGAATATGAATGCTGTGGTTAATTTCATGTTTGGACTATGTCACCTTTTATCCCATTAAAATAGATCGTTATTATGGTATAAACAACCAAAATAATGTTTTAAATTAGTGTCACGTGACCAGGGTCCACGTGGAGCCGTTTTCATTTCAGACATATATTAGTCCTGCATCTAATGAGCAAACTACAGTCACAATTTAAAGTATTTTCAAACACTTTCATCAAAAATTCAAGCACCCGTATGAACCCTGCAACTACTTTCACCGCTGAAAACGTCAAAAATCTTATTTTTCACTTTGTTAAAACATTAATCTGCATTAATACCGTCATATTTCCTTTATGTTGATCATTTCACTTGTTTGTCAACGTAAAACATGAATCAAAAGACACATAAATACTTGTATATTGATCACATTTGACCATTTCTTCTATAAGTTCACGTCGGAACTTACCTGCTTCTGCTCCTCGCCCAGACTATCCCACATGGAGGCCACTATCTTAGAAACTTCTCCAAAAGAAGCGTTGGGATTCTGTCCTTTAATGGCCGCCTGTGTGTCCCTGAAGAACAGGGCGTAGGCCGACACAGGTTTCTGAGGCTCATTGGGGTCTTTCTTCTTCCTCCCCTTCTTCCCGCCTCCTGCTCCTCCTTTTCTCCCGACAGCCGGAGAGATGTTGGAGGTCGGGGTGGAGAGCGGAGAATCTGACATGGAGGGGTCGAGGGAGATGACTCCAGGAGAGACGGCCAGAGAGACCGGAGATTCAATGAGGACGCTCTGGATGTGAGCAGGAAGAAAAGGAAATATGATTAACCAATGTTTCTAAACAGAAAAACAAGTGTTTTAGGAAAGCTTAACTTTGTAACAATATAAATAACCCAAAACAAAAATAGCCACTTCATATACCCTGTTCAAACAGTTAAAAAAATAACAAAACAAACAAAAACCCTCATTTCTGCAAAGTACAAAGGTGTTTATCGGCTTTGGATTGGAGCGGCATTAATGGGAAGACAAGACCCTGAGTGGACACGCCAATTTGTTGTTAGTTTTGCTAATTTCTAGCAGCTACACCAATCGTCATGAATTCATGGTGCGTTCCAGCTGAAGTAAGAAGTTCTGAGTACAAAGTTTTAACTGGAATACCCTCAAGTTGGAATTATGACGCTGTTTGAGTGCACAAAATTCCCCTGACAGCTTATTATCAACTGCTGTTGCTAAACAATAGCTAAAAGTGGCTAGCTCAAAACACCAAATTTTAATTAACTTGTCAATGGAAAGATGGACCAAAGTAAAAGAGACAAAATAACAGCCGTAATATTATCACTCTATTGTTGTATTAGTTTTGTCTAGTTTCCAACATATTCGTCAAGTTAGTCCTTTAACAAATCTTTGTCCTGGTTCAAAAAGCCTGCGTAATCCCGCACATTTTTTAGTGAGAAAGCGGCTTTCGACTCACCCTTCTAAAATCATCCATGTCATCATCCTGGAGGGAGCTGGTGGGCGAGGCTGTGGCCGACAGCGGGTGCTCCGGTGAGTTGGCGCGTTGTAAAATGTTAGCGCCTCCCAGTCCGAGCCCGAGCTGAGCACTAAGCTCTGATTGGTCTATAGTTGTCAGCTGGTTTGACCCCAGCAGGCCCTGGCTCATGTCTCCCAGCGGGACATCGATGGTTACCGGAGATGAGCTGCTGAACTGAGAACTGATGGGATGACCGAGATCCTAGAGACGACAGATGCACAAAGAGTGAGTGAACTGATCTGGAGTTTAATGTGAAATGATGCCAGACCCATTTAGACAAAGCCCCTGAAAGCCTCACCATCCCCAGTGATGATGCTAGAAGAGCGCTTCCTCCTGACTGGCCCATGACGCCCAAGCTCAAGTGCTCCAGTCCCTGTGACGGGGTGCTCACGAACGTGGAGGCGAAGGATGGGTCGTCTCCTTCCACAACGGCGTTCTCGGGCACCACCACGCTGTCGGAGGGACCCGTGTCCGACAGCTCACCGAAATGGGACACCACATCCGATACGGTGAGAGCTGAGTCCGGGTCCAGAGAGATGGGAGGGATCTCAAACTCCTCATCGCCAAGGCTGGGAGTGTGGAAGGTCTGCAGAGAAGAAGAAATAGATTTCACCTCAGTGAGGACCATATTTTTTGCTGCTCCAATGACACAATTTTCCCCACAGGTGTCACAGTGAGTACGTTACTCATGGTTCTCACCTGATGAAAGCTACAGAGCACATTTGACAGCCTTTTTCTGAACAAGAAACCGCGGTTTGTAAACCACTCACTCTCCCCCACCAAAGAGCTTAGCTCCATGCTACACAGGAGCTGCTGGTCTACTGCTGTGCTGTTTGGTAAAATTCATTTTGAAATATTTGAACAAAAGGATTTCAAACACTGAAGTCACCAAACGAGACACTTGACCTTACTGATGGAGGCAGCAGTGGATCTACAACTCCTGTGTGCTGTGATGTAAAGTCACTGATTTTTTCTATGGACTTTGTGAAAGTGACAGAAACTTCAGTGTCCAGTCGGAAAAGGTTGCGAAACAGCAGGTAAATGCTTCAGACATATTCCTAACACATTGAAACTTAAACAGACACAGATTTAATTATGTGAGCCATTTCGTTTTCCTTTGTATCCCTGCTGGCAGCCGTGTTCATGTGTCACTTTACAGCAGATCAGACACAGAATTGTCTTGGGCATTTTTTTAAAAAAAAAGTAATCCCACACATACACCCACGGGAGGAGGAAGAGGAGGATGGGTGCTTCATCATTGCAACAAACAAAAACCTGTCAAGAGACTTGACGTGATACGGTTGTGAAGGCCTACCTCTGAGGAGGAGAGGAAGGGATGGCCGGACCCTGAAATTGTCAGGTAGTTGTCACTGCCTCCAGGGAACTGAAACATTCAGGTGTAGAAGTGAAGACATAAGAGTTACTCTAAAACAACACCCAACCAACTCCATGCAGCAACAAAAACAACCACGATACAATAGGGATGTAACGGTACAGCGTATCAAACGACGGGTCCTACCATGCAAAAACTAGATCTGGCCTCTACAGATCTAGTTTTGTGAAAAAATGGTGGATGTTGGTGGCTTTCACCAGAAAAAAAGAGCGAGGATATCAGAAAGAGACATGGAGATTGAGAAATTGCGCATGTTCCAGCAGCTTTTACAAAACTGCATGGAACAATTTTAGTTCCAACGTGTCATAAACCGAAACCGAGGAACTGCTAAACTGGTCTGAAGTACACGTCTGGAAATAAGAGTAATACAAGCACCTTCTTGGTGAAAAGTCACCCTGAAAAAATACATCAAGCTCCAAGATTTCGGTGCTGGCCACTGTCCTAAGCCGCACCAAAAAAGTGCCAAAAACTTGTACATACAGATCAGGTATTAAGCTAGTAAGAAAAAACGAATGGTGCGTTAAATTTACAACACAAGTAACGTCATCACCAAGTTGACTGCATTCCGGTGGAAAAATTGGGGGGGGGGGGGAAACACATGTAATGCACACTGATAGTGTAGTCACATGTCCACGGATTAAAAAAAAATTTGAGATGAGCAGTAAAAGTAGCAGTGTTTTGATTATTAATGCGGATGGCAGCCATCTTGAAATCCTATATCGGTTGGAAATCCGACTTAAGAGGGCATTCCAATTGAAATTCCAAATGACACGTACGACCAACTCAACTGGAATGCACCATGAATACACCACGTAGCACTGTGATGGAAATTATGCTAGTTTGAAGAGCCGGATTTTCTAGTTTGGGAAATTCGGCTCTTCAAACTAGCATAATTTCCATTTTCCTGACTTCCAACAACAACTGGAATACAGCATAAAGTTACAGCACATAGTTGTCAAGCTATCAAGAGTACATCTTACTTCACAAGCTACATTGCTCTCAAACTATCACAACAAATATCGTACCATGTCTATCAATGCGATATTGCGACAAATACAGCACCAAGGACTCAATCACAAATTACACTGTATAATACAGAACATCACCACGATAATATCATTGTACCATGGACTCATTCCTACGGTATTATCGTATCACGAGATTTCGCAACTGTTACATCCCTACTATACAAACATGGCAACCCAATGGAGAGTCAATGCCAGTCAAAACAGGTGATGTCAGCACTGAGATGCGTTCAAACACAGACAGGAAACGTGACTGATCGGTCTGGTTTTTTTTTTTGGGGCTTCACCCATAATAGTCACCTTGTTGTCAGAGTCAAATCCATTGAACGAATGCGGGTCCAAGAACTCCGGGTCACCGTCGTGCTGCCCGGTACCGTCTGTTAAATCTGAATAAAAATTCAGGTCCATCTTTTTTGTCAGCTGTTCTTCCCACCGCGTAAATTCGAAGCCACGTAACGCAAATGTACATTTATTCCGCAGCTTCACGTGCGGAACCGTGGTCGTTTACGTTGAAAACACCCGGTACTGCCTTTAGCTGCGTTTAAACCGCACAGATGTTTGGCGACAGAAGCGGAGCATGTGTGCGACACAAACCGGGCCAAAAATAACCCGTGTCCGGCTAAAGCCACCGAGGTAACGTGGCTGTTTTTCTTGCTGACTTGTCCTAACACGGTTTTAGCGTTAGCCTGGCTTTGACGCAAGGCTGCGGTGCGTACGTACTCCTCACTTTGCCGCCAGCCTGGCGCTCGTGTGTCCGCCGGTCCTCGAATGCCTCATGCGGACACGGAGCGGACACCGCGTTTGAAATTTAACGGAAACAAAAAAAGAAACCTCTCGACCGTTTACCGGAGGCGTGAGTGACAGCGGTGACGGTTATTGGAGCGTCTGACAGCGGAGGAAGACACCACGAGCGCCTCCTGACCGAGCTCCGTGCTGGCCCGGGCCAGGCTGCTCAATAGATCCCGAGACACGGATCGGTGTCGGTGAAGGGATTATAGGAGAGGTGGCTGAGCGCAACTAGACCGAAACCGGAAGTTTGGCCAAGACTGTCAAAATAAAATCAAATGGTCAAAAAAAAAAGAAAAAGAAAAAGAAAGGAAGGTTGGGTTTTAAAGTATCCTTCATAACTTTTGACAGTCAAAATACAAATAATTACATGACACTCAAGGTGAATGCGTCAAAAGCTAATTGTGCGGAAACCGGAATTTGAGCCAAAAGAAAACAAAACAAAGAAAACTTCAGAAGAGTGACCCCCTGAAAGGTTATTATATTAACTAGAATGTAGCACAACATTGACATAAGCAAATAACACTGATATTAAAATATAATAAACCAACACAAATTTTATACAAAACAATAGTGATTACAATTTTGGCCATAACTGAGAATATACAATTAAAATTTCAACAAAGAAATAAGAATATTTTATGATACACATTTTAAACTGTTTTAATTTAGAAACAACTAATTCATTTGGTTATGGCTCTGTCTACAGGCCCACACTCACACCTATGTATATCATGTGTATTCATTTTTTTATCCATATCTAAAAGTCATAGTTACAAAATAGGGCCTTTCAGTTACAAAAGTCACAACGGATCAATATTGAGATCATGAGTATTTAAAATTATTCATTGGTTGTCAGGACAAAATATTTTATTTCACCATTTGCTTCTATGTTGTGCTACATTCATGCTCATGCACAAATCCAGTTACAAGCCTTTGGGAGACTTGAACAATTTGTAGGGGCCTCAAACCTCAGAAGTTTGGGAAACTCTGTAACAAACCAAATCACAAAGACCATAATGATAAAATACAAACAAACTCAAAGAAGAGGCAAAAATAAAGAATCAAATTGACGACAAATGTCAAAACTACAAAAAAGCCTCAAAATAACTGATTTTTAACAAGTTGTTACAATGAGCATCATCTGATGACTATAAATGGGTGAAACGATTATCAAAAGAACATAAAATGTATATATATTCAAAGGGATTGTTGCCTTAGAGTACTGATTATGATCCAGGGTTTTAAAACTATTAATAACCCAAAATCGACGGAACCAGAGTAAAAAAAAATGTTTATAGTAAATGATATACATACTGAACGAATGATACATATTGAGCTCTTTTCTTTGTTTCTACTGTTTTTGGTTTTATTTTTGAAATCTCTTTCCGGAAGTCGCTTGTCACGAGCCTTCAGCAGAAAAGCGCAACTTTGCTACTGTTGGTTGAAGTGGCTGTTTTATTATCATCATTATTTATTTACATAAACATAATAAAACAACAGCGAAAACGTTAGAAACGCGTCGAAATGCTCAAATTTACGTTACGTAAATATTTATCTAAGATCGATTTTGTGGGCAGGTTTTAATTAAACAAACTGTTTCAGTTCCGGGTGGCAGCTTCAAACACTTGACCAGCGTGTCGTTATTAAATTAACACCAAACCCCAGATGTGTGTGTGGTTAAATGACTCAAACTGGTCGAAAAATATGGAATAAAGTGGAATTAGTACAAACTTAAAGGGGGATTAAGTGAGTCAGGTCCGCCCGCTCGTGACAACACAACTGTATTTGACAACTAAGAGATCGTGTTGTGGTTAAATCAGCCCAAAGCGAAGATTAAAAACTGATTATTTTATTAAACCAACGGCGTGTCTAACGTTAGCTACTCTCTTACCTCCATGCTCACCCCCGAAATCTGATTAATGTTTTATTTTTATCCCACTTTTTATGTGAGAACTTCGGCCAGTACTGATTTCCTCAACATGGATGACACCGGACACCGGTTTCCCGAAACTGTACGTACAAAAGGAAGTGACCTCATCACGTAGATAAAAAGAACGTTTCACAATAAAAGCAGGGTTCGACTGTTCCTAACCGTAAAATTTTACGTTGATTAAAATTTGCGCTTTTACCTAAATTTTTATTATCATTTCATATGTTCGTTTTAATCGTCTTTAATTCTGCTAGTCTTCATATTTTACATTTATTCAATGGTCCTTCAAGTTTTAAACTAATTTAACTTTTTATTTATTTCTATCACCTTGTGTTTTACACCTTGAACCAACCCCATGTATAGAAAAAACTTTAAAATATTGAAAGATTTTTACGAAAGTATTTTTTTTTTACTCTTTATTTAAATGTAAATGTGACATTATTTAAATGTAAATGTGAAATGTAAAGCTACTAAAACAGATGTTTTAAAACCTGAAAGTTGTTGCAGATACTTTTCCACTATTTTGACCAGTTTGTTATGAAATTCTTGACACAAATTTAAACTTTTCATTAAAATGTTTTCCAAAAATGTTTTCAAAAGTACATACATGCAAAATAAATACAATCACATAAATAATTTAACAAAACCAAGACAACAACAAAATCAGGCAAAATATCGAGTTTCCGTTCAAAATTGCATTTATTTATTTTTTCGAGCAGGTTTTTTTTTTTTTTTTTTTAAAGATTCCATTTTATATTAATGTAATTAAAAAAAGATAAAACTAAAAAGAGATTGTATCGTTTGACTGTCTTTATGTACAAGCGAGAAAACGTTTTGGAAACAACAACAAACGTGAAAGAATCCCCTGCACAATAACACTGTAGAAAAGAAAAAAGACAAAAAGCATTTACCTCCAGTTTACAGATCCAAAAAAAAGAAAAAAAAAAAGAAAAAAGAAAAAAAAAAAAGCTCGCATTCACACACAGACAGACAGACAGACAGACAGACAGACAGACAGACAGACAGACAGACAGACAGAGCAGGATGTTTACACGGTACGAGCTCACACGACACAGAGCAGCAAATACTTTCCATTAAAAAGAAATGAAAAACACAATTTCACTGTGTCAAATGTAGACATTTATCATTCATTCATTCATTCATTCATTCATGATATCATATAGACGCACACTGAGTGAGAAAGCTATTTTGACAGCATGCAGCGCAGCGGTTTCTCTCCACAATGTTCCAGTGTGTCGACTTTATCTTCCTTCACAAACAAGCACCACCACCCAAAAGATTAAAAAAATAATAATAATAATAACAATTGACCTTCAAACACACGTCATCATTTTTTTTGTAACACGCAAACTATTCACATGCGTCCGACACGGGGTCGGTTTATGGCACCAAACAGAGACGACGACCTCTGATATCTTCCTTTACGTTGGTTTAATTCGTTTGTCCCGCGCGTCGCGGTCGAGGACGTCCAACTACAGCCACGCCCACTGAGGACACGCCCGCTGGGAAAACACGCCCCAACTGATGCTGATTGGACCGCAGGCGAGATGTGCCTGAATGGCGTGTTTTTCCTGATTGGCTGCGGTTGACACGGACAGTTCTACAGAAGCCCCGCCCACTTTCAATTCAACCGAGATATTGCGCGGCTGACGCACATTAGCAGATTAGCGTACTGCTGGTGTTTGACTGCCTTACGGAATAAGATATGTCCAGTGGTTATTAGGTTGAAAAACTATAAATTGGAAACTGAAGCGGAAAAGATTATTTTTAATTCTTGACATTTCCTTAAAATATGCTTTTTTTTGTTGTTTTGTCATGGTTTTACGTGGTTTTTAAAGTCTAATATTTGATTTTTACCATCCTGGAATCAATAATGATGGGAATTTAGCAGAAACAAAACCGGGACTGCTAAAAAAATTAAACGCTACACAGCATTTGTTTGGATTAAATATGGAGGCCCACTACTGAAAAAAATGCTGGTAAACTGATACAAGTTAAATATTTTGAATTTGCACTTTACAATTTTAACTTTCATGAATTAAAATTTGAATACAGCTTGTTGCATAAACTCAAAAAAAAAAAAAAAAATCTATAGTTCGGACAGTTCTACAGAAGCCCCGCCCACTTTCAATTCAACCGAGATATTGCGCGGCTGACGCACATTAGCAGATTAGCGTACTGCTGGTGTTTGACTGCCTTACGGAATAAGATATGTCCAGTGGTTATTAGGTTGAAAAACTATAAATTGGAAACTGAAGCGGAAAAGATTATTTTTAATTCTTGGAATTTCCTTAAAATATGCTTTTTTTTGTTGTTTTGTCATGGTTTTACGTGGTTTTTAAAGTCTAATATTTGATTTTTACCATCCTGGAATCAATAACGATGGGAATTTAGCAGAAACAAAACCGGGACTGCTAAAAAAATTAAACGCTACACAGCATTTGTTTTGAATTTGCACTTTACAATTTTAACTTTCATGAATTAAAATTTGAATACAGCTTGTTGCATAAACTGAAAAAAAAAAAAAATCTTTAGTTTAGAATTAACTTAAATTTTTATGTTTTTCAATCTTAGAATTAATCATGATTTCAATTGTAATTTGATTTTTTTCTATCTAATATATTTATCTAATGCTGGCTAACAATAACTTATAATTCTGCATTATTTGATGTAAATATAAATCAAAAATCATGATTGTGCCTTGATCCTTGATTTTTTTTTTTAATTTAATCAATATAATTTACCATCCAAAGTTTGGATCCCATCATAGAATTTTTAGCATTTCACTGTAAAATATTTCCTTTGCAAATTAAAATGTCTGGTGTTTACGATGAATCTTTTTACTTTTTATCTAATAAATCTGATTTACCATCTCAGAAAATTTGGACCCATTGCATCATTTGCCATAGTTTGCCTTAGTGAATCAAAGAGATGATTTATGTCTCAAGATTGTGCTTCACTTTTTTTTACATTTAAGTCAGAAATCTGATTTTCTGTCTTAAATTTTGACCCATGTCATAGTTTTGAGAGGCCGCAGTACTCTGTGAGAAGTTAAAAAAAAAGGTTAAAGTTTTAGCTAACCAAGTCAGAATTGGAAATTAAAATTCCAGGAGTTGTTCCAATTTGCCGCGAGTCCAATTTTTGAGTAGAGTTTGAGGATTAGCCTGACTTTTGAAGTCTTTACTGGCAGAAACTGTTCTCCATTTGGATAAATAGCAGCAGGCTGAGACAAAATGGACGCAAAAATTAGAAAATAATTCAGTGTATAAAGGGAATTCTAAGGTTTGTGCAAATACCAGTGGATATGGAGGTTTCCAGTACTGATATGCAGGTCAAAGACATTATTTTTAAAGTTTCAGGTTGAAAACTACAGACTCCTCCTTTTCCTTTACTTACAGGAAGTACAGGAATAACCTTCTCTGGGTCTTCGAGGAGAAACGGAAACATCGTAAAAACACTCAAACTCGCACGTTTCCAAAATACATTCTGTACAAAAATCAACCCTGAGTCTCGTCACACGCTTCGCGGCCTCTTCGCACTCTCGTCGTCTCATTCACCGCTTTAACACGTGACTGGTCCCGAACTTCTTTCCGACTCGCACACACAAATTATTTTTGTTTGTTTTTTTTTCTTTTTTGCTCATTCATGGATTTTTGTTAGCATTCCCGTAGCGACACAAGTGGAATGATAATCCTTTGTCGTGATAAAGTATATATAAAACAAAAATGAAAGGAAACGAGCTGGTTAGGGTGTTAGGCCACACCCACTGCTCACAGGCCCCTCCCCCTTCACACATGGCTGCTTCCGTAACGCTCGGCTGGCGTCCTCTCTTTGTCCGATCAGGAGTAGATGGTGATGACCTCACTTCCTCCTCCTCTGACCAACAGGACTCGCTCCAGTCCTTCCGTTAAAACTTCGAGGAACTCCATGTCTGCGCGGTGCGTTAAGGCTGCGCTTCACAGAAAAGATCGTAAAACAAACTCGCACATCGTGTAGACCAGGGGTCTCAAACTCAGGGGACCCACAGGCGTGCGATACGTGCTTCAAATCCAATCACAATATCCATGACATTTCAAAGTAAAAGTGTTTTTTGTTATGATATGGAGCAATACAGTTGACAATTTAAAAAATAGTTTTTTTGATGCAAATAAAATGGATTAAAATAATCAAGTAAATAATAACATATTGATAACTGAAATAAAAACATTAAACAAGCTCATATACGTATATATATATATATATATATATATATATATATATATACACACAGTGCTTAACAAATTTAAGAGACCACCTGTCATAAAAATGAAAAAAGTCTGAAATGAAATATGTAATATATATTCAACTAAATAATAATAATAGTAATTGTACTTTACTATTTTCTTCTGTTTATTTTTGTAAAACAGTACATTTGAAAATTCATGGATAACAATATTAATCATATTTAAGCATTGATAAGAGCTTCTATGTATTTAACCATGTTAGAAACATAAAAAATGATTTGATACTTAAATTTTAAAATACACTGACGGTAAGACCTTCACTCGTCCTGGTGGAAAAATAGCATAAATAACATTCCAATTATCGTCATTTTCTCTCATGTGATAGTTTTCTGCCGCCGATCAAGAGCAGACACACTTTCACTCTTTATCTCCGCCTGTTGCTGACTCGCTGAATTTGGCTTAAAGTGTTTAAGTGTTTTGACTTCGTAATTATTTGCCGACCGAGGAGAGTCTCATGTCTGTGGAGGAACGGGCAACACTTGAATTGCAGTACCTGTTTTGAACAGTATTGGCCGCTGTTTTGCATATATATAACCTGCAATACCCCTTTAAAATCTAAGAAAAAAAAATTGTGTGACACCGAAAGTGTAGTTTGTGACCGTTGATGATAAGGATACAGTTCTCGTCTCCGTCCGTGTTTCGGGGAGGCCCCGGCATGTTTAGCAGCACGAGTCGGGCGTCGTGGGATTTGTTAACGATGACCTCGTTGAGTTTGACGGCCGTGTGCATCCGCCGGACGTTAGAGTGATCCCTGAAAGAAAGGGAAACCATGAGAAACACAGCTCTTATGTATCCGATTACATCATCACAAATGGGCCGGGATTTGCGTACAACCACTCAAGAACGCTAAAGGATACATATCGACCCTGTTTTTTGACCGATATCGCACATGTGAGCTCTGTCTGTGTCGGTAATTGAGATGCAGATGTTTGTGAGATGTTTGTGAGTGTGGGTGTAGAGTGGGCGGGGCACATTTATAAGCATAGAAGACGAGATGACAGTTTATTCACCTCGGTAAAGTTTCCCAAACTTTCTACGTGAGGATTCGCTTTTTAGAGACTATCATGACCCAAATTACAGCCTAAAGTGTGACTAGACTTGGTACACTAACAATGTCCATGGGATTAAAACCTTCATTTTTAATGCATATTATTTAAAAGCTGAATTAAAAAATTGGTTTGGGGGACTCAAAACAATCTCATGCGACCAATCTGTGGGTCCCAATCCAGTGTTTAGGAACTGCTGTACTACTAAACTATAATATACAACTCCAAAACTAACAGAGCACAGTAATTAAATTGCACCATTTGAGATTTACAAAAAAAAAAAAAAAATTCTTTGCTCCAGATAACCAAAAATATTAAAATTTAATTACGGGTTTGTGGTCAAAACAACGACGACAGCGACATTTCAAGGTTTAGGAGACACTGTTTTCTGATATTTTATGGACCAAACAACTAATCAATCAAGTAAAACGTTGGGAAAATCCACAAATTTATTTGGGGATCCAAAACAAATCTCATGTGACCCATTTGTGGGTCCCGAGCCGGTGTTTGGGAACCACTGCAGTTAACTCACGGTCTGATGCTCAGCATGTCTCTGAAGCCCTCGGGCGTGGAGCAGCCGGACTGCGTCGCTCTGAAATGCGACGTCTTCTCTTTCGTCCACGTCATCTGAACTCGCCGGTTGTGCTCGCAGTTGCCGCCGCCGCCTCCGCCGCCGCCGCCCGTCGGCTTGTCTCGCTCCACGCCGTCCGTGTCGTCGTCGTCGTCCGACCCGATGCTCGTCAGACGCAGCATGGAGTTGCGGTCCTTCACCAGCTGGGCCTGATTGTGGCAGAAACAAAAACACGTTTGTTCCCGTCTCGTCACCGTTGGAAGATTTTCGTCTTCTCCCTGAAGTGAAGCCTCGCTCTTCTACACCACCGCTCTCTTTACTCCTGTCTCACTCTCACTCTCTGTACCTGTCTGCCTCTGTTTCCTGTGCGGCTGTTTGAGGAGAATCCCACACTCCTGTACCTGGGTGAAAGATACACCTACAAACAACACAAAATCACCTAAGACTTCCTAATAAACTGGCAATCATAGGCAATTCTTCCCAGTGAAAAAGACCAGTTTACTCTAGCAGAAGCTGTGAAGGAAAACTACAGGGACACATCTACGCTAGTGTCGTGTTTTCTAAGACCCTAAATCAAAAGGCACCTAAATGAAGGGGCGAACGAATGACGGGGAATAAATTACGAAAAAGCAAATGTGACCCAGGACATGTTCAGGTTCCTTCAAGCGTGGCTGTGTGTGGTACTGGCCCGCTGTCATAGCTACTAAACATAAGAAAATCGACGCTATCTTAAGTCTACGATAGCTCAAGAATATGTTTGTGGCCTTAGATTGGGATTAGATGACTTTTCTTGACTTGAAAGTGAGGTTTTGAAACCAGTGAGGTTTTGAAACCAGCAATCTGAACCAGCAACAATTCAGAGGGTAAAACTTAATCCTCCAGTTAGTAAAGTCCAATATTGACTTAAGCAGGCAAGCAGTGGATGAAATAAGTTTTTCTTTTGTCACCTCTGGCAGCCAATGGGAGGAAGGCAAGCACTTCTGTCTTGGGTGAACATGGCCAGCAGGGGGCGCAAACAGCTCAGGCTACACTGACAATGTAAAACCACACTTAAAATCACCCTTTTGGCTATTATATACAACTAAATAAACTAAAGATGGACTAACTGAATCCTTCAGATAATCGAACTCAAGAAAAAATGCTGAAAGAGTGAAATTGTTTTTACTGATATTGCATTTTAGAGACTCAATAAGATAAAAACTGTAGAGTTTCAGTCTTTTAAAAAAGTTGGTTTTTGTGACCAAAACATTTAAGGCATCGGCGTGTGAGATTACAGTGTAAAAATCAACCTGTCATGTGCTTTTTCCACCAACATATGCATCAATTTACCTCAAGTATTATCATACCTGGGATGTACTGGACTGGTTTTCAAAATTAAACCACCAGATTTTTCTGGTTATCCTGAAAAAGAAGGATTCTGAAGGATTCATTTGCTCTCGTGAAAACTAAGACCTCAAACCACTAAAGTCCAACTCTACATCGGAAGCTGCTGCTTCACTACTGCGTCACTACTGCGTCACTACTGCGTCACTACTGCGTCACTACTGCGTCACTACTGCGTCACTACTGCGTCACTACTGCGTCACTACTGCGTCACTACTGCGTCACTACTGCGTCACTACTGCGTCACTACTGCGTCACTACTGCGTCACTACTGCGTCACTACTGCGTCACTACTGCGTCACTACTGCGTCACTACTGCGTCACTACTGCGTCACTACTGCGTCACTACTGCGTCACTACTGCGTCACTACTGCGTCACTACTGCGTCACTACTGCGTCACTACTGCGTCACTACTGCGTCACTACTGCGTCACTACTGCGTCACTACTGGGTCACCAGTCAACTCACATCATCAAAACTCCAGCGAACAGTGTGAGCTACATTTCCACTTGAACAATAACACAACCATGGCTCTTTAAAACCTGGAATGGAACCCTAATGTTATTGGTCAAACCTGTGTTTCTCCTACTATTTCATGGCAACAAATAGCTGCTGTGAAAAAGGTCTATTATACCTGGTTTACTCCAGACATGTTGGAGCATTACATACACATGTTGCACAAGTTCAACTCACTGACAGGTTGATCATATAGTAGAAGACTGACTTTTAGTCACGTCTTTTCAATCTGAACGCCGACGATCACAAAACAACAAAGCTGCTGGTGGCCTAAGACTTACGCACAGTACTGTAATCAAGCAAAAATAAAACTAACAGGGATTTTTATATTTCACTGAATTTGATTAACATAAAAGGTGGTCATAAGCTCTGACCTCACCTGAGACCTTGTAGCGCCACCTGCCTGTGGCCTACTGCTGCCGCTACCACGGTTTTCCTGATAAAAATGATGCACGACATTCACAGACAAATATGGTTTGAGTGTGTGTGTGTGTGTTTTCTTTTAACGCCTCCTGTAGTTTGACTCGCTGTTCATGTGTGAAATGTATAGATTTTTAAATTCATATTTTCTTAACATCGGTGTCGGTTCGACAGTCTCCGCACGTTACCTCTCGCTCCCGGTCCGATTTGGAGAGCCTCATCTGCCGCAGCATCTGCGACCTCTGCTCCATCATCAGCGTCCTTTCATACGTGTAGGCGCTGATGTCGCTGTCGTGCTGAGGCGAGAGAACAGAGGTGTCGGTCCGAATCAGAACCAGAACCAGAACCAGAAAATCTTGTTGATTTAACTCCGGAAGGAGCAAACGTAACGCACACGCTCAGGAGTAGAAAATAAGGAAAAAAGATGATTGAAACCCAACATTAGTAACTATTAAAATACACGAAAACCCGCAAGAATTATAAATATGACAAGAGCGACGTCCTTTCTTTTCTTTTTCTTTTTTTTTGTCCCAACAAATCCAACAGAGTGAAACATCTTCTCGCCAGTGGATCACAAAGTCATGATACCGTCATACGTACGGAAGAGGATGAGGGACACGTAAAAACCTGATTTCTGAGATTTTTATAAAGTTGATACAAGAATGAATACATATGTATGGTAGAGGATTAGGGCCACGTGTGAATTTCCTTTTTGAAAACAAAAATAAGATGAATAAAGCAAAATTTCTGACCTTTTTTTTTTCTCTCTCTGGAGATTAAAGTCAGAATTCTGGAGATTAAAGTGGGAGCGCTGAGATTACTTCTGTGAATAAAAGTCAGAATGACTTTAATCTCAGGACTTTTCTTGTGTTTCCCAAAAACATGTTGCCCTAATTCTCTTTCATACATACGTTTATCATCGTACATAATGCAGTGTCTTTTCTGGTATCTATATTTTTATACATATACACACCAAATACATTGATTTTTTTTTAATTTCTGAGTGTTTTTGAGTTATTTTCCTGTTTCCATTAAAGATATGAGGCCTGATCACGTATGTTTTATGTAATTTTTTTTATGGTTTACTGGTCCTAAGCCCAGATCAGTGGGAGGGTTGCATCAGGAAGAGCATCTGGTGTAAGAATCTCCAAATCAAATACGCGGATCATCCCCTGCACTGATCCCAACAGAGAGGAGGAGGAGGGGAAAAAACGTGACGTACCATCTCGACAACTTCCACGTCAGCCTCGATGCGCAGGTGATAGAGGAAGGTTGCCAGATCCTTCTTCATCTGGATCGAGTTATCCTCCATTTGAGCCACGGTGAAGATTCGCATCCCGCATTTACGCCAAACCTGAGGTAGGAGAGAAGACCGTCAAGGAAGGTAAGACTACAATATTCATTCATTCGTTTAAAAACATGAAGTAAAAGGAGCAGAAAGAGGAATAATCTTATATTTTATGGCTCGACAGCACAAGACACGACACAAAAACAATTAAAGTTGAAACTAAATAAACTGTTTCTCGATTACATTTTACATTCACCACAAAATAACGTACCTGTCTTGGCACAAAAGAAAGCAAAACCTTAACAAATGTCGTTATATTCTCTCAAAATGTTTGCTTTAATTTAATAAGATTTAGCTTTTTTTTAGCTTTATCATTTTTATTCCGATTCTGGGTTCTTTTAAATCATTACTTTGTTTACTTTATTTCGAGAGGCAAAATGTTCTTATTAGCTTTATACATTTGATTTGCAAAGTATTACAATCTTCTAATATCACAATATAGCAATTCTGCCATTATCAATGTGCCTGTTCATTAGCTACGCCTAAGTAAAATTAACAGTCTGACAAAAAATAAATCCTCATTCTATATTATCATATTATCATATTAATGACATTTAAATCAATCAGACCTTGTGCTGGCGCAGGAGGAAAGGCAGCAGCATTAACATCCCGCCATCATGAACAATCCACCAGACGTCGATGTAGCCTTCAGTGCACGGCTCGCTGTTGCTGGGGAACAGGGAGATGTTTTTGGGCACCAGCAGGGCCAGGTGAGCTGCTGTCGTGACCCGCACTGTGTCTGTAGAGAAGAGAGGGGGCGCTGTTACGGCAGTAACACAACAGAGGAGCTGCAGTATCAGGAGACGAGGAGGAGGAGGAAAAGTGGACTGACTGATGAAGGTTTTCCAGGACTGAGGGTCTTCGCTCTGCCTCCAGGCGTGAGGCCAACCCATCACCACCGTGTTGTGCTTCATTCCTCCCAGGCCGCTGGACTGGATCATGTGACTGATGCCTTCGCGAGGCTTCTGGGCCACTATGCACTGACAGAAGCCCTTCACACGCTCCTTATCCATCAGGTGCTTCAGAGTCTGAAATGAAGCAAAAAAAATAGCTGGAATGAGGTCTGACTTTGCTTAGTGCCGTTTGTGTGAACCAGTCTGGGCCAGGGACACGCCATGAAAGTCTCACCTAATAAAATCTAGACCTGCTGAAGTCAAGAAAGTCTTAAGAATTTGTTTTCTCCTTTATCTCACTATTACACAGCCTTTTCTGACTGAAAACTTAAGTTTGTATACTGCTCACTCTCCCCACACCAAATCCCATAGGGAAATTTGGTGTTTTTAGCTCATAGGGTCACAGGGGCTGATGGTCTACTGCTGCGCCATGTGGTAAAGTTTGTGTCATTTAACAAAAAAAATCAAATGAAGGATTTCAAACACCAAGTTCACAAAATGACAGATTTCAACTTGCTGATGGAAACCGCAGTGGCTCAACAACGTATATGATGTAAAGTAAAAACACTTAAGTTCTCTGTGGAATTCGATGTGGGAGAGGGAGCAGATCACAAAGTGACACTGACTTGTATTTTTTTCGACTGGAAAAGGCTGGCTAAGTCAAGATAAAGTGGCAAACATATTCTTAAGATATTGTAGATTTGATTTGGTGCAGCCTTTATTTGGTAAGACTTTAATTAAGTGGTTTAAATTGTTTTTTTTTTTTAAGACTGGCAGTCATGTCATGATACTGAGTGTCCTGGTGCCAGGCTGGATCACTGTCACTGTTGACAATGTGTCAATACTGCACTTTAAAACCCTGAACTATCCTTTTAAACCATTCTCGTAAACCTTTCAGAGTCAGATTAGTAATCCCTGCCGACTTTCTGTCTTTGAAAATTGAACACAACGATTATTTCCTACCTGTTCAGCAGCGAGCGCCTCTCCGTAGCTCTGCAGGAAGTTGCCGGGGACGACAGTGCCGACGATGGTCAGGCCCTTTCCCGCCTTCAGCTGGCTGGCAAACGTCAACAGGCGAGGAGACTTGACGTGGGCGTCTTCGTCCAGTTTTAGTAACACTAACAGCTGAGGCCTAGAGAAGACGGGCAAGACATTGGATTCTCCTGAGAAACCAAACAAAACGGACTTCTTCTTTGCATTTTCAGTACCGTTTTGGCATATAATAGTATATTATTTAATAATAATATAGTAAGAAAATCATTTCTAAAGCTGTGAAATGGGACAGAAACACACAGCGTAAAAGGTGTTTTACTCAAATGCTGCCAACTGGGTGTTCGTTGTATAAAAGTTCATTGTTTACCATCTTACATTTGGTGTTTTAGACACATAAAGGTCTAAATAAAACCATATTTGGTACCTCCAGTTTTTGGTGTGCGGCGGTCCCTCCTCTAGCCTTAGGAGGGCGTAACGAGCAGCACTGAGTGAGAGGCCGCGGATCCCATCCCCCCACTCTTTCTCCGCTCTGTTACACACACGTGGAAAAAGTATTATTATTTTTTTAACATATAGACATTAAGATTTTTATTACCTGATACGTAATGAGCCAAAAAAAAAAAAAAAAAAACGCACACATTTTTATACACATCACTCTGGACCGTGCGGCACATACAACAATCATGGGGGTAATGGCGTAAGGGAGACGTCTCCATGGCAACATACCCGTGATACTCAATGTATTTGTAGATCATGCCTGCGATCACCATGGCAACGATCGCATAGTACCAAGAGGATATGAACATCAGTGCCAGGCAGATAATCATCCCCAAAAACGACAAAGTCCTGGACACAGATGAGAGCGAAGCACAGACACGGGTCACTGTGTGTGTGTTTCACAGTTCATATACTGAGTGTGTGTGTGTGTGTGTGTGTGTGTGTGTGTGTGTGTGCGTTAAGTGTGTGTTGGGTCGTACCAGTGGTAATAGGAAAAGCGTGGTCTCCAGTTGGGCGTCCTCAGGAGCGTCTGGAGGGCACAGGCCAGGTTGACGAACAGATAGCACATGAGAAAGAACCTTGATGGAGAGAAAAATAAGCCATTCTTTATCTTCGTAAATACAAAAGTCAAATGCACATTATTATTATTATTATTAAACCTTTATTTAACCAGGATAAGAACTCATTGAGATTAAGAATCTTTCCTGGCCAAGAAAGGCAGCGGCACAATCTAGGGCCAATACAACAACGTTAAAACAGCACCACAATCATCACACATGGACGAAATCAAAGGACACTTAATAGAAAAAAGTGAACGTGCTCAACAAATGTGCGCTTAGTGACATTAAAACCGGGTAAAATTAGTTAAAAACATCTACAGCCACAAGTTTGTGCCTCCATGTCGTTCAGGCGCCCTTTAACAGTTTTAGTTTAGTCCGATTTAGCTCGTTTTCCAGTCACAGGGAGCAGCAAACGTTCAGTTCTCACTGATGGAACTGACAATAAAAACATGTCATATGACCAAAGACCATGAGGACTTGCTTTCCGAGCAATAAAAACCTGCAGATATTTACAAATAAAAGTTAGCCAGTGTTTGCGTCTGCGCCGGGAAAAATCGGACCAACCAGCACGGCTCTGTAAGGGGAGAATTGATGTCACCGTGGTTACGTTAATATCTTTGCACTTCAGCGCCTCTTTAAAACCGCAAGCAAAGGTGCAAGACGCTCTGCGTAGACTGCTAAAATCGTAGCTGGTAGCTTTATTCTTCCCTTATACGACACAGTGTTTCCTCTGACGTGAAAAATGACCTTTGTCTGAATGCGATCATGTGGTCAGTGTAAGTCCAAAACGAGTGTCCTCCCCCCAGGAAATATGTTAAGCAGCACTTTGTCGAATTTGAGTGATTTAAAAAAAAAAAAAGTCGCAAAATGTTTTGAAAACGATGCTTGAAGTCATGTTAAACTCCACCGGAGGAGCCAGTGTGGACTCATGCTGCATTAACATCTGGCTTTTTTCTGTTATTGGATCAGCCATTCACTTCCCAGTCAAATGATTCTGTGGTAGATGCAGTTTATTTTATTTATTTTTTTTTTTTGCAGTAATGGAAAACGTGACACGCGGACGAATGTGGCAATTTTTGCCATCTGTTGCTTTACAGCAACAAAAATCTTTATTTGTCCCCAAAATGGCTTTTAAAGACTTGAGCGAAGTGAATGCAGCGTTTCTCCTTTTCAAAGATTATGTGTGTTAGAACAGAGATTCTAAAACTTTTTTATACCAAATACCACCGGAGAAAACACTGAGCTCTTAGTATCACCATTATCAGCAACGTTAAATTACAGTGGTGTAAAATGGCCAAGCAAAGTCAACTGTTGACTCTGCACAGGAGGCAGATTTATTCCCGATAAGACAATTTACTCTCCCATCATCTTCCTCACATATACTTCATGGTACAATAGAATAGAATAGAATAGAATAGAATAGAATAGAATAGAATAGAATAGTCATTGTATCAGGTACAACAAAATTGAAATTAAATGAAAATTCAATGAAATTGGATTAAGAAGGAGTGGGAGATAAGGTGACTCTAATAATTATTATTTAATTTACTACTATTGTTTTGTTATTTGTTTCTTTTTCTACACACTCCACACACTAAATAAATTTACGGCTAAGCTCCACTATGGTTCTCAAACTGTGGTTGCGTTGGTGGTACTTGGAGGAAAAGCAGAAGTACCACAACAACGTTCTACCGTCTAAACCAGGGAATGTGCTCGGAGTGGAGATGATGAATTTTGACTGGAGTGTGTAGAAAAAGAAACAAATGACAAAACAATAGTAGTAAATTAAATAATAATTATTAGAGTCACCTTATCTCCCACTCCTTCTTAATCTAATTTCATTGAATTTTCATTTAATTTCAATTTTGTTGTACCTGATACAATGATTATTCTATTCTATTCTATTCTATTCTATTCTATTCTATTCTATTCTATTCTATTCTATTCTATTGTACCATGAAGTATATGTGAGGAAGATGATGGGAGAGTAAATTGTCTTAACGGTATTTGGTATAAAAAAGTTTTAGAATCTCTGTTCTAACACACATAATCTTTGAAAAGGAGAAACGCTGCATTCACTTCACTCAAGTCTTTAAAAGCCATTTTGGGGACAAATAAAGATTTTTGTTGCTGTAAAGCAACAGATGGCAAAAATTGCCACATTCGTCCGCGTGTCACGTTCTCCATTACTGCAAAAAAAATAAATAAATAAAATAAACTGCTTCTACCACAGAATCATTTGACTGGGAAGTGAATGCCGATTGTGACAACAGCTGATCCAATAACAGAAAAAAAGCCAGATGTTTAGTGGGTTTTTCAGCAGTGTCTCGAGAGACAGGGCCTCACATTGACAGGATGGGAGCCACCAGGTCCAGGGAGGCGATGAGAATCCCCAGCTCTGCTATCAAGGCCGTCAGCAGCAGCGCCCAGGTGGGCTCACCGTTAGCCTTCCCGTGGCCAAAGACCTGAGATAAAAGACAGGATAAAGCCTCTGTTTAACCAACTACACAGTAATTATAACAGTCTGACACGTTTCCTTTGTTTCTCACTTTTAGATACAAGCACATGCAGAAAAACAACGTATTTTTTTATATTATATTATATTATATTATATTATAAGCTGCTACTAACCATTATTTTCATAATCAATCTGTTGATTATTTTCTGGATCAGGATTTAAAATAATGACATTCTCAAATTATTTAAATAATTCAGTTTGATTTCTGGGTTGTAACTGCACCAAGAACCCAGACAATATCCACATTTAACTATTTAAAAAAGAAATTCAAACCGAGTATCAAATCTGCATTACAAAATACATACATTTCACAGTGGAAGGAACAAAATGCACCTAAAGCTAAACTGATCACACTCGTTATTTATTTTCTTTTTAATTTGTTTTTTTTTTGTGTGTGTTTTTGCTTTATTTTTATTTCTTATCCTTTGAGTTTGTACATTTTAATATGCGTGCACACACAAAAATCTGTAAATGAATGGGCTTTCGTGCTCAGCGGATGGTGTGTAACAGCTGCTGTATCCATTTTAGGTCCCTGCTATGATTAAAAATAAATAAACAAGTGCGACTCGGACCCGCAGGAAGGGGATGATGTTGTCCTTAGCGATGGCCTGCAGGAGCCGCGGCGCGCCGGTCAGCGACTGAAGTCCTGCGCCGCACGTGGAGAAGAAGGAGCCGACGACGATGACCCAGGGACTCGGCCACGCCAGAGTCCCAACCACCAGGTTTCCGTTGACTGAGTCGCCAAATCTGCAGGAGGCAAAAGCATCTCGGGTATTTTGGGGTTTTTTTTTTCTTCTAAACAACAATCACATGTTGATCCCCACATGTAACACGCCTATCGCACACAAACACAGTAGGACATAATAACAGACACAAGAGCAGACACGGACTTGTCTCTGAGGACGACTCCTTCGATGCAGGCTCCGAACAAAATGACGCTGCTCAGGTCTGAACGAAGCAAACTCAGGAAAACAACGTCCAGCAGAAAAATCCAATAAACTCAGCACAAATGATCACTTGAGCTACAGATTTTCTTATGGCTTTAAAAGTGCCTGGATGTTAGAGCTGAAACAATAAGTCAATATAATCAACAAAAATTATTTACATGGAATTTTAGAGACAAAAGACATGGTTTCATTTTTTTTTAATAAATCAAATTTGTGTAAATGTTTATGTGTAAATGCTTCATTCATCTGACACAACTGCAGTCACTAAATAACACTTTTGTACCGGAAACCCCATTTGTTCCAAGCGTGTGCAAAGTGTGACAACTTCCTGTCTAAAAAATTTACGGTTCAATGATTTTTAAATAAAATGTAGTTATTTAACTTTTGTTTTTCAGGAGCTATTCTTAGAAAATAAAATACACACTTTTATGTTATCTTTGGTTTTTGAAGTGTTAACAGAGTGGTTGCTGTGCAGCTAAAAATAAAAAGCACCACTTCCTTTCAACCTGGCTTTCAAGATAAGAGTCATTGAGTTTGGCTTTATACTACTTCCTGTGTAAACGTTTTGGCATAAAGCTTGGCAATAAAAGTAGTCGTTATTCTTATAAAAAAAAAACATCTTTCATTCTATTAGTTAACTCAAAAAGATAAAATACAAATTTAAAAAAAAAAGACATTGTAAAAATAAGACATTAGCACTAACAGGAAGTTGTCACACTTCAAATTAAACTTTCAAAAGTTTGGGAGGATTTCACTAAAAATCAAGTAATGAACCAATCGTGTTAATACTTGGGTTCATTGTGATTATTACATCAGTAAGCTAACATAATCCCAATGCTACGTTAGCTTAGCACTTCAGTCCAGATGTTTTTGCGGGGGCAGAATGGGGGGTGGGGGGGGGAAACTGACGTTAAATTGGTTGAATAATCGTTAAAAAAAACTTGCGAGTTAGATTGATTGTTTGTAAAAATAACTATTTGTGCATGGAAACGTGCGACGAAAGGATACAGACGATGGACGTGGTGAGGATGGCGAGGATGGTACCGATGGGGATCGAGCGCTGGGCGTCTTTCAGATCACCCGACCGGTTTGAACCAGCCATTATTCCTGAGGGAAAAAAAAAAAGTAGAAAACCACAAATATTACAAAATGTTTTATGAACCTAAAAAACAAAGAACGTTAGCTTGAAAATGATGCTTTTACTTTAAAAGTACAACCCATTCATGTTTTTGCGTTTGAAGGAACGCGTACCTGTGACAGAGGGGAAGAAGATGCCCACCAGCAGAGTGAACGAGGTGGTGATGTCGGCAAAAACGTACGGGTGATGCGTGGACGCTGGATGTGCGACGCGAGAGGAGCCGAGGGAGCCTTTCTCCACCACATCCCCTTTACTGAGGTAGGAACTCCACACGTTCTCTGCGGAGCACGAGATTACACACGTACCATGCAGTTATTCACTGAGAACGCGGCCTTGACAGTTTATCTCACTTCCCGCACCAAAGTCCATGAAAAAAAAAATCAACGATTTAAGCTCGCTAAAACACAAGAGCTGCCGGTCTGCTGCTGCCTCGTGGGGTTGGTTTGTGTTGCTGAGGTGAAACCGAGCAAAGGTTTCCAGCCACTGAAGTCACCAAATGCCACATTTGAACTCGCCGATGGAGGCAGCGGTGTGTGAACAACTCCTGTGTGCTGCCATGAAAAATTACTGATTTCTCTCTATGGACGTTTTCTCAAGCAGGTTTTAAAAAGCAACGCAGACGTGCAGGTCCCTGGAGAGAAATGTCGTCCAACAGCGAGACAAAGTGGCTAAAATAAGATGAGGAATGTTTTTGAGATATGTTGTGTTTCTCCGAGTCCCTGCTGGCAGGCAATTTTTCAGTAAGAGAAAGCCTCCGTGTCACAAGCTGGTGTCTCCGTGCTCTCAGATTTGACTGAGTGTCATACAGCCACACACACATACAACAGAGGCAATTACTCTGTGACAGCAAGGGAAGCTCTACGTCCTCTAAAATGCCATTTTTTAATTTACATTTCATGACTAAAAGTGCATTAAAACGCAATCAACTTTATGACTAGTTCATTCAGAATCAGTTCAGATCATTTGCTTCTCAAACTTTCCCACAGCAGCACAGCGTGTTAAACCCGGGTGAAGCTCAGCTTCTCTATGAGACAACACGGAATATATTATATTATATACGTATAATATACATTTTTCCCAGGGAAGCTTAGCTTCTCTGCCGGTCAATGATGTAGTGGGCAGGTGTGAACGCTGGGCTGATGCATGATGATTGGAGGAACTGTCTGAAAGGCGGAACCACTTTTTGATTGGCAGCGTTGTTGAGAAATACCGAGAACACCGGAGTTTCTGTTTTAGCCAAATGCGGATTTTGCGAGTCAAGTTTAGAAACAAATAGCAGCCCGTTCTGTGTTATTTGCTCAGGAGATATAGCCCATTTCCATTAGTACATATTAGTACATTTATAGTGCATTTATATTATATTACATATTATACACCATAATTAAAAACACTATTATTGTTTACGTATTCAAAAAAAAAAAAGAGCCTCTGTTTCAAAGACCAGCAACAGCCACTGACAAACACACACACACACACACACACACACACACACACAATACCTGAAATGATCCCACTGGCCAGACCAGGGATCCCTTCAATCTCACTCAAATTGTTGGATGTAAAGTAATCGTCACAGGAGGAGTTGAGCTCTGGACCCTGACAAAAGTGCTTCCAGAGAGAAGTGGTTTTCTCCACCAGAGCAGGAACATGGCTGGGGTCAAAGGTCGGGCCCGCGGTGGTGTTTTCTGTTGGTTTGAAGAGAGAGCGTCATAACCACGGAACAGAGAAAGCGCGCCTTCATACCTGTGTTTTGTTCAGATTCACTCCTATTCCTGTTTTCATTCGCGACAACGGCTCGATTCATGTTCAAGGCTGCCAATGTTCAATTATGGCAATGTTTGCGACAGGGTGGAGGGGGGGGTGGGGGTGGGGATGGGGGTGGGGGAGTCGTGCCGGTTCCGTGGAATGACTTGATTTGCGCCGGAACGGCGTGCGATTGCTGCATTCACACATGCAAATCAGAACCGACACTAAGGGAGAAAGCTAGGTGTGACAGCGCCCGAAGAAACATCGCAGCCGTTCTCCCCATGTCACCCACCAGTGAAGGCTGTGACGTTGACATCATCGCTCTCCTCGGCTTCCTGGAGCTGCAGCAGGAAGGTTTTTGCACACTGGCTGTCCAAAATCTCATGACCGTTGATCGTTCTGTTCCCCAGCATGCACACGCTGCAGACAAAAGCCCAATGTGTGCGTCAATCAAAGTATAAGGATTGATTTTTTTTCTTCTTCATAATTTCAGTTAAAAAACAAAACAAAAACATACGTACGGAAACTGTGGCGGTTTGAACGCGGAGACCAGCGCTCCGATATAGATGGAGACGATGGAGACGATGACGCAGGCCAAGAAAATGGACGCCAGCTTGTTGACGTACTTCACGCCCACAAACACCAGCAGGGACATGAGGAGGAGGCAGATGGAGCCGTAGACCCTCATGTTGTTCAACATGGCCGCCCCTTCGCCTTCCGGGGTTTCCGACTCAAAAATGGCCGCCTTAGGCGCTATGTACATCTGGTGGATGGAGCGATCACAAATGTAAAAGATGAAAAAAGTAATACAAAAACAGTAATACAGTAATAACTACAGATGTGGCAAAATACAATTTTATGCATGTCATAATTTTAAAAAAAAGTACTTACGATTAGTTGACTGGGATGAGGAAAATGGCTAATATGCACATTCCTATTGATTTATTTTGAGATTCCAGTCATTCCAGGACCTCATTATTTGTTACTATTATATTAAAAGACCCACTGTCTAAAAATCAGTGTCCTCTAATGGTGAAAGTGCAAACTGGAACTCTCTTTCCCGAGTGCGTAAGAAAACTACGGTGGCCTTGGATGTAAACGCTGTTTTTCCCGCTTAAAAACGTTCGCTAAAAAATAAAAAGTATTTGTTTCTGACCAGTGTGTTTTTAAAATATTTTTTTTCCCAATTTACCAGCATAAATTGTGACAATAAAAATGCAAATTATAATTATTTAGTTTTATGTACCACCCTAAACTTTACAGCAACAGGAAACCCAGAATGATCACAGACATAATGGCGGTAAAAGCAAATGCTGAATATATCAAATAATTATTATCCATTAATAATTAATTCTGATGTCTGACTTTTAATTGCATAACTGTCCAAGAGCTCATTTGTTCAGCTTTAAACTCGGTAAGTGCAGCGGCTTTTTGGAAAAAATACCAAAAGATACAGTACTGTGCATAAGTCTTAGGCCACCAGCAGCTTTGTTGTTTTTCTGTCACTTTTGTGATCGTTGGCGTTCAGATTGAAAAGATGTGACTAAAAGTCAGTCTTCTACTATATGATCAACCTGTCAGTGAGTTGAACTTGTGCAACATGTGTATGTAATGCTCCAACATGTCTGGACTAAACCAGGTATAATAGACCTTTTTCACAGCAGCTATTTGTTGGCATGAAATAGTAGGAGAAACACAGGTTTGACCAATAACATTAGTTCCATTCCAGGTTTTAAAGAGCCATGGTTGTGTTATTGTTCAAGTGGAAATGTAGCTCACACTGAATATTTGATATTATACAAGCATTTTTGTTGTTATTCTCAAACTGCATATGTGTTTCTCCATATTTTCAGGATGTGTTCCAATAAAGAAATAATTGTACAGGATGGTCATTACAGCGTTGCTAAAACAACAAATTTAATGGTGGCCTAGGACTTATGCACAGTACTGTATTTTGTATCATATTTAAAAGAATTGGCTGTTATAAATGGCTACATAAAATGTTGGGACATGGTTATGATACTTGATTTGGGGATGAATTTATGGGCAAATGTACAGTAAATATTTTTGCTGAAAAAAAATAAAATAAATAAAAATAAACATTTGTGTTTCTCCATATTTTCAGGATGTGTTCCAATAAAGTGATGGAGAAATAATTGTACAGTATGGCCATTATAGCGTTGCTAAAACAACAAATCTAATAGTGGCCTGAGACTTACGCACAGTACTGTAGCTCCATTCATTTTGTGTAACTAGCAGAATAAGAGGCACAAATAAAACAAGTGCTGAACTAATGATGACGATGAGGATGATGAGGAGGAGGAGGAGGAAGTGAAAACCCACCAGCAGGATCTCGATGGCTCCCAGGATGTACATGGCTCCAGCAAACGTGGTGCCCAGGTAGAAACAAAGGCCCACCGCCCCCCCAAACTCTGGACCCAGAGAGCGACTGATCATGAAGTAGGAGCCTCCCGCTGGAAGAGGGGGAGGAGGGAGGAAGGAGGGAGGAGAGGGGGGAAGGAAAGGGTGGATCAGGGTCGAAGGAAATTGAGGGAAACAGAAACGAGAGTGCGAAGAGAAGAGGGCGGGGGGAAGAAGAGGAGGAGATGGGACATAAAAGAGAGGGATGGGATGGATGGTTAGTAACATTATGATGTTAGGAGGTACAGGAAAAAAAAGGGAGATAAAATGAGAGAAGTCATCCTATGCTTGGAGAAATAAGCATAATTGTCTACATGACACAAGAAGACAGAGCAAATCTCTGGTCCAATGGTATCTGCAAATGACTCTGAGTGCATCGCTCTGAATTGACTTTACTTCTGGCTGTCTTGTTAAACCTACAAACTTTCCTTATGCGCTCGGATGAACAATTCGACAGCATAACGCCATTTTATTCATTTACTGTTTGAACTTCCTGCCGAGATGTTGGGAGTGCTTGGATGATAACTGGTACTGAAGAGGTCATTTAGTCTCTTCCGTTGCCAAATCAACATGAAATTTCACATATCAATTTTGCACATAGGTATACATTTTCTTCATTGCACAAAATAGAATGTAGAAGGCGTTTTCCAGCATCCGATAATACATTTTAAAGCCGACATTAGTCCGTACCAATATCGTTGCATCCCTAATTTTATTGTAGTAATTAAAATAAATAGGTAATGTTTCTACCAATGTATCGACTAATATCAGTCTGATACAATGCATTTACCACCAAGTCATAACCAGCCATAGAAATAGAAAACAATGCTCCCACTGTGTTACAAGGATTCTGCTGAGTCATGCTTAATGAGACTTTTTTGGTCTTTTCAGGATGATTTTGACCAGTATCGCACCAATACCGATACCAAGTATCATATTGACTCATCCCTATTTGTAAGATTTTAAAGGCTGGTGCTTTAAACTCCATTTACATCATATTTTGTTATTATAATTAATTGTTTATTGTTGACTACGGAACAATGAAAGGCCATAAAAGGTCAATCTTTTATCGTCTACTTTCTAAATAAAAGGCATCAGTCGAGTTGCCACAGATTTATTGAAATTTTTTTAATGTGTGTTATTCAATCAGACAGTTAACAGTTTTTAAATAAATCATAATAGGGTTTTGAAGAAAAAGCTGTTCTTGTACTGTACGCAATTTGATTTATGGTGCTACATATAACAAATATTCTGTCAAGGGATTTTAATTAATAGACAGTGGAATTGGAGAATTGGCTTCCAACAGCAAACAAATGAAGAAAAATCCATTCTTATACAAAAGAGTTGGCTGGTTATGGGAATAAAATGCCATTGTATTTTACTTAATCGTTTCTATTGTGATATAAAGCACAGGAAGTAATGTATTCTTCCCTACAGTTGTATTTGACGCAGCAGCTGTGTTAAAAGGTTTTTACACTGATCTACCGTGTTAATGTGTGTTTCTCAACCAAGGACCTACAGGCAGTGGTTTGGATAAAAATAAATAAATAAATAAGATTGTTTTACAACTCGTGCTAGATTATAGCATCATTTCACGACTGACGCTGCCCTGAAGCATAACATTTACTGCTTCAGATCGTATAAATCTACGTAAGTAAAATTTCAATAGAGCTGAAACGCACTGAGAGAATCATTTGCTGATACAACTTGAGCCAGTTTTCAACAGATAAATGCGAAGGAGTCAGAGAATCTATAACTTCACTACGGATTGTTTTGTTTTTTTAAGTTCAGGAAAAAAAAAGAAAAATCAGTGTTTGGTTCCCAAAATGCAAACTTTTAACAAAGAACAGTCACACTGTTCACATTCAATGGACATTTGGAGTTTGTGCGGTTGCTCCGACTTTCCAAGTTAGAAAATCCGACACGGGAGGATTCCAGTTGAAATTTCCACTTAGGAACTTGAAAATTCCGACTTTGAAATACTTAAAAAAAAATTAATGTGAAGTCGGGATTGGCATATTGGCTTATTCACTTTATTTTAAAGTCAAATCAACATGATGCGAATCCTGCATTACTTTCACTTGCTCTCACATGCTGGAGTCCAGAATAACAATTTGATATTTGAATATCATTTTTGCTAGAAATGTCCATCCCGATTATAAAGACAACAGGCTATTTATGCGATTATTTTGGTGTTCTGTGTTTCCTGTCAGGTATTTGTAGGGAGAAAAATCAAAAATGAAATCAGGCTGATGAAAACACACCTCATGGTTGGACTCAGAGTATAAAAATGCAACAGTAAACATGCTCGAAGGAACAGAATTTGGGAATCCAAACACTTGTGGTGAATGTAAATAAACCTAATGCATCATTAACTACCATCTAAAAGTAGATGGTGAGCGTTTGAAATCCAATGGGTGAGGAAAAGGAGAATGAAATGAAATGTTAGACTTAAATTCTCTACGTTTGCCTAGCGACAATTCTACTCTCAGTTATCACAGTGTCACATGCCATAGAGGAAATATCACACTACATTCAATCAGCCAGAGGCGTTTTAGTGACAGGCAAAGTCGATGGATAAATATACTGTGTTTTTGAATGTGTGTACAGACAGAGAGGGGGAGGCGGGCGGACGGACGGAGGGAGAGGCGGGGCAAACAGAAACAACAGAAACTCGTTAGAAGAAACAAAAGCACTTGGCCGACGCCGCCACCGCTGAAGAGCAACCTGGAAAATCCACAGGCACATGTACGGGGATCACTTTGGGTATGGTCGTCTTAAAAATGTGAATCCGCGTGGGGAGAAGCTTCAACTGGCTGTGACTCGGAGAGAAGAGACGATGAGTCATGAATGAAACCCACACACTCGTCACCCCAGTGGTCACCGACAAGGCACAACAAGTACGACAGACATGGAAAAAAAGTGACGTTCCTAAATGTACAAACAGGTTCTGGATTTTTTTTTTATTTTTTTATTATTATTATTATTATTTTAAAAACAAGTACGATTTTCCAATTCATATCCATTTTCTGAGGAACCAAAGTCAATTCATAAAATCCTGAGATCAATCACTGATTGTATCCTCTGCACAAACCACACGAGATGAACGTGATACTGTTGCATGACAACGCGAGCTGTCAACGCCCACTAATGATCTACGCAAAAGACGGCGATCGACGTCCGTACTTTGTGTTCACCAGGAGCTCTCCTGCGACGTGCTCGGCGACGGACGAAACGGAGCACTGTCGCCAGAAATCTTGAGGGGGCAGTATCGAGTCAATAGTCCAATCAGTCGGGAAAACGACAAAGTAGAGTCTGCCTGGTCGTCATCTGGCAAGGCGAGTTGTCACACGTCTCAGCAGGCATACGGAAATTTTGAAAATGTTATCAATCTTAATCTGGCGCAGCTTCAACACCGTTGCGTAACCTTCCCCATAAATGGAACGACTTGCATTCCACTGCCACGACATCCGCTGGTATTTTGGACCAAGTGCAGTAAAACAACCTCTTCGATGGTCGCCATGTTTGTCAACTTCACACGCCTGCAACTTGGCACTGGCCTCTGTAGGAAGTATTGCCAAATGCAAAACGTGAATGCCAAGGAAACAAGGAGGTATGTAGGGTGGTGACAGAGATAACACTGGGACGTAAAACAGACAAAAGTGGACTTTTCTCTCCTCCTTATTTCATCATGTTCAAATTTCGGGTTATTTTTAATCCAGCCTCATATGCCCGGCTAGCTCAGTCGGTAGAGCATGAGACTCTTAATCTCAGGGTCGTGGGTTCGAGCCCCACGTTGGGCGGTAATAGTTTCTTTATTTCTTTCGGGATCAATAAAGTATCTATCTATTAGACAGAAATACTTCCACCCGTCACCTAAATATCACACACTGTCTTCTGACAGTCTATGTCTGCCTCCTTCCGTTCTCTCTCTCCCTCTGTCCTCATCATGCAGGCTGCAGGATCCAGATCCCGTTTTGATGATATTATTATTATCATCACTAACAATAATACTGCCATCATTGTTACTATGCTCTGATTAAAAGTTCATCAGTATAGTTTCTTATCAATAATCTCTGCTGCTGCTTGTATAAATGACACTGTAGTTCTATAAACATGACATAACTGATTCTAAACTTGATACAACTGTTGTATATTTGCTCCTGGTCTCTCTCTTCTGTCTCTCCCTCACCTCCCTCTTTTTCTTTCTCTCCCCCCTTTCTGTTCCCCACTTTCCTCTGTCCCCCATTTTCCTCTTTTTATATATATATAACTGTTTGGTTGGGTTTCTTTTCTCTCTGTAATATTGTAAAGGTTTTGGCCTTACTATGGTACAGTGCCTTGAGATAATGTATGTTGTGATTTGGCGCTATACAATTAAATTTAACTGAACTGCTGATGGTTAAAGACTGGATATTTTGAACTTGAACAAATGTTTTTGAGTTGCACTTTGTGGTCATATTTAAGAAATAGTCGCATTAATGTAACTACTTTGGGGTCAAATTTTACATTGACATTTTTAATGATGCCAAATCCAAAATTTGCCCACATTACTTATGTAAAAACGTATTTCATATCGGAGTAATTAAGATAACTTATTGATACTGTATCAAATCAGTTCATATATGTAATCGGATCAGGACCCGGTGGATCAAAACGATTCAGGAAATCAGTAGCGATGCGCAGCCCTATCGAGCAACACCTCTTCTGCGGTGAAATTCAAGCACTTTCAAAGTCCATTTTCAAGCTAGTTAAGCTATAGATATTAGCTAACCCTGAACGCAATGAACACTTTCAAGCAATTCCAAGGATTTCAAACTCCAATACGGACGCTGGCAAAGTTTGTGTTTGGGTGTAATGACGGAGGACAAACCTGTTTTGTTTCATCCACGTGTGAGGACAGGATGAGACAGAGGAGACAGAAAGGTGAAGACGTACCTGGGACAACTCCGTTTGTGGCGATTGCACTCATCGATATTGCGGTCAACATTGTCTGAAGAGAGAAGGGAGACATAAAAGTAGCTGAGTTTGACCATTTTTTTTATTTAATGTATATCACAGGTTACCTGCAGGTTTTAGCAAGTTAGATTTAAGACCTTTTTTTAAGAAAGATTTATGAAGCATTATAAGGAAAATTCCCAGAAATTATTAATATGACGACAATGAACTCCGTGTGAACCAAATGCAGTGTTGCATTAAACGTTTGTTCCATTTTGTTATAATGTTGCATAAATCTAGGGCTTATTTTCCATCACAAATTCATCTGACGATTATTTTATCTATTAATCGACAAAGTGTTTGGTCCATAAGATGTCAACCAGAGCTTCCCAAACCTTAAAATTATGCTCTCTGATACGGAAATGTATCAGTTTTAAAGATTTCTTTGCTACATTTAAGAAGCCGGAAAAATTTAGGGCAATCAGACTGATGAATGCATTATCAAAAAATGTAACGATTAATTTAGTAATCCATTAATGATCAATTCATTTTTGCAGCCCTACATAAATCCAAACATTTTACCCATAATGAAATAAGAGTGGCTGAACTTTATTATAGGGCTGGGCATAGGCCTAAATAGGCCTAAAATTCAGATTATTATATTTTAGACTGTTTAAGACCCAGCAGATACCCTGTATTATCACTTCTGTGCGCTGCAGAGCCAGATACTCACACAGCAGCAGCATAAGAAGACGATACAGAGCGCCTGCAGGATGCCGGCCATCCCCACCACCCAGGTCAACCGCAGGAACAAGATGACGCCGAAGATGTTCTGGAGGCACGGCAGGTACACGCCCATGAACGTCCCCATCTGTGGCGACTGAAACAAACACGATAGTGTTAAATTACTCACAAAATGGGTGCTAATTTTATTTATTTATTTTTACATTTTTATGAATTATGAATTTGCATATTTCAAACAGTAATAAATTGCTTTTGGGCTCAAATTACAACCTATTCAAGGTGCTTTATTGTCATTCCAACATGCAGAAGTGAAAGAAGGAAACTCGGAACATGGAATGAAAGAGAATAAACAAACATAAAAGAAAGATAATAAAGAGAATAAAAACATCTAAAATGGAATCCAAAAAAGCAAACATTATCGCACTGAACGGCAGATATTGTACTTCAATAGCCAGTCAGTGTGTGTATGAGTTCAAAATCTGGGACACAGTTGAGAGCTTCTGGCCCGGATGCTGCACAGCCTTCAGCCTTCTGACCCAGTCAGAACACTCGAAGAAGAACGAGGGGCCCCGAGTACAGCCGCTTTAAGGCTCCTCAGAAAGTAGAGGTGTTGGTGGGCCTTCTTTACGACGCTGGCTGCGTTGGTGGACCAGCTAAGGCTGTCCGAGATGTGTACGCCCATGCAGGTAACAGTGGAGGTCATTTGGCATCGGGACGATGGTGGCTGTCTTACTGCATGATGGCACCGCAGCCTGGGGGAGGGACGTGTCAAAGATGCTGGTGCGATTGGAGCCACACTGAGGGGAGTTTTCAGGGCTTCGGGTAAGAAAAGGGTCAGCTTCTGCTTGGTGTTCAACATGGTCATGATGCCTTTCCACCACCACCGTGTGCTGTTTGAGACGAGGTAGCCCTGCACTGCATAAGCATAGCTGGCTCTTGCTCGTTTAATCCCTACATCATTAGACATTTAATTCAGACACTTACAGAAAACAACAAATTATTTCACTAATTTGCATGTTATAATAAGCTACATGTTTTTTTTTTTAAAAATAAGTACAGGCAATGAAGGCTCTATATTTTAATTTGACTTAAAATATTTAAGAAATGTTGCTTTTGGGAATTTTGGTAATCAGATTATGTTTTACTGGGTGCAGAAGGGTTGCAACTAATGATCATTTTCATCACTGACTAATCTATTTATTGTTATTATCTCTGACTGTTGTTTGGGCCAGAACATGTCAGAAAATTCTCAATCATGGTTTCCAAAATGTTAAAATCATAAAATCTTCACGTCTTTTTGTTGTCCACAAACCAAAGACAATCAGTTTACTGTCAATGAAGAGCAAAGAAACTAGAATATTCACATTTAAGAGGCAGAAGTCATCAAATAATTTATTTTATGTATACTTTAATGTTGTATATTTTAGATATATTTTAAAGATGTGCATTTTATTGCATCTTTACTACATTAAGTATTCTTTTTATTATTATTCTTTGAACAAAAATACTCAAATTTACTGCTGAAAATTCAGCAAAATTGTTTCGGGACCCAAAAAAATGATCTCCCATGACCCAACCGCGGGTCCCAATCCAGAGTTTGAGAATCGTTGTTTTAAACTAATCTTTTTTAAATGAGTTAAGTTAAACCCTGTGGCTTTGTTCTGCCTGTAAAAAAAATCAATCCAGACTTAGGTTAATGTTTATCACCAAGACAGAGCTGCCAGACGGGAGGATTTTAAAAAGTTTTACTTTAACTTTCCCAACGGTTTAACAAATAACCACAACAACAGACTCTTATCTGAGTCAGTCGCTCCTTATCAGCCTGGACTGAACTGCAGGTTGGGGTCACATCCTATTGTACTTTCACTGGCAGACGCTGAGTCAACACCAATATCTTTCATTTAAAGATTTTCCACTCCTCTTTCTTTCCTTTTTTTATTCCCTTTATATTATTTTGAAGCAGAAATGCCTGTTTTAAAAACATGTGAGAGTCATTTGAGGAGATTTTCCTCATGTGATCCTGATTATTTTAAATTTTTACAACACTACTGTGACCATAACCCTCATCTTGCTTATGATAGCTGCCAAAGTACAAACCCCATTGCCAATAAAAATGTTGGGACACTTTCCCAATCTGTCATTTAATTTCTTTATTTAACAGATAAAAGTACGAAGAACAGATTTTTATCTTCTCTAACTTTGCAAATAAATAAAATAAAATGTGACAGCTGCAATACACTCAAAGAGTTGGGATAGTTTGAAATAATAACAGATAAACTTGTTCAAAAAATGTTCAAAAAGTCCACTTGGAAAAAAAGCGCAATTATGGAAATATGGCCCGATTAATCCGTCTACCTCTAGTTGTTGGTTCTCCATTTTGTGCCAAACTTCATGAGAGAAAAGACGGTGACTTCAAAGACGACGTCTGTGAATGTGAGTTTGCAACAAATATCTTTCTGTCTTTCACCATCTACAGTTCCAACGACTGCGAAAAAGATAAAGGGAATCCGAGGAAATCTCAGTGTGTAAAGGCCAAGAAAGGAAAAAAACACTGCTGGATGCGCGTGTACACCGAGTCCTACAAATTGGTTCGTACAGTACTGTGCATAAGTCTTAGGCCACCATTAGATTTGTTGTTTTAGCAATGCTATAATGACCATCCTGTACAATTATTTCTCAATCACTTTATTGGAACATATCTTGAAAATATGGAGAAACACATGTGCAGTTTGAAAATAACATCTTTTTCAGAAAAAAACAAAAATGCTTCAATAATATCAAATATTTAGTGTGAGCTACATTTCCACTTGAACAATAACACAACCATGGCTCTTTAAAACCTGGAATGGAACCCTAATGTTATTGGTCAAACCTGTGTTTCTCCTACTATTTCATGCCAACAAATAGCTGCTGTGAAAAAGGTCTATTATACCTGGTTTACTCCAGACATGTTGGAGCATTACATACACATGTTGCACAAGTTCAACTCACTGACAGGTTGATCATATAGTAGAAGACTGACTTTTAGTCACATCTTTTCCATCTGAACGCCAACGATCACAAAAGTGACAGAAAAACAACAAAGCCGCTGGTGGCCTAAGACTTACGCACAGTACTGTATCTCAGGCTACACCAACAAATTTGCCTGGTCGTCTCATTTTCCTCTTATTTTTATTCTGAAGGTCTATTGTTTTTTTTTGGATTGGGCCAACAGAGAGCGGAATGTACCTTGCCAGGCTTCTTCTTCTCACCGATGCTCTCGGCCTCCTCGTGCTCCTTGGCCCCCTGCGTCAGGTTGGTGTAGTTTGCCAGACGACTGAGCAGAGAGGACACCTTCGGCCGAGTGTCCATCTCCTCCTGTGGGACGAATGAAACAAAGAGGTGGAAGCGCGTTGGTGTAAAAAAAAGATAAAAGGCTGAAAGAAGGCAACAGAGAGAAGAAAAATGAACATGTTTCATCCCTTTTTTTAAATGATGTTACAGATCAAAGAGAGAGGTATTTCCGGGGAACTAAAAAACACTAAAAATATCTGCGCCCACCCAATTTTATTTATGGCTCCAATTTAGCAAAGGAACTGGCAAACAATCAGGGCACAATTAGGACTTTCTGTTTTTATCCATGTGTAGGAAACAAGAAAAGGGGGAATATTTTAAGGAGTAGGATGAGTTCTTCAGTCTCAATGCAAATAAGAATGTGCTTGGAAATGTACAAATTTGACGAATACTGCATCTTCGAACCTCAAATAAGGCCAAGTTCCTGTCGTAGAAATCGTCGTCATCGATCCCGTGACTGTTGTTGATGTACACACTGGACACTTTAGAGTTTCCGTCACCTGCACACAAATGAAGAGCAGGACAGAGACGCGAGTTAAGTCAGTGAATGAGAGAGCGAGAAATCACCCAGGTCCACATTTTCAATAACCGTCACCTCTTCTAAAGGTTGAGTTGTGCTCACACTGACCAGTTCAGTCCCGCCTCATTCAGCACAGACGGGTGCATCGGTCAGCGACATCACTTCCCTCCCCGCTCCGCTGCACTCACGCTAACAGTCGCACACACAGTGACCCTCATACATGAAGAACGTATCAAAGCGCCATAAAAACATGGCATTATCTATAAAGATCTCCCTCTTCTGCTTCTACGTTAATCTACGGACAAGGAGTATGTGTTTGTGCACATCCTAAAACGTTTTCTTCAGTTCACAAACTAAATAAATTCAGTAGAGTAAAAAAATATAACACCATCTTCACATTAAAGTTAAACAAATAATGATACATTTTGTGATCTCAGCTCTCTGTGGTGTTACGTCCGGCCTGGGGTTGGGGCGGGGTGCCAGAGCACAAAATAAAACAAAAATAGTGAAACCTGTGACAAGATTGAATAATTTATTATAATTTACAGTGCTCATGAATGTATATGGACAAAAAAAAGACTTCAGGTTTAATCCAGGCCAAGATAACACACAAAAATCCCACTTTCTCAACAACCAGCAGCTAAGTAAACCCACCAAACCAATCAGAAAAAAAGCAGTGCTCAAACAAAAGTGGCAATTCACCCCTAAATACAAATGAGCTTTACATTATTCTCACTGAGCACACAGCTCTCTGCCAGACCAGACCGAATTAACGCTTTTATTCCACCCGACAAACACACTTTTGCCTCCACAGTTTCCCTCCTTGACTCTTCTTCTGTCCATGTCTTTATTCCTTCCACCCCCATCTGCATCGCCAGTGCCTGGGGAGAACAAAGGTGGAGCCAGTGACGGGAGTACTCACTCCTGTCCCAAACGGCGAATCATATCACAAAGGCTTGGCCGTAACCGTGGGGCAACCTTGACAGACTCTTTGGAGATTCTGCCTCAAACTTTGAAGACTCCAGGATTCCAGGGTCAGTAGCTACGCTTACATAGACACAAGTAATCCGAACAAAAGCCTGATCAGAATAAAAATGTCACGTAAACATGCCAATCTGAAAAGCCATTTGGAAACTAATTTTATCATGAACCGCAGGGCTGGTATTATGCCGGTCGTCACTCAGATCGGTCTTCATAAAAACGGTCGAGCCGATCACGGTGCCCTGGTTTGGTGGCATCACGTGCCTGACCCACATAAACGTGATGTATTTCTGTTTTGTTACTGCTGTATTACTGTGGCAAAAAAAAAAAAGAATGGACAGGAAAGTCACAGATGTGGCAGCAATAGAGAGCAGCGAGGGAATGAGCAGACGTGTGCCGTGTTTGTTTACAACAGAAGTGGAAGTGAAGCCTCTTCTGCTTCTACTTCTGAAGAATTAGACGGTGTATTTTTAATTATCCCTTAATCCGTCAATTATTTTCTCAATTAATCATGTATTTGTTTGGTCCATTGCCGTTTCCAAACACCTCGGAATGAGGATGCTCTCAGTCGTCCTGTTTTGTCCACAAACCAAAAGTTGTCCGTTTTAAGGATTTCTTTGTCAAAAGAAAGCAGAAAACATTCACATTTTTAGAGGCTGAAAAACCAGAAAGCTTGCTTTATTTGAAAGAGCTCTAAAAAAATAATAATCGATTATCAAAATATTTGACAATTAATTTAGTAAATCGATTAATAATGGAATAATCGTTGCAGCCCTACAAGCGCATGTGTTGCGTATACATGCGCTTGTAGATCACTTCATTTTGCATCCATGTAAACAATGGAATTGTAAACTCCAACTGGAGCAAATGCACATGTAAAGTGCAACACTGACCCAAATAAAGTTTTATTTTTCTGACTCTTTTATTCCTATGGGGCTGTAAATATGTGTGAAACTGGGAGGAAAAACTCAACCTGTGACACAAAGTACAAAAAAAAAAAAAAAAGGCATGAGAACTGTCACTATCTTATCAACAACATTTTTGCTGCCGGGCATGAGCTGACGACACGATGAAGAAAAAGTCAACAACAGTGTAGAGAGAGAAAAAAATAATAATGGCAGCATCTGGCTGGTGGGCGGCAACTTCCCATTACGTTCACAGTCCTTCATGAGTGTGAAACTGACTTGCTGGTTAGTATTCCAGTGCGGCAGTTTGTCCGTTCACGTGGGAAAAGATTAACTCCGCTAATTGTTCTCACATTAAATCAAAAAAGGTGTTTTGGATAAATACAGATACACATCAGTGCATGCACACACACGCACACTATTTACAGTGCACGTCAGCGGGATCGGTGCACTTCACACGCTCGGGCAGTGTGACACGGACTTGGAATGTCCCTCCGGTATGTTCAGTGTCAAACCTGTTCATCAGAGCAGACGGCGTCAAAACTTCCTGTTTGCTCTAACCGTCTCTGCCCAGCGTGACACACTGGACTGCTGCCATCTCACACTTCAGGCGCACTATTTCCTTTGTTCTTCATGAAGAATCCATTAATTACGATGATCTAATGTAGAGAGCAAACTATTCAATGGTCCTGTAAAACAAGACGTACGTAAATTTTGTACTCAACTGTATAAAAGTGATTTTTCACCAATCAAAATGATTTAATATTTACTTCCCAAACAACTTAAAGTAATAATAATAATAATAATAATAGTAGTAGTAGTAGTAGTAGTAGTAGCTGGTGATAATAAAAGGCTCAGAGTGGTCTTCCTAATAAAGTGATCAGTGTCAATGCAGTGGTCCAAATGAAGTGATCAATGGAGTGTTGCTAATAAAGTGATCATTAGTTTATTGTAATAATAATAATAATAATAATAATAATAATAATAATAATAATAATAATGAGAAAAACAATAATTGGGAATTTCTGACTCATCATTCCCAACTAATGAAGATAATCAAATAAAATGATTATTTAAAATTGTCGTCTTGGATCATTGGCCATCATTTTGGTCCCGATCTGGCCGTTCCGATAATCAGTTTATCTGGCCAAATTATCCTATAGTGCGTGGGGTTAACAGACGCGATTGTAACGTCACTGGACGCATCAGAGTCCAATTTCAAATCATAAGTATAAAACATGTTTGATATTCACGATTGAACAGCGACCGGGGGCTTGAGCAGAAACAACCAATGAGAGCGAGTTGACTGGGAAATTTCATGAAGCCCGGTTTGGTCCATCGCTACAGACGGGTCTGAACGGGGCTGCTGGCAAAGCCAGCAAATAGCTGGGAAAAGATGACGTGCACCTGGCCTCATGTCATCTTTTAGTATGTCAGGACCTTTAAGGAACCTCAAAGCCAATTTTACAACGTGATGTCACAGGGGCAGAGAAAAAAGGAGACGCCAGAAGGCAACAGGAAACAAGTACAAGGCTTGAATGTCCCAGTAAATGCCCTTTATCTTTATTTGAAAAAAAACCTTGAAGAAAAAACTTTAAACAGAATGAGCAGCAACTGCCACAAAACTCCAAAAAAGAAGAAATGTCATGCTCTTTAGTCCCAGGAGACAGTCTCTTCTCCGGGACCACCGCGTACATGGTGCAGGCTTTCCTGAGAGAGGGCAGCTTCGGACAGGTTTTGAGATGCACAAGGTACCACGACATGAAAACTGTGGCCATCAAAATGATGAGGCAGAGCTTGTATGCCAACATTGCAAACCAGGAGGTGGCTGCACTGATTAAACTCAAATCCCTGGACCCAGACAAATGCAACCTCGTCCAGTGGTACCAGGCTTTCACAGACAGGGGACACATTTGCCTAGAATTTGAGCACCTGGATAAAAATCTGTCTGATTTCATGATGGAACGGTATCCCCATTATTTCCTACTAGCGGAAATCCGACTCATCGTCCAGCAACTTGCTAATGCGCTCCTTCACTTGAAGGCCGCCGGGATCATTCACGCGGACCTCAAGATGGAAAATGTGATGTTGGTCGACCATCTACGGGAACCATACAGAGTCAAAGTAATCGACTTTGGTCTTGCCCTTGAGGCCTCGGCTGCCATGGTAGGCTCACACATCCAAACCCGCCCATACCGGTCTCCAGAAATTATTTTGGGCCTCCCATTCACCGAGGCCATAGATGTGTGGTCTCTGGGCTGCATAGGTGCTACAATGTACCTCGGCACTCTTCTTTACCCTTGCATGAGTGAATATGACATGATGAGGTTCATTGTGGAGACTCACGGTCAGCCGCCGGACACCATGCTCAATGCCGGATATAAAAGTAGCCTATATTTCCAGAAATACATTAACTCCACCTCCACGTTCTGGAAACTCAAAACACCAGAGCAGATCTTCAGGGAGCTGGGGATTCAGGCAATGGAGACCAGGACGCTACGGTTCCATTCTCTGGACGAACTCCTGTATGTCTGGTGCTTCTGGGCAGTAAGTGATGCAGCTGCAGCTACAGAGACAAATAAGAGAGTGGCATTCGTGGATCTACTGAAGGGAATGCTTCAGCTGGAAGCCACCAAACGGTTAACACCCCAGGAGGTCTTGGAGCATCCTTTCATGAGTTTTGAGTTTTTACAGAATGGACAAAGTCCTGGCATCTGAAGATGGGCAAGCCATGTCTGGGTGATCGCAGCAGGCACCGTCCAGAACCGCTAACCTCGACGCCACCAGGAGGGCAGCATGGACCAGCCCCACCACAGAAACTCAAATCCCTTCGTGCAGATCTGAGAAAAAATGTACATGGTGTGCCAAGAGTGCGGACATATGGGGTCAGTGAGTGGGTAGGATGGTGTCAGAGTGTGGATATGTGGCTGCAGAAGCCAGACTCGGGGCTGGATCGTGTTCAGGACTCTAGTGTCGGGCTTTAGTATAACAGAACGGTATCCTGTGGATGTATTTTTTGTGGCCAAATATGTCTGGCCGTGTGAACTTGATTGAGAACACAGCCGTCTGTTTACACGTGTGTTTTCCTGAGCAGTCGCCCATTTGACAATAACGGTGCTTTCTACTTTTAGTCAGAAGTTAGAATTTCTGAGTTAGAGTTTCTGAGTACGCTCCAACTCAGAAAAACCCTAACACAGGATTGCAAAATGGCTGCCTTTTGCCCCCATAATAAAAACACTTTGCTACTTTTACTATTAATTGCACTTCAGCCTTGTTTGTTTCAACTTAATTCAGTCGTACACAGTCTTTCTCAGCGGACTACTGTTATAGATTAAAATTACTTACAGTGACTTCCCAGCAGGAACATGGTCAACTTAGAAGTGATGTCACTTCCAGGTCTGAGATAAATAGGAAGTAACCATAGCTACTGGAGCCATTAAATTCAAAATTTAACTTTATTGGTGCCACAACTTTTGACCTTTGTGAAAATATCTGCAGACTCCTTCTGCCTCCTCTCCTCTGACTTTTTCATTTTAAACAGCAGCATTTTCCCTGTCAGCACGCTGGTTTTCTATTTCAGCCGTTGCAGAAAGTGCTATTACATTCATCCGCTATTACAGTTACTGAGAAGGTGACAGACTGAAAGACGATGCCGTCTTTAACCTTCTTCATTTGTCGGTATACACAACAGCCTGACCAAAACCCAGTCAGATTAACTGGCTTAATTTCTATTTATGGAAGCAATTAAACAACACTTAAGAGGATCAGTGCACCTAATACATCCTCTAACTGAGCCTGTGAATTTGCACAGCTTTTTTACAACACCTCTGGAAAGTTTACTAACGTCTCTGTCTACCCTACGCTATAACCAGTTAGGGACGGGTTTAGGGCCCCAACAAGTGCTTTTTTATTTTTATTTTCAAAATTAATCAATTGGATATTTGGTCTATAAAATGCTTTTCCTAAACTTTTGAATGATGAACTTCTCAAATGTCGTGTTTTTGTCCAAAAACCAAAGAAACGAGACAATATTCACATTTAATGATCTGAAAAGTCAGAAACCTTGTTTTAATTAATTTAACAAAAGCACTCAGAGAATGAATCAATCAACAAAATAGTTAGAAATTCATTTAGTATTCAATTAATGATCAATTAACCATTGAAGCCCCACTGCGTTTGTCACAATACTATATTAGCACAGATTCCTTACTGTTTAATTATAAGCATCTACACAAAAATAAATTAATAAATACGGCTAAAACGATATAGCTTAAAATGAACCAACCAATGATCTGATTATAAAAACAGTTACACTAAAGAGTCCCAAATCTCATGGCAACCCGGTGGCCATTTTGAATGTAGGACTAAGAACAGTTCACCTGTTCAAACAAGTGTGACATCACGCGCTCAAATCTCATCCAGTCTGTCACCACAGAAGCACGGCTGGCTTACATGTGGATTAAACTGTATGAATCAATATAAGGTGGTGAGATTATATTAGGGATTACATACAGTAGAATGATATAGTAATGTTGTTATGCAGACGAGTATGCGATGTGTAAGCAGAAAGCAGTCAAACCAGGGGGGGGTTTTTTTGTCCACCTTTGAAAATGTGAACACACCTTTTCAGAGGTGTGTTCACGTGTTTCAGAGGTGTGGTCACATGTTTTTTTCTGTGTGCTCACCTTGGTCTGTGTTGCTGTGGTCCGGCGTTTCCGCCCCTCCTCCTGCTGCTGCTGCCGTAGCCGTGGTCGTCAGGCCTCCCGACGCTTCGCTCAGCGGGTCACTTCGGTTGACGCTCTCCCTGGAGCCGAAGCGTACACGGGCGGCGGAGCGCGAGCTGATGTCCGGCGACGTGTCGGACAGCCCCGGGAGGTCCTCGGCCTTGGTGGGCGTAACCGTGAAGCGCACCGATGCCATGGCGACTAACTTGGACAAGTGTTAGCAGGAATGAAAGAGGGTGGTGGGAGAAGAAAGATCGCTGGGGCGGGGGGGTCAGGGACTAGCTAGCTGGGTTGTGCTGACCTGAGCTAAGCTAGGCTGGACTAGGCTATCTCCCAGGTGATGCTGAGGTAACGGCGGCGCCCACAATTTGTCCTTTTAGAGCTGTAAGTCTCCATTGAAGCACACTAGTCGTGTACCTGCAGGCATGAAAAAGAAAATGTACCCGTTTCTGTGTCCACAACAGTCAGATTTAGTAAGAAAAGTAATATAGATTAATTTGTTTATGATAAACGTGCAATTGTGAATTTACAAACAGCCATCTAAATCAAACTGAAATAGTGCTTTTCCCTCTACAATTATGTCTTAAATGCTACAAATGAGGACTTAAGCTTGTGATTAGAGTCACAGAGTTAAAATCAGATGTTTCCTTACGTAAATGCAGCTAAAATATGTCCTGCTATGGGCGGCACACGTGACAGGAAGAGAAAGACATGGTGGGAAAGAAGAGGCAGCAAGGGAGAGGAAGGGAGGGACAGAGTGAAAAACAATAAAAGCAGAAGTTAGGTCATGCGGCAGAGGAACACACACTCTAGCAACAAGCAATAACTGTATTTATACATTACTCTGTCAAATTTTGTCCCGATAAACGTCAAAATGACGACATCCACAAATGGTTTTCGTACACAGACGATTAACCTCATTTTTGCTGTGAAAAGTGAACTTTGACCCTGGATTACTCTAAACGTACACAGTAAAAGTACTTGATATTAATGCATGAAGCACAAGAAGTAGGTCCAATAAAACTGAAAGCATAAAACTACTAATTATTTTCATAAAAATAAAATAAGACAAGATTTTCCTTTATTCCACCCACACAGGAATATCTACAGTGTTAGAGCAGCCAAAATCCTAACAAGGTAGAAGTAGAAGGAAAATAGAAATAAGGAAATATGAGTATTAATCTATGGAAATATGAGTATTAATAAATATATGCAACCAAATGTGCAACACAGACAATATAAAAAATAGCTCCACTATATAAATTTTACTGATGTTTTATTTGACATAAATATTTTACATTTAATCACAACGATAATATAGAATTGTTTTGACATATAATTTAACATGTTTCCGTTGTGACTTTCACGTTGTGGTTTTTGCATTCAGGTTGAGTCTTCAAGGCCACCATAGTTAAATATCTTCTTGACAAACTGATTTGCTGTTTGGTTCAAATATGTAAAAACAATATGGGGGGGGGATGTCAAAATGACAAAATCCCTCAAATGTTCCGACCAGAAACAATTAATTAATTAAAATTATTTGATTCATTAAATCAAATGGTAAATAATGGTCTGTGTGTATTGTTCATTCTTTCATTTTCAAATGAATGAAATGTCCAAAATTGATTGGGCTTGAATTTTGATTCTATGTTCAAATTATTTTAATATTTTATGTGTCCAAATTGTGTGATACAGAACACATTTCATGGCATTTTTGTGTACTAACGTTAGAGGTTGACCAATAAGGATTTTTCTATGACCAATACCAATGCTGATGATAAGAAATCATGCAGCATATTTTTTATGACCCAGTCTAATTATAGCAAATGGCGTTTGAGCTGTAACTATTATTTTCATAGTTGATTAATCTGCCGATTATTTTCACAATTAATCGAGTATTTAAAATGTCAGAAAATGTGGAAAAATATTTATTGGTGCTTCCCAAACCTCGAAATCATGGTGTTCTCAAAGTGTTTTGTTTTTAAGTTTGAACAATTTCTTCGTCAAATGGAGCAATGAAACCAGAAAATATTCACATTTAAGAATCAGAAAAAGCTTGTAAAACCAAAATTATCGATAATCAAAATTGTTGACAATTCATTTAGTAATCAATTAATCGTTGCAGCCCCTAAGTGACATACAAAACTACGTCACTTTAATAAACATGAAATGAATAACATGTGCCCCCCCCCTTTCCAATCCACATTTTGTTTCAGCACCATAGTGCAAGAATAAAAAAAATCACAAAGGAGGTTTTCTTTCTAAAAAAAAAAAAAGGCTAATCTGTAATAATCTATCAATTGTTACATAATAAATGGCTGATGCCGATTATTTAAAATGGTCTACCTGCAGTTAAGTTTTTGCGTTTTAAAAAGGCACAGTTGCAGAAACATAGTGAAATAAAACTAATTTAAACTGGCATTTCTCTTTTTATACTTAAATTTTTTCCCAGTGGTATTTGAATTTGAACAGCACAAATGACAAACAGACCATGAATATAGTTGATAACTGACTGATTATACGGTGCAGCCGTGCTGCAGCTCTAGTCCGTGTGTAAATAGTCGAGTGTTTGCGTCTTACAAGTATTCGACATGTTCCTAAAAAAAAAAAACCAACAAAGGCAGGAGCCAACACGCCTCTTCACAACTATAAAATGTCTCCTACACCACAGACTACAGGCCAAGTGTCTGAGGCTTCCCCAGGCCGCAACATGACAGCTTTCCTAATGAAGGAGGTGTAAAACAGTAACGAGCATGAACCACACTGTTGGCATGTGAGCTTGGCATGGTGCAAAGTCAATCTCCTCCAGCGTCCAGGCGAAGACAGTGACAGGACAGGTGGAAACGGCTGAATCTCTGCTTGGCTTAATAATTTAATTATTAAAAGGAGAGCAGTTCTAACCGGTTGTGCCGGTAGCGGCTGGCTGCTTCCGCTCCCTCTGCATGCAGAGGCAGGACACGTGCTCCCGTTTTCTACTGCGGACTGCCTTGCCACGTTCAGAAATGGAGCTGAGGCCCTTAACTCAGTATTTCATGTATTCAAGGCGACTAGGAAACACCCTCGAGAGGTTATTAGTCTAGACAAACTGAATCGCACCTTCAGGCAGTTTGTTTCCACGTAACTCAAGGTATATTTTCTACTGGCAATAAAAAAAAGTTACTCTAAACTAGAAATGGGTATTTAAAGCAAAAATGCTATTTGAATATTCAACGGGATTCATTCCTTTCCTACCGCTTTGTCGTCCACATGAGGGTGACGGGTGAAAGGCGGGCCACACCCTGGACCAATCACCTGTCCATCACAGGGCAAACCTTTGCTGTGTTTGCATGATAGTACAGTTTGCTTTGGTACAGGAATGTAAATAAGATGTTGGTTTGGTGTCAGCAAGACGTCAAGCTTTGCACGAGAATAGCCTGCAGACGTTGAAGAAACACCGGCGAGGGAGTGGCGCTTTCTGTCGCCCAATCAGCCGACTGGGTGGAGCTTGACTACACTGTACCATTTTACTCTGGACCCCCAGGAGAAGGGTGCCAAAGAATGGAACAGTTGGACCTGGTTATTTTGGTATTATTCCTAATGTAAACGCAAAAAAAATAATTTAAAAATATGTACCGTAATGTACCAAAATGAGCCATTCCACTCAGTGTGTCAAACTCAATTATGGAGGGGGCCAACTTAAAAAAAATTGAGGGCCAGACGAGGTCAAATGATATAAAATTCAGAACCATATAGATCAAATAAAGAAAGAAATCAGGAATTAATATTATAGAACATAATATGAATAGAATGCAATGAAATGCCTTTTTTTTTCCATAAAATAAGTTTAAATTATTTACCCATGGAATAGACTCAGAAAGGGCTAAATATCAAAATGTACAGTGTGTACATATCAGTACATTATTGTAGAACAGTGGTAAATATTATGGGGCAAACAATTTATGAATGATCTTCCATTTAAACCTGCTGTATAGTGATACATATAAGTAATGCAACTTCCATCCATCTTCACTGACTTCCTCTGCTGTATTTCACATACAGGCCTGTAGTCACGTGTATCTTAGCCAGTTGTTTGCTGTACTAAATACATTTTTGCTAGCTAAAAAAAGAGGCAGCAAAACATAAACGAGGGGGCTGAGCCACCTTATAACCGCCCTTCTGGTTCCGGCTCTGTGTTCTCAAAGCCTGCATTTAATTACTTTATTTATTTATTTTTTTTACAAGGGAGGTAACTTGATGTATGGTATTAATATGTGTCAGTGGAGCAGCCGGAAAAACATACTATCTTGAGGGCCAAATACAGTTGCATGGCGGGCCGCATGTGGCCCCCGGGCCTCGAGTTTGACACATGTGATCTACAGAGACAAAACAATCATTGGCTCTCACACCTACGGTCAATTCAGCGTCCAATTAGACCGGGTTACAAACCCGGGTCTTTTTTACTGTAAGGCAGCCGTGCTAACCACTACTCCACCATGTGGCCATTCAACTCCTACATCAATACATATCACAGTGTTTCATATTAACTGCAGCTGTTATCACTATGGCCCATGTTATTAATCACCAAGTTAAAAATCGTGTCGCATGTCATTAATCCAGGGCTGCAACGATTAATCAATAGTCATTCAATTCATTGATTATTAATCAATAATCAATGAATCGTCAGTTATTGTGATAATTGATGAATTGGTTCGAGTTTTTTTTTTTTTTTAAATTAAAACAATGATTTTTGATTTTTCAGCTTCTTAAATATGAATATTTTCTGGTTCCTAAATTTAACAAAGAAATCATTACAACTGAATCGAAACAAGACATTCAAGAAACTCACCATCATTGCCAGGTTTGGTTAACATCAACACTTTCTGACACACAAATCGTCGATTAATCGGGAAAATAATTGACAGATTAGTCGATAATTGAAGTAATCGTTCGTCCCGCCGATGCTCGTGCTAGCCGACACTCGCCTCCCCTTCTAAGCCAATTAGGCTGACCATCAGAATTCTGGCTTGAACCGGTCTGAAAACACCACCCGATATTTGTCATTATTCAAGTCCAGTCGCAGTTGGTGTTATTGTGCATTAATGTGAGCAGAATGTTGTTTCAAAACTGATTTTAACCATCGTTTTCGTGACAAAAGCAATGCGGCATCTGGGCTCAAAGTGAAGGCGGAGTGAACGTGTTTCAAACCGGCTGAGGTCGGAAAGGCGCGCGGCTAAATGTGGGACGAACCCGGCGGTTTAATGAGCCCTTTGCGTGGAAAAAGATGGTGATTTCTGGTTGAAATACCCATCGTGGTTGAGTCAAATAGAACCGCAGCAGCTTGTGAAACACTGAGCCATCACTTCCAAGGGTCCAGCGTGTGAGCTGGAGAGGGAGGGAGGGAGGGAGGGGGTTGTGTCGGATGAGGTTAGCCGAAAGCTAACGCTAGCCACGCCGCTGTCAACTCCGCGGAGCTCCGCAGATTATCACACACGCGCGCGCGCTCGCGCAGCGACGCACTCAGACCGCTCAAAATGTGACAATAAAACACCGCGGCCACACGGAGCTCGTACCTGGCTGACGTTAGCGCTGAGACGAGCTTCCTCCCCGCGGTTGTGTTCACTGACATCTGGGAAGACTTGGCTCCGCTCCCGCAGCTTTTGTCGGCACTTTTTTTTGTGTGTGCCTCCAACCGACCCAACACAAAAACACGCGAGCGTGGCCCACTTCGCTTGCCGTAGACTATCCAGCCTGCGCATGCGCAGTGACAGTTACACCCAACCCTTCCAGGGGAATGTAGTCCATGAATGCCTTATATATTATTACTATTACATAAGGGGCTACAACAAATGAATTATTTTCCATAATTTATTAATCACTCAACTATTTTCTCGATTAATCGAGGAAACATCAGAAAATGTTTAAACGTGTCGATCTTTGTATAGTAAACTGATTCAGTTGTGATTCATGTTGAAATTCAGAAAGCTTCTTTTGTTTGAAAAAAAAAATCGATTATTGAAATAGTTAATTTAGTAATTGAATAATAATCTAATACTTTTTGCAGCCCTAATTACATTATCTTATATTATGGTGAAATTTGCAGTTTTACAGTAGCACAGACAAGATAAAATAAAGGCGATAAACTGTAAGTGTGCATGATAAACACCCGTATATATGAAAATGTGCAAATAATGCTAATGCATCTCTTCTTCCTACTTGAGCAAGAGACCTTAGAAAATGTTTTTTACTTCTTACTATGAATATATATTTCAATTTCAGCTGTCTTTTTTATTCGTATTTGTGTCATCTGTAACTTGAGGCTGTTTTAAATGATCTAAACAATGTTAATATGTTACAGGATTTATATGTGGCATAGTGTGTGTTGGGTCTACAGTAGATATATTAATTATATCATTTGCTACATATATTTTGTACTTGTGCTCTTATTTTGCTTTCTGTCTCTTCCTGTTGTGAGTGCAGTTAACATTTATGTCACATTGGATATTTATGTATAAAATCACTTACTGGTGGTTTGTTTTGTTTTTTTACTGTAATTTTCTGCACATACTTGGAATAATGTGGCCGATTTCATGACCTCTGTCCTTTTATTTGCGTAATTTTTATGATTATTGCTCCTTCATTTACTTCCTCTTGATAGAAAAACAGGGACAAACACAAAATAGCATCCATGAGCCTTTTTTTTTTTTTTTTTTTTTTAAATCAGCATGAAAATAAAACTGCAGCCAAAACCTAAAATTACAGCACTTTAAAAAAAAAAAAAAAGATCCTTAACATCAACAACAGCAGAAAACCAATAAATGTAAAGTCCCTTAAGTTTTCCTCCTCTTTTCTTCACAGTCTTCTCTTCATCCCTCCATTTCCTGGTGTGGACCTCCATCCATTCTGCACTCTCTCAGAGGACGGGTCTGGGCCGCTGCGTGAGAAGAAGTCCGAAGCGCTTCTTGATGATGACGCGATGTCGGGAGAACTTGTCGTCCGGGGAGAACCGGGCCGGGTGGGCCGAGCTGGTGGGCTGCCCGTCAGGACTCACCTTCTGCCGGTGGGAAAAACATAAATCACAATGAAACACAATAAAAAATAACAGTTCCGTACCTTTAAAAGAACAAAAAACAAAAAACAAACACAAAAACATGTATTTCAACCCGTCGACCTTCATGTTAAAATAAGTTAAAATGTACTCGAATTACATCATCCAAGGGTTCAACGACCCAGGACTTTCCTAGGAATTAAAAAGATCATATTAAAAATGATGAATCAGGATTAGGATTGTAACTAATTTATTTTTATTTTAATCAAGTACTTGTTTTGGTCGATAAAAAGTCAAGAAAATATTGGCCAGTGTTTGCTGAACCTGGAAATTATGATATTCTCAAATGTCTTGTTTTTGTCCACAAACCAAAATCATTCTATTTTAATGATTTCGTTGTTATATGGAGCAAAGAAACCAGAAAATATTCACATTTAAGAAGCGGGGGAGAAAAAAAAAAAATCAGAACTAATTTTAATTATTGAAAAGGAGCACTCAAACTGGATAATTGATCAAAATAATTAATTTACTAATTGTTTAATCATTGCAGCCCTAAGAAAAGATGTAACAAAAATAGCTTTTTTTGGTCTTGTCATTCATCAGACAACTCAGCTGCAACATTTAACCAATTAATAAATTAATTGACATCTATTTTTCCTTTTTTTTCTTCAGATTCTTCAATGTGAATATTTTACGATTTTACTCCTTATGAAAAAAAATCAATAAAACTGATGATAAATTTTCTTTGTGGACAAAATAAGACATTTTGTGGACATTGATTACTTAAGAGTGTTATTACTGAGTGACTGGTTGTAAAACACTGAAATCACCTATCATCAACTCATCAAGAACATAAACAGCTTAATTATGAAAATAATTAGTTGCAGGCCTCTTTCTCCATCACACACACAAAATATTTTCAATTATTCCCATATCCATCCAACTAGGGCTTTAATCTACGACATCACAGATGATTCACTTTCAGAATTATGTCAGAATTAATTCAGCATTATTAATGCATTAGTAATGTATTTCCAATTTGAAGATTCGACACTGTAAATAAGCAACCCAACAACAAATATGATCAAAAGCGCTAGATTATTTTAGGTCAAAGTGTCTGTAATTTGCAACATGTACATAATAAAATAGATATGGGAGTTTAATAATCATATTAATCACAAAAGCTTTAAAATGTCATGTGCTTGATTCATTAAAACTGGTTTACTTACGCAAATAAACTTATATTTTAGTAAGTGATGTTTTTAATATATATATATATCGCGATAACCCGATTTTTCAAATTTACACTATAAAAATAAACTCTTCTTTTGTTCAGACTAGTTTCCACCCTCGTGCCTCCATTTTTTTCCTGCCCACACTTCGAAAACATACTGGGTCTAAACTCACTTTTGCTTCAGCACCGAATAATCCAACCATAATCCCACGTCGTTGGGCTTAAATGCGACTCCGTGTCGCTAAACGACACAGTTTACGGACGAAATGAACACGACAGTGGACGTAAACACAACGTTACCTTCAGAGTGTAGACTCTGTCCCCGCTCTCGTTCAGGTAATACTGCAGAAACATCGCGATAAAAACACGCCAACTGTTCCCGTGGATCCAAAAAACACGACAAGCGTCGACGATGCTCGGTGTTTATTCTATCGAGGACAAATCGAGGGTCTACTAATCTTTTATTTTTTTATCTCTCCTCAATTCCACGTGTGGCGAAAGTTCCTTCACGCCGTCAACCGGATGTCAAATTAGACTTCCGGTTCGCAAATCACAGCGCTTGGAATGCTGGGAAGTGTAGGATTGAGGCTTTGCTAATCGTTCCGCCGTCTTCTATTATATCTCTGACACTGGTTTCACCGCGGACAAACTATCTGACGTTGAATTTAACCGGAAAAGCCTACGAACCAATGAATCAGGCTGATGTGTGAGGACATCGACATCCGGTTTTCAAAAATAAAAGCCCGACAGTACCGGATTGAAAGCACATTTTTCCAAGGTAAAAGTCCCACAATCCCAACTTTCTAAAATAAAAAAATATATATATAAAAATCTCTTTTTATATGATTGTAATACAAAAATGTTTTATAAGTTCTGGAAAAAAAAGGATAAAGTTGTGCTCAGAACATCTATGACTATTAGCATTCTGGGAATGAGACACTTTTACTGTACATTTTCAGAGAAATTTCTAATAAAAGTGTCACATTAGCCCTTTTTAAAATCAAAAACATTCTCAAACTTTGACATACAATAGAAAACATTTTCCACAAATTCTGGAAAAGACTGATAAAGGTGTGCTCTGTGACTGCTAGCATAGTGGAACTTGGACTATTTTCATACCCGATTAATTGTTTGGTCCATAAAACATCTGAAATAATCAATTTTAATGATTTGTTGATTAGACACCAGAACATATTCATATTTAAGATTTAAATAATAATAATAATATAAATCAAATTAAATATCAAAATACTTGACTAATTTTGTGATTGATTTATTGCTCCAGTCCTACTATGTAGTGTTTTAAAATAAAATTAAAGTGTGAATAAAACAAAACAGGAACATATTATTAGACATATTTTTGGTATCTTAAAATGTACAGTAGATGAGAATTAGTGAAAAACTATGGAGGCATGATACTGAAACAATGGAAGAGTTAAAAAAATTCACAGTTTAATTTGTTCATAAATATAAAAACCATTTTCTCACAAAAAACATACAAACTTGAATCAGTGAACAGCTTTGTTTTGCACATTCCCTCATCCCATTTAAAAAAAAAAACAAAACAAAAAAACAGAAATAATTTTAATATACACACTGACATTTTATAAATAAGACACATTGTGGATTTTAAATTGCACCAATTACAAAACAAGGTCATTATATTAAAAACAAATTTGGAAAATTAAATTTTTTAAGTTTTAGACTAAATTATAACACAGTATTTTTTTAAAAAAAAAATATATATATATATATATATATATATATATATATATATATATATATATATACACACATCCACCAAACTTTAAAAATACAATCTTTTTGGTCGTTCAAACTGTTCTGGAATTGCACTCGCAAATATAAAGCTCATTAAAAAAAAAGGCACCTGGAGAAAAACGTTCACTCAAACTTTTTGTTGTGGTGCAGAGATCTGTTGCTGTTGTGCATGTTTCCATTATTGTTTACAGCCTTCCCATTGGCCAGCAGGCGAGACTCCGCCTCCTGTGGCTGCAGGTATTCGTTCAGTAGCCTCTGATAGGTCGGGTGGGTCGTCAACACTCGCAGCAGATTTTCTGACCAAACATAAATGTTCAGTAAAGTCTCAGTTGCACTTTTTTTAATTTAATACATCCATCATCCAATCACATTTTATATAACACTTTAAAATAAAAAAAAATTGGATTTGTTCAAGTCATGTTGAAAAGTCGAAACGACCAATTTTTGTGTTTAAAAAAGTAAACAAAAAAAATTACAAAATTAGGCTTAAGTGCATTTTTTCACTATTTCATGTTTTTGCTTTCTCATATTTGGCTTTTTTATCTAATGTTTGACTTTTCATCTCAATCTTTTTTATCGTCTTTTTATCGAATATTACCTCTTATATTTTTTGATTTTTAATATCAATTTCACATTTTTCTTTTAAACCTTGTATCTCACATTTTCACCTTTTACTCTCACCATTTTTGCCTAACCTCACATCAGACTCGCATTTTAATCTCAAATTATTTGTTTTTTAAAAGGGAGAAGCCGAAAGAAGCAGAATCTCGTATCAATGCCTGTAAATCTCACAAGTCATCTAGTTTTTACATCGTATTTTTCCCATTTACTGGGGAAACTGATTCCGTTTCGTACATACTGTACAATAATGTGTATGTAAATTTTCGGAAAAACAACCAATAACCACCCAACTAATCTGGAGTATAGAGTCCACATTATACTGCAGATTATGTTGTTTCCACAACAAAGTGTCTACAAAGTCATTTATTCCAACATGACAACCCAATTGTTGAATTTGTTGAAAATCCACTTGGGTTTTCCACTAAACGTTCTCATTAGTTTAGCGATTCATTCAACAGGAAGTTGATGTTTCAGACACAAAAAAAAACAAAAAACAGGTAAAGTAAAAATTAATGTGTTCACCTTCAGTGACTGATCCCCCACTGGACGTCTCCTTGTGCAGCTCGGCAGTGCTGTGCTGTGGAAAACCCAACAGCGCCCCCATGAGGTCCGACAACTCATCTGCACTTAGGCTTCCCGCGGCCTCCCTGTCAAACATCTGCAACGGGGAAAAGAAACAATCGGAAACAGGAATAAAAATAAGATGTATGGAAACGGTTCCTCGTCCTCGAGTTTTTTAACTGTCAACTCAGTGGGTCTCCTTCAAGTCAAACAAAGTTCTCTTTTATTGAAGGAAAAGCAGCAGGACTCACGGTGAAAGCAGCGTGGAGCAGGGATTTGAAGCAGAAGAGTCCCGAGAGAGCGGCGACGCTCAGGTAAAACACCCTGATGTCCACCGTTTCATCCTGGAAAAGAAAACACAAAACAGTAGCGCCAGTGCAGGCAAAAGGAACCAACTTAATACCAACATAATTTAGTCCCAGCAACTGTTGACGATATGTCGAGACTGTGCCAGGATTTCCACATTTTTTTCCCCTTAAAAACTGTGGGAAGAATCAAAGAAAAGGAAAGGTTTCACTGGCAAACAATGGCTTCATTCACTCTAAATAAAGGCATAAATGTGAATAAATGTTTTTAATGACAGGTATAAAGGGTTTAGAGTCACTGGACCGACAGAAATGAACAGTCTCTTAAAAACGAAGGGACATTTGTCCAGCCGTTTATCACATAACTGTCCAGCGGTTTTGCTCGACGGGCTTCAAACTTGGCAGGAGACTTGAATTCAGATCCGACTTTAGCGACGTCCGGAGGAAAACTGAGAGAGACACGACCTTTGACCTGCAGCACCATGGCAGTGAATGTTATTTGTTAAAAGAACGCGCCAACCCTCAATTACAGCTCGTTTGTTTCCTCTCAAAATATCAGAAAATGGTGGAAAATGCTCATAAATCTTCCCTCAAATGGCGACAGTCAACAATTTTCTGATAAAAAACAAAGCTGGAACCTTTAAATAACTGTTTAAATTACTAATCAAATTGAACCAGCCAGACTGTGAGTCAAACTCAGCAGACGGCGCCCTCTGCGGGACGTTTGTGTGAAGACGACGAGGCGGAAGAACGGTGGCGTACCTTTGAGTAGAGGCCGCAGAGCCTGACGGCCGTCTGTCTGTCCGTCAGTCCAAGCAGAGACGCCAGCTCGTCTGCGCTGACCTTTGACCCGGGAGCTCTGGACTGACACACGTCCGTCATCCGCTGCAGAGCCGACTCGACCTCCGACGACCCCAGACTGAGAGAGGGAGAGAAAAGGGGGGAGAAAGATGAGAGAATGAAAGTAAGAGAGGGAAAGAAACTTTGAAAATGGGGTAAAAGAAAGAAAGAAAGAAAGAAAGAAAGAAAGAAAGAAAGAAAGAAAGAAAGAAAGAAAGAAAGAAAGACAAAAGAAGAAATAAATAAGGGGAAAAGACAGAAAGGGGAAAAATAGTGAAAAAGAAAGAGATGGGTAATGAAAGTGAGAAAAGGAGGGGAAAAATGAGAGAGAAATAAGAAAAGGAATGGAAAGTAAAAGAGGGAAAGATAAGACACAGAGGAGATAGATCCATGAAAAACATTTTAAAATGGGAAAATAAAAGAAAGAATGATAGAGAAAGAGGGAAAAGAAAAGAGAAAATAAGAAATAAGGGAAAGTAAGATATAATGAAATTGAGAAAAGGGGAAAAATAAGATAAAGGGAGAAATAATCAGAAGAAAAAGTGAAAAAAAAGACAAAATAAAAAGGGGAAGAGGGAAAGAAAGGGAGGAATAGACAGGAAAGAATGAGCGAGAGAGAGACGGCAATAGAAAAGAAAAAAGAAAGGAAAGGAGAGATAAAGAATGAAAAGGGGGAAAGAAACAAGAGAAAAATAGAAAAGGGGTAAAAGTAAAAGGAGGGAAAGAAAAAGCAAGGAGAAAGGAAATCTACGGAGGAAGCGAGAGGAAGAAGGAGAGAGCGACACAGAAAAAGACAGAAATAAAGAGACAGAGAAAGAGAACTTTAAATATAAAAACCAAACAGCAGGGGGAGTATGTCAACAAGCGCACTCACCCGTCCATGTGCAGCAGTGACAGAGTCTTCCTGGCAGGAGATTCCACCGGCAGAGAGACTCCGCCCACTTTGCTGACGGGGACTCCGCCCTCCATCACAAAGTCCGTGGCGGGGACGCCGAGTTCTCTGGAACGGCACGAAAACGACACGTTAACACAAAGCGCGGAGTCTGCGGTGTGGCGTCTCCACGGTAACGCGCCGCTACAAACTTTAAAAACGCAGAGACATGAACAGAGTACACTGATTTAGATTTTAGGTCTTTAATCAGTGAATATTTTTCTACCCTAAAAGTCGCGTAATAATAATAATAAAAAGTCGTACTTGGCCATGAGTTTCTGGACGTTGTCTGCGAACAGAGCCGGGTTTTTCTTCTCCTCCTCTGAAGGCTGGTAAACCGGCAGGAACTGAAGAAAAGACAGTGGAAAGTCACACCCTTCCCTGATGTACGGTGGCCTGGTAGTGCAAAGTGTGAAACACTTTTACAAATCCCGAAAATAGTTCACAAAAGCCACGGTCCTTACGGAAAGGAAATATTTAAAAACAAAGATGAAAAACACATGTTCAATTCACAAAATAAATTTCACATTTCAGCATTTGGTACAGTCCCATTCTGTAAGGACTGTGGCTTTTGTAAATGTGTTTTTTGATTTGTAAAAATTAGCATTTTGTAAATTGGTTTAAACTTTTGTAAATTTGTTTTTTAATTTGTAAAAATTAACATTTTGCAAATTGGTTTCAACTTTTGTAAATTTGTTTTTTGATTTGTAAAAATTAGCATTTTGTAAATTGGTTTCAACTTTTATAAATTTGTTTTTTGATTGTAAAAATTAGCATTTTGTAAATTGGTTTCAACTTTTGTAAATTTGTTTTTTAATTTGTAAAAATTAACATTTTGCAAATTGGTTTCAACTTTTGTAAATTTGTTTTTTAATTTGTAAAAATTAACATTTTGCAAATTGGTTTCAACTTTTGTAAATTTGTTTTTTTGATTTGTAAAAATTAGCATTTTGCAAATTGGTTTAAACTTTTGTAAATTTGTTTTTTGATTGTAAAAATTAGCATTTTGTAAATTGGTTTCAACTTTTGTAAATTTGTTTTTTGATTTGTAAAAATTAGCATTTTGTAAATTGGTTTCAACTTTTGTAAATTTGTTTTTGATTGTAAAAATTAGCATTTTGTAAATTGGTTTAAACTTTTGTAAATTTGTTTTTTAATTCGTAAAAATTAACATTTTGCAAATTGGTTTCAACTTTTGTAAATTTGTTTTTTGATTGTAAAAATTAGCATTTTGTAAATTGGTTTCAACTTTTGTAAATTTGTTTTGCGATTTGTAAAAATTAGCATTTTGTAAATTGGTTTCAACTTTTGTAAATTTGTTTTTTGATTGTAAAAATTAGCATTTTGCAAATTGGTTTCAACTTTTTGTAAACATCCCACAATCAATCATGAAGACAACTTTAAGGTTAAAAACAAAAGATCTGTTATAACGAGAAATGGCTCCAATTTTTCTCTGCCCTGTGATTTACCTCAACCGTCATGTTGGTGTAGAGCTGCGACGTCGTGTGCCACAGCGCCTCATACCTGTCGGACAAAGAAGTGACATAAGATTTTAGGCAACAACGTTTACAGTCATTTCAGTTTTGATAAAGTTTGCGTTTAACATCAGATGCTGCTTGTGGAAACGACACTGTCGTACAATAATAATGCGTAAAAATGGTTTTGGACAAAAATATTAGTGACAATTTTTAAACTTCTACTGTACGTGAAACTAAAGAATATAAGGACGACTCCACAGACCAACTTCACTTGTTTTGGACTCAAATAATTTGATACAAAACAAAGTTGTTGCGCGTCCACTTCACATTAATCACATTTGGTTTTGACCGATCTGCTAAACACTCAGTTTTACACATTTTAAACATGGCTAAAAACAAATAATCATGATAAGGGTTGCACAAATTCCCATGTAAAGTTTCCAATTTGCAATATTTCCAATATTCCCCGACTTAAGTTCCCAATTTCATGGAAAGTTTCTGAAAAGTTAGTGGGGGAATTTTCCGCCCCTTTGCAACCTTAATCATACATGTGATGTATATACCGTTAATTGGTAATTTTTACGTAATCGCTTTTCATAGATTTGCTTAAACCCCTATAGTATGAAAGTTATTTTTCTTCTTCTTTTTTTGACATGCAATTTTGATTCAAGTTGCGATCAAACCTTTTAAGTCGGTCTTCAGAATAACAATTACAGTCTCTAGCATTAGCACATAAAATGCTGTCAAGCTTGACGATATTATCAGCACAATATTATATCGGCAGAGGCTTTAAAATATATTATTGCATGTACCCTAACCCTAACCCATGAGTAGACATTATATTAATTTCACTACAATACGAGACAAGATGACATCTGCAGTTTGGTGCAGTGAAAAAAACATATCGCACTCACAACTTATATCAGCTATCGACAAAAAAAGTCCAATATCATGTGTCCTTAATTATTTTCATGTCAATTAGTTGTTGGGTCCATTTTTTCTTTTCAAACCTCTAAATTATCTAGTTGTTTTGTCCACAAACTTAAATTTTACAATGTTAATGTTTTCCTTTGTACATGGAGCAAATTAAACCAGAAAATATTCACATTTAAGAAGCTGAAAAATAAGAAAAACTCTTTTAAATCATTATCCGAATGGTTGGCACTTAATTAGTAACTGATTTATTGCTGCAGTCGCTCAAAATATTATCATTATCTAATATACTAAACTGCATTGTTTCTACAACTTGAACTATTTTGATAATCATTCGTTATTTTTTCCAACAATTAAAACAATTTAAGATTGTTTTTTTTACTTCAAACTATTACTCAACAAAATATTTGACACATTCATCATCATTAGTTTCAGCCCGAGATGAGAACTCAACGACGGGAATCGTCTCCAACATTCTTGTACTGCATTTTTTCCCCAAACTGACACAGAAGAAAAACCACTAAAACTGCAGCCGTTGAGCTTTGACAGTTGCAGTTTCAACACGAAAACCATTCGCCGCCGAGCTCTGGACATGATTAACCATTAAAAACCATCCAAACAAATAAATCTGCCTCACAGCAGGAAGTGTCATACATGATACGAGGTTACGTCACAACTGTCGCGATGTGTCGGGATCGTGAGCGCGCGAGTCAACTTGACACTCGTGTTGAAATCCAGTACTTAAACTCTGACACAGTGACTTTTCTTTGACAAGAAAAGAAAGAAGAAAAAAAAAAAAAACTCACCAGGCTGTTCCTTTGTACGTCCATCGAACAGTGTCCTGAGGAAGTGTCGTAAGAAGCAAAACACAAACACACCGTGGTCAAACAGGGAACACAATAAATACAAGCGTTCACATTCCTCTGTTAACACGCCCCGACTGTCAGTCACTGAGTAAACGCCGATGCACCGGCGTCTCCGCCGTTTGTAATGGAAGCAAGACGAGGCGTGAAAGTGGAGGACCAAAAAACCAGGACGGAAAACTGTCCACTGTGTAAAATTTACATGAAATGACTCATTTTGCAGAAACTGAGGATAAAAATAAAGTGCACAATCGCTTGAATTAAAGAATTGCGGTTCACTACCTCAGAACTAGAAGCCATTTTATACCGACATATTTTTATAGTAGCCCACAAATGGAAACTTTTTTTTTTTTAATTTTGAGTTTTGTTACGTAGCTAACTTACAACTCCAGTAATGTCGCTAAATTTTACACACATTGGGGGAAAAAAAAAAAAAAACAGACCACTGCAAAATGATCAGTTTCTCTTATTTTACAGTGTGTTTGAGAAAAACAAACACTTTTTTTGTTTTATTCTACAAACTAGTGACAACATTTCTACCAAATTCCAAATATAAATACTGTCATTTAGAGCATTTATTTGTAGAAAATGACAAATGGTCAAAATATCAAAAAAGATGTGATGTTTTCAGAGCTAGAATAGTGCAAAGAAAACAAGTTCATACTTATTTTTAGACAACTAAATGAAAATTTGGTGGAAAAACCCTGATTTTTTTTTTTTTAATCCCAGCTTTCATGCGTCTCGGCGTGCTCTCTATAGCTTTAACCAAATCACAGAATCAGTAGCTGGTGAAGAAGAATGAGGTGTGTTTGTGTTGTAATGCAACACACTGAATTTTTGCAGCGGCCTCTCAATGTTATCCACAGCTGTATTTACACAAATAACCTCACAGACTGTAACTTTAATGACTTTGACTTCTTATTTTAAACAGCTAAATTTTTACCTATGGGGGGGAATTTGAAAAAATTAAAAATGATGACACTTTTTTTTGTGTCCGATTGCCAATATCACAAACTCAAATATCTATGACACCGACGCCAGTCATTTTAGACCTTGAAACCATGAAGCGGTTAACACAACATTTGTGCCGACTCATTTCAAAAAGACATGAATCTCCAACTGTGTAACAAAGGCACACAACACGACTCGGCCCGAATGTTGATTTTTACACTTTTACAGTCCGTCTGTGCAAAGTGAAACATGCTATTTTATTGGATCTTACATTTTTATCTGTCCAAAATATCCGATCCAGTGATTTTGACCAGAATCGGAGCGAGACTGAAACCAAGTTCTGAATTTGAAAATTGATTTAAAAAAAAAAAAAGATTCTTATCCTAAAATTATATATTTTTTGAGCAGTGTTAGCAACATGTTAGCAAGCTAGCTCAGCTAGAAGGTAGCATGTTAGCATTTTTTTTTGGGATTAGCTTGCGTTCACATTGTCTTTTTCCAAATATGAAAAGCTACCTAAATCTGGCAAAACACTTTACTCAAAGTAGACCATTAAAATTAGCAACTCTATGGACTGAATCAATTTTGAATGGAAATACTGAAAGTTACTTTGAACCAAAAAAATTTTTTTTTATTGAATCGTGACCCAAGGAATCAGATTCACATTGTTGAAGACTGAACCACAATGCCAAATTACAATAATTAAAAATAATGCTGTTTAAAAATTATGTTTCACATCATGTAAAAATTCACACACACATCATTGTGCATTCTTAGTGAGGACATAATGACATAATGCACAACTAAAGGTCTAATCCTAACCTTTAACCTAAACATAACATAAACCTAATCCTAATCTTAACCCTGGAAAAAAGCTATTTAAAGTTGTGAGGACCAGACATTTTATTGATGCACAACCTCATCGATCATAGACTCTGGTCATGTTTTGTGTTTTACACATTTGCAAAAAATATGTAAATGTATATTACTTTTTAACGTGTGGGATGAAAAGGTTGTTTTAATTTCTTCTGTTAATTTTCTTTTATTTAAGTTGAATTAAAAACTGTAACCACGAGCTGATACACTAATGTTCACAGCCACAATATGGCAGATAGTGATGCTAATATGCGTTTGTTTTTGTTGTCTTTATATTGTCTTTAATCCCGTCACAGTGTCACTGAACTTTCGCAAATTCAAATCACTCAGATTTTACGAGATAACCATCAAACTACTTTCACCCATAAACATAAACAGCAGAGGATATAAAAGATCAGCAGATTAACATCAGTGTCTGTAAAGTGATGTCAGTCAACGCAGCTGATAAATCTGTGCCGTATCGCCATTTATTTAAACGGAATTTTACACTTTAAAAACCTTCTGTAAAACACCTGCTGCTTTTTAACTTCGATCATGTGGAGTTTTATTTTAATTACACGTGATTAAAAATTAAAAGGTTTAATTTATTGGTGTGAATAAAATCGGGGGGGGGAAACACTTTTAAAAAAACGGGTGTTTTTGTAAAATTCTCGTTTAACGCTCGTCGCGTGTCATCAGTCAGTGAATTCGTGTTGCATGAGCAGGTTCGTGTGTCACTCACCAGTTTGTTGGGGTAACGCAGCAGAACAGGTTGGACGGGGACTCCAGCAAGGAAGGCACCTGATGAATGAATGAATGAATGAATGACAAGAAAGAAAAAAAAAAGAAGAGTAAGGGTCAAAGGAGGGAACTAAAAGAGAAAAACAGAAGCTCTGCAGAAAGAAAAGAGCAAATTATTCGGGATCACGTCAGACATTTCCCGAAATCCAACTGCAAAACAAACGCAGGATTATTAAGTGAGTCAAAAATTAACATTTCCACTGTTTTCTGTTCGACTGGATTCCAATACTTGAAATGCGATATCTGCTGTTACCAATAGTAGAGCTCAAGTCGTAGTCACTGTCGCAGATAACTTTAAAATCTACACCTGCTAAAGTCTATGATATCGTAAGAATATTTTTGCAACATTATTTCATGGTTCAACAGTCTTTTCTGACTGGAAACTGAAGTTTGTGTCACTTTTAAACACTGCTCACTCCCCCCCCCCCACACCAAACTCCATAGAGAAAACCATCAATTTAAAGATCACAGCACACAGGAATAGTTGATCCACTGCTGCCCCCATCGGTGTGTTCAAATGCGTTCTTTTGACTCCGGGCGTTTGAAATCCTTTGTCCAGATTTACTTCGGTGACACAACGTGACCACACGAGGCAGCGGTGGACGAGCAGCTCCTGTGTCCCCCGTGAGCTAAAAATGCTAATTTTCTCTATGGGCTTTGGTGCGGGAGAGAAAACAGTTTACGGACTTCGAATTTCCAGTCAGAAAAGGTCGACAAACAGGAAAGATAAAGTGGTAAACATGTTCTAAAAGATACTGTAGACTTGTGCATATAAAGGTAAAGTGGCTAAAATCTGTTTCTCTTTGCATTTAATTTCAGGAATAAAAATGTAAACCCAGACGTCAAATACTCACCAGGCTTGAATTTGATTAGAGCTCGTCCGTTCGTCGTGGTTCCTTCAGGAAACATCAGCATCTGAAGAAGAAATAAGACACATGACTTGAGTTAAAGTGGCCAAAACAATGTTTTCCATTCCAATTTGTGCTCTTGCACCGTTGTTGCATCAGTGACAACAGACATTCCTCTGTTAGTAGTAGTTGTCAGATACGTAAACCAGACTCGTGCCAAAAAGGAAGACTATTCCTCAATCTAAAATAATCTTTTGCCAACAGTGATTTCCAGATTGGCATCTTTAATCTGGGACTGAACTAGGGAAGCTTTTACTTGATTCTCAGAGGGCGAAAAAAAAGCCAATAATGCTCAACTTCTGACTGAAACTATTGAAATAATACTTAATTGTCCAATCACACGATCAAAATTGAAAGATGAAACAATACAAACATTTGCAAATTCTCCCAAACCTATTCTCGTGTGTGCGGACCCTATAACCGATGAACTCAAAGTAATAATAATAATAATAATACATTCTATTTAACAGCATCAGGTAACACAAACACAGCGAACATAAGACAGGAGGGGAAATGAAAAGTAAAATCAGGGGGAATAGGCTAATCTGAACAGGTGAGTTTTGAGTCTGGATTTGAGTGTTGGTAAGGAGTCAATATTGCATATTAAAATGCAAAGCAGGAGCATAATGTTTCTTTCACGGACGTTTGCGGCAAATTTCGGTGCTAAAACTGTTAAATTGTCAACATGACAGACAATAAAGACATAACATCAGGCCGTGGATAAAAAGCTCTGACCTGTGGCCAGTAGCCATTAGAGGTCAGCCTCTCTGTGACCTGCGTCACGGCCTTTTTCCTCGACTCGGGATCTTTCCTGCTCACCAGCACCGACTGGTTGAACTCCAGCAAAGCTGTGGGGGGGAAGAAAGAAAAAAAGGAAAAAGAATTATAACCAGGACCAGGAGGAGAACGGCCAAGCGACTGAAACAGGAAGTAGCAGCGCTGATAAGACGCTGGAGGACTGAGTCACTTGTTTACGTTTGAACTGCCTCGCATACTATCTTTTACACTGGATAATATGAATCATGATTTGGGTGATTTTCTGTCTGCTGAGGAAGCGATGAAAGAAAAAGATTTAAAAAAAATAAAAAAATAAATAAAAAATAGCCCACAAAAATAAATGCTTTGTTACATGGAGCAAAGAAACAGGAAAACAATTCACATTTGAGAAGCTGAAAAATCAGATTTTTTAAAAAAAAACTGACAGATTTAATGGACTGAAAATCTATCAGACTTGCAACTCTACCTTTCGCAACAAAATCAATAATATCTGGGATTAGTGAACCGAGGGATGAGAATAAAGGAACATGCGCAGAGTGTTTATGCCAGTTTGAGTCCACTTGAACATAAACATAACGCAATTTTTTTTAAATTTCTAATACCATCATTTTTGCTGTGTTAATTCCATTTTGTCCAATTTCAATTGGACTAACATGTTTGCGAGTATTTATTTTTTTTTTAAGTCTGGTTTCTATTTAAATTAGAAATCAGCCTGTTCGGCCACGTGTTGTGTTCCCACCAACGTTAGTTTGAACGATTTCTTTGTTACAGAGCCAAATCTATACACATTCCCACTGATCACAAACACATTTAAAACGTGTTTTTAAACCACTTTTAGCCAAGTAATAAGCGATACATCCACAAACTGATGTTTACATATTTCACATACAGTAAGTTTCCTCATAGACTTTCATACAAACCAGTCAAGTCGCCCTCTGATGGCCATTTAAGAGAATACAGGTTCAGGCACTTCAGCGTTGGCTTTACAGTGAATAATGCGTGTTTGTTCTTGTATTTGTTGCCTCTTTGAGACCTTAGGAATAAACGCTGTCCTCGTCAGGACCAGTATAGTTCTTATGGAGACCAAAACCTGGTCCTAATGAGGCAGAACCTCATTTCTTCTATTAGAACTGTGGTTATGTCTTAATGAATGGAAGAAGAAGAAGACCAGTGTGTGTTTCGAATCGTAGCTGCTCACCTCCAATGACCGGCAGGCTTTTATTCTCCGACCGCGACACCACCGTGGCGAGCTGCGTCGGACACAGAACCAACATGTCCAGAAAGCTGCTGTGCGGCGCGACCACCAGCACCGGCGCCTCCTTCAGATCGGCCCTGCGGCCTTTGACCTTCACCCATGGGAAGCCCAGGGAGAAGAAGACACCCCTGCTCAGCAACAGGATCATGGGATGGAAGAGCCAGCGGCGCCAGCCCGTGACGGGCTGCGAGCGCTCCTCCTCGGACAGGCCGGCCAGCCGTAGCCGGGCCAGGGGCCACATGATGAGGAAGAAGATGGCCGCCAGCGTGACGCGCAGAGGGAAGAGGACGCTGCCCAGGATGATGCCCTGCAGGTCAACGGCAACAGTCAACAATTCATCCTGTAAATACACTTTCAACTCCATTTACGTTGAATGGATAAGTGTGATTCAGTACACATTTTAAAAAGGGACATTTCAAGGTTGTTTTTTTTTGGAAGTGCAGGTCTCCATCTGTGTCCCATTTACCAGCAGAGACACAAGAAAAGACAATACAATATTTAAAAGATTATTAATACCTCATAGTATCGCTGTGAGACAGATGTTTCTGGCTGAAAACCAAATTTCTCTCCCGCACCAAAGTCCATAGAGAAAATCAGTGATTTTAGCTCACAGGGACACAGGAGCTGCTGGTCTACTGCCGCCTCGTGTGGTCACTTTTTGTCACCGGAGGAAAATCTGAACAAAGAATTTCAAACACCGGAGTCACAAAATAACACATTAGAACTGACCGACGGAGGCAGCAGTGGATCAACAACTCCTGTTTCCTGTGATCATTGATCCTGGTATAAAATCACAGATTTTCTCTATGGACTTTGGTGCGGAAGAGCAATCGGTTCACAAACCTGAGTTTGCTGTTGGAAAAGTCTGTCTAACAGCGAGATTAAAGCGTGAACATACTCTTACATACATACCTCGCGCTGTAACTCTCTGGTGCAGATAAATATTCAAACACTTGAGCTGACACACACTTTATGAGGCGAACGTTTTGTTAGCTCATACAACCTCACGACACAAAAGCTGAACGACAAGTTTGACGCACACACACACACACACACACGCTGTAGAAATATTTTAATGAACATGATTTTCCACCCAAACGTCCAGCGTGGAAACATTTCTGCGTTACGTTGTTATCAGCCCTCCTGTTATGACCCTGGTCGGGTTTGCTTAGACTCTGTAGTCACAAATATGAAAGACTCTTTGTTTTTCCCCTGCAGGAAATACCAGCGGTATGAAAAGCTGCAGAGAACAGGAAAGGATACTTTTTTTTTTTTTTTACGACATAACCTTTAAGAAAGGGGACACTTTTCATTTTTAATCCACAAATTAGGAGATTATTTGATCGTTTGTTTATCGTTGGAAAAAAATAATGTATTCACTGGATAAAATTTGCGTTAATAACGAAGTGTCAACTTTGACGCGTTAAGCTAGCGGCCATTTAATTGTATGTTGTTCATGGATTGTAAGCAAACAAAAGAAAACTTGTTAATGAACACAAAAAACTCTTTAAAACTAACAGTTATTTTTATAAATGATTAATCTGTTGATCATTTTCTTGATTAATCAATTAGTTTGGTGCAAAAAAATTTTCACACTTGTTTCTAAAACCTCGGAATGGCCGCATTCACCAATGTCTTAATGTCTCAAATTCATTGTTCGGATGATTTCTTTGTTATTTGAAGAAAATATTCACATTTGAGGAGCTGAAAAATTGGAAAACACTCAAAATGGGGGCGAGTCAGTTATTAAAATAGTTGATGATTGACCTGGAAATGCCTTGTTTCACGGAATCTAAAAGTACAGAATCTAAAACATCTTCAGAAATAGACCGAATTTATGAGCGGTAAGAACACAAAAGGTTGTAGATTATAAAAACAAACGCTTGCACGCAAGTGAATTTACGTTAAAAATTGCAAGTCTGAAGCAAAAAATCTTGGGTCTTAAAAACAGGACGACAGCCCATGGCGAACGTCCAGCTGAAGAATGTTTGGAAAAAAGAAAAAGATGGGAGGACCAATCACCTAAACATATTCAAAAAAAAAACAGAGCTAAAAGACAAATCTGACTGCAAAAAAATGAGTATTTTACTAAAATGCTGAGTGTAAAAGAGGGCGTGACATCAAAAAGTTACTGTGGATAAAAGTTCCTGCAGCCAAATAAAGGCGTGTCTCGTGTTTGCTTGCTGTCACTATTATGCAACTTTTTCTTCATATGGTCACCAATTTATTTATTTACTTATTTTTACACTTTTCAATTGAGTATTACAGGCCATACAAGATATTTTCCTTTGCCAGATATATTTTTTTTAAAACTATACACTTAACAGACTAAAGATTAGGTTTTGATAAAACAGGTTTGCAATGATCGATTATACTTGTGGATGATTAACGTGCCGATTATGTGACTGAATAATCTGCCACACCTGACGTCTACTAACAGCCCATTATTGTCCAAATATTGTACAATGCACTTAGTTTACAGGCTACATAAAATACTGGAAATTCTCAAATTTGAGGAGGCTGGAACCAGATTTTTTTTCCCCCCCAGATTTTATTCAAAAACTAACACGTTTGCAGGCTTAATTTTGCCGTTCTGCCCTACATCCCTGTCTCAACGACATTACGACATCATGTTTGGAGGGTGTGAGTCAGTTTTGATCAGTCACAGTCCAATTACTGCCCGATGAGTTTCAGGTGGCAGATTTTGGGGGTCGTACCGAGTCAAATAAGACTCCTTTTGGGCCTTAACTAAAGCTTTTTTTTTTTTTTAAATAATAGTGTCAATTCTTTATATTAGCGCTTGAATATCTGCTACCACACATTACTTAATGTCCCATCTGTGGTTTTGGCACAACATTAATGAAATACCGTGCGTGTCTGACGTTGTACTTCTTTTCCATTGTTTGAATTTTGAATCAGCCACATTTATGCTGAATTTGATTCCAGTTATCCATTTTTTTGTATTAATATTTTTCTTTAGACAAAGGAATGACAAAAATTAAAACAAATGGGTTAAATTATTTAAAATGTCAAAGTGGTACAAGGAAGTTAAAGCCCGTCCAAATATAAGTTTGAGACTCATACTATACTGTACTACTGTAACTAAAAAGCTAATTGGGTTAATTCAAAAGTTAATTCAAAAAAAGGCTTGTTAAGTGAAGCAGTTAGTACAAGTTGATTGGTTTGTGACAAAATTTTCAAGTTTAGTGTATTTACTTTTACGCGGCACACAGAATTGTGACTAAATATACTATAAATATAATAAACTGTAAAAACTTCGCAGAAAAGTTAAGACTAGTTAAATAAGTGAAGTAGATGCTTTTAGTGGATTGTTTGAGAGTCATTATTCAAATTTAGACTGTTTACACAGAACACAGCATTGAAATTATATATATATATAAAAAAGGCAAAGATGGGACACAAATGAGACGTGTCCTGTTCTGTGGTGGCCCACACATCACCTGTAGCACCATTCAAATTCATGTAAATCACATCATTTGCCAGCTTCTGACCTCCACGGCCATTTTCAGCCACTCTTTTCGGTACAGGTTTCAAATTTGACCGTTACCCTGATCCTCTGCGCCGTGGTCAGCGTCACCTCGTGGATGAACGGGTGCGGGTAGTCGTGCTCCTCCATGACGACGACGGCGGCGACGACCTCACCTGAAAGTACGTATTTTTTTAAAAAAAAAATTAAAATAAAAACCAGTGTGAAATAGTTTTAGTTGAGGAAACGCTTCTTGAACGGCGACGCCGTCCCTGTGTTCACACTGCCGCGTTTTGTGTTTTTAGTTTTAAAAAAAGGAGAGAAGCGTTTCAGTGCCTCGTGGCGTTTAGTTACTTAAATCAAAAAAAAAGAGCGTAGCGTAAAAACAATAGAGAATAAACCACTGCGAACTAAAAACAAACTCCCCACATGGCGACACACACACACACACACTAAAACAGAGGAGACACTCAACTATCCTTTCCTTTTTTGCATCCTCCTGCCACGCCCCCCTTACCTCCTCGCGGCCCCGCCCACCACGTGCCACTCTCGGCCGAGTCCGGCGAGAAAAACCGGTCCCTGAAACTCGCCTAAAAAAAAACAAAATATTTGGACGTAATTGTTAAACTCCACTTTCACAGTTTGATGCTCAACTTTAGGAGGAGAAATTCTGTTCACAAGCTGCAGATTTTCCCCTTGACTTTGATCTTTTCCAACCATTCATTTCATACGCTTTTGATCTGTGCTAACCATGCTAACATTTGTCACAGTCGTCCCCAGTTTGTTGTTTTAATTAGCCAGGGTTACTCGAAATAGCGTCGTCCGCGGCGCACGTTTTTTAACACATAACCACATGCAGACGTGCGCTTGCCGTAAAGTTTTGCGGCAGAAGTCGACAACTGACTGCTAAGAGCAGACACAAATAAATACATTTTTTAAATAATAATAATAATAATAATTAGGTTTTAAAGGTCCAGTGAGTAAGATTTAGTGACATCTAATGGTGAGACTGCAGACAAGCGAAACAAGTAGCTACGGTGGCCTTTATGAGCCAGGAAGAATATCGCACTTAATTGTTTGCGTAGCAACTGTCCTGCTATGAAAAAGCTAATCGCGACACTCTAGCTAGCAAAAATGGCCGCACAAAATGGCGACCTCGGTACAAGGCTAATTCAAATGCTACGGAAGCCAAGTGATTTTTTTTATTTTATTGTAATGCAATTATACACTTTTTTTTTCTTTTTTTTTTAGCATTTATATACAGACATTTTCTTAATTTAAAACATAATCATAAAGATTTGAAACAGAATTTTGAAATTTTCCTCATTCATCTTGATACTACATAGACAAAAACATATATATATACACACATATGTATGTACATGAGTAGATACATATACATATGTGTACTATACTGAGAGGATATATATGGTACATACACACATGTATACATGTGTGTGCGTGTATACACGTGTGAGTGTATGTATCCACTCATGTACATGTATATACTATGTATGTTTATATCCGTATATATGAGTGGATATACACAGTATGTGGGTATGTATATATACACACACACACACACACATATATATATATAGTACATATACACACATATATAAATACATGTTTATGAGTGGATATATAGAGTATAATTACTTTTTATTATTTGATAATAGTAAGTTTCTCCAGAAACTCCTAAATTCTGTTATGCTGATTAAAACAAGTATATAACAACAAACATATATATATATATATATATATACACACAAATTATCATTGTGCACTCTGGTAAAAACATGTTTGATTAAATTCAATTCTATTCACTGAATTTAACAACACATACATTTTCAAAAATTTGGACTTTTAATTAAGATTAGAAACATTTCAAACTGCAACAAATACTTGAGGTCATTTATTCAACTTTTCTGGAGACACTCACATGAGATATTTCCCATTGGTCTTTTTTTTACCCACGTGACTTCCTGTTGACACAAAGGAAGCGCTTGTAGATATTGTCTCCATCTGTCAAAAAAAGTTAAATTTAGAAGTGAAGTTCAGTTTAAACGGTCTAAAAAGCGTACAGGGGAATGAAACGGCCACAGGGTTGGTGTAAAACGATGCCATATTTTCAGGGATTTTCAGCCGCGTTTCATCCACCTTTGACACCACTTTATTGCCAAAACTAGAACAAAAGCTGTGTTAACTCTCTGCCGTTTAACCTCTGCTCTACCCGGGTGCCTTTGTTCTGTGAGCTGGGTGTTTCTGCAGAAACCAAAACCAAGATACAACGCACACACCCACGCCCTCAAGTGAGCAAGTGACTGGAAGCTGCCGCGACACCCTTTCTTTAACAATTCCATGAAGAAAACCCTTAACATTGGGATTCATTTATGTCAAATATTTAAAATTTTCTTTGCCATTGTTACGAGGGAAAATATTTATATTATGAATCCACACTCGTTTATCCTGTCATTCTTTATGAAGCAGTAAAAAAAAAAAAAAAAATGTTGTGTGTTTTGATTTCACTACTTTTACTCCATTTTTGCATCTTTGTAGTGATATTTCACGTAAAGCTAAGCTACTTTTAACTTGTAAAAAGATGCCCCTTCACTCAGTTAGTTTGTGGAATATTCTTTATTTTAAAATTGTGGACTCCCTACAAGGCAAAGGCAAGTTTATTTTGTACAGTACAATATTTTATACACTGGTTATTCAGTGTTCTTTATAGGGAATGAAAGACGCAGAGGGACACATTTAAAAAAAAAAGAGACTTGTAACGAAGGTTCACGATTAAAAGCAGATTAAAATAACAGCAAAAACAACGGGATCAAATTCTTATAATTAAAAAAAAAAATAATGAAACATTTAAAAGAATTCTGAAAGATCAAAACAGTGACAGTGACAGAGTGTCGTAAAAGAGCCGAATGTTTTTATTGAACTCACTGTTGAAACTGGTTGAAGTGGAGGAGATACAGAATGTGGCCAAAAAAAAAAAGGTTTTGTTAATTTAATTTATTTTGTACAGCATATTATTTTACTGAGTAAGTGGTCTTTCAATGTTCTTTGTGAATAAAAAATGTACAATATCAAAATTTAAAAAAAATATTAATTGATAGCAATAACGTAAGAAAACACAAGAACAGTCGGGTGAAATGACTTGTCTATATACCGTTTTATCGCGTACGGCAGTGTCGTAAATGTGTGAATACTCACTATTTCGCTTTACGGCACCGGTTTCGTTCGGCCCGCCGAGAAATACAACGAAAGTTAAAGCTGGCTGTTCGTCTTTATGTGGGTAAATTCGACATTTTCGCGCACTTCAACAGTAGTCAGGATGGCCGAGCGGTCTAAGGCGCTGCGTTCAGGTCGCAGTCTCCCCTGGAGGCGTGGGTTCGAATCCCACTTCTGACAGAAACATTTTCCTATTTAAAAACCTAGGAATTCGCTGGTTCTAATCTCGTAACAGACGGACAATTATGTTGCATTTAGGCAGATTATTATACCTAAACACATATTTTGTTGTCTACTGATTGTATTCCTAAATATTGTGTGTGTGACACACATTTATTTATTTATTTAGAAACAAATACAAAAAACTAAAACGTGAAAAATACACAGTAGTTGGAAATTCTGATTCATTATTCCCAAATTATTACAAAGTATGCAACAGGGAAAGAGTTGAAATCTAAATAAATGATTCCATAAATCTTATGTATTCCTGGAATAATTTGCCTATAAATGGTTTAATTAAAGAATCATTTATTTTAGATTACAGAATAAAAACCATTCTGCTACGTTGAACTCTTTTTTTATTATATTTCACTTTTATTTTAAACGGAAGTCCCTTTTAAACTCACAAAAACAAAAACACATTTACGGACACGTTTGACTTGAGACAATAAGGATTTTTATTTCATAGAACATCTTCATAGAGCAGATCAGTATAAATTAAACAGACCTATAAGTTAAACAGATTAGTAAATTGTAGACTAACAGGCTGAAAATCCTCCATTAAAAAAATGAATGTTGTTTCACCATAATCTGAGAAACAAGAGGAAGGAAAAAAAAAATTGATTTGATGTTGTGTTTGTGTGAAATTCTGCTAATATCGAAGCCTCTGAACTCCATAGAAATCTGTATTTTGTTTAAGAAAACCATCACAAATAATCTCCTGTAGCCACGTTGTGCATGGGATGGAATTGGTACGTTCCGTTTACATCCGAAGTCGGAACTGGGAGTAATGGGGGGGAAAAAAAAAAAAACAGACAGAAAAAAGTATCTCAAGCTAGCCACTGTTAGTAATACCAGTCGCTAACCGTATTAGCATCAAGTGCTCGGATAAAAATTGACCAGTATTATGTTTACGACTGATTTAATGCGAAACAAATAAGACCAAAGTGCAATTAGCAGTAAAAGTTGCTACTGACCAGAGTGGCAGCCATGTCCCTTCTGGGTGGGACTCACCAGAAACACCGCAACAAATGTCAAATGCTTCATTTTATGCTAATCCACAAAAAGGTTATTTGTAACATCAGTGAAAAAAATCATAATACGAAAAAAAAGAAAATCGTTTATATATATATATATTTGCCCCCGCTACTAATGTCAAGGTTTGCGAGGTTGTACCGACTTTCCTCAACTCGGAAAATTCCGACTTCCTACGACAACTGGAACGCACCGTAAAAACGACAGTGGCTTGACGGCAGCCATTTTGAGTGAGAGAAGCACAGGCGGCCGCTGCGTTAAAAGCAGGTGGAAAAATGAACAGTATTGTATATAAACCTCTGGAAATATCTGAATCCTCCACGTCCACGGACGCGTCTCCGCCGTCTTCACAGCACCATCCCTCCGCCCATGAACTCCATCCTCTGTGGACACGCGGCAAAACAAAAAGAACTCATTTAAGTCAACAGGAAAACATACGGAGAGTCCATCGTCAGTTTAATATTTACTTTATTTTGCAGTGCATCAGTTGTTTAATGATTGTATTATTGCACTTTATTTCAGGTACAACAATATAATCTAGAGCTGCAGCTAACGATTATTTTCATGATTAATCTAGTAATCATTTGGCCCGTGTTTTTCCTGAACCTGGAAACGATGATGTTCTCAAATGTCTTGTTTTGTCCACAAACCGACAGGGTTCGGTTTTAATGATTTCTTTGTTATATGGAGCAAAGAAACCAGAAAATATTCACATTTACGAAGCTAAAATTTCTTGAAAACTTTCTTAAAAATAACCATGCAAATGATTAATAAAAAAAAAAATTATGTCATTTATCTTGGTAAATCCAAAGAAAGTGTTATTCATCACAGTCTGAGGGTTTACGTTACATACGAAAAGAAAAAGAAAACAATTCATAAGTGCTTTAGCCTATGCTGCCCTCTGCTGGTCAAAAGGTGAAAAAGCATTGGAAGATGATGCTCAAGTTTTGAGAAACAGTAAAAATCTTTTTTTTTTTAAAGAATGGTTGTAAAAGAGAAAAAAATAGCTATGGCTTAAAATAATTAAAAAGGTCCAGTGTGTAAAATGTGGGTGAAATTCTAGCTCCTGATTGGATGAGATTCACGATGACTTGTCTCTCCATGGGAAGTCCATGTATCACGGGCTAGTCAATGTTAGCAATGCTAGTAAATAGCAACGCCATAAAAACGAAACAGTACTTAGTTTGACCGACTGTTAAACAAATAAAACAGAAGCGCTGTTAACAGTTAAAGTCACGGAGTGTTTTTTTTTGTTTGTTTTTTTGTGTTTTTTACTATTGACGTAAGTGGGAGAAGCCACGTAGGTCAAGGTTTGTGATGTGATGCTCCGACTTCGCAAGTTGAAAATCGTTTCAGTTGAAACTTCCAACTAGAAACTTGGAAATTCCGACTTTGGAAATGCACCCATTACTGTCAGAGCCTTAGTCTGAGCGGCTCAAAACAGTTTAGGTCAGGGAAAAATAGAGCTGTTTAGTGCAGATTTTAGCTTAAGTAGTTCACAGAAAACAGCTTGGACATTTAAAATTTTTGCTTGAAAGTCACAACCATCAGTTTAAAGATTTAAAGACGCATAGCAAATATTTGATATTAGTATTTGACAAAAGCAGGAGAACGTAATCAAACCTGACTGAACTTGTCTGAGCCCCGTGAGAACTGTTGTGACCCTGGGTCACATGTCTGTGTGACTGTCACAACCGGCCCACCACGACTGGATTAAGAGAGGATTAAGAGATTGGGGCCTGGACTATATAAACCTGCTCACTCTTTCCAAACAAATCCTTATGTGATGTCGATAATAGGAGCAGTTGGTTATATTTAAGCTTCATGTGTTAAAGTTATCTCTGAAAGATAAGTTGTTTTTGCTCTTGCGAGAGACTGTTTCTGTTTGTTAGTCAAAGGTAAATAATATTTGCTGCCGTGTTTGGACTAAAATAAAAGGTAGTAGTAGTAGAAGAGATGTCATTTTTGCTTCACCTATCTTTTGTTTTTAATTTAGGAGCTTAGGGAAGTTTTTCCTGTCATTTATTTTCTGTTTGCTGGAGGTAAGATTAGATTGAGAGACATTATTGTTTGTTATTTTGGCATCGCTCTTCTCCGAGGGGAATAAAAATGCTGCAGTGTGTGAAACAGACTTTTGACATTTTTTGGTTTTCTTTGAGAGAGGAGTTGGAAGACACGCACGTTTGCGCTTCTGTCAAAGTGAGGACCTTCATAGAAATAATACATTCCCTAGTCCCTTACCCAAACCCAAACCCAATTCGAACCCTAACCATAAAAACCAGGTCTTAAATATGAAAAAGCCCCTTTAAGGGGTGAAAAAAAGTGAGGACCAGCCAAAATGTCCTCACTTGGTAGGTGTTTATACAATTTTTGGTCCTCACTCTGCAACAAATACAAGAACACACACACACGTTACCCCGGTTCCCCTCGACCAGGGCCGTAACACTAACGCTAACGCGTTCTTCATGATGTGTACCTGAGGTGGTTCTATGAAGGCCAGCCAATCAGACGAGTGCGTCGGGAGCAGACCCATTGACTGACACTTGTAAATGGCCAAGGCGGAGCCCAGCAGGTTCCCGATCAGGTAGACGAGGCCCTGGAGCCACTGCTGACTGGAACTCTCCAACAGTTTGAAAGCTGGGGCACGAGAGCACAGAGGAACCAGTGAGACAAGGGGGGGGGCGCTAACTGGATCAATTCTCCACAGCTTTACCTCCATACCTAAATAATATACTTATGTTGCTTTATCTGGCTGTTAGACAGCATTTTCCAACTGGAAACAGAAGTTTGTAAAGCGCTCACTCGCCCACACCAAAGTCCATTGAGAAAAACAGCGTTTTTAGCTCACGGGGACACAGTAGCTGCAGGTCTGCTGCTGCCCCTTGTGGTACGTTTGTGCCACTGAGGTAAGTCCAAACAAAAGGATTTTGAAGACCAAAGTCACAAAATAACACATTTGAACTGACTGATGGAGGCAGCAGTGGATCAACAACTCCTGTGTGCTGTGATGTAAAAATCGCAGATCTTCTCTATGGACTTTGGTGTGGGAGATCTGGGGGTTTACAACGCGACACAAACTTCAGTTTCCTGTCAGATAAGTGTGTGTGACATTGACAAAAAAAAAAAAAAAAAAAAAAGAGATATCGGAGACTTGAGCTGATGTAGATTAACATATTGTTCACATATTGTTTTCAACATGTGAACGTGCCTATCGTATGCTGCGCTCCATTTACTAAATCTATGGACGAAAATGTCTCCCGAGCTAGCCACTATTAACAACCTCTACACTGTATTTTGCAAACAGCATAGCCACATTTCTACGTAAGAATATTAAACAATATTTTGTGTACGACTGATTTCCTGTGAAACAAAAAAAAGGGTCAAAGGTGTTAAAAGGTAAAAGAAGCGGTGTGTATATGACGGTGGCCACCTTGGAATCGCAACACGCTCCAAGTTTTCGAGTTGGAAACACGAGTTTGACGCTCAACACACTTGAAAAAAAACAAAAAACCACGAAGTAGCTCTTTAATGTGCCTATAAAACAGTATTAAAGAAGTAAACGTGTGTGAACAGTGCACACTCACTGGCTGACATGGACATGAGCGCCTGGATGGGTCTCCAGGCCATCATGCAGACCATCATGATGGGGAAGATGGAGATGGTGTTGCCCGACATGTACATGATGAACAGGTTCATGGGAATCTGCTTCAGGGGCCCGAGGGCCACGTCCCAACACCGCTGCACCACAGAGGGAAGGAGAGAGACCAGTGAGGAAGAGGCACATACCCACTAGCTATCTACTAATGCAACAAATAATCAATTATTGACGAACTACTCCATTATTTACCAAATATTGCAATAATGGATTCATACATCGGAGTGACTTCCTGTGATTTCACATCCTTTAGTGTTAATATGCTGCTTCCATTTGTTCCTCTACGATGGTAAAGTGAAACTCTTTGGCTTTCCACCATTTCATGGCCGCATCAAATAATCAATAGATCAAGAAAATGATAAACAGATTATTTGTGAAGGATTGCAGCCCAATTCTTTCTCAGTCACTGTTTTGAAACAGTAATGTTGGTGAAATTGCCCTTTAACCTCCTGAATTACACGTAGCAAGCGTAGCAAGGTTTTTCCTTACATGCCAGTTTATTAGGTACACCTAAGTAAAGGTGTAGTTTTTGAAGGTGTATGCTTTTATTGAGTAAAATCTAATCAATTTAAATCTTTATGTCCACTTTACTGACATAAGTAAGTGTACCTAATAAAATGACAAAAAAAAATCTACAACAAATTTGACTCAATCACTTAGTTTCTGTGATTTAAATGCTTATTTGAAGGCTATTGTAATACGTTACTCTTTAAAATATCAAATTAATCAAATCAAATACTAATTCAATTCACGACCTAATGAAGGCATGTTCAACAACAAAGAATTGTGGGGGGAAAAAAAGTAGAATTAGGACAAATTCGGAATAAAGTTCCAGTTCTGCTCACCTTCTCCACCAGGTTCTTGTCCGTCTCCTGGATGCTGGTGTCGGGCACGGGTTTCTCCGAGTAGCCGATGGGATACACGACGTCACCCTGGCCTCCCTGACGCTCGCTACGACTCCTGCGGCACAAACACAAAAAAGTAGAGTTTAGCTTTTACTCCTCCATGACTGAGTGACTGTATAAGACTCTTCTGTGGACATGGAAAGTTATTGTTATTTTTTTTTTTATTTATTAAAAAGCACGTACATTTTGCTGCCTTTATTTCAGGCGTTGACATGACAGTGGACATCTGGAGCCACTAAAAACAACATTAGGCTGTGGTTTAGCCTGGATGGACTGAGGCTGCGTCTCAATCCAGGGTCTGCAGCCTTCGTTGGCTGAATTTGGAGGCAGGGAGGCGTTGAAGTGCTCCTCAAAATGTGACCTAAGTTTGCTTCGGTGGAACCTTTGCCAGCCTCACATATCCAGAAATGCATTGCTTGCGGGAAATGTTGGCTTTATTTGTGAAATTTAATCATAGCAATTTAAAAATAACCATTATCTAAAGAGGTAACATACATATCGTGCGCCAAAAAAATTGGCATTTGCTTCTTTCCCCTCACTTTTTTAAATAAAGAATTTCACAAATCTTTTTTTTCTGTGGTCAACTAAGTCGTCATTTATGCCAAAACAGTGAAAACAAGGCTTATGGACATTAATAAAAACACAGATGGCGCTGTTTCACCTCCTGTCACGACACTACGCAATTAATTATAAACAACTTAAAGACAAATTTAAGACAAACAAAGGTGTATATTCAGTTTTACGAGCCGCCGTCAACTCTGGTAAGCTAAAATGCTCGTCACATCAGAGTGGGCGTGGCCTAAAATCCAAACATTTTTGGACAACGAAGACAATGGTGAATTTTGAGAATATTTGATGGGTATCCATTATGCCTCTATTTGGATGACGGACTGTTCAAAATGTTAGGGTACATACACAATCAAATGTTTATGTGCTGTATGTATAATTCTGACGCGTGCCATTATTACGTTCAACTTGTAATAATTGTGGACTAACTGATGTTATGTTGTGTGCTACATGGATGTGATATTTCAATTTTTAATAAAGTATCAATCAATCAATCCACTGGAGCTCAAATCTCTTTACCTGGTGTTTCCTAAACTCAGCTCCAGAGCCCACTTCATCCTCCGGGAGGAGGCGCCGCCGCTGCCGCCGCCTCTCGTTGACAGAGCTCCTCCTCCTCCTCCTTGTCCTCCTGGAGACGCCATAGCAACTGAACTCACTGCTGGACCTCAAAGGCAAAACACACACACCTGAGGAAAAGAAAAGCCGAGGTCAACAGAGGTCACGCTTTTGCGACCTCAAACAAAAAAAAAGTCCACAACGTTGACTCTCTTTAAACTAAAATGGAGAGTCAACTAGAATTTCCCGCGCGTGGCGTTTAATCCGTTGCCTTTGATCGGTGTCAACCATGGTTGCCAATGGTTACCTGTGATGATGTCGCTGAAAACGTCAAAGATGCTGAAAACAATTCATTTCCTAAAAACGGTGTATGAGAAATTCTTGGAAGAAGAAAACCCTTCTTCCAAGAAAATTTGCTTCTCCATTGCAACCCACATATACAACCCTACATCCCTGTTCATTTTAATGGTATAAACATAAAAATAAGTTACAAAATTAAAAAAAAGAGAGAAGAAGAGAGAAGAACAAGAAGTATGTTAAAGAAAACAAAGGTTTAAAACTAATTAAGGTGCATGAGAAAGTGTTCAAATTAGCAATAATCGGATTAAGGCATGTGAAGAATTGGTGGTGTTAAAATTTTACATTATGCATACACTTAATCCGATTAAAACAACAGTGGATTTAACGTAGATGTGAGTTATGGTTAGACCACAATGTATAGCATAATATATAATCTTTTACCAAATCATGTAAAACACGTGTTTTATTCAGAATAAGACTAGTAATAATCTAATTATTTTTAGTCCATGTGAATTATAATCAGACTACGTTCTATGTCACATTATTCTATTTACATGGTACAGTTTGATTGGTACATTTTACACACACCAATAAACAGATTATTAGTCTCTATGTAAACACAGTCAGAATATGCTCCAGATTAAAATTGTTTGGAATATATTAGGCACGTCATCTGAATAATGCTTTAAAGACAACAAATTCAATAAACGGATTACTGGTTCCAGTCGGACTAGGGCTCTGCCAATTTGACTAGGATCAATAAGAGACTAATATAAACCTCATAATCTGAATATCCGGTTAAAACGTATAAATAATCGGTTTACTGGTGTCCGTGTAAACGGATTGGCAGTTTCCTTGTGTTTCACCTTCGCTTCAAACGACGTTTTTTTTTTTTTCACCAAAATCCGAGCGACGCGTTCTAGGACGTCGACGTCACTTTACGTTAAGTTTATAGGTCGAAATACGGCAAAAAACACGCCGCCATTTTCTCCACTTACCTCACACACACATCCACACGGTCGCAGTTCGCCTCCTTGGTCGCTATTTTTGACGAAATGCGATAAAATCTGTTTGGCCGCGTCGAGGAACAGACGAGTGACTCGCTCGCTGGCTCCGCGGCCCGCACTGATGACGCAATCACACTGATGACGCAACCACACTGGCCCGTCTGGCGTCGCGCTCGCCCCCTAGTGGTCTGGAAGAAGAACTCGGTGACGCCTTTGGCTGGATTTTATGACGGAAAAATTAGAAATTACAATGATAAACGCATGTGTTTCACAGTTCATAACGTACATTTTACTAACAAATAAACTAAAAAGTTTTACACAAAGACAAAAATTGTTTAAGTAGCTGATTTATAACAACTTAAAGTCTGCTGAACAACAGTTAACTTATTTATTCACCAATTTACCGTTTAGAAAATGTAATTTTCCTTAAGAAAATGCAGTTGGGAATGGTGAGTAATTTCAAAGTATTATTAAATAACATTCCAAGCCATCACATACGTTTTATACATATACTGCCATCACATACGTTTTATACATATACTGATACATATATTTGTTTTACTATAAATAATTTATACAAAATAAACATCTATACTTAGTGAATATAGAAATAAATTATACCTAATATAATCCATATTATGTGGAGTGATTTTTGAATAATATCTGCACGTGTGCAGATAAGAAAAAGACAAATTGTTCGATTGTCAAATCTTTTATTAACAGGGATATTTTTTCCTATCGCTTCCGCTGTTAAATATGAAACAACCCATCAGCAGTACAAAAGTTTGGTGTGTGCAATCTTTACTGTCAGTTTAAGGCATTTATTTACACGCCGACGTGTAAAGGAAGCAGTGCAAATTGAATAGTAAAAGTGTTTGTGTGTTAGTTTAGTTTTTACTGCAGACACGGTGGCTCCGTACAGTGTGTGTGTGTGTGTGTGTGTGTGTGTGAGCTCTTGATGAAGGCACAGGTAAACTCGGGTATAAATATATCAGCACGGCTCACGAGTGCACAGATCTTTGATTAAAAATAAATTACAACTCATTTGTTCATTTGGCTTCAACAGCTCAGATGTAGTTCTGAGGCTCCGGTCTCTGTTCCTCAGTTTAACCAGCTTCAAGTTGATGAAAAACTGAGCAAAAAAAAAAAAAAAAAAAAAAAAAAGTGTGCAAATTTAACAATGTAACAAACAAAGTTTTTTGACATCTATGGTGTTTTTTTTTTGTTTTTTTTTTTAAACAGAATCTCAGTACAACATTGCTCTTAAATAATCCTGCATACTGTGTGTATTTATCAGAAAATTGGACTTTGTAACATTTAATGTATTTACAAATACATGAGAGGCACAAACTGAGGTTAAGTTCCCCCCGGGTGTAAACAGAACCACAGAAGCTGAATACATTCAGTGTTCACTGGCTTTTTATAAAACAAAAACAAAACCCTATTATCTATTGGTTAACGTGGAAAATGAAAACAGAACCCGAGGACGACGCGAGCGTCTTTGAGAGTCGGTTGTTGTGCATGTGTGTGAATCCACGTCACTTGTAGAGACTGAGTTCTGGACTGTGATACAGACACATGTAGGAGTCGCAGAGCAGGCGGCGGGCGGGCTCGCGTAACGAGGCGGCGTCGACCCGACTCAGCTCCTCCTCCGATAAGCTGAGGTAGCGACCCACCTCGGGACACGCCAACACGCGAGGGATGTTGAAGCCGTTCTGTCCACCTGAATTGAAGCACAGAGAAGATTTTGTTGATGAGTCACGTTTGATTTTGTTCACTGCTAGACTTTTTCCAGCTGGAAACGTGAGTTTGTGAACCGCTCGCGCTCCTGCGCCAAACTCCATGCAGAAAATCAGCGTTTTTAGACTGTGGGGACACAGGAGCTGCGGTCAACTGCTGCCTCGTGTGGTCAGTTTGAGACGGTGAGGTGAATCCGAACAAAGGATGTCAAACACAGAAGTGACAAAATAACATATTTGAACTTAATGATAAAGCTAGCAGTGGATCGACAACTCCTGTGCGCTGTGATGTAAAAATCGCTGATTTTGTCTATGGGCTTTGGTGCAGGAGAGTGAGCGGTTTACAAAGCCACACAAACTTTGATTTCGAAGGGAGAAAAGCCCTTCCAACAGTGAGATGAAGCGGCAAACATATTATTAAAATAACGTAGACTTAAGCTGATGTGGTTTTTATTTAATAAACCTTTTGTCAAGTGGCTTAAATCTGTTATTCATTTTGTTTCCATCTCTGACTGGGACACACACACACACACAAAGTCAGCACCATCAATGTCAGACCCTCCATCCTCACTTATAAAACCCTCAACTACCACTTTAAGTTCTCTCACCTTCTCTGTCTGCCATACTGTCAAAAAACAGCCAGTCAGTGGGGAGGGGCCCGTGTTTGATGAAGCTCACGTAGTGGCTCGTCTCGATGCAGGTCACCGCAAACAGAGACATTCGCTGGCGGGCGCAGTGCAGAGAGCCGGGCCACGGTCCGCCGGGGACGCCAACATTCACTGGACTGTGGGACGTCCGCTTCCTGTGACTGTGGACCTGAAATTCCAACAGTCCCGATAAGTGAGGCAAGAGACAGAAAGAAGAAGACAGACTGTAGACAAGAAGACAGACTGTAGACAAGTAGAAGACAGACTGTAGACCAGAAGGACAGAATGTAGACCAGAAGGACAGAATGTAGACCAGAAGGACAGACTGTAGACCAGAAGAAGACAGACTGTAGACCAGAAGAAGACAGACTGTAGACCAGAAGAAGACAGACTGTAGACCAGAGGAAGACAGACTGTAGACAAGAAGACAGACTGTAGACAAGTAGAAGACAGACTGTAGACCAGAAGGACAGAATGTAGACCAGAAGAAGACAGACTGTAGACCAGAAGAAGACAGACTGTAGACAAGAAGAAGACAGACTGTAGACAAGAAGAAGACAGACTGTAGACCAGAGGAAGACAGACTGTAGACCAGAGGAAGACAGACTGTAGACCAGAAGAAGACAGACTGTAGACCAGAGGAAGACAGACTGTAGACAAGAAGACAGACTGTAGACAAGTAGAAGACAGACTGTAGACCAGAAGGACAGAATGTAGACCAGAAGAAGACAGACTGTAGACCAGAAGAAGACAGACTGTAGACAAGAAGAAGACAGACTGTAGACAAGAAGAAGACAGACTGTAGACCAGAGGAAGACAGACTGTAGACCAGGTTCACCTGTGTGTTGCAGGTGGGACAGTACTGTTTGAGACGACCGGGTGTGATGTCGACGTCTTCGTAACACTGTAGACACTCCCACTCAGCCACAGCCTGACAGATACTGCACTGCCTCAGAGCTGCACGCACACACACACACACACGCACGCACACACACACACACACGCACACACACACGCACACACACACACGCACGCACACACACACACATGCACACACACGCGCACACACGCACACACACACGCACACACAGGACGACAAAAACAAAGCGTAAACAACTACACAGACAAATATTAATGACATCATCTGTACAAAAACCTCAGTAAAAAGGTGGAATTATGTATAAATCATAGACTGTAGGTGTTGGTAGTTGGATGGAAGTATCACTTGACCACTAGGGGGCGATTAATTTGTAAGGAGAGTAAACATTCTCCCTTGGAGTTAACAACTTCAATCAATAGTTTGAGACTAAAAACAGATAATAAAACGTATGAGTTGACTGACAGTTACCGAGTCCTGAGGCGTCAAAACGGGGGATTGATTTAAAAATCGACAGATTGATCGGTTCGTCGCAGCCCGAGTTCAATTACAGCGCCCCCTGTCTTTCACAATTGCTCTGACAATCTATTGTCTGACGGGATTAACTCTGTGTCTTATGTCATTCCCACTTCTGGAATGAAATGAACCGGCTACGTAAAACTTTGCTCACTGTCGTCCAGTAGGTCAGTGATGTCCAGGCTAAGTGTGGGCAAGATGGCGTCAAACATTTTGAAGTCCTTTCCAAACCTGGGCATGAGCAGCAGGAGGCAGGAAGGAGCCTGCAGGTTCAAAAAACACACCATTTTATCAGTAAAAGTAAAATATAGTGACAGTTTTTTTGAATGGAAAGGTTGCATTTTACTCTGAAATCTTCCGTTACCTCGACAAACTTGAGGCCGGCGTGGAGGAAGGACGACTCCAGCAGCGCCTGAACGCTGGCCACTCTCATCCGATTGGACGACGGCGAGGAGAGGGGGATGGGGGAGTGGACGGGGGAGTCCGGTGAAGGTGAGGTGGGAGAGTGGGGGAGTGTCGGAGGGAAGAGCTGGTAGAGGTGACACTGCTGCGGCTGCTGAGTCATCGATCTGACGAAACGAGACGAAGACGAGTATGCGACAAAAGGACAAAAAAAGCAAGCAAACAAACAAAAATGCTGCATCGTCTACATAAAGAAAAACAGCATCGGGCGTGACTCCACCTGATCTTGAGGAGCGGCTCGACTCGGAGGAGCTGGAAAAGCCTGTTGAGGAATTCTTCAGGATCTGATGGAGAGGACAAGAGCAGCGTGTCAACATTCCTCAGTGTAAACACACACTGGTTTCCATGACTTCAGAGGACAATGCATTGATTTACATTAATTTCCTGGAGTCTTACTCTAACCTTAATTACTTCCGCCAAGGTGTTTATGTTTTTTGCCTGCGTTGGTTGGTCTGTTAGCAAAATAACTAAAAAAAAAAAGAAGTTATGGACGGATTTTGTTGAAATTTTCAGGAAAGGTGTGTAATTGAACGAGGAACAGATGATTCGATTTTGGTGGTATGGAAGTTTTTTTTAAAGATTCATCATCATTTGAGACTGGGTCATTTTCAGCATTTGTGTATATAACTCCACAATAAAGTTTATTTGTACAGCACATTTCATGTACAAGTGCTGTACATAAAACATTAAAAAGTGCACCAAAAGGAAAAAAGCTCAAACCAAGGCGAGACAGTTAAGACATAATTAAACAGATAAAATGTAAGAAATAAAAAGTAGTTCAGAGTTTCAGCAGCCCTAATACATTCTGGGATTTTATTTCACAAGTATTAAATCCATTAGCATTAAAGCCGAACGCTGCCTCACCTTGTTTAGTCCTGACCCTGATGACCTGAGGGTTCTGGTTGGTTCATAATGGATCAGGAGATCACAGATGTATTTTGGCCCTAAACCAGAGCTTTATAAAGCAGCAGCAGGATTTTAAACTCTATTCCGCAACAGACAGGAAGCCAGTGCAAAGATTGAAGCACTGATAATTCTGGACTAACTGTAGCTGTTTGATGGACTTTTCAGACAGACCTGCGAGGACAAGCATTACAGTAGTCGAGTCGACTGAAGATGAACGCATGGACAAGATTTTCTAAGTTCTGCCGAGACATAAATTCTTTAATCCTTGATATGTTCTTTAGGTGATAGTAGGCTGACTTCACTACCGTCTTAATGCGGCTGTTAAAGTTCAAGTCTGAGTCCAAAACCACACCCAGATTTCTGGTTTGGCTGAAGGTTTTTAGTGTCACTGCCTGAAGCTGAGTGCCGACTTTTAATCTTTCTTCCTTTTGCTCCAAACACTAATATTTCAGTTTCCTTTTGATTGAACTGAGGAAAATTCTGGTGAATCCACTCTTTAATTTGATCAATACATTTTTATCAATGTCTAAATTGGACTATAGTCTATGTATCTTTGTGAGTCACCTGCATAATTATGATATTTTGTTGTTTTTAATGATTTGAGCCAGTGGGAGCATGTAGATGTTAAACAGCAAAGGGCCCAAAATGGAGCCTTGGGGAACTCCACAGGTTATTTGTGTTCGCTCAGATTTGTAAATCTGAAATTGGCTTGGCGGAGGTTTGCGCTCTCCTGGTGCCTTTCTAGTTTCTAGTGCCTTAACCTTAACTTAACCGTTATCTCAGCCTAACTTTAAAACATGTCTTCACCTTAAAATGGAGCAATTTACATTTAGGGGTACTTGATTTGTGACCCCATAAGGAAGACAAGTCCCCATAATGTGACTGTGTAAACAGATTTATGTCCCAACATAAGGAATACCAAGTACACACACACACACACACACACACACAGATGAGGCTTCAAGACAAGAAAACACACACCTTTCTCCTGATTGGTGAAGCCGGCGTTACTATTCGCAGCCTCCAGCAGTCGCCTCAAAGCCATGGTCTTACTGGCACATACGTAGCCATACCTTAAAAACACAAGAGTAAACAAAATCATTAACATAAAAACACAAAAATAACTGAAAAATACAAATGAATGTTATCCTTTTCTGTCAACAATAAATAGAACAATGACTTTGGTAAGATACAAGACCAACCCAAGAAAAAAAGAAATGATATACAGTGCTTCACAAATGTTTAGCATGGCGTGGCTCAGCTCTACTCGGTTTGGTATCAGGCATGCCGTTTTCCATTACTATAGTACCTCCTCCTTGGCTGTACAAAACTGCTGTGACGTTGTTTTATACGCGGCAAAAACACAAACTAGTGCATGCAGGAAGTACGGCTGAACGGGTTGTGATTGGGCTCACCATCTCCGTCTTTCAGCAGTGCTGTCGCTAAATACACCAGACTCCTCTGCTAAATGTTGAGATTTTAGAAATGTCCTTGTTAAATGTTGGAGATTAACGCATATTTTCAGGATTTTGAAGTCTTTTTAACTGATCTACACTTCAGCATCATTCGGTTTGATTCTTGTGTCGGACGTCGAGCTTGTGACTCTTCCAGTGACGACACTCTCTGACCAATCAGTGGCCGGCAGTCTGTCCACGTCACATTTTAGTATCGGCTAAGCTCGACAGAGCAGCTACTAAAAAAGGACCAGTTTCTATCACTAATGGATAGGCCTTCCCAATGCTCTGCAGCCTGACAGACTTTTTTTTGAATACAAATTCATGAGCACACACACAAATACACACAATTACAGACCTTCGTAAAGGGTTGACGATCTCGCAGCGCAGCAGGTCCTGAGCCTGACCGGAGTCTGGGTCAGACGGCCAGAACAAAACCCAGTCAGCAGAACTACAGCAGGAAAACAGACTGGAGTGGCAGACAGACAGACAGACAGAGAAAGAGACAGGTTATGTAATATCTATTTCCAGAGTTCACACATAAAAAGCCTGGAATCTAAAACCACCATTTATTGTTCACCACAGACAGAAACAACAACAAAACGCTCCTCACTGTCTACGACAGCAAAACTTTCACAACAAACTAGTTATAAAGCCACTACCCTCTGTGTTCACATGCAGCACAAATGAGATGGACGCTGTTGGGACACGCTTTCATTGGGTCTGTTTTTCTGGGCGTTTTCCCATCGCCCATCGAGATGAAACAAGGAAATCTCAGCTTTTAGGAAAGTAGTGAGTGTTTTACAGAGCAAAGAATCAGTCTGACTGGTCTTAGTCCAGTCTGAAATTAGTTTAGAAACCCCATCATCCAACAAACAGGGATCAGTCTACAATTTCAGTCAGACTAACGTGAATCTGAAAAGCCCGTTCTTGGTATACTGACGATATTTGTGTCCTGTTTACGTCAGACTTTTACCTGAACAGCGTGGCGTCCAGGTAGCAAGAGTTCAGATGACCCTGAATGCCTCTCTTCCAGCCGGCGTACAGATCTCTGGCCTCGTCTCCTTCCACAGGAGGCGTGTGCTCCTCCACGCGCTCGCTGCCCCACTCTGCAAACGCTAGCGGACACGGAACAATTGTGTAAATACTGTAACGTCAACATTTAGCTGCAAATACAGCTAATATTCACTGCTAACAATACAAACCATAGAGTCTAGTAGCACTTGATGAGCGTTACTGTGTGGGGATTTGAGATGTTTTGGAAACACAAGTTACACACTGGAGCTTGAAGAATTCTCTTGAGAATTTTGATTACAAAATTCTCCTGAGAAGAAGGAAAAGAGAAACTAGGACTGTCACTTAAAAATAAAGTTTGAATAAATTTATAATGATCTGTAATTCTTTCGAATATATTAGATTAGCTAGCTATTAGTTAGCTATTGGGTGGCAATAGACGGCGAATTACAGGTCGTCATAAATTTTTTTGACTCATTAATTTTAACGAGTTTCCGTTCTTATGGAGAATTTTGCAACAATCACTTAACGCTTTTTTATTTTTATTTTTTAGCTTCTCAGACATGGAACGTGAGACTTAAAGCTGCAGTGTGTAACTTCTGTCGCCAAGACACTGCTAGCATCGCTAACCGTCCCTGGCTTAGCCCCACGACTCGAGGCGAGTCAACAGAGGTTTCATTTTCAAAACTTTCTTATTTCGCTATGCAGCTACCTCGCTGGTGTTTCAGAGAAGTGGGGTTAATCCTTTAACCTAAAGTTCTCTGTCAACATTCGCTTCATTTGTTTGTCAGTTGTGATGTTCATCGCATCACTCCGTGTCTCCACAGACATGAGATCTAAACACAGCTGTACAGAGAAACACAGACCAACACTGTAAACCCATTTGAACCTTCATTTTTATATTTTAAAAGATACACACTTGATGAAAATATTGTGATTTTTATTTATTTATTTATTTTTACCTATAGAGTTGCAGCGCTCCACTTGATTGACAGGCGTCTCAGGTGCGGGGAACCTGGAGTCCCGCCTACAGTTTCTGAGTTTGACAAACAGTCCTTTGTTCGGCGGACAGCGAAAGTGACGTTCGCCGAGGTAACTGCCGTCTGTTCCCGCAGACAGCTCCTGATCCTAACACACACACATTGAGTAGTTGGAAGCAGAGAGAAAATAGCTTAAAAATTAGCACAAACTTCAGTTTTCAGTCTAAAAATGCTGTCGAAACTATTGTAAAAAAATGGTCTGGTGTGGATTTCATTAGCTTAGCCTTCAGTTGAGAGGCTAAAAATCTGTATATTTTACCCATTTGATTAAAATTGTCTTACAGAACTTGTTCTCTTTTATTTATCAAAAATGCCAAAAAAATGAGACTATTAGGAAAACATAAACCTGTTTAGTTTAGCCGATGAAATAAATCTTGAAATAAAACCACATTATTTATTAAAAATCACCAAAACGTACATAAAATTATGTTAAAAAATAATATAGGTTTAATACAGACAACAAATATCGAGTTGTTTTATTGTGACATATTAATTAAATCCTTTTTTTCCCATTGAAATGAGCAGTTAAAAGTGTGGACATACTGTCATTTGACCAAACAAATCAATGTGAGATTAAACTGACGCGTATGTTTCCTATATAACTAACATAAGCCATAAAACAAATCTTTGGTTACCAGCTCGATTCCTGCGACGAGCTCAGAAATCCCGCTGATGCGTCCAATCCAGCAGATGACTCCATAAATGGGCGGGTCGTTGACCTGGACCAGCGAGCCCACCTCCAACTCGCTCTCCAGCGCCGCCTCCCCGTTCTCCCCCGACTCTTCCACGTTATCCGGGGACAGCAGCGAGGGGGCGGAGCCGTGGACGCCGTTGGTGTGTTGCAGCTGCTCCGTGGTTGTGTGCGACGTCGGGCTGAGAGGTTTGGGCGGCGGCAGAGGAGGCACAGGCTTCTGGAGGAGTTTTGGTGGCGGCAGTGGAGGGGGTTTCAGCGGCTGTTTGCCCGGAGGCAACAGGGCGGCCTTGGAGGCGGACGTGGCCGAAGACGTCGGACCGGGTTTGTAGGGGGGCGGGGTTGGTTTCAAAGCGGGTTTAGAGATTTGTTGAGGACTGTGACGGTGGGATTTCGGCTCTGGGGAAAACAGTACATCAAAAATTATGACTTTTATTATGTGTATATGTTTCCTTTTCCTCATTTTCTTTGTATTTTTCTCAAAAAAGAAGAAAAAAAAGGGGAATAAAAACAGTGTAGGTTTTCAATATATTGCAAAAGTTAATTTCCCCAAATAAAAATGTTTTTCTGCTGTGGTTGTACATAAAATATGTTAATATTACATATTATGATGTTGTGGAGTTACATTTAGGGCTGCAACTGTTAAATACTTCATTACTGACTTCTAAATTTACAGAAGAGGATTGGGGCCACATGTGAAAACTTCGTTGCAAATTAAATTCTTATTTTTTATTATTATTATTATTTTCTAAATCTTTAGAATTCTCTTTTGGTTTCTAGTTTTATTTTGTTTCAAAAACTTTGTTTCCCCAATTTTTTTTTGTACTTTAAACATGTTCTATGGTTTGTAATTTTTGAATGATTTTTTGTTTTTTCACAACTTTTTTGTTAGTTTATGGACAAAATTAGACATCTGATTGTACATTTTATAAACAAAATATCCATTAATTGAAAAACAATTGACAGATTTATGGCATAATTAAAGTATTTGTTAGTGTCAACACAAAATTGCAGTTGTTATACCATAAAATTAAAATCTTACAGGGGGGTAGAATAGTTATTCTTCAAGTTTTAAATCTGATTTCTATTATTTTCACTTTCTACGGTTTTGTAGGGCCGCAACTAAGGATTATTTTCATCTGTTGATTATTTTCTTGATCAATCGATTAGTTATATGGTCCATAAAAATGCTGAAAAATGTTTTGTTCCCTAAACCTCAAAATGATGATTTGTCCAAAAATCAAAATTGTTGTTTTAATGATTTCTTTGTTATATAAAAAAATGAAAATATTCAAGAAGAAGCTGAAAAAAAAACAGAAAACATGTTATATTTATTTTAAATTTTAATGCAGATTAACTTAGTAATTATTTAAACAATTAGTTATCGCAGCCCTGCTTTTTGTATTACTTTCTAAGCCTCTCTGAAATATTTTCACAGCTTTGACAAATTAGAAACTTTCAGTACAACACTGAACATTCACAACAAAATTACAACGTTAGGGAAAAGCACAGATAATTTTTTTTTTGTAAGTTTATGTGTTTATTAAAGTTTTTAAAGAATAACATTATGTCAAAGACAAACAAGGTCGGGTTTCGGAAGAAGATTTGAACCTAATAATCTAATAATTACGACAGTACGTATATTATAATATGAAATGTAAGAACAGGGTCACCTGACGCAGAACATATGCTCTGAGCGTGAGGTCATGTGGTGCAGAGAGCTGTCGTACCTGCAGTAACCTTGGTGATTGGCAGTAGTAGTCCATACATGTAAGAAGGAATGTGGCAGAGCTTCTCTCCTCTGTAATGGCCGTCCCAGTTTCCAACAGGAGTGTCCTGCAAAACACACGGACGACAAAAAACACACACCATTAAACTCTTTTACAATCCTGCACCAGTCAACCACTTTAACCCTTTCAGTCCGAAATAAAGTGGTAAAAGCTTTTCCCCACAGGAAAATGTCCGAATAACCACTTTGCCACATTTGAACGATTAAAAACTCATTATGTGTGAAGAGGACAGAAACTCTGCATTTACTTTACAGGGACTTCAAATGGTTTTATAACGCAAATAAACTGCACATAAGTTTTTCTTCCACCAAAATAGGTTACTATTGGAGGGGGGGAAAAAACGCAATTATCACTTTGATTTGCTGACTTCCCTTCACCAGAACCCAAAGAAGCCAGATAACATAGATAACATTCAAATTTAGAACGCTAAAAAAAAAACCACAGAACTCATTTTAATTATTATAAAAACACTCAAACCGACTTACTGAACAACAAAATAGTTGGCAAAAAATTTAATCAACGATAAATAATGTTATATCGGCAGATTCTTGCCGCTATGGTAGCCCCAGTGGACACAGATGTCCTTACTGACCAGCAGAATACCGACGTACATCCCCGACGACGGGCGTCCAGGCAGCAGACCGCAGAATCGCACCTCGCCGCTACCCACATTTTCCTCCAAGGGGAAACACACACGCTGGCCGACAGCGAACTGCGGCGGCGACGGTTGTCGGTTTTGTGCGGTGGCGGGTGCCGACTCTGCCATTCGAGGGACGATGCCAGGAGCCTGAACCTGAGAAGAACTGCTGGACCCCTGCTGGTGGAAGCTGGTGTGATGCCTGTTCTGCTGCTGCTGCTGCTGTTGATGATGATTTGGGCGGCTGTTGTTGCTATGGTGCCCGTTGCTAGGGTGATTACCGCCGCTACGGCGGTGGTCTCGCTCGCGGGCTCGCTCGTGTGAGTCCGGGTCATTTCTGCTGGACCAGTGTCGGGGCCGGATGTCACTGACCGGGAGGAAGAGGGCGCAGGCTTCTGGACAGCTGAAGAGACGCTGACCTTTGTAGGAGCCATTGCTCAGTCCTTTACCTGCTGCTGAACCCTGGGGCAAAGAACAAAGACAACCAATTTAAAGCTGCAGTGCGTAACTTTTGTGGATGTTATTATTCTGCCTCTGTTCATGAACAGAAATGATCTAACATTTTTTTTTTTTCTGCGTCAAGCAAAACTATCAGACCTGACCGAAGGAGTGGTATGGCGCTTTTCAATTATACAGTTCCAGCACGACTCGGCTTGGGACGGCTTGACTCCACTCATTTTGGGGTCAGTAACCATCGGTGCGCGAAACTGCTGTGACATCGTTTTAAATACGTGACACAAACTAGTGAAAGTCAAAGCAGTTGTTTTCTTTGTAGTGAATCATTAGAATCAGTTGATTTCACTGAATGGTTCAGTACTTCCTGCATGAGCGGAGCACAGACTCCATCTGACACAGTCACTGAACTGAAATCCGGCTGAACGGGTTGTGATTGGGCTCACCATCTCCGTCTTTCAGCAGTGCTGTCGCTAAATACACCAGACTCCTCTGTTAAATATTGAGATTTTAGAAATGTCCTTGTTAAATGTTGGAGATTAACGCATGTTTTCAGGATTTTTAAGTCTTTTTAACTGATGTACAGTTTGGCATAGTTCGGCTTGATTCTTGTGTCGGACGTCGCGCTCGTGACCCTTCGAGTGACGACACTCTCTGACCAAACAGTGGCCGGCAGTCTGTCCATGTCACATTTTAGTATCAGCTAAGCTCGACTGGAAACACGGCAGAGCAGGTTTGAGAGAGAGGTAGAAATCACTTTGCTTCTTTGTGTTTTGCTGGTGAAAAAGAATCACGTCCTGTGTGCAGTGCAGGAATGCCCCCGGGCGACATGAGATCGAAACACTGCCACACTGGGAAACAAGGACAGAGTTGTTACCTTGAGTTGTACTCCGAAGCACACTCCACTGCCCCCTCTGGTCAGTGGCCCTACGTATTTAAGCTCCGCCTCTGCTAGCTCGTCCTTTTGGCCGATCTGGACCCACAGGGGGGCGTCGAGGGGCAAAGTCAGCAGGTGTCGCAACTTCTCAGGATCGGCTGTTTCATGCAAAACATCAACAGTAAATAAAAAAATGTTTTAATGTTTAGTCGCACATTTCGGTAACTTTACATTTTGTGACATTTTTGTAACCTAAGTGATGTTTTTTGTAGAATGAAACTACATTTGTAACGTTATGGACACAATCTAAATACAGATTATGGACAAATGGCTCCACCCATTTACATTAAGTGTTGAAAACAAACTTTATTTTAACAGCTACCGAAAAACAGAATAATATGTTATACAATATTTATATTCATTATATTTATATGTTTGTTTTGTTTTTGTGGATTCTACCATTAAATGCGCCAAATTAAATAAAATAAACTTTTCAGATATTTTATTTCTTTTTGCATACTCCTTTAGCTAATTGGGTTTCTAATAAATAAACAACTAAGTATTTTCCCCGTTAGAACAAACACACAGTGACAAAATTCATCATTTTTATCGATTTCTCGGTTATATGCAGCTGAAGAAATCAGAATATGTTCACGTTTGAAAAGCTAAAAACTCGTTTTGATCATTTAAAAAAAATAATCAAACTGATTAACCTATTAAGGTTAATCAGTTTGATAATAGGTTAATCAGTTTGATTGAACATATTCTGATTTCTTCTGCTGCATATATCAGAGAAATTGATAAAAAATTATGAATTTTGTCACTGTGTGTTTGTTCTAATGGGGAAAATACTGTAGTTGTTTTTTTATTAGAAACCCAATAATATGTTACCTTAATAGGTTAGTTGCTGATTAATGTAGTAATCGACTGTTATTTTGATTACAAAACGTAACTATTCTGTTGCTTTCGTCAGTATTTCTAGAACCACAGCAATAATAGATACAAGTGTTTCCTCTTATAACATTACTGCTGAGCAAATACTCATTTACTGCTTTGATAATATCTCCTACCACATTATACTGTGTAGTAACTTAACGCCCACTACTGACCAAGGAGCTTTAGACGAGCCTCCGGGTCAGTTACAGGCTCCAGCAGGCCGGTGAGGTCACCCGGGACTTCCAGCAGGAACTTCCTGTCTATTTTCACCATCACGCCATTGTCTAACACCTGCAGAAAAAGGATGTTGTTTCACCAGGCTCCAACATAACATAAATTTCACATTAAAAGGAGATTAAAGTCAGAGTGAGTAATGACTATTTCCAGCATCATTTAAGACTTTTGCTTTTTTGGCTTGTGCACAAAGATGAGACATTTGAGGACATCATCATTTCCAGGTTGGTGAAACACCGATTCACAACATTTTTCAACATTTTCCGGTATTCTGTGGACCAAACAAGCAAAATAGTCAAACAGACTAATCAATTATGAAAATAATCCTTAGTTGCAGCCCTAGATAAAATTAATCCTGATCTGATATACACATCTGAATTTAACCATCTTAAATTTAAATTACCGCCAAATCTGTAATCTGGATCAGATCTGGATAAAACCTGAACTGACGGTACAGTGTCTGATCCTGCATACATATACCAAATTCCCTTTGGTTTTGGTGACATATTCTATGTATATTTTTAAACTTTTTCCCATTATATATGATAGGGATGTTTTTGAAAATTTGATCATTTCTTTGTGACATTATCAGTAGTAGATTCTTACCAAAGGTTCATGGGAACATCGCAAAATATTCTGACTGAGTGGTCAGAAACTGTAGACAGGAAGTTTCTCACAAAAGGACAAAATTACAGGAGGTAATTATGCATTACATATCGGGTATCGCTCAACTTAATATTGTGTAATTACTAATCGTTCCACCTCTACTAGCTTCTGATACCAATTATCGTTATGAAATGTCAGATAATTTTGATTTTGAAATTTGTAGACAAAAAAGATAAAATATTGAGTAGCAATTGTGTCATATATTGATATGTAATAAATTATGAAAAAAAACATATAGAAAATTATATTCTATTGAATTAGGGCTGAAATAATCGATAACTAAATCGTTTTTCAACATTAAAACAAGTTTTCAAATTTTTCAGCTTCTTAAATGTGATTATTTACAAGTTTCTTATTACAAAAATCACTAAAACTGAATCATTTTGGTTTCATTTGAGACAATCGCCATATCCAGGTTTGGCAAACACTGATCAACAGTTTTCAACAGTTACTGACACTTTATGGACCATGATCATTAATTCATTAATTAAATAATGGATTAATTAAATAATGGACGGATTAATCCATTATGAAGATAAGAGTTAGTTGCAGCCCTAATTAGAACATTTTAAGTTATTAAATTATTGTCTTGTCCTACACACGAATAGAACAGCCTCAAATATGATTGTTGTTGTTGTTGTTTTTAAATATAAAAACAATAAAAATTCCCATGTGCCCAGTGTGATTGCATGAATACGTGAATGAATATCAACATGCAGTTTAAATGTATTATTACCTTGACCCACAGCCAGTCCCCTCTGTTTCTGCTCGCGTCCTGCTCCTGGCACATGAACCCCCGCTGCAGCCGAATGGTACCTTCCAGCTGGTCGTGGACCTTCAGGTCGGTCGAGATCAAAAACATTTTGGAGGGGCGGCGCTTCCTACCTTGGTCGTGTTGCGCTCCTGACATCGTTTTTTTTTCTTTAGCAAAGTCTTTAATTGTTGCTGCTTCACATAGGAGTCAAACCGTCATTTCCCCCTGTAAAATCAAGAAATTAAATCAAAAATTCAAACCACCGAAACGATAAAATGGCCGAACTATCACCTCTAGTGACGGTAACGCCAGGTAACAACAGTGAAGTAACGCTCACTTTTAAACTTTCTTACGCCCGTGTTGCGTCCGTAGAAAGCGACTAAAAACAACACAAACTACCTCGCACAAACAAAACAAGTCACTAACTCCTTTACGAAAAAGCCGGACGCGTTCATTAAAACCGACTTACCGACTCCAAGCGTCAACATTTCCCCTCATTTAAAGAAGCTCCGCTCCAACAACGCACCGCTCTGCCGCGAAGCAGGAAGCACCTTGAGTGACAGCCGCGGCAGCCAATGGCAAGTGAGGAAAGTTCCGCCGGGCAGAGTCCTCAGCCAATCAGAGCGTTTGTGGGCGTTTCTTGTGGTCAGGGAAATTCCACAGATGACAGGACCGCCACTTAACATGCAAATAGGAAACTGGTCCACTTAAATGAGTACACAAAAAAACATAATTAATCCATAATTTTTTAAAAATGTATTTATTAGACTTTAAATAGAAATGAAAAAAAAAAATCCCTTTATTGTCTTCGTCCCACATGCAAACACGTATATTTATACTTAAAAACAGACACACTTTAAAGTAAAAGAAAAACAAACAAAAAAATACCCCTTAAAAACAAAACTAATTATAAAATAAAAGTGCAAATACAAATGTGCATTTCATGGCGCCACACATCATTGTACCAACATGTATATGTGTGTGTGTTTTATTCATTATTAATAGACAGCAATGGACAGGTGTATCTATAACCTTAGCTTTATAGAATAGAGTAATTTCTCCCTCTTTTTGGTCACTTAATTTGAATAATTTCCACTGGATTTGGCAGGTAAAAGCTGTGAAATATAACAGTAAAAATCTTTTCAACACTTTTTTCCCCTCTGCCGTGAATCACCTTGTTATCCATTTCAATTAAATTTAAAGTTGTCAGCCATAGACGGTTGGTAATAAACGAAAAAAAAATTGTTATGAGTTATATGAAAATATTTTTTTTTTAAAGTTTGAATGAACTAATTTAATTTGATAGTTTACTACAGCACAATGAAAAAGAAAAAAATACATAAATTGGTAACGCCTACATTAAGTAAATTCAAACCAAACAAGGAAGAAATTATCGTGTAACTCACCAATTTAAATTTGAATGAACTGAAAAAGGAAAAATGGTTTGTGAAACTTAAAAGATTATTTAAATTTGATGAACCGTTTTCTTTTTTCCAGTGTCATCTTTTAAGTTTGACAAACTGTTTTCTTTTTAGAGTGCAATCTTTTCATTTGGATTAACCGTTTTCTTTTTAGAGTCCAATCTTTTCAATTGGACTAACTGTTTTCTTTTTCCAGTGTAATCTTTTAAGTTTGACAAACTGTTTTCTTTTTAGAGTGCAATCTTTTCAATTGGATTAACCGTTTTCTTTTTAGAGTCCAATCTTTCAATTGGACTAACCATTTTTTCCAGTGTAATCTTTTAAGTTTGACAAACTGTTTTCTTTTTAGAGTGCAATCTTTTCATTTGGATTAACCGTTTTCTTTTTAGAGTGCAATCTTTTCAATTGGACTAACCATTTTTTCCAGTGTAATCTTTTAAGTTTGACAAACTGTTTTCTTTTTAGAGTGCAATCTTTTCAATTGGATTAACCGTTTTCTTTTTAGAGTGCAATCCTTTCAATTGGACTAACTGTTTTCTTTTTCCAGTGTAATCTTTTAAGTTTGACAAACTGTTTTCTTTTAAGAGTGCAATCTTTTCAATTGGACTAACCGTTTTCTTTTTCCAGTGTAATCTTTTAGGTTTGACAAACTGTTTTCTTTTTAGAGTCCAATCTTTTCAATTGGACTAACCATTTTTTCCAGTGTAATCTTTTAAGTTTGACAAACTGTTTTCTTTTTAGAGTGCAATCTTTTCATTTGGATTAACCGTTTTCTTTTTAGAGTGCAATCTTTTCAATTGGACTAACTGTTTTCTTTTTCCAGTGTAATCTTTTAAGTTTGACAAACTGTTTTCTTTTAAGAGTGCAATCTTTTCAATTGGACTAACCGTTTTCTTTTTCCAGTGTAATCTTTTAGGTTTGACAAACTGTTTTCTTTTTAGGGTCCAATCTTTTCAATTGGACTAACCATTTTTTCCAGTGTAATCTTTTAAGTTTGACAAACTGTTTTCTTTTTAGAGTGTAATATTTTCATTTGGATTAACCGTTTTCTTTTTCCAGTGTAATCTTTTAAGTTTGACAAACTGTTTTCTTTTAAGAGTGCAATCTTTTCAATTGGACTAACCGTTTTCTTTTTCCAGTGTAATCTTTTCGGTATGACAAACCGTTTTCCAGTAAAATAACCATACGTACTGAAGTGGATGGCAGATGTGCTTCAGCCATGTGAAGTGTGCGATAAAAGCATCAACAGGTTACACGCTGTCAGAATAAAACACATTTAAATGCAGATATAGTACAAATATTAGAAGTCTCTGTCCTCAGCTGAGGCTTTAGCGTCTTCATTTAACCGGTCGGGATTCTGTTTAGCGTCTCATCCCACAGACAAAAGGCAGCTCCTTGCATTCACATGTGTGGGAGGCCAGGACGAGGCAGGCTCCTGTGCGCGAATCCATTTTCTTTCATTAAAACCACTAGAAAACAAGCGTTTGTAGCTACAGTTCAGAGCCACGTCGGAGCGGCGCCTTTAAATCGCCCTGAAGGTCAGAACTGAGGCGACAACGGTTCCGTGTTGACAAAATAGGTGGTGAGTTGACCTTTGCCCTTGACGTTGACCACTCCTCTGAGGGTGACGCTGAAGCCGACGCTCTCCACCATCTGCGCCGTCTCCCCCGTCACCTGAAAACAAGGGAGAGAGGCAAACTTCTTTATTTTTATTCTCTTTATCCACCTCAGTCACAAACAAAGCAGCACATGCAGCGTCTTTGTTTCTAATTCATTCGTCTCCATTTCTCAGACCTGAATCTTGTCCAACACTCCGGTGCTGTCCATCCTGCTCGCCACGTTCACAGTGTTCCCCCAGATGTCGTACTGAGGTTTATGAGCACCAATAACACCAGCAATCACCGGTCCGTGGTTTACCCCTGTGAAGGAAACGGCAAAGAATTAAAAAAATAAAGTACTTATTCTTAAAAGTGCCTTCTAAAGGCCTTTGGCGACAAGAAACAATTAGACAAATACACTTTAGGACGTCTGTCACAAAGTTTTGATGTTTTGTCATGTCTGATTATTTGATTTTTTTATTTCATTTATTCAACAACTTTTGCTCTGAGTGGTTAGGTTAAAAAAATTAATGCTACATCAAATGAAACTGAATGCTTACTTTGCTGTTTGCACAAAAATAAGTTTTTCAGTGGAACATTAACCTAAAACAACAGTAGACACAGCAAAAGACATTTGACAACACCTAAAAATGATATACTATTAAAAAAAAACCTGTTATATAACAAAATAGTGTCTGTAAAGAATGGTTAAGTTGTGCTGCACATGAAAGTAAGAGAGTAATTGCTGATGAAACTACAATTAAAACATGTCTTTTGACAAACAACCTTGTTTTTAAAACAATAAAAGGCACAAAATTGCTTTGGAAAAATTCCATTGCTGAAGTGAAAGCTCACACTGACCATATAAAAGTGTGCAAAATAAAATCACAAAATCCACATCTGCTGTGCAATGACCTTTACAGGCACGATAACAGACATAATAATGAATTTATGTTTTTATCTTACTTTAAATGGAAAAAAATAATGTTGAACTTGTATATAAATGAGGGTAAAATTAGTGTAAATCATCTGTGAGACAAAAAGTGAGCATTGTAGGATGTATTTTCTTAATTTCATCATGTATTCAGTGACATAATTGTGAATTAAAGATAAAATAATTGGCATAAATAGTAAAAAAAAGTGAAGGTGGTAGTGTGTAAACATGAACCATACACAAACGAATGAAGTACAACAAGAAAAGAGAACATATTTGAATTATTTGCAGTAATTGTACAGGAAAAAAAACAGTATTTAAATGTTGAAAACTCACCGATCCTGAGTTTGAAGCTGTTGAAGGAGTGCGTGTTGATGAGCTCCAGTTTGGCCATGAGAGCGAACGCAAACTCCACCATGGCTCGCACATGACTGTAGGACATCTCCTGTTTCTGCAGGGGGCGCCACAGATCACGTTAACTTTCACTCTCATGAGGACAGATCACACATTTACCTGGATTCAGCTCAGCTCAGCTCAGATCGACAGTTTACGAGGCACTTTTTTTTAAAATTCAGGGCCACAGTAAATGATGCAGATTCTGGACGCCGTGCTGTTTTTTACCTTTATTTCGTCCCCGGGGGGCGAGTGAGTCAGACCCGCGGCTGCCATGTACGTGCTGCCGATGGTTTTGATTTTCTCCACCGATGAGAATTTGGGTTTGGAGAGCAGCTGCGTGCAAGAGGAGCAGGAAGTGAGACAGAGAAAGAGACAAAATGGCCCCGTCCCGGCGTGGGGACGCTGCCGCTGACACCACTTCATCACCGCGTACCTCGTCAAAGTCAGATATGATCTCGTTGAGGAAGCGCAGACACTCCAGTCCATCCCTGTTGGCGCTGCTCTCGCTGTAGAACTCTTTGAACTGCGGCACCGAGGCGAACATCACACACACGCTGTCGTATGACTGGCTGTACAGGTCCTGGAAAAAAAAATAAATAAATGTAAAAAAAGACACCAGGAGACAACATGCATCTGTTAAATTCTGCAGCCATGACTCAGAGAGAGTCAAACCGGTTCAGCTGCGTTCTTGAAAAATGACAAAAACATCATGGCAACACCAAAAATCTTACTTAAAATGTGATTTTTTTTCTAAATACAGTAAGGCAAGGCAAGGCAATTTTATTTATATAGCACATTTCAACATCAAGGTATTTCAAAGTGCTTTACAATAAAAACTGTGCTGTTTTTATTGTAAATAAAAAAAAGTACTGTGCATAAGTCTTAGGCCACCAGCAGCTTTGTTGTTTTTATGTCAGTTTTGTGATCATTCGCGTTTAGATTGAAAAGATGTGACTAAAAGTCAGTCTTCTACTATATGATCAACCTGTCAGTGAGTTGAACTTGTGCAACATGTGTATGTAATGCTCCAACATGTCTGGAGTAAACCAGGTATAATAGACCTTTTTCACAGCAGCTATTTGTTGGCATGAAATAGTAGGAGAAACACAGGTTTGACCAATAACATTAGGGTTCCATTCCAGGTTTTAAAGAGCCATGGTTGTGTTATTGTTCAAGTGGAAATGTAGGTCACTCTAAATATTTGATATTATAGAAGCATTTTTGTTGTTATTTTCAAACTGTGTTTCTCCATATTTTCAGGATGTGTTCCAATCAAGTGATTGAGAAATAATTGTACAGGATGGTCATTATTGCATTGCTAAAACAACAAATCTAATGGTGGCCTAAGACTTATGCACAGTACTGTATACAATTTGTTTTTGGATTTAACGTTCATTTAAAAGTAAACTTTGTGGTTGAGCTGGTGAAAGGATACATAAATATAGCAACAATGAATATTTCATTGTTGTCAGAATGTTTCTATAGCCCAGAGACGCCACAACTGAAACTGAATAGTTTCAAACACTTGTCGTATTGAATTAGGATGAATCCACTACGTATTTTCTGCCTTTCCACTCAAATGATCAATCGCTCGTCGTTTTGTCTGCCTTTACAACTATGATTTACATACAGAATATTACAATTCATGCATTTTTTAATCATAATTTAAGAACCATTTATATCTCATAAAATAAGTCAACACAAACAGTGACATTATATTCAGATTTTTTCTGTGCGTATGCAATTTTGTTTTGTACATTTAAAGAAAATTTAAGCCTGGCGGGCCACATAGAACCCTGTGGCGGGCCAGCTTTGGCCCACGAGCCCCACTTTGGGCAGCCCTGCTATAAAAGTGCTCAGACATTAACTTGAAACTGAAAGTGTCTGGACACTGCGATAATATAGTTTTTTTTTCCTTCTATATTTCTAACCATTTTGTTTTATATGATGTCACAGTTGCGTATATTTTTGTACGTAAACGGGCCAATCAGAACTGCTGCTGGCAAAACGTTTGAAAAGAGAATTGTGTACATGGGCCGTATGATTTCCAGAACATTCTTGGGTCTGAGTTGACGATTTTTGTGCGGAATTCGCACATTTTTAATGTGGGAATGCTGGGAGTTATCTGGAAAATGTCCGGAGTGACCTCTGTAAACATTTGTGCTCTCACAGATATGCAGGTGTGAAAGCATTTTCATCACGCGGATCATTCCAACCATCAGGACGACATCTTTATAGACGTCCATCTTTCATTTCATACAGTTTCACACAAAGTTGGCAGAAAGAAAATACATTTTTGTCAAAACAATGTCGGGGATCTTCTTCTTCGGGTGACAGTAGCTCAGTGTTATAGCGAGTTGCCTTTTAACTTGAAGGTTGTGGGTTTAAGTCCCGGCTCCGCTAGCCTACATGTCAACGTGTCCTTGGGCAAGACGCGCGATGTTCTTGGCCATCAGCGCTGGAAAAGTGCCATATAAGCACAAGACGAGTTGGCGAAATGAGACGAACGTACCTGGTTGCGAACGCATTTGCCCATGAAGAAGGAGGCGACGTGCAGCGGCAGGACGTTCTGGAGGAGGAGCTTGTTGACGTTCTCCATGGTCTCCATCTCCTCTCGCTCCATTTGGAAGCAGCGCTCCAGCAGGAAGTCCACGCGGCAACCGAGCTCGTCCTGAAAGAAGAGGAACGACAAAGAGGGGAAAAAAACGGCGTCTGTATTTGATTCTTCTACGTCCAAACAATGAACGTCTCATCCTTCAGGGATTTCAGGGCCCTACATTTTTTTTTTGCAAAACTATCTTTTCTCATTTTACCTCACCTCGTTTCACCTCATTCATATTTTCTTATCTTATCTCATTACATTTTGCCTTATTCAATCTCTTTCCTCACCTCATTTCATCGAATCTCCTCTCTTATTTCATCTGTCTTTCCTCATTTTCCTTATCTAATTTCAGCTCATCTGTCCTTTCTTACACTATGTCATCTCATTTAACTATCTCATTAGAAACTTATCGTTTCTAATCTCGTCTAAGTGTTTTTCATCTCATTTAATCTCTTTTCACACCTCGTCTGTCTTATCTCATTTTGCCTCATTAAATTAGATCTTGTCTTATTTTTATCTCCTTTAATCTCTTTCCACATTAAATTAAATATAATTTCATTTAATCTCTCGTTCCTTATCCATATCTCATCTGTCTTGTCTCATTTAATCTTAACTCACATAAGATCTTTCCTCATCTCATCAGTATCATTTTATCTAATTTAATTTAATCTATCTCTTATCTTGTCTAAATTTTTTCCTCATATATCCTACCTCATTTCATCTTTCTCATCTCATCCATCATTTCATATCTTATATTGTCTTATATTTTTATCTCTGTTAATCGATTTTTCTTATTAAATTAAAATCTTATTTCATTTAATCTATCTCAGCTCATCTCTCTAGTCTCATTTAATCTCATACACCTTACGTCACATAAGCTCTTTTCTCGCCTCATCTATTTTATCTCATCTACTGTATCTCGTCTCCTTTAATCTAATTTAATCTATCTTTTCTTATCCCGTCTCCTATCTAGTCTCAATTTTTCCTCATATTTCCAGCCTCATTTCAACTCTTTTCTCATCTCATTTATCTCAGTCCATGTCATTTATCTCACCCATCTTGTCTCTTTTAATCTGTCGAATTTAATTTGATCTCACACAATCTCTCTTATCTTACAGCTTATATAATCCCTCTCATGTCGTTGTCGCTCACCTGTCGGGCCAGAATGAGACAGATGATGTAAAAGATGACCAGCCACACGCCGGACATGATGAGCGGCTCCTTTAAAACTCCAGGCCTGTGAAAGAAAACACACACATTCTCCCTTTAAACCTTTATTTATCTCCTTCCATGACAAACAGTAATTGTTCAGACAGACGTGTCTCATGTCTCATGTCTCACTGCTCGCACAGAGACACCTCTTGTCTTGACAAACACACTCCTGGATAAATGATGACGTGCTGAAACCGAAGACGACATTTCCAGTCTGGACGAACAGACGTCAGGTGTCAGACAAAGAGGTTGGACATTTGACACCTGACTGCAGCAGCAGATGAAAAGACAGTGAATGTGGCCGAGGACAAAAGTCTGAACACTTGTGTAGGACACGATGCTATTGCACAAGGCATTACGGTAACGAATATTTATTTTATAAAATAACCAGAAGAAATACATCTATTACATTATTTAATCAAGTCATCTTGTCTTATTTTATCTTATCTTCAATCCAATCCACTTTATATATATATAAATATACGTGTATATATATATATATATATATATGGAGCACATTTAAAAAAAGTGCTGTACAGTGGCATTAAAAAAACATAAAACACAAGTAAAATAAATACATATTTTATCTTATCTTGTTTTATCTTTTATGACTGTATCTTATTTTATTGTATTTAATTTTATCTTTTTTTACTGTATCTTATTTTATCTTATCTGACTATATCTTATTTTGCTCTATCTCATTGGACCTTATCTTATTGGATTTTACTGTATATTATCCTTACAATTCACGTATCTTGTTGTATCACATTTTTTATTGAATTTTATTTTAATATTATTATTATTTTTACTCCTAATCGCTGAGACATTATATACAACACTTCTTTGACCAAAAATGTTACTTTGGAATGACAATGACACTGAAAAAATCGTGCTTTATCTTTAAACGATATGAAAGATATGAATGTAACAATGAATAAATGTTTGTATCTTTGAGTTAAACACAAAGTGTTGTCAATTTAAACGGCTAAATTATCTCAAAACATTGGACTAGCAACCTTCTGATCTTCACGATCAACACCACATCAGAGCCGGTGCAGCGGCCGTTGCAACAGCCGGTGCAGCAGCCGTTGCAGCAGCCGGTGAAGCGGCCGGTACAGCGGCCGGTGCAGCTGCGTCTGCGGCGCCACTCACTTTGTGTTGTTGTTGTACAGCAGGTCCACGAGGCAGAAGGACCTCGGCGCGTAAACGTGGAGGAAGAGCGCCAGATAGACCACCACGGCCAGAGTGAGCAGCAGAGCTTTCAGCAACAAACTGGTCCTGACGAACACGATCACGCCCAGCATGGCCACCAGGCAGCAGTACAGGTAATACTGGGGTTCCACGGAGAGACAAAGAAATGTGAGATTATGTCACGTTAGGTGTCATGTTGATGTTACATTTTACTCTTATTTGGTGATCATTTCGGCTGTGCTACAGCTTGTGGCAGGATTTTTCTTTTTTTGGTGAAATTTAATACATGCATTTTGCACCCTTTGGACACCTTTGTGGCAAAAATGTACACGTGCAAAAAAACTGCTACTAAATCATCATAAGTCGTATACGACTACCAAACGTTCAATCATTATCCATTACACTATTTTATCAAGTCATCTTGTCTTATTTCATCTTATGTTACTGTATCTTATTTTCCAATCCAATCCACTTTATATATAGAGCACATTTAAAAAGAACACAGTTGTCCAAAGTGCTGTACAGTGACATTAAAATACCATAAAACACAAGTAAAATAAATAAAATAAATAAATATTCAAATAAATAAATATCTTGTTTTATCTTTTATGACTGTATCTTATTTTACTATATTTAATTTTATCTTATTTTACCTTGTGTTGTTTTAAATGTCAGTTAAATGTCAGTTTAATTATTTGAATTATGACTTATTTATTACAAAAAAATAATTATTTTCCATATAATAAATAGTGTGTGTGGGGGGGGGGGGCATAGCTGGTTTTTAGAGTCTTTGATATGTCAACAATTAGCAAGAAAATTGATTGATTGCATTATTATTTTTTATGTAGTGCCAGACAATCCATCTGGACACCTTCGTGGCCCAAAAAAGCCTCATTGGCTTCAATTAAAACCACGTTTTCTAATCCCACTACCATTACACTAAATAAACGTGCATTCTCTTATGTCAGCATTTCATTTTGAAGAAAAATAGATTTAATTCTCTGTGCTTTCTCTGGATTCTTATGTGGGGAAAAAAATAAAAATAATTTACCAACATTTCATCGCAGGTTTTAGAATGAGAACCTGTGGAGTGATTCACATTTTTAATCTTTGTTACTGTGATTCAGGGCTGATTTATCTGCGAAAATAAAGGCCTAACTAAATTAATAAACAAACTTGTTGATGACGCCCTGAATTACAACCCTAATGTGTACGAGGCTAACGTGGGTGGCATAATTATCCTGTACACAAAGAAAAGGCCTAAATTTTAAACAAAAGTTACACACAACTGTAATTAAACTAATCACCCATGATTATATTGAAAAATTTGATGAACAGAAAAGGATGTTTTGCTGATTCTGTCTGTTGGATGAAAAATATTTTCATATTTTTCCTTACAGGCACAGTGTAGAGTTTCAAACCCTCCAGTTCAGTCCTGTTGCTGACAGAGGTGCAGTTGTTTCCAGGCAGGAAGAACTGAAAGAAAATTTAAAAGAAAACTGAGGTTAAATGAGGAAAATACAAAGAGAGAAAAAAAAATGCAAGAATTAGAGAATATTAGAGATATTCCATCATGATTTGTGACAATAATTCACCGAATTTCAAAATGAAAGTGTTTATTTTGACATGAAACGAAATAAATAAATACACAATGAAAATTTTATTTTTGATGCCAATTAATCTAAAAATAATAATGATAAAGAAGTAACTCATGACCACATAAAATCAGTTGATGGGCCACTTAAGGCCTGCGGGCCACGAGTTTGAGACCTCTGATGTAGAAAGAATCAAATCAGAAGCAAAAGAAAGTTTAAAAAAAATAAAAAAGGGGAGACACATGACCATGAGTGGAACTCACAAAGTTGAGGATGGCCATGAGCAGCGTGATGAGGACGATGAGTGTGACCACAAACACTCGCAGCGCCGCCCTGGTGGAGAGACTGCGGGTCAGTCCCGATATCCACTGGACACCAACGGGAATCTTTGAACGCCACTTCTAAAAAAAACACGAAAAAAAAAAACATCCGAAAAAAATTTTCTGAAAACAAAATCGATCTTGAATCCATGTTAGCATTATTTTGTTTTTCAAGTATTTTTCTACAGAGACCCCGCCAGTGTTTGTTTACCTCCAGGTATCCGGTGAAAGCGATGGACAGAAGCAGCACTACGACGGGGAAGGTCGCTCCGTAAGACACCGCTAACTCAAAATTCCTGAAAGGAGAAAGAGAGTTTACAATGAATTTATTTAACGTCACACATTAAATGCTGTGATTAAAAACATGCCTTTTATGCACTTTGCCAAATTTAAATGGTTAAAAAAAATATTCAGGTGTTTCAAAATTAGCAAATCATGTAAAGTTTAGCAACTTTTTGCCGATATCCAATATGCCGATATATCGGGAGTGATTTGGCCAAAAAAAAAAACAATATCAATCGATCATTTCGTCTCTTCTGTAGTGAAATTAACATCATATCTTTTATGTCGCATCAGATGTAGATATAAAAGTTCTTTATTGTGCTAAACCAAATAAGCTTTAAAAAAAATACTAGCTGTAGAGGGCGCTAGCATAGACGTTAAGGAAGTAGCAGCGTGTTCGACCTACTGTTTAGTCGTTATTCCTTTCGGTGGATCCGATAACGCACTTTTCAAGCCAATACCTGCTGATATTGTGCCGATAATGTTGTGTGTCCCTACTGTTCTGTCTCGTGCTTGTATAGAATGATAACGTAAAATGTCAAACTACTCGTTTAACAAACACGCAAACACGTAGAGAAGCACAACATTTTTAGCGCAGTTTAGCGACGTACTATGCGCAAGCACAGGGCTAGTTTAGCTACGGCTGCGGCTCTCTGTCTCCTCCTGTCTCTATACGTGGTACTGCAGCTGTCCAAACTGCCAAAAAAATCAAGCTAGATATAATTTGGATACGATTAAAAATCTGATTTGGGCTGCAGTGTAAACGAGACCTGAAAGACTTAAGGGCCCTGCACTGTTTGTTTTGTTTAAACTTTAATTTCGTTAATTTTTTGCCCTTTCTTTCGTCTGGTTTGATTAATTCTCTCTCCGTCTCTGTTACTGTGTCTGTAATGTGTATCACGTCTTCTTCTCCGTGTTTTGGTGCTGTATGTTACAGCGCCACATACAGGCCCGGCATACGTACTACAGCGTTTTGACTCCGTCTTTTTTTGAAGCGCTTTGTGCCGTTTCCATGTGGCTGCGGCCTTGGATTAAAGGTGTTGTTCTTACATTTCTTTTCAAAATAAAAGAGAAAGGGAAACGTGTTGTCGCGAGCATGAATGAGGTGGACTCACCTCTCAGAGACGAGCATCTGGACGGTGAAGAGTGTGATGAAGATAAAAGAGATGCAGCTGATGGAGTGATGTAGACCCTTCACTTCTGAGACTCTGAACTAGAAACACACACACACACTGATGTTGTTGGTGAGGTCTAAAATAAAGAGTGCAAACAGCCTGTGGGAAAGTTTGTGGTAATTATCGTAAAGAAAGGAAACAGAATTGAGTAGAGCAGGTTCAAACCAGTTCTGATCTGAGCTCAGACAGAGACTGTGTCCTGAACATGAACCTATGCAGGCGAGTACAAAAGTATTAAAGGATGTACAAAAGTCAAACGGACAGTAAAACTATATGCAAAGGTTAAATTAATTAACCTGCTGCAGTGGCTTGTCATTTGTCCCTTATCTAGTTCCACATATTTCAACATACAAACTTCAAAATGTTGGGTTAATTTACAACATTAAGGTTTGTCATATGTCATAACTGCGAATAAAAGTTTTCCCCAAATTGAAATAAACTGAAAACACGCGTGTTCAGCTTCTTACCGGTTCCACATACGTAAAGATAGAAACTTCATTCAAACTTCGAAATGTTCAGCACAATCAGAATGTCATTCATTCCATTCAGAAGTTTTGTTTTTCAAAGGAAATTTCTCATTTACGTTCATTTGGAACGCACTTCGGACACACTCATTTCCCACTACTGTTCCACATATTTTACAATGACAGTGACAATTTCGTGCCAAAAGGCTGCGCCGAAGGTGCGCTGAAAGTTCGCCAGCTCCAACCTGGTCTACTCTCGGCGCAAGGCGAAGCGCATCCGGTCTAGTAGTAATTTGGCGCACAGTGCGCACACGTCACCAAAACCTCACTGGCAGGTTTACAGAATGTCAGACACATTTCAATGCAATTAATAATCACAACAACCACAATTTTTTTATGTAACTATCAGGATCAGCACATACATTTATATCTATAACGACAGTCCTGCCACATCTGATGTCAGATCAAAAGGCGGTTGGCACGTGTAATGGAATTTAACTAATGAAAAATCCCACTGCCATTTCTTCAGAAATTGCCATTTGCAGTTATATTTGAGGTTGGACGGTAGGAAACAAAGCACAGATTCTGAATATCGCGCACAAACAGGTACAAAAAAAGACACTGATCTCGGAAGAGAAGATAAATCTACCTGTTTCTCCAGACTGATGTCGTTAAACAGCAAAGTCAAACAGTTGAGCCTCTTCGCTCTCCGCCTGGTTTTCCACGTGGTAAAGCATAATTAGAGAGAGAGAGGGAATCAAAAATAAAGAAATAAAATTAAATAAAAGATGGAAAAAATAAAACCGTCCTGACCAGGGTTATCACAAAGAATGTGTACGTCATCTCAAGCTGAATCTTTTTTCTTTTTTTTACACTTGCTTTCTTACTTTATTAAGTAGTTTATATGAATGTAGTAGTTGAAGTGGAAAAATTCAGAATATTTAAGTTGTTATATTTTTTTTTTAGCATTTCAGTTTAATCTAGATCTCTTAACTTGCTTCATATTTATTTATGTTTTGATTATTCCTTGAATTATTTATATTTTTTTCTTTTAATTTGCTAATTTAATTGTTTTCCTAATCAAATAATCTGTCAATTATTTTGAAAATGTCAGAAAATGTGGAAACATGTTGATTGGCGTTTCTCAAATTTCTTTTTTTTGGTCACAAACCATTTGTAAGTTTTAATGACTTCTTTGACAAAGACTGTTGAAAATGTCAAAAAATCAGGATGGTTGTTTTAATTAATAACAAAAACTGTAAAAACCGAATAATCAATTATCAAAATAATCAATTAATTTGGTATTCAGTGAATCGTCTATTAAATGAATAATTGTTGCAGTCGTAGTCAGAATGACGTACACAAAGAATGTGTCATCTCAAGCTGAATCTTTTTTCTTTTTTTACACTTGCTTTCTTACTTTATTAAGTAGTTTATATGAATGTAGTAGTTGAAGTGGAAAAAATCAGAATATTTAAGTTGTTATATTTTTTTTAACCATTTCCGTTTAATCTAGATCTCTTAACTTGCTTCATATTTATTCATGTTTTGATTATTCCTTGAATTATGTATAATTTTTTCTTTTAATTTGCTAAAATAAATAAGTTGAAAACATACTTTGCTGTCTCCAGCGTGTCCAGTGATCCCCTGACGCGATTATCCACGGCCAGACTGAGACAAACAAAACAAAACAGAAACAAAAAAAAAAAATCACAAATAAATGTAATACTTGATTCAACATTGCAGTTTCAAAGAGAGAGAGAAAGGAAGAAAGATCACAGCAGCCAGCTGGAAACTGTAGTTCATTCACACAAAAAAACCCGAACTACCCTTTAAGTACTAGCGTTTTCTGATGGAGGCTCTCTGTCCTGAGCTCCGCCCACCACACGCGACAGATGACAAGAAGTCTCTAAAAGGCTCCGCCCACATTGACAAAATGGCAACCGATCACAGCATCAATAGTGTCCACTCAAATTTGACAAACTTTATCATTTGTTTTCTTCTAAACAGGAACAAACTGTACGAAATCGACATTATGTTATGGTGAAGAGCTGAAACTCGCTAATCGTGACCATTGACACCTCCGGACAATGTTTACTGACGTTATAAACCAAGGAAACCGGAAGACATCGTCTGTTTTCTTTAAAAAATATACTGTACAGTCAATGGTTCAAACAGTTTTTGTCTTTTTTTGTGTGTGTCATACATGCAGTTATGTCCTGCTGGAGTCTGCGGACGCGTTGTTTTACTGTACGAAATATTGCGTAAGGTGTTTAACAAATGGACTAGATGAGCGTGCTAGCTATGATGCTAAAGCTAACCACTGAACAAACTGACTTGTATAGCTCTATAAAAAGCTAGAGCACGTTATGATAACTTTTTTAAAAAGTGTCGCCCCCTGGTGGCCGTGCAATATGTTTGTACTTTAGCATTAGTGTCGTCAGGAGAAGCGGAAGAAATTAATAATATTGACACATGCAATTCACATTTTGTATTGACTCCTTTTTTTTTTTTTTTAGGTTTTTTGCAGTGTAGGCCCTTGTTGACAATACTGGTTTCGCAACCTTTCCCCAGACGGGACGAGTCTAGATCTGGAGCAGACTAGTTTGTTCTCGTATCACCTCGTTTACACAATGCTAGGTCAGCAACAACAAAACTCTTGCCTACTCCAGCTTTAAGTAAGTAATGATAGCCAATTTTGCTTTATTTCTTTTGTTTAAAGAGGACGTTCAGTGGGAAATCAAATGTCTGATGTTTTTTTGGCGTGTCCCCGTGTCCTTCCCGTATCTAAACATCACTAAAGTGTCACAAGAAGCCACTTCTGAGAAAGAAGGGCTTCTCTGTTTACCTGCGCTCGAGCGAGCGGTTTTGAAAAATTGAGATTAGTTACGTAACTAGCACATTTGCCGTGCAACGAACCCTCCCCTAACAGCTACTCCCGGTCATGGACGTGAACATTCAACCTGAAGAAGAAGCACCACGGAGCAGTCAGTCAGCTGGGAGCTGGCCAATCAAAAGCGAGTGGGAATGCACTTACTAGCTGGCCAATCACAAGAGACTGTGTTCCGGGGGGGCGGGCATTAGCTCAGAAACAGAGTGCCTGTTCAGAGTCTGGCAGAGAGCAGCAATGAACTGGCTTAATCTGAAGAGACTATGAGGTTTTTGACCATAAATATGATTAAATGTATCTAAGTTGACATCAGTAATCTGGATTTTTGCTTCATAAAGACCATTCTATGTGACCTTTAAGGTGATTTTAGTATTTCTGGGGTCTCACCAGGCGGGGTTGTTCTGGCTCGTTGGTCGGTCCTGAAGCAAACAGACAAAAACACTGTGTCATCGACAACAAATGAATACAATAACCAAATTAGGAGCAAATCTAAGTAAAACTGAGCGACAGATACATACGAGAGTCAGCTGTGACTGGTTGGTGATGACGTTGGAGGGGATGATCCTCTTCTGGGAGGCTTTGGCGTCCGGGTTGCTGAGGTCAGCGAAAGGGTGGATGGTTCGCCAGGACTGCATGTACTGAGACATGCGGACCGAGGCGCGTTGCCTGGTCTCACCTGCTATTAAGTTGTTAATCTGAAATTAAGAATTTAAGATTGCTTTTACTTTATTTTCACAGGGAACCAACGACCACTTAACAGTAATTTGTTAACTTTCCCCATTAGAGATCAGATCTTTTAATGAAATTAAAGGGACCATATGTAAGAAACATGTTATAGTAACCCTATAACATGTTTGACCCTAATTATAATCTGGCAGCCTGGATTAATTTTGATTTAATGGCTGTAGAGTAGTCAAAAATAATGCTCCACTTTTGCTCCTTTTTCAGGACTACAGATTATTTTCCTAATCAATTAATCTGTCAATTATTTTCTTGTGTAATCAAGTATTTGTTTGGTCCATAAATTGTCAGAAAATGTGGAAACATGTTGATTGGCGTTTCTCAAATGTCTTGTTTTGGTCACAAACCATTTGTAAGTTTTAATGATTTCTTTGACAAATGGAGCAAAGACTGTTGAAAATGTCGAAAAATCTGGATGGTTGTTTTAATTAATAACAAAAACTGTTTTAATTAATAACAAAAACTGTAAAAAACTGTAAAACCGAATAATCAGTTATCAAAATAGTTGACAACTAATTTAGTAATCAATGAATCGTCTATTAACCGAATAACTGTTGCAGCCGTAGTCAGAAATGGTGAATGTTACTAAACATCTCCGATCTCAAGAATGTCTCCACCTGAGAAGAAAAATGAGGATCTGCAATGGAAATGCGTTAAAAACACACTAATATATGCTAACATCTCCATCCTCTTCCTTTCAGAGATTAAAAAAAATATATTGGTAAAATCATAATTCTCTGATAACCAATACCTTGCCAATACAAGGCAATCACAAAATGAAATATTGACATTTGTCTACTAAAGAATTAAAACTATATATTGCAGTATTGGAAACTAAGTAATGTAAAAAAAGTTTTTCTAAATTTTTTGAAAGTTTAACCAAATTTTTTAACCAAAGTGCATAAATGGGAGACACGTCATAACAATAAAATACCGTTCATTCACACAAACATGCTCACTGACCTGTTTTAGCCTCCTGGGGGCGCTCACCGGCTTACGAGGGTCGATCACCAGGTAGGTTTTTCGTCCTTGAAGAAGAGGATCACGACTCCCCCCGTTCCCGTCCTCCACTTGGTACGCTCCGTTCAAATGATGCAGCGTCTCCTCTGTGATGTGGACTCGTCTGTTGATGTTAATGAAAAATGCATCACAGTTTTAACAATATCACTTTATGTCAAGGATATATTTTTTTTTTTTTTCCGTCTCTGAGCAGATTTGAAGGCTCACTCGGGTAAACCTCCAGACTCCATGTGGTTGGCCAGCGTCACGTCATGTGACCACACGTCGTACTGCCACTTCTGCAGGCCGATCACGCCGCAGAGCACGTAGCCCGTGTGAACGCCCACACGCATGCTGATCTCCACACCCGTCGCCTCGCGCAGTTTACTGCAAACAAACAAATATTAATGATTTTCACCTGAAATCATCGGTTACTGTGAAGCCTTTTTTTCTGAGATTAGAGATTAAAAGTCCAAATGAGTGGAGAAATGACAACTTTTGAGTAGGAAGTGGGTGATATGAGCATAAAAATATATCATAATATTCCATTAGGATACAGCTATAATGAAAATATTTCCCTTAATTTCATAATAAAAGTGTTTTAATATGGAATGATGTATAGTTAACAATAATGGCCAAACCATAACCAGTTCATGCCTGATATTGTTAGTCCAAGATGTTCCCAGTTACTCAGAAATGAGGTTCTGCCTCATTGGGACCAGGTTTTAGTCTCCATGAGTTCACTTCTAGTCCTGTCAAAGTCAGTGTTTATTCCAGAAAAGAATTAAAAAAAACAATATAATTGTATATATTCCATGATGAAAGTAATTCACGGTGCAAAGTTACACAAAGAAGCGCAGCTGCACAGAATTATTTAAATGTTAAGTAAGTATTAAGTATCAAAAATCAATAAAGTTCAACTAAATTAATGAAGATATAAACTTGTTGATGAAAAACTATAAATGACATCAAAGCCCAGCAGTCAAATCTGGTTCTTCCTCGCATTTCTCTTCAATACAAATCTTTAACAAATTTTATTAAACTCTCAGAGCCAATTTATCGTGAAAGAGAACCCTAATTTATTCTGCAAACACGGCTAAAAATGTGCATTTACTCTCAACAAATACATTTTACAAAACAAGAATGTTGTGTTATTGGTAGAAAATCAAGGTTGTGATATCAGTATCATATTGGACAAAAAAAGAAAGTAGAGGGTTTTGTGATTTCTCTGTGTTATATCAGTGATGATGTGACAAACAGCGCAGCGAGAGTTCAGATGCAGAGAAAGGAAGTGTCATGAAACACATGAGGAAGTTACATTGTTGTTGAGTCGTTAAAGTAAAATCAGATGCAAACCAGCGGCACGGCTAACTGTGACTGCAACAACAGAGACGAGCGAGTGAGCTACGCTAGCATGGCGCTAGCACGCCAGCACACAGGAGACAAATGCACACGAAGTGACAGATTAAAGCCACATTGGACGGGATTCGTTCTACATGGAGAGTAGGGATGGGACGAAACCACTTTTTTGTGTCTGATACCGATACTGACATCACAAACTCGGGTCTGGACCGATACCGATATTAAGCCGATACAGTCGTTTTAGACCTTTTATGAACTACGAAGCTGTTAACAACACATTTGTGCTGAGGCATTTCAACGACATAACTCCCAAAAAAAGAACAAACAGCCCAAACATGACTTGCCTAAAAGGCTTTTCCTGATTTTTATTTACAGTTTTACAGTCTGTGTATAGTGAAGCATGCAAAATGTAGGATTTTTGGACTTATCGGATTTTAGATTTTAATCTGTCCGATATCCAACCGATTCATTTTGACCGATACTGACCAATACCGATTCCCATCCCTAATGGAGAGGTGGGGTAAAGTAATTGTGACCAGAACTTCTCAGTGATTTAAATCCCGTCTGAACGTGCCATGTCAGTAATTATTGCCTGAAAAGCTCTATAAAAGAAAGGTCCGTAAAAATTTCCCCACTTAATACTGATCCTGTGTCAATAGACCAGCAGTAAATATATGTATAATTATTTCCTATTTACAAGCAGTTTTTTTAAGCACGGAAGAGCTTGAAGAACCATTCAGTTTCGCACTAGGTGGTCAGATAAGTCTGTAGAAAAACCTTGGGTGTTTTTGGCGTACGACGAACACCATTCCGAACCAAAAGAAGGTCAAACGCACTTGTCAGAGGCACTTCTTCCTGCTTTAAGTACGGTTCAGGTTGTTTACGTAAGCACCTCCTTACAAATGGTGTAGTTATGCACCGTGGTCACAAACTGCTTCTGAAACCGACGTTATCAGGAAGCAGTTGGCCAATAATACATTACATTACTCCATCTAAACATGCAAAAGTAATCCCGTCCGACCAGCGCTCACGTTGGTAACGTGGGTGAACTGACCTGATGGCCGTGCACATGTCCAGTCCCATCTGTACACAGTTCCTGGCGTGAGTGGGAATCGGGTCGGGGAGACCGGACACACAGTAGTAGCAGTCGCCGAGGATCTTGATGCGAAGACACCCGTTCTTCTAAAGACGAGGGAAAAAATGCAGGGAAACCGTCAGATTTACTGTCGAAGAAATAAAGGTTTTGTTGATTATTTCTCTGTTTGATTAAGAGAAATTTGACAAATTTCACCTTAGCTATGTTGTCGAATCTTCCAAAGAGCTTGTTGAGAACAGCGACCAGTTCCTCTGGCGTGCAGCTGCTCGCTAACTTCGTGAAGCCCACGATGTCTGCGTACAAGATGCTGCGCAAAGAAACGCAAGTTAAGTTATTTCGCAAACAAACCATTATTTGTTTGTACCACAATACGACCTTTCTGACGCATTTAAATGATTAAAATTTTCGTTGAGGAACAAACTTCAAGCAAGTTGGTACAATTTAAATAGGGCACCTGCCATCTAGTGACTCTTTTTGGTAACTGCAGGCAGCATCAGTCTCCAAAGTAAGAGACATACACATTTAATTTAAAATAAGATAATCTTCCTTGGTCTCTAGAGGTTTAATCATGTTAATGTTTTTATATAAACATTTTAAATATTATTTTCTCTTTATAATGGTATTATGTTTTTGGTAGTTTTCCATATCTTTTTGAAAGCTTCATACCGCCGTTGATGGTTTTGTGCAACTTTGTGATGGATTTTTGTAAAATTTCAAACATTCCTTACAGTTATTTTTTTGTGGTTCTAAGTCTCTCCATGTATCCATATCAATGAGTGTGTGTTTGTAGATACTGAATAAAGCGCGATGGTCACCTGACGTCGTTGTGCTGTCGTACGTAGAGGCTGTGGAAGTTGTTGCAGTTGGATTCCTGGCCCTTGACGCTCTTCGGCTTGATCAGCCTCTTTATCACCTCCGTCTTCAGCTCCATGGCGAGGTAGCGTGGCAACACGGACAAGAGGAGCTGCTCCTGTTGCCGAGGAAACAAACATCGGACAGGAGGGAGATTAGGACTTTTTCTACGGCTCGACCACAGCGAATCACAGGGGTGACAATTTGCTCGCCCGCGACCTGGGGCCGTAAAAGGAACACGCGGCAATCGAAGGCCTCCTTGAGGCGCCGCCGTGTTTGCTCAGCGGATCGCGTTTCATCTATTTGTGTACTTTTGCGAAGAATAAGTGTCGGTTTGAGTTTACCCAGCTTTTGCTGCCACGCTGCAGACAAGTGAATGATTAAACTTTTGGCTTATTAGACAGAATAGAGCACAGCAAACAAGCCCAGGCTGTCCAGGTAAAGAGCCAGTTAATGAGGCAGATTACACATGACCATTCTAATCTGTATTTATTTAAAAGAAAATCTATTTATAGAGTGTGCAAGAATATGTTACGAGTGAGTTTTGCTTATATTAAATCACGATGCTGTTTAATTTGCTGTTAAATATTGTTCAGAAGAAACTCAACAATAATTTTGATTGTTCCTCCTTCTATGCAATTTAAAAATGTAGGAAACAATTGTGTTAAAGTTCATCCAGAGTAGTTAGTGTTTGGACACGGAGGCCATAATATATCACAAATCAAACTCAAAATATCAATACCAAGTGTCACAATAAAATGTTTAAATCCAAGAAAATAAAGAAAAACATTTTTTTTTTCAATTCTATTTTTGCGTCTGAGAATTTGTTTTGCGTTAAGGGCAAATGGAAAATGTTTCTAATTCAGTCACATAACATCACATCACTGACGCAGGTCAGGTTTGCTCAGGTGTGTGTGTGTCTCCTTTTTATTTTTCATGTGCGACACAAACTGCATGACACTGCAATAAACCCAGGTATAAGCAGGGCAAATAAAGACTGATCCAAGTGCTAAAAAGAAAGGAGATGGAAAACACTTCTTCTCTGTTTAACTGATAAAATACGTCAAATACAGGGAGTGAAACTGTGTGAGTTTTAACCTGCTGATATTTCCTTGTCTCCTTCTGCGAGCGTATGGCGCTAAACTCCTCTCTCTTCTGATTGGAAATCCTGAGATCGTGCTCCGACGTCCACAGGTGGAAAATCCCGATGCAGTTCACACACAGGAACAGAACTGCATTCGCAATCAGCTGACGAGAGAAGAATAAAGGCACGTTTATCCTCTTGTATGCAAAAAAAAACTTACATTAATCCTATTTATTTCTATTAATAATGGAAACTCACAGTCTGTCATTTGCAAGATTAAATAACAGATAATGTGGGACCAAGTTCAGGGGCCATAAACACATGCAGGTCATTTGAATTTGTTTTCGAAAAGAACCATAATCGCTGCAGCGGCTCGCAAACCACGAAACAGTTGTGAGTAGAATCTGCTGAGCTTCACACAATATTTGAATTTGGAGGCTAATTTTTCCGTACATGCAAATCACACACAGACTTCAAGATGAGCCAGTCATTTGTTAACTAAATTTGCAGCTTCACTGTGAGCAACAATTTAGTTTTGGCGCTAAATATAACATATGCGCATGTTTAGCTGAAACTAATTAGCAGCTAAACACGCGTCTATGTTAGCCTGTGAATTTCATTAGCTGCTAGTCATTTTCTGCCAGTATGGTCATAATAGCATATGCGTATGTTTAGTAAAAGCTAACTAGCACCTAAACATATTCATATGCTAACATGTGTGTATTCTTAGCAGAATTTAACTTGCAGCTTAACATATGCGTGTATGTCTGCATATGCATTTAAGTGGCAGCTAGTAATTTTCTGCCAGACTTATGTTCATGTTAGCATATGCATATGTTACAAGCTAACTAGCAGTTAAACATACACATATGCTAACATGTGGGTACGTTTGGCAAGAACTAACTAGCAGCTAAACATGCATAAGCTAACGTGTGTATGTGTGGCCAGAACTAGCAGCTAAACATATTATGCGCATGCTAACTTTAATATGTTTAGTAGAAACAAACTAGCAATTAAACACATGCATTGGCTAACATGTGGGTATGTTAGGCAAGAAATAACTAGCAGCAAAACATGCATAAGCTAACATTTGTTTATGTGTGGCAGGAACTAGCAGCTAAATATATGAGCATGATAACTTGCATATGTTTAGTAGAAACTAACTAGCAATTAAACACATACATTTGCAAACATGTTCATGTTTGGGAGAAAATAGCAGGTAAACATATGTACAATATTAACGTGTGTATGTTTGTCAGAAAATAACTAGCAGCTAAATGTACAGTATGTATATGCTAATATACGTATGTTTGGCAGAAACTAGCAGCTAAACAAATGTAAATTGTATCTTGCATATGTTCAGTAAAAGCTAACTAGCAGTTAAACATGAGCATATGCTAACATGCGCAAATGTTTAGCAGAATTTAACTAGCAACTTAACATACACACATGTTAGCATATGCACATGTTTAGAAAAACCTCACTAGAAAATAACTTGTAGCCGTTTGTCACTGGTTAGTGACAATTGTATGCTTTAGTTGTACGAACGACATTAACATGGATGCTATACCTGTACAGCCAGGTCCGGTGTCTCTGGACTCGTGACGGGAACGTAGACGCTGATGATGATAATGTGCGAAACGCTGGTCCCGATCCCAACAATGAGAGCCCAGGCGAGAGAGAGAGGCAGCACAGTGTAGACGCTCAGAGACAGGAAGAGGAAAAACGCCACCTGTGGCGAGGGAGAAACCGGTGGCATGTGAGGAAAGAGTTAAACGTTAAAGGAATAGTTCGGGTATTTTTTCAGGCTTTAAAACATGCCAAATGCACACAATAAAAATGATATACAATTTAAGCTAACGGTGATTTAAGTCATTTAACAAAAGGGCGCTAAAGTCTGACGTTGTAAACCTCCTGCGCCAAAGTCCATAGAGAAAATCAGCATTTTTAGCCTGTGGGGACACAGGATTACCTATTCTACTGCTGCCTCGTGTGGTCACTTTGTGTCACTGAGGTTATTCCAAATGAATGATATCAAATACCAAAGTCAAAAAAATAACCCAACTGGAACTTAATGGTGGAGGTAACAGTGGATCACCAACCCCTGCGTGCTGTGAGGTGAAATCGCAGGTTTTCTTAATGGACTTTGGTGTGGGAGAGTGAGCGGTTTACAAATTGAAACAAACTTGAGTTTCCTGTCAGGAAAAAGTCTGCCTAACAGTGAAATAAAGCGGCCAATGTATTTTTAAGATATTGCAGACAAGGATTTAATCAGGTGAGTTCATACAAAAACCTAAACTATCCTTTCAAACAACAGTCGGACTCTTCGTCACCGGTTTTCGCTTCCTCCTCACCTGCTCCCACGCACTGACTGGTCCCCCCGTGAAGACGAACACCATGGCGGTGGTGTAAAGCGTCGCCCACACAAAGAGGGCCAGGGCGCCTCCACAGCGCCGCACGGTGGCGAGCCAGGGCAAACACACGAGCAGGAGCATGCTGAGACAGAGAACCACGCACACCACTGCCAGAGCAGCGACGTGGACAATGATGTCCTGCACAGACATGGACACAGAGGAAAAAAGATCCTTATATGTAAAAAGTTGTATTCTAAATGGACACAATTATGTTTAAAAAGCTCTTTTTAAACACAAAGCATGAACAGGGCTGCCCAACATAGGGGCCGTGGCCCACTGAAGATTTTCATTTGGCCCGCCAGACTTTTTATTTTTATTATAAGTGTCAGAAAATAAAAATTATATTATATCACAGTTTTTGCCGTTCTCTTTTCATGCTCTCTTTTCATATATGCTGATGTGTGACACCATACAAAAAATATTTTTTACATTTTTGTACATAAACATTATTTTACTACATTGGAGCTAAATAAATATTACATTTAAGATCCTAGGATCCAAGTATATGCTTGCAGTTTTATACAATAGATGTTTTTCAGTCCTCCAAGGGAAAAAGTGTGAGCATTTCTGTCCAAAACGTCTTGCCTGTGCTACAATGAGGATTGTTTACACTGTAAAAACAGGCCGACAAACTTAAAAAAATATCACTTCAATTGGCAACACCTGAAATTATTCACGTTAATTCAACCCAAAGCAAGCAAGCTGTCGTCAAATAACTTGTCAACTTTAGTTTAAATTAATTAGATTAATTTAGGTGTCCTAAATTAAAGTAATTTTTTAACCATTTTCTAACATTTACTTTTACGCAGCAGTTGAGTGATACTTTTATTCGGCTTCTGCCACTTGAAGTAAACCAATCATTTGATCCATCTTCGTTCAAGTTTTTGGTCACCGGCCCATTAAACAGGGACTTTCCATCTAAATAAGATAATTGGTCAATTAGATTAAATGAAACGTAATTGTTCAATGCCACTAAGAATCTAATCAGAATTATTATTATTATTATTATTAATTATTAAAAGCTTTTTTTTTTTTACTTGGTTTGTTGATTTTAATGAAGCCATTATGGGTAATTTTTAGTTATAAAAAACAGCTTTAGTTCAGCAATAATACGGTTTTATTTTCAAAAGCATCTTTTATCAGTTAGAAGTGGAAAAGTTGGCAAACTGAAGCTAATCGTACAAATTATGACTGATTATTCTAGTATACATTATATGAAAAATATTTTAAAAAATGCTTTTATGATTATTTAGTCAATATTTGATGTTTGATATTTCCTTGTGCAATATAATAATGGATACAGGGCAAATATGGATATTTTCATTAATGAATTAAGGCGCTCTGAAGTAAACAGTCCCTGTCAGTTTCACTCGCCAGGCTTCGCTGCTTCATGTCTCCTCATGGTGGCGCTGCTCAAATGAATGACGGAAACTTGGGAAAGCCACGTTAAGAGATGCTCCATTCACATTTAATCACACAGAATTTGTGCGCTTTGTTCTCCATGTTGTGAATAAATATAGAAATCCAGCACTTTTAACTTTTCGCAGACGTTTTGTTTTCTTCAGTTAGACAGATATCGCAGATTATCACAGAACCGTTGTATCATGATATTATTGGTGTGAACCACATATTGCGTATCATATTGTGAGGTACCCTGAGAATTTAAACAATTAATCAATCATTTTTGCAGATTCATTTTCTATTAAACAACTCAATTAATCTACTTAGTTTCTGTACGCTGTAAGAAACAATTAAAAAATTTTGATTTAACATTCAATCAAGAGCAAAAACAAATTTTTAATTATACTGACCTATTCTAAAATTATCACCCAGCTCTGTAACTAGGTGAGAGATGTAATTCATTAAACCCAGCCTCCATTTTAACAAGAGTTTAACAGGAAATTAAATTTTTTTTTTCTTTTTAAAGTTGGCGTTGTTGTAATTGCTGATTTTCATAATCACAGTAGGAAGATACAGTTGACCTACATACGACCCATTTGAAGGCTCTTTCTTTTTTTTTTAAGAACAGGTTTGATGTTCTACTTCCTGCGCTGCACTCGAGGCTGTAAATTGTTTGGCATCACACTGACGCTCACTGCACTGATGCAATGGAAACACCGTGTGTGGAGGTAATTTTAATCTCTTTCTGTTTCTTCTTCCTCCCTGTCATTTGACTCCATCTGTCACCGGCTCTGCACAGACTGTTCCCTCTGTCAGCTCTGTGTTAGGTCATTTCAACTTCGCTCCACCGCGAGAACTCGCCGCTTATCTCAGACAAACATCGTGGCAAACAGAAAAAAAAAAAAACTTTATGTTTTGGATTTCTGGTTATACAAAACGAAATGAAATGCAAACATTATTGGAGCCTTTGGAAATGTATGGCCTTATATAAAGTATGCTGTATATATTTTGAAGAAATTTGCCATCATTATAAAATCCCTTATTGGTCATTTACAGTATTTGTTTCCAAATTAGTATAAAAACAGTAAATATATATTATAAAGTTGAGAAAAGCCAAATCGAGAAGGCCACCGTCCCACATCTAAAACCACTAAAAAAGGTACAAAACATAAATAAAGGGGAAAACTAATTTAACATAGACACATAGGTACACTATGATGGATATTGCTGTTACTTTGGTGCCCTAAATCATAGTAAATTAAATATCATTAGGTTTTTTTTCTTAATAAAACAAGACTTTAAAAAGACATCTACTCTTTCTCTATTTAAAAGGGAATTTCCCCAATATTTTTAATCATTATTGGAGAAAAACAAGCAAAGGACTGATTTAGTTGAGCAGTTGAACTTAATGTTGGGATCTGTACATCTAAGAGAGCTACAACAAGTAGGCTCTAGGCAACACATTAACTGGCTAATAGTATAGAGGTATAGTAATATAATACTGTTACTGTTTGGTGCCACATAGTAAATTGGATAGTTTTAGGTTTTTGGCTGAAACAAGACATTTAAAAGAGACTGAAGCTTTTTTATGAGGTAATTAATAGGGAAAAATCTTTTCGGTTATCAACCAAAAAATCAATAGGAAACAGATTAATAACAAATACTAGAAGCACTCTGAGATTGCAGACCTCTGCCAAGCAATATAAAGAGTCATTCATAACATTCCCAGCTCTAAACGGCGATATGGATCACCACCAAAATTTAATAATCTTTTCCTTGTCCCATTACACACCTTTCCAGAAAATTTCATCAAAATCCGTATTTAACTTTTTGAGTTATTTTGCTAACAGACAGACAGACAAAAACAAATGCTGGCAAAAACATAACCTCCTTGGCAGAGGTAATGAACTGCAGTACCATGAAATTGCTGCAAGGTGGCAGGACATGCACATAAATGAATGTAATGCTGCATGCGTGTCACTGCATCTGTTCCTTGTCCTATTATACACCTTTCCTGAAAGTTTCATAAAAATCCATCCACAACTTTTTGAGTTAGTTTGCTAAAAGACAGACAGACAAACCAACACTGGGGAAAACATAACGTTCTTGGGGGAGGTAAGAAAGACAACTGCAAAAAACAAACATTCCAACCCTCACCATTAATCATTTTTTTCATGGCGGCTAACTTCTAGCTATCACCTTTTCTTTAACAGTGTACGACACTCTGGCTCGTTGTAAAGACTCTGATCATACATTGCGAGATTTAGGCCAGTTTCTTCGGTTCGCACTGGCTGTTTTTATTGAACTATTGCAAGTAGGCATTTTGACGTGAAATTAAATAATTTTACGTCACTGTGATTTACAATATTATTGCTATATATTTTAATACAAACAGGATAAATATTTTTTTGTGAAAATTAATTTAGTAAGATCACAGATGATGAATGAATGAATACTAAATCATGAGGAACGCTGCAGCTCCCTGTAGTGGCGCGTTAAGAAATTGAATGGTTAAGAAATGTCTAATCCCTAATCTGCCCGTCTTTGGACTGTAAATTTTACTCCAAATTATTTAAATCAAAACCAGATAAACAACAATAATCTCATCCAGACAGATGGACATGTGCTGTACTTTCTCACCCGTCCTGTGGTGGGAATGAGGACGATGATGACCACGCAGAAGAGCAAGGACAGCACCAGTCCGGTCAGCATGGCCGGTGTCTCCTCCACGCACCTCAGGAAGGACCGGTGGACCGCCTGATAGCAGCAGCACACGCCGTCCCTCAAACTCTGTCTGGACATGGAGCTTCGCCCTTCGTCGTCGTCTTCGTCCGCCTCGTCCCACCAAGAACCGACGCTGTCCCTTGGTTGGTACCTCATGGACGACCTGTCACTGAACGCAGTGAAACTGCCACGGGGCAAGTTTTCTGCGTTGCCTCCAGCCGAACTGTCTCTGTCGGAGTCAGTGTTTAGGTCTAAATTGGGTTCTGAGGGATTGACAGAAAAGGCTAACGCATCGTCACATGGGGCAGCGCGTAAACGAGAGCATGTGGAACCAGAGTAGTCAGAGTCACTGTTGCCATTTGTTGGAGATGAAACGTGAATGTCTGCTAGCAGCCTGTCGCAGGAGGAACCAAGCCCAGAGTCCAGATTTGTCGACGCAGAATTGGCCTCGAAAGGTTCGGGAGTTTCCACCTCTCCTACGCCGTCGATACTTTTGGTGGATTCAGCGACGCCATTTGTTGTTTGGCTGAATTCGTCAAGCTCCAGAGATTTGCCTGCGGTCATTCTGCCTCCAGTTTTACTAGAACCGACCATAACGTCCGGGACTAAAGACGCCGCCGAGACTTCTCCTTCGGGTCCCACCTGACCCTGACGACCCTGGGACTCGTCTGGCATCGTGACGTTCGTATGCTGACCTGTCAGGTTGTCCGTCAGACTGTCTACATGACAGAAACACACTAGGAATGTGTTTAATCCTGTGTGTCAGATTACATCAATCTGAACTCAACAAAAAAAAAATTCCAGCGAGAACAAAAAAAAAGAATATCTTAACAAAAGCAGTGAAGATGATGCTGCTGAGGAAGATGCTGGCCAACGATGCAAAGATCCTTTAAGGTCCCAACGGAGGCTGATAAGTAATCTTAAACCACTGCATAATCCCCTTTGACGAGCACTGATCCATACGACATGGAAGAAGAGCCTTGAGAGATTAGAACAAGAGATTAGAACAAATTTAACACATGAACAAAAAAAAACAAAGACAAACTTGTTGAAAGGATAGTTTAGATTATTTGAAATGTAGCACCAGTGAGCTGCCATTGACGGGACGCTCGCTCTCACTGAGAACGTGGCTACCTGCAGGGACACAAGCTAACAGGCTAACCACTTCACAAAAGGTTCACCTCATAACATCTTTGCTTGTTCCCTAGAAAGCCTTTTTCCTGCTGGAAACTAAAATTTGTAAACCCACACCAAAGTCCATAGAGAAAAACTGCGTTTTTTTTAGCTCGGACGAACAAAGGAGCTGCTGGTCTACCGCTGCCTCGTTTGGTATATTGTCACTGAGGCAAACCTTAACAAAAGAATTTCAAACAGTGGAATCACAAAATAGCATATTCTGAACTCACAGATGGAGGCAGCACTGGATCGACAACGCCTGTGCGCTGTGGTCTAAAATCGCTGATTTTATGAGTGAGCTTTGGTGTGGGAGGGTGAGTGGTTTGAAAAGCAGCACAAACTTCACTTTACAGTCGGGGAAATGATTTTGTCTAACAGGAACATAAAGCCACAAACACGTTCCTAAGATACTGTAGACTTAAGGTGACACAGATTCTATACTATCCCTTTAAAACTTCATGTCTCTAGTTGGTCTGTGTCACAAAAGCAAAGTCCAACCCTGTGAGCAAGGAAGTTGTTCCTGCGCATGGTTTCAATGCCTTTACTCATCAATTCCCCATTATGCAAAACAAATAGTTTGGTGCGCTGCAGTCACTTTTCCAGTAACACTCACACACGTACACACTGTTCAGGTGTGTGCTGGAATGACATGAGAGCGACGCACCCATTGAAGGTTAAACCCTTTTTTTTTCTTGTCACCAACACCTTCAATCAGCTCACTGTAAAAAGCTTTGTTCCCTGTCAGTGTTTTTTATTGATCACAAGTCATCAATAAATCTGCCTCTAATGTTACTATTAATTTTCACCTTTTAATCTGTCGCCTAATCTGCATGTACATTTCTGTTTCAATGGCAAAGTCACAGAGGGATTAAGGAGATTTTGGTCCGGGAAGCCTCTTTCACACTAAAATGAATGGGATCACTCTGTAAATTTTTTCTAGATTTATTCTTCCTCTGATAGTTTTGTTTCAGGCGTGTCCTTATCGTCACAATTTAAACACTGGCATTAAGAATGGTCTTAATTTGCGAAAATTAGTGGGGTTCACCCGGGATTCTTCAACCCAGGTGAACTAGCTTAAAAAACGGTAATTAAAGAGCGTGGATTACTATTTCATTGATGTTTACTGCTGTTTCTTCGGTTGCTCCTTTAATCGATGTTTCAGTTAACCCCAATCATGGAACAAAAAAACAACTCACACTGTCCAAAGTGGTAAAAAAAAAAGGCTAACGGCTAGGCTAATGGGCGGGAAATTAATAGACGCTATAGCTTTGCACCAGAAATGACCCAAAATTTGCATAAGTGGCAGAAATTAGCCGATTAACCACCGAAGCCCATTCAATCTGCAGAGTGATTAAAGTGGTTGAAACCGGTTTAGTTAGTAAATGTGTTGGATTATACTTCAAACTTTTACTCCTAATTTCTTTTAGCTTTTTTTTAAAAAAAACAAAACAATTCTCTCTACCTAAAAACCAAAACTGTCCCTTTACTCATTCACCTGGACTCACCTGCAGCCTCGAACATGGTTTCCTTGATACACTTTTACAAAGGAGGCATTGTGGAGGATTTTTTGAGCGTGAGATGTTTGTGTGACACTGATTGTGATCAACAACAGCAAACTGATGGAACTTGGCTGATGAAACTCGCGTCTCTCGCTCTCTGCTGCTTTTGTAAAATGAAGAAGGGGATTTTTCCGAAATGGAACTCCTCTGCTTTTATTTAAAAGGTCAAAATCAAACAGATAACGTTGGTTTTCTTTCACTGAATGTTACAATAGATATACGGTGACATTAACTTATAGAAAGGATCCAATAAATTTGTCAAATATCATAACAATTATTGAGAATTTTTTAACCAATTTATTAAAAGTGCTTCCCAAACTTTCTAAATGGGGACCCACCTTTTAAAGATCTAACTATTGTGACTCAAACCGCACTATAAATTGTGACAAGAGCAAATCTGTGCAGTATATAGCAACTAATTTACAGCTGTAAAATAATTAAAATTAATTTAAATAGGTAATTAAATGTTTTTTAAGTGATCTTTATGCAGTTTTTGCAAGTTATTTAAAAGTTATACACATAAATCTTAACTTAAAGGTTGTGAAAGGTCTACAAATTTGCCCCCAAAAAATCTATGAACCATCTTTAGGTGCAGACCCAGTAATGCTAAACTATGCTAAACACAAAAACAGGCTAAATCGGTCAACTGTAAAATTCTTTGTAAGAGAGCGTGCAATCAAAGCTAACTAAAGTAAAACAAAAATATGTTTGGGGACCCAACAATAAATGTCCCATGACTCATCTGTGGGTACTGACCCAGTCTTTGGGAACCACTGTTGTAAACATTGATGCTAAACCACACTACACCAACACAAAAACAGGCTAAATTGGTAATCTGTAGACTTCTTAAGAGTACTCACAAACAAGCTAAGATAAACTAAAACAAAAAATTGTTTGGGGGACCCATGAAAATTTCCCGTGAACCATCTCTGAGTTCCGACCCAGTCTTTGGTAACCAAGGTTGTATACAGTAATGCTAAACCACGCTAATCACAAAAAAAGACTAATCTGTATGTAATCTGTACACTTTTTAAGAGAGTGTGCAAAAAAAGCTAAAGTTAAACAAAAAAATTTGTTTGGGGACCCAAGAATATTTCCTGTGAACCATCTCTGAGTTCCGAACCAGTCTTTGGTAACCAAGGTTGTATACAGTAATGCTAAACCATGCTAATCACAAAAAAAGACTAATCTGTATGTAATCTGTACACTTTTTAAGAGAGTGTGCAAAAAAAGCTAAAGTTAAACAAAAAAAATTGTTTGGGGACCCAAGAATATTTCCTGTGAACCATTTCTGAGTTCCGACCCAGTCTTTGGTAACCAAGGTTGTATAAAGTAATGCAAAACCATGCTAAACACAAAAACAGTCTAAATGAGTAATTTGTACACTTTTTAGGAGAGTGTACAAAAAAGCTAAAGCTAAACAAACGAAAAATTAGTTTGGGGACCCAAGAAAATTTTCTGTGAACCATCTCTGGGACTCGACCCAGTCTTTGGTAACAAAGGTTGTATACAGTAATGCTAAACCACGCTAATCACAAAAAAAGACTAATCTGTATGTAATCTGTACGCTTTTTAAGAGAGTGAGAGTGTGCAAAAAAAAGCTAAAGTTAAACAAAAAATTAGTTTGGGGACCCAAGAAAATTTCCCGTGAACCATCTCTGGGACCCGACCCAGTCTTTGGAAACCACTGTTACAACATGTTGTAATAACAATATAGAAATGCTGAGCTCGAACTGTAACTAAACATTAAAGGTAAATTGTTGTGTTTGGAAATAAACATTTTTGATATATATATATATATATATATATATATATATATATATATATATATATTTTTTTTTTTAACTAATCAATTTGTCACCAAGGTTTCACGTGTTTAGAAAAACATTTTTTTTAAGTGATTCCAGGACGAAAATGTTGATTTTGATGGTCACAAACCTGCAGTTTTGTGCTAATGTAGGTCATAACGAGCTTGTTACTGAAACACTGAGTGAGAAATTAAGTACATGGTGTCACCACTATTGCTTTAACTATTGCCAGGACTCGTATTACAACGGTAAAGTGCTTTTTTTTTTTTTTTCGCCATGTTTGATGACATAAAATGCCAATAACAATCGCACAGTTAAAGGTTACACAGTGTTCACGGGCTAATCCACCGTGGGACGCGACCAACGACGCACTGGCGTGAGTTTTAGCCCGTGAACGTGTGCGGGTGAAGACGAACGAAGACGTTACCTGAGGTTGTTTAAAGCTTCAAAAGTGTCTCGCTGCGTCTCCTCGTCCTCTTCCCTCCTCGGAAACCGTCACGCGCGACTGAAAGAGACGGAAAAATGTCATTATTTCAGGTTTAAATTTTGTTGTTTTTTTTTGTTTTTTCAGGAGGCGCCGCGTCCGTCTGCGCGCGAGCGACTGCGAGTGAGAGAGGCGCGGCGGGGGCGCGCACGAGATGACGCGCACGAGCACAGCCCTCTGAGTCACGTCTGTTTATCGATCGTAATAAAATAATAATAACAATAATAATAATAATAATAATATTATATCCAAATTATTGGTTTCCTGTTTTCCTCATTTTTGTAGTTTTGGCTGTTTGACTAGTTTTGATGCTTTTGTTTATATTCGGATATTCGGATTTGTGCACAATTTTCTGACAGCTTTTATTGATGTCATCGTTTTTGTTGTGTTTCTTTAGCATTTTTGTATTTTTTCCTTGCTTTTTCGTGTTTCTTTCGGGTGATTTTGGTGTTTGGCTGTGTTTTGGTGTTTTTATTGTCTTCCGCTAATGAAATTGTGTAGAATTTTTACATGTTTGTGTTTCTTTCTGGTGATTTTGGTGTTTTTTTTGTGTGTATCGTTTTTGGTGTATTCTGTAGTGTTTTGGTATTTTATTGTATTAAAAACTATACAAAACTATAATTTTGTATAATCTGTAAAATATAATTGTGAATAAACGTTGTGTATAATGTTTCTGTATTCTTTCAGGGGTTTTTGTGTCTCTTGGTTGTGTTTTTGTTTATCTTTTTTCATTTTAGTGCGTTTTTTTGTGTCCTCTAATGATGATGTGTAAAGATTTTTGAATTTTAGTTTTACTCTCTGGTGATTTTTGTGCTTTTGTTTCTCTGTGTGGTGATATTGTGGATCATTTTAATCTTTGTGTGTGTGTGTATATATATATATATTGTAGTATTTTTGTGTCTTTCTCTGATGATATTGTGCAGGGTTTATTTTTTATTATTATTCTTGTGTTTCTCTCTGGTGTGTTTTTGTATTTTTTGTATTTCTCTTGTTTCTGGTCATTTTTTGTTTGTGTAAAATTTCAAAACTTTAATGTTTTTCCTCTTTCTTGCGGGTGATCTTGGTTGGTTTTGTGCGTTTTTCCTGTCTTTCTCGGAAGGTTTCATCTATACCTCTCACATTTCCGTGTTGAGTTTTGCGCATAATATTTGAATTTCTGTGTATATTTCAGTTTCAGTGACTGTCTGTGATGTTTTTCATGTAAAATCCTGGTGTTTGTGTGAGTTCCGTGAATACCAGTGACAAAGACCAGATAAAGAAGACAGAGTTGATGAGTCCAGGTCATGTTGGAAATGTGAGGCAGAGCTTCAGCTTCTCCTCTTCACGCCTGTGGACGTTCTGGATGTTGAATCCAGTCCAAGTCCACTCATCTCTCCGTTTAACCGTTCATTTTCCTTCGCACGCCTGCGTGACAATGTTCCCCGTCTCTCTCAGGATGTTCTCAGAATAGATATGGTTATTGTTCAAAACTCACAGAACCAGTTGGATGACGTCTATTTTCAGAACGAGGCCATTTGATGCTCCATTGTAACGCCGAGTCGAGTCCCACTGCGGTATATTCAAGTCTTTCTTGAATAAACTGCACTGAATTATAATTACACACACAAGAAAGAAGAGGAAAGCAGCCAAAAAAAGAAAAACAACAACCAGAAAAACATGTGCAGCATGTTTATTTTTCAAACTATTATGAAGAAAAACTCTTATTAAAATGATCTGTATTGAAAAGTTGCTATTTGTTCCAGATAAAATGACAAATAAGCTGCTACATTTCCTCCATTATCTCCAATAATAACAGTATTGACGCTCCCCAAGACAATAAAGGCATGAAAAGAAAATTAAAATTAAATTTGGAGCCACCAAAGTGTAAAAATAGGATCAACTCACATGAAACTGTTGCAACAGGATGTTCAAAGTGTTAAAGGTGCAGTGTGTAAAATGTGCATGCAGTCGCTTGGCAAAATTTTAAGCTAAATTAGCTACACTTTAAAAAAAAAAAAAAAAAAAAAAGCATAAATAAACAATCACAGGATTGTATAAATCGTTGTTTTTATTACTGCCGGGATGTTGCTGCATTCCATTTACATCAGAATCCGAAAGTGGGAGTGGTGTTACACCAGAGGTTACCACATTTTTTTTTTTTATTAGCCACTGTTAGCAACACATTAGCAATGCACTGCGTGGTATTCGCCATAGAACAAGAGCACAACAACCTGTATATAATTAAAATTTCAACAGTACAATGTGTACGACTGATTCACCGCGGAATACCTACGACAAGTGTTACTGACGGTAAAATTGGGTGAGGTGTATTCAGCTGCTAAATTTCACAAACTGTGCCTTTAGGTTCAAATTTTAAACATTTTCAAAATAGGGAAATTGTGTGATTTTCATCATTAATGTCAAAGATTCAGGTCAATACAAGAGAAAAATGTAAGAAAATGGAATACATTTTTTTTTTAAATATGGTTTTATTATATTTATTTATATATTTATGTGTGTGTGAGTATTATTTGTAGTTTGGCCATAACTACTGTCTCAAAGAAGAAAACCTGCATTAGCTCTCAGAATATCTCAAATTATTCTTCTGGGTTCAACTCGTTAAACTGTAAGAAAGTGGTAGAAACTGAAAGCAATGCCGTTTTTTTTTTCCAGCAAATAAAAAATAAAATAAAATGTTTTAATGAGGGCATTTTTACTTAAAAAAAATGTTGCAAACCATTTTTTTATGTTGTCATTTTTCAAATTATCACAAAAGTTTTTAAACTGGTAAAATATTAATATTAAGTGTAAACTCAATTTACTCAATTTAATTAAAATTAATTAAATCCTTATTTATTGAAATTTGCTCCCCTTGCGTTGCGGTAAATGCTGGTAAAGTGCGCCATCTGCTGGACGCAATTGTGAACAGCAGTTAATCTGAAAACTGAATTTGTCTTGGAAATTTGCATCTGCTTTGAATATTGATTGTATTCACTGTATCTGTATATTAAAAAAATATATAAGCAAGTGATAAATAAAAATTGTATGTGCAAAACTGGTCCAAATACTGGTTTCCATGACTTCAGAGGACATTACATTAACATACATTCATTTCCTGGAGACTTACTAAAACCTCAGCCTAACTTTAAAACATGTCTTCACCTTAATATGGAGTCATTTACGTTATGGGGGCTTGATTTTTGTCCCCATAAGGAAGACAAGTCCCCATAATGTGAGTGTGGAGACACATTTAGGTCCCCACAACATAAGGAATACCAGGTACACACACACACACACACACAAAAAATATGTAAAATAAAAGCATTTATTTAATTTTACAAAGCCTGGTAAATAGAAAGAAGGAGATGTTTCTTTACATGTAAAAACAAACACTGACTCTGCACGGGTCATGACCTTGTGTATCAGCTGACCCGCATTTGTCGGGTCAGCTGATACACAAGGTCATGACCTCGCTTTGAAATAAATTAATAAAAGACGTATGATGCAGAATGAAGACCTGCTGATTCTCAACACGTGGCTTTAAAATTACAATAACTCCGCTCTTTTCTTTCCTGAACATGAATTTTGTCTCCAAACACAAAAAACAAATAATGATTAATGGTTTAAAGGGATAGTTCCTTTTTTTTTTTTTTTGAAGTGGGGTCATATTAGGCATCGTAAACTAGCCTAAGACACCAGAGAAGGCACAAGCAAAAAAATATGATTTTAACCACTTAATAAAAAGCTCAGTGAATAAAATCTACAACAGCTTAAGTCTTTGCTTGCGTTACAAAAAAAGTTTATTACTTTATCTCACTGTGAGACAGACTTTTCCCAACAGCAAACTTAAGTTTGTAAACCACTGACTCTCCCACACCAAATCCCATAGAGAAAACCATCGATTTTTACATCACAGCTCACAGGAGTTGTTGATCCACTGCTGCCCCCATCAGTGACTTAAAATGTGTTATTTGTGACTTTGGGGTTTGAAAACCTTCCTTCGGATTTACCTCGGTGACACAAACTGACCACAGGGGGCAGCAGTAGACCAGCAAGCTCCTGTGTCCATGTGAGCTTAAATCACTGATTTTCTCTATGGATTTTGGTGTGGGAGAGTGAGTGGTTTAAAAACTTCAGTTTCCTGTTAGAAAAGTCTGATTAACAGTGAGATAAAGGCGTGAACATGTTCTTAAGATATCAACTGACATAAATTTTATTAACTACCAAAGCCTCAAATATGAAGAAACTGACATTTGTAAAGCGCTCACTCTCCTACACCAAAGTCCATAGAGAAAATCTGTTATTTTAACACCACAGCACACAGGAGTTGTTGATCCACTGCTGCCTCCATCAGTAAGTTCAGATGTGTTATTTTGTCACTTCGGCATTGAAAATCTTTTGTTCAGATTAACCTCAGTGGCACAAACTGACCACACGAGGCAGCAGCAGACCAGCAGCTCCTGTGTCCCCGCGAGCTAAAATCACTGATTTTCTCTATGGACTTTGGTGTGGGAGACCCTGCCAATTACAAACTTCATTTTCTTCGAATTTATTTCGCTTATGTTTTTTTGTTATGTGGCTAAAAATGTTTCTTGTGTTGTCACAGGAAAAAAAAGTGTCCGTGTCTCAAGCTGGTTCTTGGCGCGTGAGGTTTGAATGCACACATACGAGGGGGGCGGAGCCTAGCAGGAGACTGACCCTGACTATGTCCACTTTTTATTACACAGTGTGTAGAGTTGCAGCTCTACGTGTGACCTCACCTCACCTCAAAAGCTCAAAAGTCTCCTAATTGTTCTGCAGCTCCAGGATCTGGTCCGACAGGACGTTAATGTCCGTCTCCGCCGGGTGACACTGCAGGACCAGCGTCACCTCGTTGTCCTGTCCCGGGAAAATCCGACACAGCTGCTCTCTGAGACTCAGCGTCTCCTCGGGACTCCTGGACTCCTGAGTCCGCCTCTGCGCCGCCTTCCCCTGTCCTCTCCCTGCCCCCCGGCCGCCTCCGCTCGCCACACTGCCACCTGGTGTCCGGTCGCGGAAGTTCAGCACCTCCGTCGTGGAGCGGGGAGGCTGGGCGGAGGCGCACGCGGTGGATACGCCGGCAAACGAGTGGTTTCCTGGGTCGGGAGTCCTGAGGCCAAACCAAGAAGTCAACCGTTTTAACATTTAAAGCTGCAGTGTGTAAAATTCAGGAGGGTATGTTTTGTTTTGATGTCACTAAATCTTACATATTGGACCTTTAGGCATCACATAAAGGTTAATCTGATTGTCACCAGAGTCAGGCTGAAAATCTGAGGTCACCATACCGCATTATCTTATTGTTAATTTTTATTTAATCATTTCACTTTCGACCTTCATTTAACTTGAACCCGACCTTAAATTTTACATAGTTGTAAAGTTGTAAATGTTTATAATTTCCTTTTGTTATTTATGCCTGTTTTATCTACGTCATTCTTAACACTTTCATTTATTTGAAGCTTTTTTTAAAAACAAATTATGGATTTTGCTGTTGATTTCTTCAATTATACATGATATTTAAAGTATTTTTTAAGACTATTTATTGTTTGGAACTAATTTGACATCCAGTGATGAAGCTGAATTGAATTTTTCATTTATTTCCCCAGTCTGACTTTAAATTCCGGTGGAACTTACTGTCTGATACATTCCAAAATCACCACCACATGTATGTATAAATAAATAAGTGTACAAATTCAATATTTGTGTGTGTGTGTGTGTCTGAAGTGATTTCACACTTGTGTTCTGAGCGCAGAAAGACGTCCAGGTGGGGTCCTCCTCGTCCCAGAGGGTCGTCAGGCACCATGAAGTGATTCCCAACAAACGTGTACTGAAGAAGTCTGGGGATTAAAACAAGAAATAGCTGTGTATTTAGCAGACTAGCCCTTTAAAACGTATTTACGGACATTAACGTAACAAAAACTCAGCTTTTGTCTGCGATTGCTGTTTCAATCTGACCACGTTAAGCACTGTGAGCAGCGCCTTTGCATCGGTGTGCTTCATAAATGACATTTTATCCGAGAATAATGAATTCATGTCATCAGTCTTAGGCTCCTGATAACACGTGTCTGAAGAACAATTAAAGCCCTAATTGTTTAAATTTACCATCGCGGGAGACTAAATACGAGATAAAATTCGACATATTCTTCCATTTTAAATGACTCAAACCATTTAGTAAATAATCAAACGTCAAATGACTGATGAAATTGATCGACACATTCCTTTGTCAGTGTTATCTCCGGAAGCATGCGGCGCATTTGGACTGCACCTCTTTTTGATGATGTCCCTCCACACTGGTGACTCGTCCGAAAGGTCCCTCAGGTTGTCGTTGGTTACGATCACTCCGTCCGTCTTCTGAGCGAGCTGCAGCATGAACCTGAGCCCAGAACAAAATAGAAAAATAAAATTAAAAAAAAAAAAAAGTTGTTGTTTTCATTGCTGCTCATTTCACGCTTGATTTATCTGTTGATTATTTTCTCGATTCGTTCATTTGCAATCCAGAAAATGGTGGAAAATAAATCACAACCAGTGTTTCCCAAACGTAGATTATATTTGATTAAGATTATGCCCCCTAGTGAAAAAGACTTGTTACCGTTTTCCTGGTTTTCCTTGTCCTTTATTTATTTGGTTGTACGACTAATAAAGGAGCATACAACAATATCTATATTGCAACATGAGACAAGATATGGTTCATATCATGGATAAAGTATCTGTGAGGAATCTTCCTGTTCTTTAAAGGCTGTTGCATTGACAATCATCAAATTTATTATATTAAAGAAATAAGCGAAATATTCTTAACATTTTATATAGAGAGTAAAAAAAATACACGGAATTAACAAAATTACATTTTAAAAAGTGACCTAATGACATTTGAACCCAAATTATTTGTGTTAAAGCAGAAAGTCAACTTCATTGTTTCACACACGTAAATATTCTTCGTTTAACATTAAAAACCCAAAGAAAGAAACCAGGTATTATAACTATATTTTAGGATCATGTAATACAGATCAGAAACAGTGGATATTTTTATTTTAGAGTGTATTTACAGTTAGTTATCAATCGCGCTCCTTGAGGATCTCCATAGAAACAATCTGTGTGCAGCTTTATATCCACATGTATCTACTATATCAAGATAAAGACTAACAATTTCACCTTTTTTTTTTTTCTTTTTTTTTAGATTTGTGGCGCAATGCTAAGACACACATCCTCACATTAATGTTTGGAGCAATCCTTGCTTTTTAAAACCTCGCCACTAAGAGACTTCGAGGTTCAAACACTGGTGACACAACATCACAAGAAAAATCCTGCCATACCCGCGCCTGCTAATTTTAGTGTGAAAGACGCACGTAGAATGGGTCCGATTGGTATTAAAAACACCAAAATGAATCAGATTTTGTTGACGACTTATTGATTCATGAGTGTAGTCCTGGTGTCCAGGCTGTAAATGCGATAAATAGGTGGTTTCTTTGTTTGCGAGTGTAAACGGTTCACGTACCTGTCGTCGTACGAGCTGATCCTCTTACCCTGCACTTCTCTGGAGGGAGTGTAGGAGAGCAGGCCCAGCGTCTGCAGCTCCGTCAGGTAGTGCTGCTCTGAGGGGACCAACAACCAAAACACAAACACTCACAACACAATTTTGCTCCATTCCAACGAGTTCCTTCTTTACTTGTTACGTTTTAAATCTACGTTTGTTTTTTTTTTTGATGTGGAACCTTTGATTTTGGGGTCGCTCTTCTGTCTCCACTGTGGCAGGAGGACGCTGATGTCCCGATGACCTCTGTCCCAGAAATGCTGCACGGCCAGAGCGATGCCTCGACAGGAGAAGAAGTGACCCAGCCCGTGACTAAGCGACACATGTGGGATTTTTAAACATGAGACTCAAAATCCTCTTCACCTTGACACTTTGCATGCATCATAATGTCTGCAATAAAACGAAACCCTGAAAGATTAAAATTAAAACAAGGCCTGCAGCGTCTCTAAAAGACACCGTTTAGCCATTAGCTTTCTGGTTTGATAACAGAAAAACTGGTTTTTACAGGGGTCAGGGGTTAAAACATTTGATGTACCCATTAAATTTTGGTGCAAATGTGAAAAGTGTGTGGTTATTTTCTGTCTTTCAGAGAAAATAATCTCAATAGTCACATGAAAGCAAAGGTTCTGGCAACACAAAACTACCAACATTCACAATTAAAAGATTTTTAATTCAAAAAATTTAACTTAAAAAGTTAATTTAAAAAGATCAGGCAAATACACTCCCAGTCAAAAGTTTGGACACACCTTCTCATTTAATGTAGTCCAATGGTGTGTCCAAACGTTTGACTGGTAGTGTACCTTATATTCACCTACTTTAGCCAAAGAGCAAAAGGCAAACACACAACCTAAGTGTTCATCCTGTAGTAGCTATTTAAAAATACACCAACTCCCACCCGTTGCTGTGATTCCCACCTCATGGCTACGTTGCTCCCGTCAATGATGATCGTCCTCAGTTTCGGGACTCCAGGCTTGTCTGTGAGATGGAGGTCAAAGGGGGTCAGCAGTCCCTCCAGGAAACGTTGCTTCCCCGTCACTACCACTGAAGACGCGGGTGTGAAATCCAGTCTTTCCCTTGCTCGAGTCGGGGACGAACTCTTCCTGACGAAGACCGGGTCTTGTACTTCTTGGTTTACAGAGCTGGATGCCTTTGGATGAAAGATGTTGTCATGAGTGGAATGATTTTGTTTTGAGGTGGCTGTATCAGGCCAGTAGATGATTTGGTCATACTGAGTGTTTGTTTGGATCTTGGTGAATGGGGGATCTAGGGTTGAGGGATAAGTGGTCATTGGTGGCCCTTTCATCTCAGGAAGGACAATCGGGTGTGGGGTGTGAGTCTCTGAAAGCTGCTGTTGCCTTGGCCGTGAGGTATTTTGACTCACAGGACGTTTTTGGGGCTCAACAATCCATGGAAACAAGTCTGGTTCTGTGATGGGTGCAGTCAGGATTGGAACTTCCGCCCACACTGCATCATCAGATTTACCCTTTTCTCTGAACTCTGCTGGAACAACAATTGGGCCATCTTTCTCCAGGACCACATCGTCCATCTCCCTGGGACCTTCCCTAAAGGAATCCGTCTTACTGCCTCCCTCTCTCTGAAGCTCCAGGAGAAGCTGGTGAGTGGATCGATCAGGCAACATTTTGTAGATCTTAGCCACTTCCTGCTCGGTGTACCCGCAGCTGGCTGCAGCTTTTTTCAGCACTCCAAGGACAAAGTCTTCCGCACATCCGTCTTCATCCTTTTCCTCCAAACCATCACTCTCAGAAGGTCCAGTGCATCCTGTGGCTCCACCTTCTACTTGTTCATGAACTTCTCCATTGCTGCTCATCACAGAATCATGAGCTGCTCCTGTTGCGACTTCATCCTCCTTGTGCTCCGTCTCACAGGGTCGGTTTTTCTCGATCTTGTTCAGGGTATTAGCATCTTTATGTTTTGGATCATGGCCTCTGTGAACCACTTGCTTGTGGTCGCTGCGATCCTGCTCCTGCTGAACTAAGTCCAGTATCTGTGAGGCCTCCACTGGTCCAGTTCGGGCGAGCACTCGTTTCACAACGTCCTCTGTGTACCCCATGGCTGTGAAGAACTTCAAAAGAAGCCAAAACTCTTTGTATCCAGTAGATGATTGCCGCTCTTTTTCGTCCTCCACTTCCTCTTCGAAGCCAAGTATTTGCTTCTGCCCCTCCTGTCTTACCTCCTCTGGAGAATGCATTAGTCTTTCCTCAGCACCCTCCGCACTTCCCCGGGCACCTATAGATGCAGAGAAAAAGTGGACAGAGTCTTTTACTGAGCCTGTAGCCATCCCTTCAACCAAACCAACTGCAGTGCTGGAAGGCTCAAGGTGTGTGTGTTTAGTGGCGGAGGGTTTGTCCCAATTACCCTCTGATCCCTCATGCATCCCGGCATTTCCCTCAGTCTCCACCAGGTTTGGGCTTGATCCAAGTCCTGATTCTTTCGTCAAATCCAACAGGATTTCCTTCACTGATCCCGGAAGCACCAGAAGGTCCAGGATGTGCCTGTCCTCCCACCTCTCAACCAGGGATTTGAAGGCCCGGCGTGACTCCAGGGACTCCCCGGGGCCTTTGTCCCCTGTCTCAGAGCGTTTGGACTGTGTGCTCTCGTATCGTTCCACCAGCTCTGAAATTAGGGAGTAGGCTCGCACCACGGGCTCGGCCAGACCTGATATGAGCAAGAATCCTGGAGAGCCAACCTGGTTTGGTGAGAATAAAACAGAATTAAAGCTGCTGTCAGTGAAATACTAGTTAAATCTGTGTTCAATGGTTGCCAGCAGCTAACACCTTTATAGCATTCTTTTTGAATCAGAAGCAAGAACTTCACAAAAATGCGATCTGCTCCAAACAAATGCCCTTTCCAATCAAAAATGTTTATAAGGTGAATGAAGAGAGAAGATTGCTAAAAGCAGGAATAGACAGGAAGTTATCACTGACTATTGTTATGTTGAATCGTGGCAGCAGACAGTTTGCTAACTCTGGGGCTCCACAGTGGTGTGGTGGTTAGCACTGGTTCCTCGATTCATACTTAAGAAGATTAGTTCAGTACTTCCTGCATGAGCGGAACACAGACTCCGTCTGACACAGTCACTGAACTGAAATACGGCTGAACGGGTCGTGATTGGGCTCACCATCTCCGTCTTCCAGCAGTGCTGTCGCTAAATACACCAGAGTCCTCTGTTAAATATTGAGATTTTAGAAATGTCCTTGTTAAATGTTGGCGATTAACGCATGTTTTTAACTGATCTTTTTAACCGATCTACAGTTTGGCATTGTTCGGTTTGATTATTCTGTCTGACGTTTCACTCATGACTCTTCCAGTGACAACACCATCGCTAATGGAAAAGCAAAAAAATGAGTGGAGCCGATTAGTGCTAGAAATGTATAATTGTAAAAAAGCCGTATTAGAATCACTAGTTCCAAACAAATGAATAGTGTTAAGCATTTTCCATGTAGAGATTCAGTCAAATCCGTTATAAATAGCAATTCACCTGGATACTCTCTGCTGAAAACGCTCTCGATAATCCATGGACACCATCTAACTACACAATTATTTTTTAAAATCATACTATCCATTAAGGGATGAAGAAATAAAATATGGGATTTCCAAGGTATACATTTAGAAAGATGTTTTGCCACTACCACTGAAAAGGGAAGTTGCTGAAAACAATAAAATTTCCCCGACTGCTACAATTTCTATCTAAGAAAATGTCTAATAAAAAGTAAAGAAAATTCCCTGTGACAACATCGCAGGTGTTTCTTCATGCGATGACACAACGCCGATGTTGATTAATAAAGAGAATTGAAAAAGAATATCACATTATTAGTCAATTTCAGATGTCAGACGAGTGACTGTACAAAGATGGAGGTGGGTGATGACTCATCAGGATACTAAAAAAAAATTACCAGGGCAAATCCCACATTTGACGTTTACTTACACATTACATAATATTCACATTGCAAATTTTCTCTTTTTCCCATGCACACACACACACACACACACACACACGCTTACCATGATATGTGCTGATGTGGTTTTAATCAGGCAGTCCATGAACAGCCCTCTGGCTCCACAGAAGACACAGTGAAGGACCCCGGGGTAGGAAACCTCCTGCTGCTCCTCCTGGTTCACAACTCCCTTCACAAACAACTGGAAAAAAAAAAAAATCTTTTAAATAAAAGATATATGTTTTGTTGTAATGGTGTGAAATATGTTAAATTTGACGTTAGTGGCTAACAGGATTATTAATCGCTTATTAGATTATTTTGCCGTGTTTTTTTTTTTTTTTTTGGTTTTTGGCTTTAAAAATACAAATTTTCTGTCTTGTCGGCTTCTTAAATTGAAATTTTCTACTTTTTTTTCCCTTCCTCCCTGACAAAGAAAATTGTTGGTTACCATCACCATTACAATTTTTGGGCATTTTATGGACCACGCAACTACACAGTAAATTGAGAAAATAATCAACTGATTCATTGATTAGGAAAATAACACGACGACGATGCTGGTGCTTTCTGTGACCACTGTGTGGCGCTAGAGAGAAGGCACCAATCACTTCATCTTGGACTACATCAAGCGCAGACCACAGCCTGACTAGAAAATATTCAACTCTCAAACAGATCATAAGAGATAATGAGAGAGGCCTCGGCCTCCATTCATTTTGAATGGGTAAAATTGGCAGGAAAAGGTTTAATATTTCACAAATCACACATAGCTGAAAAACAGTTAAATTACATTTCCCCCCCCCCACGTTTCTATAATTCTGGACAGAGTTTCACTTGTGAAAGCCACAAAAAATTCATAACATCACATGGTTTTTATTAGCAGATAGAATTCAAATTTTCAGCATAATAACAGCCGCAAAACATAACGAATGAAAAGATGGTGTGATCAAAATGCCTGATGTCTTTAAAAAGACGTAACAAAGCACGGGTGGACTACTGAATGAGTCGACAGACACAATAAGTCGGGGGGAGAGTCCCTGAGCCGGAGCAGCGTCTGTTAAGATTTGTTGTTTCCAAATTGAGACGGATATCGGAAACAAAAGGAGACGCACAATGAGACGCAGAAAACAAGGCCCACTGTCTCTTGATCTGAACTCTGAGCAAAGACAAAGCATGCAAAAGGCTCAAATACTATTTGTCTTGATGATCATGTTAAATTCTCCATGTCTTTTATATCATAACTTTCTATTATTGCCGTCTTATGCATCACCAATGTCATTTTCTTGATCAGTTTTAAACATCCTACGTTGGTCTGCAAAGCACTTTGGATTGTGTTTACAATTTTTTGTTTGAAAAGCTGCAATATCAGTAAAGTTTCATTGATGTTTTTGCTACATTATGAGGTAGAGCTGTTGCTCTCTGCAGTCAAAAGGTTCAGGTTAACCAGTCACCCAGTTTTGTTTGTGAATAAACAAAACTCAACATTCTGAAGCATATAAATAAATGCATGAGTCACGTCTCATGAATGATGCAACAAACTCTGGACTAGTACTGAGGGGAACAACAACACCAGTAATACCAGTAGGACAACTTTTCAAAATAAAATGAAGAGGAAAAAAAGGTTTATAAACTAGATTTAACCCTGGCATTATTGAAAACTCAAGTGAAAAAAATACAATGAGAAAGGATGACTGAAAAAAGGAGTGGGTCAGTTCAGACAGGTTATTGGGCAACATTTCGCAATATAATGACTCGAATTATGACTAATGTTAGAGGTGGAACCAAGTAGCTTGATTCATAGCAACAGAAATGTACAAAAATAGTAATGTTTGTCACTTCCTACTATTAAAACTACTGCCACAACTACTACTAACATGATATTTTGTTAACTAATGCGACGGGAAGTTTCATCTTCAACTGTCAGAGCAAAGTTGCTCTTTCCATTCAGTAAGTTTACATGATTTTAGTCCATCTATAAACCAGACTTTAAAAACACATGTAAACATGTTAGCATTGACTGAAATTTCACTTAATCAAATTTCGGAGTCGGACAAATAGTGTGTTTCCATTTACATCGGGAGGTGGAACTGACAGTGACGTCTCCTCTGACTTGACCATGTTCCAGTTGAGAAGTTAAGAAATAAATAAATTCAAAAGTATTTTTCGGGCTAGCAACTGTTAGCAATACCAGTTCAGAATAACGCTCTGTGCAGTATTAGCGTAGCAAATGGTCACAAAATAAAAATATACTGACCTATGCGCACGACTGATTTAATTTGAAACCCATACGAAAGAAGTGCATTTTTAAGAGTAATTTTATTATTGGCGCAAGTGGCAGCCATCTTGGAATCCTATACCGCAGGTTTGTGCGGTTGCTCTGACATTCTGAGGTGGAAATCCGACTAGAGTTGGCGTTCCAGCTGAATCTTCCAACTAGGAACTCGGAAATTCCAACTTCCAACTGACAAGCACAATAACGCACCCGGACAACGCGACTGAGAGTCGAATTACTCAAACATGTATGCGTTAAATGGGACTCAAACGAGCATTGGCATGCACGGCGCACATGACCCACAGTTCCCGCAGGTCCCGCCCCCTGGTTGAGACCCAGAAAAGAAATAGCCGGCACACAGCAGAGCTCAACTAGCGGTACTTTTTATACCAAGCGCCACTGAAATAGGCCAAGCAAAGTCAACTTCGTACTTTTCACAGGAGGCAGATTTATTCCCATCATCCTCCTCTTCCTCACGTATACGTCAGACACTGGTATAGTCAAATTAAGAGATAAGGTGACTCTAATTATTATTTCTGATATTTGTTTCATTTTCTACGCACTTAAAATTCCTCAGCTCCACTCCAACCCCGATTTATATAGTAGAACAGTATTTCTAATTTTCCTCCAAGTACGACCAGAGGAAGCTTGCGTACCACTGGTGGTACACGTACTACAGTTTGAGAACCATGGAGATGGACAATAGTGAGATAAAAATGGCAAATTCAAGCGCATTTTTTTGTATCAAATCACTGCTATGCTGAGAAAAAGGAGGCCACTGTGGAGCAAATCCAACTGATATTTGTTTATCTTTAAAAGGTTACGTACTACAGCTTTAAAGCCATTAACATAAGTGGAGGCTCTGACTCTGACTCAGGGCGAACTAAAACAACAACAAAAATATATATTTCTTACTTTGGCTGCTTTCACGTTGCTACTCGAGCCACGCAGCTTGAGCCAAATCTGCCCGGTGTTGCCATGCGGCAAATCGTCGGCCCCAATCCCAAACGTCACCCTGAAAATTCGCTCCACGGTGTCGTGCAAGGATGTCAGAGATCCGCGCAGCATCCCGGCACACGTGAACTCATCCTCCACCTCAGACAGGCCATCACCTCCTCCTCCTCCTCCTCTGTCACGTCTTTCACTGTCCATCCCTTGTTCTTTAGATCATCAACAAAGAGTAGAACATTCTGTAAAAAAAAACCCCACATATTTAGCGCACTTTTTAAAATGATTTAATAAACTGAAAAAACATCTAGAACGTTTGTATGTTTCAAAAAACATGAAAAGAAGTTGAAAAAAAAGTTTGTATGTATGTATTGTTAAAATCAGCTAACAAAGCGACCAAAAAAAACATCAAAGATGATAATGATATAATAAAGAAAACAGTGTCGACAGAAATGGCGGCATATTTTTCTGACACGCGTATATTGCAACTGCAATTTGATTTGCGTTTTACGGTAATTTAAAGTTTCGTCCAATATTTACTAGATTACAAGAAGGAACATTATCATATGAGATTATTAGCTGTATGCTAATATGACACAACTCATTAACATCGTTGTCATTAACATTTATTGTATTTTTTTTGTTTGTTTTAAAAAATAGCATATTATATAGAACATCCCACCCCTACTGCACTGTTTCAAATTTCAATTTAAAAATTTGCAAAATCATATAATCATATATTGCGATATACTCATGAAACAGCTCTAGTGAGCGTTAGCAGTTGGCTCCATCTAGTGGATGGAAATGTCAATTGATTTTTTTTTTTTGCTAATTTAAGCTAAAATTTTAAATAACCATTTGTAACATTAGTTAAAAAAGGCCAAAAATATAGATACTTGGTGTCTTAAAAGTGAATTTTTTTTTGCAGTATTTCACTGACACACACCCCCCCCCCCCCCCCCCCCCACACACACACACACACACACCTACTTATTTCAAATTTATGTTGTACATAGCCTGTGTGTTTATTAGCTGTAGTTAGTGACATTTATTGATTCAAATAACTCACTGATTCACATTATTTAATTTATATTGTGTCACTTGATTAAATAAATTGTTATTTTTATTTCACCTAAAGGAAAGCGCCGTGTCTTTTGTGCATGTATACTGTGACAAATCCCCCCCCCCCCCCCCCCCCCCCCCCCCCCACACACACCTACTTATTTCAAATTTTAATATAAAACCCGAATTTTTGCAATACAATACTACTTTTTTTTTTTTACAAAACACAGTCAAACTTGGAGGTGAGCTTGAGGCAGCATTTCGGAAGGAACTGGCTACACATGCCAGTTTTCTGAGATTTAAATCAGTTTTCCGATTCGCCATGTTGGTATCGCGATAAATCGATACCGATATCTCGCGCCGCCTTAACGTAGGTCGTTATGAAGCGCGCTGCTGAATGAGCGACAGGAAATGGCGACCAGTCGCTCGCGCGGATAGAAAGTTCCGACGTAAACAATCGCGCAAAGTCGTTTTCTTACTTGAAGTCGCGTGTGAAGTTCACGCTCCTGACGACGCAGCTCTCCTCAGCCGCTCCGCTCTCCCGAAACGACAGCAAGAGCTAGCATTTTAAACAACAACAACAAGAGCTAGCATTTTAAACAACAACAACAACAACAACTGGAGCTGGACAAACAGCGGGGCTGGAGCAGCGACTGTCTGAGGGCAGGAGGAAGAGGAAACCCGGGCAGCAGAGAGACACACACAAAAAACCCCCGGAGATCAAATCGAAACCAAACGCACACTCATGCGGAGTTTATGTTTCCAGCGGGGCGGGTACTAATGACACAGCAGAGAGCGAAGGTCACAATGAAGCTGCACCAACTCTCTGATAACGTTCGCTCTGATAATAACGCGGAAACTATGAAACAGATGAAGTGTTTTTTATGGGCCGTTGAACGTTTACGGCTCACTTATTTTAAATTATTTTTAATATCATTGTATCAGATATACACTATATAGCTTGGAAGTTTCATATTGAAAGCTTATGTGAGTCTTTTAAATTTCTTCTTCACGAGTTTTTGTCAAACAGGGGAGGGGGGATTTCCAGTGACGTCAGAGGCGTTTTTTTCTGTCTGTTTTCTTTCTTGTTTGACTCACACTTCAAACTAACACTTATATTCATCTCTCCCACACCATGTAGGCTGACATTAAAACAATTATACTCTGAACTTTTATTAACTTTATCTCTTGTATTGTCCTTATTTGTGAGCTGAATTTATGGGGACAGGAAGTGAACTGTGGCTTCCACTTCCTGTGCAGACTGCCCACTATGTGATCTGTTTCCCTCTCTCATTTTCATCAAATATTAATTTACATTCACGTCATAAAAACAGTTCCTACTGTTATTGCTCCTTCTGCTTGGAGATATTTACAAAAAGCTTACTGAAAAGAAATAAATTCATTTAACATACTCTAATTTAAAATGCCAATGACTGAATGCTGAGAATTCTATAAAACTTATTTTGACTGACATTTCATCCTAATTTAACAAGTAAAGTGTCAGAAACCCTGTTGAATGTGCCTATTATTTCTGTATAACGTGTATTTAATCTGAAAAAGCCTTAGACGAGATTGAAAAACTCATTTTGGTTTACTAACCCAACCTAAATGTTATTTTAACCTAATATGAGGCTTCTTCTGATTAAATAAAGGTTGTAAACAAATAAATGAAGAAAAAACTAAAACCAATTACGGGCTGCATTTGGGTTGCATTAGATGACACAAGTGTACCTAATAAAAAGAACACCATTTCTGTGACACTGTACTAGTTGTCAACAAATTTCCTGTAAGTCCCTTTTAAGACTCTGCCCTCTGCTGGCAAAATATGAAAAATGTCCTTATTGTTTGTTTGTATATTATTTTTCCCTTAGTTTTTAATTTTTGGCTTTAAAAGACTCAGTGAAATGTAAACTAACTTTCAGGGTCAGAAAGTAACAAAATAAAATAAAAATCTAAATAGAAATATAATTGGGATTGGAGAAAAAAAAAGAAATCCAGGCCTTTTCATTATCAACAAAATACAGTTTTGCGGATGAATGTGTGTATTTTAAGTGCATTAGAAGTTTTTTTTAATTAGTTATTGGTTACTCCATGTACCAATAGAGTACAGAGTGGAGTGGTGTGGTTGTTTTGGTGGATTTTGTTCCCTTTGTTATTGGTTTTTTTTTAAAATTACACACAATATTTTAATGTTTTTATGCTCCTGTATCAGTTAATTTAAATATAACAATGGATTGTAAGTAGTATCGAAGAAATTGCACAGTTTGGCTGTAGCTGTTCTAAAGCAAAGTTGAATTAAAATTTAAAACAAATACATATTAATCTATTTTGATATTTGATTGAAGTGTTGTTGTTTTTTTCAAATTACATATTAGGTAGTTTGTGTTTTGTGGACATGACAAAATATTGAAGCAGTTTAGGAAACAACAATTGATATTTTTCACCATGTTCTGACATTATTATTGACAAAACAATATACGGATTAATCAAGGAAATTGGCCTATGTGCATAGTTTGAGTTTGAGCTGTTTGTCATATTTTTGGGTTCATAATGGGAATAAAACAGTACAAACAAAGAATATATGAATTTGAAAGATAGAAAAAGGGACTCAGGATCAATAGAGGTCAACGCAGATTAAATGAATCTAACTGACTGACAGTGTGTTTGGTAGATATTTGTGTGTCAGTTATAAGAGAAAAAGCTCTGCTTGGATAAAAGAAAATTGTACAAATTGAACATTATCATCAAAAATATATAGATTTTTTTTTTTTTTCAAAAACACACGTATGTTAAATCAGAAAAACCAAATTCAAAAATGCTGCCGTCACCACTCCCTACTTTCCTGAGACAGAAGTAAAAGGGAAACTGTCTCTTTCACTTCTGCTTTCTCCTGCTCTCATGAAACAGGACAAAGTTGCTGCTGCTGAGTAGAAAGTCATCGAATGAGTCGAAGGAATTTTCACACCCTGTGACAATGTTTGAATAATGAGAAAGAAGAGGAGTGTGGCCCCCACAGGTGAGTACTTTCCCCGCAGGCTTGAGTTTATTTATTGGCAGGAAATCGCAGCTTGTGGTGATTTGGATTCGAATCATTTTACGGTTGGTGTGAGTTTGATATTTTTGCAAACTTTAAGAGTGAAATGGAAAACAATTCACCTCCACAATGTGGACATAAAGCATTACTTTATGCAGTGTTTGTCCAAATTCTCATATGGAGACAAACTCCCAAGTCCCAGTTTGAGCAAATTTGTGTATAATACCATGTTTCTGTATACTTTACTGCTATTTTAGTGATAAGTTTCATGAAGTAATTTAAACAAAATTTCAAACATACACAAAAACATAGATACAGAAAATCTTGAGGGGGGAAAAGAAATTGGCAAAAAGAAGAAAGAAAAAGATTTCCTCAAATGACTTAAAGTTCTATTTGGAAAAAAAAGTAAATTTGAACAAGTTTCTATTATTATTGGTCCCACAACAGCAGAAATGTGCATTGTTACAGCAGTGGACAATGTAAAAGAAAGTAAGTGAATTATAAGAAATATTGATAGAACTGATATAAAACTGAATAATAAATGTAATTTTAACATTCAGTGTAAAGTCTCTATTGTTTTGCCCACTCCAGAAGAAGAAAAGCTGTGGCTTCCTGTGGTTGTTTGCGTGCAACTGCGTGTGTGTCTAACCTTCTGTAACAAACCAGTAAAGCTTCTCTAATGTTTATTACCGCCACACACCCTGCTACCAGTAAAGACCACATTTGTGGTGGATTTGAATCGAATACTTTGATTTTTAAACGTTATGTCGAAGAGAAAAGACAACAATACGTGGTGTTAGGTAGCAAAGAATTCATTGGAGTCAGCTATTTGGCACAAATGCCCAACACTTTCTGGTTTCAGGTTCTCACATGCAACTATTTCCTGTTTTCTCAGTTCTGAAAGTGGAAAAAAATTGATGAAAAGTCATCATATAAGCCAAATATATGTTTATGTTCAGCGTTATTGTCATCGGCTTAGGAACCAATGATATTGGGATGCGGGGCAAGGAAACTGTCGTAACTGTCTGTGCAAAATGAAAAATAAAACTGTTAAAAAGGAGTATTTAAAGCGTGAAAGGAGTCACGAGCTTTCAAAAACCGTTCTATCCATCATTTTACAGTCTACAAATTTAAAAGTTGTTTTTCCAGCATTAAAAAGGGGATTTAATATTTCCAGAACTTTTCCTCAAGAGTCCTGAAAACACTGAGGTGAAATGAGAGTAAATAATGAAGTGAATTTATCAGGTGTAAAGAAACACAACAAGCCAGATATGTTATTTCCTGCAAGTTCCTTGTGAATTCAATGCATAGTCTGTATTATTATCTCAACAGTACAGTATTAAAATTGCAGTTTCACTTAATAGGAGTCTATTGAAATACAATGTGGAGGAAACACACGATAAAAACGTTGTTTGTTTAATAACTGCAACGTTTTGGAGTTAATGTCCTGCGCGTGTTGTTCTGTGTTACGAACTGGCTGTAGACATCGATACCATTCTTATACTTAACTAAATTACAAAAATGAGAGAATAACCTATAGCAACGTTAGCTAAATTAACACTGGAGGCTAGCGGAAGTTAGCACCGGAGGCTAGCGGAGGTGAGCCACGGACAATAGTGGAAGTTAGCCCCGCAGGCTAGCAGAAGTTAGCCCCGTAAGCTGGTGGAAGTTGGCCCTGGAGGCTAGCGGAAGTTAGCCGCAGAGATTAACTTCCTCTAGTTCCGCTTATTCTCTGCTGCTCGTAATAAAACAGACCACGGAGTATCCACTTCTGCCACCCACTAGCATAAACAAATACTCTCATACAGAGCACGTTGCAGTCACATTTGGATTGTGACGGCACAACATTTATAGGTTGTTTCTGCTGCCCCCTGGTGGGAAAAAAACTGTCCATACAGGTTTTTATACCATACATTTAAAGAATCAAATAAACCATCGACTTGTAATCTTGTATTTCCCGAATTTGAGTTTTCTAGACTTATTTAAGTTCTGTAACAACCTGGAATTGAATGAACTGAGCACATCTCACACATATTAACTGTCATTAACTATTCATTAACTCAGTGACTCTCTGTTTTGTTCCACGACTGATTCCCGCCTCCAGTGAATATGGCTCTGAACAGCTGTTTTCCTCCCGTATTGATCGGAGACTCCAGCCTCAGGGACTGGAGGGTGATCGGCTCTGGAGGGTTCGGACAAATCTACAGAGCCAGGCATCATCAGTGGTGCTACGATGTGGCCATCAAGCTGCTTCACTATGACGACGGGTGAGTGTTTACAAGGAACTTTAGCTTGAGGTAGACAATGGCTGAAGGAAGGTGGTAATTACTGATGACACCCTCACTCAGGAGCAGTTCATCTCTGCTGCGCGAGGTCAAGATGATGCAGCGAGGGAGCAGCGAGTATGTCATGCAGGTCCTCGGGGTCTTCAAGGGTCGAGTGCCGAACTCTGGACCTTCGGAGCAGCTTGGTCTGGTCATGAAGTTCATGGAGAAAGGATCTCTGACCACCCTGCAGGTAACATCTCCTTCAGCCGGTTAAATCAACACTTTAATCCCGTCATGAATATCTAAACAAATAAAGGCTGGATTGACATGAAATTATATTGTGACCTTTGTGCTCGTCTGAGGATGAACCTAGGTCAATCTGGTAAGTTCATGTCCTCCATTTTGGGTAGATTGCAAAATTTGTGACAAATATTCGTAGCCCCAAGAGGATGAATCCGGGTTATTACTTCACTGTCACGTTGACATGTTAAATTCAGCCATCAATTGATTAAATTGCAATCAAATTGGTACAAATATTCATGGTCCCTAGAGGATAACTCTGGTTCTTATGGTGAGCCCCTTCCACTGTTCATGTTGGCAAATAATGTCCATCTTTTGGATAGATTGTAATTATTTTTGATGCATTGTCACCACGGGATGAATCGTAACGATCGCAGTCTCCAGAGAATGAGTCCTGGTGATAACGTCGACGTTGGATTAGATATTCATTGTCTCCAGAGGACGAATCCAGATGATTACAGTTGCCTGTTTCCATCTGCTGTCATTTTTGGTCAAAAGTGGTGCAATCAAATTTGCGACACATATTCATGTTGCCCAGTGGATTAATCCTCATTGTTTTCTTCGCTGGTGAAATATCCCTGTATTGACTGAATGGACTCTTCATGGATCTGTAATAGGAACAGGCCTCAGCAGCTGTTCAATGGATGGACGTTAGATTTTTGCATTCGTGACCCCAACTGGACGAACTTTAACCACTGTAGCTTCTCATCAGGGACATTTCGGGTTGTTTCGTTTTTGTTGCATAAACACATTTTGTAATAATAAATGACAGTACAGATAATAATAATAATAACTGCTGATTAGTACCAACTTCTCGTCAAGGACACCTTACTTGGACCTCCACCGTTGCCACTGGTCTTCAGACTGGCTCATCAAGTGGCTCTGGGTATAAACTTCCTCCACAGCCTCTCCCCTGCCCTGCTCCACCTGGACCTGAAGCCCAGCAATGTGCTGCTGGACTCCGATCTCAACGTCAAGGTGAGTCCCTTTGACAAGGAACAGCTGGTTACGTTAATCCTGTGACCGCAGTTTTACATTTTGATTGCTTTCTTTGTTGTGACGTAGGCCTGATTTTAAGTTTCCTTTTTGTTTTTTTTTCCTTGCCGGTTTAACCTCAGTTGCATATTCTAAAAATTCCTACGTCCTATATAAAAAGAAATAAACAATCTGGTATAATATGCAACAGAAAGTTGCGAAAAAGTTGCACCTTCTAAAATCTGATATTATATTTACACATGTTGTATTGTTTATCCTGTGTTTTTCATTGCGCTGATTTGTTAAGATGCGTCATTTGCCTCGCTGCAATCAAGTTTTTCCAAGTGGGATAATAGTTTGATGACGATGATGGAAATATGATGATGTTTTAAGTTAGCTATTTTGCCAACAGTCAGTTAAAATGATTCAAATTTATACCTTTCAATAGTTTCTCCCTTTTATTTCCTCTGTGATTTGTTTTATTTAGAGCAGAACTGTTTGACAGTATCACTGACCTTGTTCCTTTTCTTTTATGTTAACATTTTGCATTGTGTTTTTTCTTCCCCTTATTTGTGTGACTTCTTAATGTGCTGCCTACATTCCTACCCTCCGTTCTCCTTCATCTGCAGCTTACAGATTTTGGCCTTGCCAAGACTTACCACAGCGTCACTCGAGCCTCCAAAAACGACAGTGAAGATGAAGGAGGGACGATCAACTACATGCCGCCAGAGGCTTTCGAACTATCGTACGCTCCCACGCGAGCCTCGGACATCTACAGGTACGAGTCATACTGTATGTTGCTCAAGCTATGACAAGGTAATCAAATAAAACGTTGTCTAATTGTTTTCCTATAGACCTTTATACAAACTGGGTTCACACAGGATGTGGATTTTCGCATCATGTTATGCCACTTGCGTCTCTCGTGCCGCGGTCTATCGTGTCACTTGGTGCATTTTAATTCTGGAAGTTGGTGTTATTTGGGTAAAACCCCACAAATAACACTTAAATTCAGAACTTACCAGGTAGACCAACTTCTTCACTGACCATGTAGATACATATACCAACTTGTGTCGTAGGGGTCCACACCCAAGTCTCTCCCCCTTTTTCCTCCAGAGTCTGTCCGCTGGCAGGTACCTGACGTTATCCAGAGAATCTCGTTGCTGATTGGTCATTGCGTCAATGCGATTTTCCCCCCAAATTAAATTTTTTTAACTACAGCGATGGCGTAGTTGATGCAAAAAAAAAGGTTCTTACTCACGTCTGCGCATTAACTTTGTATGTAAACTTGTTGCGCAACAAATTTGCGTCGCTTCCTATGAGAACGCAGCATTAAACTTCAATCTCCAGACGGACACATACAAATTACTGTATATGCTACTTCCATGTACCATAAATTGAGTAAATTTCACTATAAATTGTCAAAATATCCTAGATACAGGCACTGCTATCTTGCATTAGCCACGTCATAACAGAGCGTGAACATATGTGTTTCGCTTCAACAAGTGACGGCGAGCGGGCGTTCCCGATGCTAGTATTTTGATGGTAGAGGTGGTTTTAAGAAATTAGCAGAACACTGCCTGTAATTAAAAACATTCTTAGCAGGAGTTGCTAATGTTGCTAAAGTGATGACAAAGTATCTTTTATGCAAGCCAGTGGAGCTGCCCCCGATGGCCAATCGCGAGAATACAGATTTCAGTCACTACTCAGCCAGCACGTCCATGTGAATACTTGGGTTGACGATATGGGTCTCAAGCGGTTTTGTCCCATGGTGGCTCCACTCATGTTTGCCCACTTCAAGCCCACTGTGTACACTTGTACACAGACTACCTGGGTACCAAGTGAGTATGGGCTTAAAGTGGGCAAATTCTGCAGGTCCCATATGGTTTTACTAATGGAGACCATGGTGAAAAACCCACTTGGGACCCATATTGTCAACCCACATACATTATAACCCTTATGGGGTCCACATGGACATGCTGGCTGGACATGTCCATTTTTATAAACAGTCTATACATGTTCTATCAACCAAAAAGGAGGAGGCCTGTACTGATGACCTATACTGCATTTGACCACAAGGTGGCACTCGGGTCTTTTGGCTGTCAAAGTGACAAACTGTAGCAACAGCAAATTTGTTGCTGACTCGTTTTACTTAAAGCTCTTTCTGTTTTTTTTTTAAACAGACTTTTAAGACATGTATGTTTAATGACTGAATCACAACTTAACTTTTGCAAGTGTTATTTAATTAATGTTCAATAAATAATAAAAAAACAAAACAACATTTTTTGCAAATGTATTTGAAAAATCTCCCCTGACCTACTTCCTGCTATAGAGGATTTAAGGATTTAATGGGTTTGGTATTGGCACGTGTTAATGACTTCTGTGTACAGATCAACTCCTCACCTCACAGAATGTACTGAAACACTTTGCACTTCCTTCTCCTGAAAAATGTTTTTCTTGTGGCTTAATTATTGTTGTCCTAATTCTCTCACGAGACTCAGCTTACACACAAAGACGTACCGCAAGACGGCCGTGCCAATGAACCTCTCTATGACTTTGGTTTGATGTCTTCTGATGTCTTCTCTTTCAGCTATGGTATTCTCCTGTGGTCCATAGTGACCGGGAAGCAACCGTATGCAAGTAAGTGACGATGACGTCTCTGTTAACACGCTCTCCCATCCTATTCTCGCATAAAATATATAACTAATGGGTCAGATTCAGATACATTTGCCATAATTTGCTGTTTCGGTCCTCCCTGATTGTTATACTTGGGATGTGGTCCCCTTTTTAACTGTTGAGAACATAAATATTTGATTTTTGTTTCAGCACACCAATAGGAAACTGACAAAACGGGGCATTTTAAAACAAATTGACACTTTTCTAAAATAGGTTTTGTACCAAATGAACTTTTCTGGTCCAAACAATTATTCAACTGCAAATGGAATTAAAAAGGTGATAAATAATGAAAATATCCACTCTTCATATCCATGCCATATCTTTTTTATTTGTTCTTAGACTTTTCCAAACAATTGGACATAGATCATTTCATTATAATGCTCTTTCTATTGCTTCTGTCTCTGTGTGTCTGTCAGTAATTGTGACTGTGTTTTTTTGGACCCCTTAAAAAATTGGGCTATCCTTCAAAGAAATTCAAAGTCGTATCATTTTAAATGTAGCAGCTCACAATTTTTTAACATGACCACTAGGGGGCTCTTAGTTTAGAATAAAATATATTAGCGACAAGAGCAAACACCTGCGTTTTTACATACTGTAGCCTGACATGTTTTCATTTTGATCCACTGGGTCCAGAAAACTTTCTGGATCTGTATAGAACTTTACCTGCTGTTACCATCTTACATAAACACTAATAAAATGAATCCTGCTTTGTTAAGATGTCGCTGAGATATACACATTTAAAGGGACAACAAATCCGTCATCTTCATTTATGTCAATTTTACGTCCGTCTGTCCCCAGCGTTATCTCCGTTACTGCCTTACATATTTCCGTGTGTCTTTTGCGTTGTTATGGATGTTATGCAATAAAACCTCTAGAGGGCAGTGCCAGGTTGCAGGCATCGCCAAACATGGCGACCACTGCCTGATCTAAAATAGACTGAAACGCGAGCGGATTCCGTGGCGGTGGAATGTAAACCCATTGAATCTAATGGGGAATATTAGAGAGAGATTCATGGTGAGCATTTGCTATATTTCCGTATGTCTGCCACAACTTTTGAAAACTTGATACTCTTGGAATCTTTCCATTTTTAAACGCCTATTCTTTGTCGTTCTCCTGACTGATTGGTCTATTAACTCTATACCACCCCCCCATGGATTCTGGTGGTATTGCTCCATTTCCTCTGTCATTGTAAGTTCTTCTGCAACATGCACAATGGCGGACCAAAGTTTCTGTCCATCTCCGTGTTTTTTGTAGACTTTATTTGTAGTTTGATGGTAGAGTGTCTGATCCTGTATTCGCAAACCAAATTGTGTTGTCGTCAGTGGGTAGATTCCCAGGAACACACTTGGGTGATCACCCAACGCAAAACAATTCAGGCCGATCCGTCAAAAACTGCAGACAGGAAGTTGCTAACAGTAGGACAAACTTACTCATAAAATTAAATGCTCACATTGGGTGTAACAGAATATGTTTGTTGTGCACTCCCATTTTTAATCCTTTTGTATTTCCTCCCCTTCTCTAGATGCAATGAGCAGCATAGTGCGTCTTCGGATCCCGCAGGGAGATCGCCCGTCACTAGATGAGTTCCAGAACGGGGCTGCAGGCTGCGCCGATTTACTGGAGCTGATGGGTCTCATGACTAAATGCTGGGAAGCAAGACCCACCCAAAGACCCACTTCCTTTGGTAATAAAAAGGAACTTGATTTAAATAATGAAGTAATGTCTCGGAAAGTCACCGCATGTGCCACGCCAGCAGTGAGTTCTGCTAGCGTGCCGCTAAAGCTGTCTGTCTTTTGGCAGAATGTGCCGCCGCTACCGAAGAACTATACAAGACACACAGAGACGCAGTAGTTGACGCCGTCCATCAGGTGCTAAAAAAACTGGTACGTGTCAAGAAAACGCTCCACACACTCTAGAGGAATGTTGAGACATGGTAAAGTTCTGGCATGACTCAGCGAAATCTGACTTTTTAAAGTCTGACTCACACTTTCCCTTCCTTTTTTCCAGGAGCAAAAAGAAGAAGAAAGAATAATAGAGCAGGTTCAGAGGGTTCATATCACCCCCTCGTCAGGTCTTTTTTCAACATTAACCCATTTTTAAATAGTTTTTTTTCTCATTAAAATATCAGTTCTCATGTTTTATTTTTTAAAAAAAAAACTCATAAGCTAGCTTAAACCTAGTTAGCATTCAGCAGAATGAAAGCTAGTATTTTCTCCGAGTTCTGCTTTTTAATAATGACTGCATTTAATAAAAGAGTCTGAAATAAGTTCTTACATTTTATCAGTTTTTATCATTTCTCTTTATTTCTTTTTCAGCGTGTCCAAAATTTGAAGGAGTCAACATGTGTGACAATGTGCCGACCGGACACCCGCCCATTCAGGTTAGACGCAGAGAGTTTTACTATCACCGTCCCAACAGCTCCACCCATTATGTCATCTGGGAGGCGTTTTATTTTATTTTTCCATTACCACATATTGATCAATACTGTTTCCACATTGCCTGGGCTTTTTTTTTGCTGCCTCAGGGAAATATCATATGCCTCACTTCCTGCTGCAATAGGACAATTTTCATACCAAAGGTGAAAACACGTCAAAATAAAAAAAAAACCTTGAGTACATAAACTTTGTATCAACAATCATGTTCAATGGGGGTCTTTTTACGTCTTATTTGGGGAAAAACTACTTCTACTTTGGACTAAGAAAAACAAAATCGACCCACTTCAAATCTACAAATCTACATTTATTTTTGTCTTAATTCCACTACATTTAAGTACAACCAGTGGCTTTTGTCTTCCTTTTGGCTCAGACCTGGAAAAAAAACTAATGAAAATGTCTTGTAAATGCACTAACATGTTAAAATTGACAGAATATCTGAATCTCTCAAATGTTCTGCCAATATTAACACATTTTGTAGTGCATTTACAAGACATTTTCATTAGGGTTTTAGCTTTATTAATACACAATGGCTCCAGTTTTTACTTCAGTGTAATGGAATTAACACAAATAACCTGTGTAATAAAAGTTGTTTTATCCAAAAATGACATAAATGATCAGAGTTTTGTCCCCACTTGAATTCAATAGTGTCATTTCAGTGTGTCTTGGGTCCAGAGTAAGACTTACACAGGTACATACACAAGCTAAAGCCACATTTACGTCCTGTTTACCTCACATTACCGCACTAAACTGGGTCAAGATCTTAAAACCCACAACCACCTCAAACTTTACACCTTTATTTCTCCGTCAGAACTGTTAAAACCCCCCTGAAAGTGTCAGTATATTCTCTGCTCCTAAACTGAGGATTTAAAGGTTAAAACCCCACATTAGTGGGAGTAATCTAACCAGGTGGGTGCTAACAAACACAACATTGACTTCTTTGTGTTGCAGGAAGCTGGCAGTTGTGCTGCAGTGAGACAACATAGAGGTAAAAGGAAGTTGTAGTTGCACAGAATCATCCGAGGTTGGAGAGAAGCTTTCGTTTCAGACAAATTCATCTTTCATGGCCTGTCGTTTTCTGTTTCAGACCCGAGAACACCTCCACAGGGATCTTCAGAGGACTATAAAATGAAACCATCCTCTGTTCATCCCATCAGCGCATCGCCATCGCCTCCTTCCACCAGGAAATCTTATCAAGCAGAGCAGCAGAGCAGAGCAGCGAAGATGGACAAAGTCTCTCAACAGTACCAGGTGGGGTTTATCTATGGCACGTTCCAATTCAGAACTGAGGGGGGGCGGGGGTCAACAACAAGGTGACCAGGTTCCATTTGAAAAGTAAAAAAGACAACCAAACTCCCTCTTCAATGAACAACTAAAATATACAAGTTGTATAAACAGTGAACAGTAAATGTAGCAGGGTGTTTGCAGCCATCTTGGAATCCTATTCCGAGGTTTGAAACATATGTCCCTTCAGGCTCCTGTAGAAAACAACCTTTTGAAAACAAGACCCTTGTCTCAAAACATTTAAAAGACCCAATCTAATTCTATGAAAACTTAACTGATGATATATACACATATACAACTATACAGGTGAGTTGTTCATTCAATTCTTTTCCCCAATACACCCTACTAAAAAATGTCTGTAGTCCATGTCCTCCTTCTTCTTCATTTGATTATGCATCTGGTTCGAGTGGGCGGAGCTGTTCTTCTTTGCTCACATACTTAGTTTCTGCTGGGCAAGATGGCGGCCTCTGGAAAACAAACATTTGCCTTACAAAAATAAAATTGTGTTCTTTAATCTTATTGCAAGCTTGAAATGTCTCCAAGATTATTTTGAAGGTGCAGTGACTCATAACAGGGTGAACGTCACCTCTGTCAATGTCTGACTAAGTCTGCATAGCCTACATTGGCGCGATAGAACTTCTGGTCCATGCCGCAAAAAGAACTACAGAATGCTACCTAAACTACCTAAAAATCGAAGACAATTGCTCTCGTTCATTCGATGGTTCTGTTGGACTGTTAGACATGTAAGTGTAGTTTATGTTTCTAATATTGTGAAAAATGAAACCATAGAACCATCCATCCATCCGTCCGTTCGTCCGTCCATCGTCAACCACTTATCTAAAGTTGGGTTGCGGCAGATGAGCCCCAGAGTTCCCTTTCCCTGGCCACATAATCCAACTCTAACTGGGGGATCCCAGGTGCTCCCAGGCCAACAGGGAGATATTATCTCTCCACCCAGTCCTTGGTCTGCCCTGAGGTCTCCTTCCAGTTGGATGTGCCAGGGGAGTGCCCCAGGAACCATCGCCTTACCTTCGTCTGGGTGCCTCTGCAAGACTTGGAGCTATATTATCTGGAGCCATGTGCACTTAGTAGGGTCTCCAAAAGGCAAGTTGGTCTCAGGCAAGGGACCAGACAAAAAATGGCTCAAGAAGACCGGAACGCCTGGTGGCACAGCCTAAATGAGCAATGTGGTAAATCCCGTGGACCCACCACCCACGTGAGAAACCTCTGGGGTCGGGTGAAGCATAGCCATGGGCCTCGATAGCACAACAATGTCATCATATTTGTGCAAAATGCTATAACATAGGCTACGGTACCTGGTCTGAAGACATGGGTTTTTGTAGATAGTAGATTTTGAAGTTTGCTATATTTGCTATATATTCTACGACACTTGTAACAAACAATACCATTTACCATCCATGGGGAAAGTCCAGGAACATGGTGTTACTTTAAAGCAGTTATATACTTATACAGACTAATGGGTTGTATATTAAATATCTGCCAATAGACCCTCTAAAATGTTGCACACTGGGCCTTTAAGGCTTCAAAATGGTAGATCACAATCCAGTTTGTGAACTTCCAAGTGCTTTTATTGAACATTATCGTATTAGTATATTATTATAATACATTTCTCACCAACTCGATCGTCTAATCCCAGCTGACATTGGGCAAAAGGTGGGCTACACCCTGGACAGGTCTTCAGTCCAACACAGGGAGTCCACTTAGCCTCTGCATGTAAGAGGAAACTGGAGAACCTGGGGAAAACACAAACTCACAACCGTGTGGTCCCGTAATAATTTTTTCTAACACTCTTCATTATATTTTTTAAATTATGTGCAGCGTCAGTTTTCCAGCCCCATCACTTGTTCCAGCAACCCTACTGAGTTGAGGAAAGTGTGCGTCCACAACAGCCATGTGACCGGCCTCCAGATCGGGAACAACAACCACATGTACATTTACAAGGACAGGGACACCTCCGAGAGGAAACGTCACCCAACAGCGCCGCCTAGTGTCAACCTCCCACTGTCGCGTTTGGGAAGTTGGAAGAAAAAGTCGGGAGGAGTCGGCTGAGTTCACCGTTTCACTTCAAACTTCTCCAATCTCATCATGTTTCTCATGGTTTGGTCGGTCTTGCAAAAACAGGAAGTTTATGTTCTCTATAAAAAATAAATAAATAAAAAAAATACGTACTTTATTTTGCTTTTCAAGTCTGAACAGGATTCAGAAAGAGATTTTATTTGCAGGAATCCTTATTCATATTGTTGTCAATTTTTAAAATTTGCCTAAATTTATTATATATATATATATATATATATATATATATATATTTTCTTTTTTTCTAACTATTTATTCTGTTTCTTTTGTTTGTCTTTTAATAAGAGAAAAAAAAAACCCTCATCCTTTTTTTTTTCCTAAGGAAATATTCTCAACGGACCATGAATCGAAACTGATCGCTATCAAGTCTGACCTGTTTACAAACATTTAAACTTTTCTTTTCGTTGTGCAGATGGTCAGATTTCCAAATTCTTCTGGTACGTCTTTGACGTCATCGACTGAGGTCAAAACAATAACAAACGCACATTTTTTTACAGTCTGCCGACATTCATCTGATCTCAAACTACTGAACTGGATCATCAAACTTTGACGTGCATGTTTTTGTCCCTACAGGTGTTTTTCGAAAAGGGAAAATATTTTTCAACTCGTATTATTTTGCTTGCATTTATACTCAGGTGTCTTTCCGTGGGGAAATCTTTAAATCTGAAATCTTTAGATGCATTAAATTTTGGTGTTCATTTTACTTGTTGGAGTTGAAGTAGAACCATGATGTACTGTAGCTTCAGTGAAGTTTCAATTACACACACAAAAAAACAAAAGCTTTCACTTCAAACAAAAACTGGTGTTTTCCTTATTTTTTCCTGTTTGGCAACAAATGGGACATTTCTGGTGAGAGGAAAAAAAGAAAAAAAAGAAATTAGAATGAGAAATACACAATTTCACCAGATTTGTCCTTTAAATATGAAGGTACCTTTAAAAGTTAAAATAAAGGGAAACATTAAGAACAATGTGATTGTATGTACAGTTTTCTATGATTCTGATAAACTAATAAATTGCATTTAAATCCAAATACTTAATCTCTCCTGAAACGTGTTATTTTTTAATTTGGTAAATAAGTGCAATTTTTAAACAGCAAAATCTGAATTTGTTGATTTGTTTAAAAGAAAGGACAGTCATTTTTGAAGTGCAATAAAATAAAACAAATGAAACGTAATGGTGAAGCAAAACTGGAGAAAATATAGTGTTTCAACATTTGCTAATTTAGAAAAACTGGTGGATGTTTTTCCCACACTTTTGAATAAAATTGGTCATGCCATCAAATTAGTGGCAGATTATTGTGCAACATTTTCTAAATCTTGATTGACTAGTCCTTATGTAAGTCAAACATACCAAATATTGTATCTGTAATATAACAAAATACTAAAATAGACCAAAACGAGTATCGAGTCTGGTCAGTAGGGGCCAGTCAAGTGAAAAAAACAACTTTTTTTGAGAAAAAGCAAATGTTCAGTAAGAGTTGGCCGATAAGAGCTTAAAATTATATCATAATATTTCATCATGGAATCGCAACAATGATATTTGTGTGACAATATTTCCACAGAATTTCAACTTAAAAGTGTTTGTTTTGATATGGAATGAAACATATATTGTCCACAATAAAAGCATGATGCCAAATGAATCGGAAAATAAAGACCAATTGCAGAAATCGCTCATTATAAGTTAATATTAAATGCTGGGCCACGTGGGCTGCAAGTTTGAGACTTCTGGCAAATAAATGCAAGTTTTAAACACCAAAATCTGGATCTTGATAAAAGTAACAAACTAAACATGTAATGGTGACGCAAAACTAGTTTCATCATTTGCTAATTTGGAAAAATTGGTGGATGTTTTACCACACTTTTGAATAAAATTGGTCATGCCATCAAATTATATGGTCCTAACATAAGTCAAACATACCAAACATTATATCTGTAATATAACAAAATACTAAAATAGACCAAAACGAGTATCGAGTCTGGTCAGTAGGGGCCAGTCAAGTGAAAAATCCAACTTTTTTGAGAAAAAGCAAATGTTCAGTAAGAGTTGGCCAATAAAAGTTTAAAATTATATCATAATATTTCATCATGGAATCGCAACAATGATATTTGTGTGACAATATTTCACAGAAGTTCAACTTAAAAGTGTCTGTGATGATATGGAACAAAATATATAGTCGACAATAAAAGCATGATGCCAAATGAATCGGAAAATAAAGACCAATTGCAGAAATCGCTCATTATAAGTTAATATTAAATGCTGGGCCACGTGGGCTGCAAGTTTGAAACTTTTCTGATTATAGACACTCACTTTCAATTCACCTGGATTGTTTTTTTGACCATTAATACAATTTTAATTCAATGAACATCAAGGATTTTAATAGATTTCCCAGATTTGGGCTTCAACTTGTTTTATTTGTTGTTCACGTCATCGCTCTGCTCTCCAGACACGAATCGCCAAAGTGCTAACACAGGCCTCTGCTGTGCACCAGGGAGTTGAAACTAATCGGTTGTGATGGTCCGGTGTGAGATCAGCAGTGTTCTGGCAGCGGAACCGTCCCTTCACTGCCAGTCGTCCATCTGCCACCGGATCCACCGCAGAGCGGAGCATGTTCGCCGCGCGTCAGCGCGGACGAAAACTCAAAAACATCTGAGTAGTTACTTTTTTTTTTACAATAAAAACTGCCATTTTTTTCAGATAAGTATTTGAAGTGACACCGTGGCAGTATGTAAATGTGGGAAAAGTAATTGTGCGCAGGCATTTTCATGGACATACCTCATGGGACACACACAGTGGGGACACCGGCTATTTACAGAACAACCGTCTGTCTGCGTCGAGTGATTTATAGGGGCATTAAAAGTCAAGCAAAGGTGCTTTGGAGGCCAAAACAGTTTCAGCATTCATCAAGGACATGTGATCAATATGTCCTCGACTGGGACTTCAAGTAGAGTTCAAAAGGAAATCCAGAATATCTCAACCTGGGTTTATAAACATATGCAAACTAAACTTAAAGTCAACATTTGCAGCTTTTTTTTGCTGAGAAAATCCTTTTTACTGGAAATTTAACAGGCGTATACCGCAATACGATATTATCTCGATATTTAAGTCACGATACGATATCGTCACAATATTGCAAAAATGCTATTTTGCGAAATCATATACTGCGGTATCCTCGCTCTAGTGAGAGTAAACACTCGGCGCCATCTAGTGGACGGAAATGTGCATGCTAAATCCACCAAAAAGTTTATTTGTAACATCAGTTAAAAAATGATATTGCTCATGGTTGAAAAATGCAGGAATTAACGCTTAAAAAATGCAGAGGAAATCAAGTCAAAACAGATTTTAATTCAAGTATGATGATGACAAGCAATAATCTCAAATTCAATTATTGATTAATTTAGCTCAGATTCTTTTCAAGCTTCTGGAATTTTGAGTAAGACATTGTCAAAAATATATCCCAGTATGACATTAACTGGTGTTGTTGATTAAACAGTCTTTAAAATTAAAATTTGTTGTTATTTTCTTTCTTAAACTCCATTCAGACTCAGAGTATTGTGTGTGTGTTTTGGGCTACTTGCTATTTGGGAGAAGCTAACAGTTATCGTACACCTTCGCTAATCAACGATAAATACCCACCGCTTTAGCACTTCACTTAACATTCAAAATTTTACAAATAAATATCTCCACATTTGCATTTAATATCCCAGTAAAATAGACTGAGTGAATCTGCAGAACTTGCCTAGGAATTGTCTGATTTTTAGGTTTTTTTCTTTAGCATCCCGGTAATCTGGTGATAGTTGTCGATACGTACATGATGACGCTGAACGCGGGATCTCCTAGTCCCTGATTCGGCATGGTTTTAATGGAGCCACTTTGTCCAAAAATATGAAGAAACACAAGCCAACAAGCAGCTAAATCCGAGCTAACAATTAATGTTTCCCAGAGCATTATGGGAACTGTAGTTTCACACCTAGTACACAAATATATCCTGCACTGAAAACGACAACACAACACAAATAAACTTAAAAATGTAAAATTACAAAATGTTACTTTTGAAAATGACAGTGAATATAAAAGAAAATAGACACATACTAATTTATGAGCTTGATATTTTGCTTGTGGTCATATTTTATGATTTTTAAGCTCAGCCTTTCCACGATTTATGATGCTAAGCTAAGCTAATTGGCGAGCCTGTAGCTCAAAGGCCAGTTACTATTTTCAGTTCAGACTTTGCACCATGCAAATTTTGTTATCAACATATGTACATGACAGCACACTGGGAAACAGTCATTGGCCACTTTATTAGGCACGCTGCCGTGTTTCGAATACATGTTGTGTAGACCGATTTGCAGTTTTTCTATCAAATGATCATTATTTCTTAACTGACCTGCTGAAGTTCAAACCGAGCAGAAGAATAAGGAAGAAAGGTGACGAGTATTCGTAGAAACTGCTGCTCTACTGGGACTTTCACACTTTACCGTCTCTAGAATCTCTAAACCTAACCTCGAAGCAGATCGGCTAAATTAACACCAGCCACTTTATTAGGTACACAAAAAATACCTTGTTAAGAGTTATTTTCATTTGCACACAGGAAAAAACAAACACATTTAAAAAGCAAATACAGCGCCGGAAGAGGCAAAAAGCCAGATAGGCCTATTTGAAGCCTCCACCATAAGAAAAACTAAATATACACTAAAGTTTAATTCACATATTTCTAATCAAAAAGTTATATAAGTAGATTTTACAGCATAAGTCCCTCGTGCTTGGCCATGGGCTGGCTTAAGATTTTTTGTTTTTTTGTTTTAAAGAACAAGCTCAGCTGTTTTTGCATGTACAAACAACAGTATCATCTGCATACGGTTACAGTTCTACATCGTTTCAGTAACAGATCTTCACGTGGGATCTTGAAGCTGATTGTCTACGGGAGCAGAACCCACTCTGCACGTATGTACACAAGACTCTAGGTATTTTATGTTTCTAATAAAGTGGCCGGTGAATGTACAGTAGAAAGAAATGGAATGCACCAACAGGTAAGCCAGATTAACGCAAACCATACTCTCTGATTACCTGGATCGGACCTTTTTTTTTTTCTTTTTTACAACAGACAGAAGAATAGCATTACGTTTATTAGCTAATTTTTCACAATGAATCCAAGTCAAACCAAAGTACGCGCACATTCCACATAATCCCTCAAAGAGTAGAGACAGTTGGGTCAGTGAGGGTCAGAACAGTGGCATTCATGCTTTTCCTTCATCAAAGACCAATGAGCAGTAAATTGCTAGATATATAAAGTAGTTACATGAAGATATAAAGTGTTTGGCAAGAGACAGAGAACAGATACAGTTTTATGTTTGCTATATCAGTTTTCTTTTCATGCATTGAAGGAAATTCACAAACCTCACACGGGACGACACCTGGGGTAACATTATAGTCGTCAGACACCAGAAAATAACGGTTCTAGCTCAGCACAGCTCGACTCTACTCGGTCTTTTTTTCTTTTTTAGATGGTTAGATGGTGCTTCTTTTTAGTCCCTGCTCTGTCGAGGTTCCAGTCGAGCTGAGCTGATACTAAAATCTGACGTGGACAGACTGCCGGCCACCGATTGGTCAGAGAGCGTCGTCACTGGAAGAGTCACGAACGCGACGTCCGGCGCAAGAGTCAAAGCGAACGATGCCGAACTGTAGATCAGTTAAAAAAGACTTCAAAATCCTGAAAACATGCGTTAATCTCCAACATTTAACAAGGACATTTGTAAAATCTCCATATTTAACAGAGGAGTCTGGTGTATTTAGCGACAGCACTGCTGAAAGACGGAGATGCTGAGCCCAGTCACGACCCGTTCAGCCGTATTTCAGTTCAGTGACTGTGTCAGACGGAGTCTGTGCTCCGGCCATGCGGGAAGTACTGAACCGTTCAGTGAACTAATCTTTTTAATCCACTGATTCGAATGATTCAGTTGATGAAAAGAATCGATTTGTGCGTTTGTGTCACGTATAAAACGTCGTCACAGCAGTTTTGTGCAGCCAAAGAGGAGGAACTACAGTAAAGAAAAACAAACCGAGTAGAGTCAAGCAGAGTAGAGTAGAACTGTACCATGGAAAAGCGCCATAACTCATAAAAGTGCAATACAAATGAAGATTACGCTCATTTAAATGGTACAAAGTGAATTCACCCATCTGTTTGACACATACGAAGGTGCCTCAAAGCATTGAAATGTCTTTCGACGATGTCCTCCGCCATGTCAACGGGCCTCGGCTGGGAAAACCTCAACCAACCTTACAGGGGGAACACCAGAAACCCAGAGAAGGTGGAGTACTTCCACCCTCCCATCAGGTTACCCCGCTCCAGTTTGAGGTAAGCCTTGTCCCCTCGCTCCATCATCACCAGTCCGGTGTTCGTGGCAGCTTCCCTGGTCACGTCCTGGTCACCTGCGAAGGCTGAGATCACAGGCCAGCCGTTGAGGACCAAGCTCACCTGAGCAAAAACAGGGTGAGACCGTGTGAAACGTCAGAAGACCTTAGGACTCACGCTCCTCAGGACTTTTTTTTTTTTTGGTTTGCACGTTGGCTAGACAGAGAATACTGCGATTCCACGCTGGATTCACAGCGTCGTCATAAATGATCAGATGTTATGAGGTTTTGGCAGTGTTGAGATCAACAAAGTCTAACAGGAGCTCCTCATAATTATAAGAATACAATTTAATTAGACGTTAAACTCTGTCAATTAATTCCACCTCCAGATGATGACAACACAGAACTCAGACTCCAAATTACATCATAGCATATCCGGTACATTATGGCTTCATCTGAGAGGAAGCGACGACGCGTTACATGTCCAAATATGGTCGTTGGTTTCCTGTTATTGCCAAATCAGTTGCTTCATATTCACTGTAGTTTACAGGCGTGATAGTGGAACACTGAATTGTTTCCTGATGTAAGGCTGCTTTTCTTACTTGTATGGTTTGCCGGTTGTAAACTTTGACCACGTGAAAGCTGAAACTGTAGACTCCTTTCCTCGGGGCCACAAAGATACTCCTCGCCGGATCAAAATGGCTGCCAATGTTTACTAGGATCTTGAAAAAAACAAAACAACAAGGGAGAGATAAATAGCGCCATTTTTTGTTCATTGTCAGTTGAAAATTTGATCCAAAAAAATCTGCACTAAAGACACTTTTTTTTTTAAATACAAAATATCGTCATTCAGCCCGAAATGTCTTCACATTCATAAAAGAATGACAATAAAGACAACATTTGTTTATACTAGTTTGGTGTTTACGGTCATGAAAGAGCTGACATCCAGGTCACCTTAATTTCACACACTGTGTTCTGGAGTTGACGTGCTGTTACTGGTATTTGCTGCTAGTGGGCGCTGTGGTGCCATGAGATGGGGAGTAAAAAGAGACGGAAGGCTGTTGTGTTTTGTCCATGGACATCCACGTTGTTTACAACATATAGTCCTGGAACTTTTTTTTATGAAATTTTATCTTACTGAAAAATGTGTTTTTAATGAGTAGGAAAAGAGTTTAACCAAAAGAAATTGTGAGAAATTTCAAAATAATTTTGGAAAATAATCTTTTCAGCCCCACCTTTTTTTTTTTTTTAAAGAAAAGTGAGGCTGAAGGGTAAACGTGTTTTTACACTCCAGATTGAAAATCAGATTTTTCTTCAAAAACTTTTTTGTTAGAAAAAACCACGTTGTTTACAACATATAGTCCTGGAACTTTTTTTTATGAAATTTTATCTTACTGAAAAATGTGTTTTTAATGAGTAGGAAAAGAGTTTAACCAAAAGAAATTGTGAGAAATTTCAAAATAATTTTGGAAAATAATCTTTTCAGCCCCACCTTTTTTTTTTTTTTTTAAAAGAAAAGTGAGGCTGAAGGGTAAACGTGTTTTTACACTCCAGATTGAAAATCAGATTTTTCTTCAAAAACTTTTTTGTTAGAAAAAAAAATTATACACTTTAAAAAAAAAAAAAAATTTATTCTGTCCCAGATTTTTTGACGTTTTAATAAATAATAAATGAACAATAGATTAAAAGGTATTCTTTTGTTTGTTTTTGTTTTACAGGCCCACAACAGTGCTCACTATTGTTATTGAGCAATGCGTTGCACAGAAAAAATAAATATCGGTGTACGTGACTGGTGCAGAGTGACAATAATGACAGCCAGAGCACTGACTCAGACTGACGGTTACTCAGTCTGCTGATTTTGTAAATGAATACCTTTGCTGGCACAAACACAGTGAACCTTGTGTACGAACCTTGTGTGATTACCGGTTGGGAATTTCAACCATGTCTTGTTGAAGTCGTTCTTCCAGTTTGGTCTAGACAAAAGTATCTTGACAGTAGCTTGATGGGTAACAATTAGGGGTCTTTTTTGGCATCTGTGGCCCTTTGTTCAGAGTTTTCCGTTTTGGTCCAAAATGATCTTCTCCAGAAAATGGTTTAAAAATCCTCCAGCCAAGGAAAAACACTCCCCTATACTGTAATTTAAGATAACATCTTTTTTTTACATGTGGAATCTGAATCCAGATCACCAGCAAAATCTAAAAGTATCTTCCTTGGACCATAATGTGCATCGCTTTTTAAAATGCAATCAGGTTTTTTTAGTTATGCTAGACACAAACAAACTGACAGTTAATCTTCTTTAGGTAATAACTTGAATTAACCTTCAAGAAATAAGGTATTTGGCCTTTAGTGATATGTTTTGCTGCTTTCGGTCGGACACTGAAGTTGGGAGATTCTCTGGAGATGGTCCCCAATACCAATAATAGCATGATTCTTTGATAATCAATGTAATCTTATAGCGATATCTGTCTAACTGTAGAAAACAAAAAGTCAGGGAAAAGTTAAAAGTGCAGGATTTCTCCATTTATTTATTTATTTATTTACAACATAGAGAAAAAAAGTGCATAACATTATCCCGCCTTCTGCCCAAGTTTCCCTCATTCATTGGAGCAGCGCCACCTTGAGGAGACATGAAGTAGCAGGGACTGCTTGCGTCAGAGCGCCTTAATGTGTTCATTGAAATAGCGATATTTGCCCAGGTGTGTCAATTATCGCATTGCACGAGGAAGCAGATACCACCAAATTAATATTCTGATCCGCCCCTAACGTCCACAGAAGCTGATGCAGACACTCTCCAGAAATTCTTCTGCCCCAGTTCCGTGAGCTCATGTGAGGCCACCGACATCGTGGGCCAGTTCTCCAAACCTTATTTCATTTGGTTAAACTATTCCAACACGTTTTGTCGCAAGCGTTAACCTACAAAACAAACCAGGTCATTTAGCCCATAGTGACGCACAGTAGGCAATTCTGAAAAGTGAAAACATAGCGTACTGTACAATCACGTGCAGAATCAACACGTAAATAAGGTTATCGTACTTCCTTGAGCAATGAGGGCACGTTCATCTAATCTAATCAGATCATGACGTTCACTTCAGCTGTTTGAAGGTATGTGAGTCAGAGTTCTACATACCATGTTCCACAGTGGCACAGCAGGAAAGAAAAACCCCTATATGTTCACTTATGCTGACACACTTCTCAACATACAGTGCTCCAAATTATTGAGTCAAGGCCTCTCCGCTCCATTTTTGTGGTTTTAATCATATTGACATTGTTACACTACGTGACCTTGACTGATGGTGGGACAGGTTTTGTTCCAAATCTCATTAAGCACTTGCTCCCAGCTATGAGACGACTTCACGGAAGAGTTTAGAGGCATGTGAGGCAGCACGTGAATGTGCATGTGATCTTTTTTGGAGGCGTTCAATAATTGGTTCAGGCTGCCTTCGCAGCAAGAAGACCCGGGTTCCCAACCCGGTCAAGACAAGGTCCTTTTCTGCATGGAGTTTGCATGTTCTCCCCGCGTGTGCGTGGGTTTTCTCCGGGTTCTCTGGTTTCCTTCCACAATCCAAAAAAAGACAAATCGGACGCTCTAAATCACGTGGCAAACATAAGGCCCGGGGGCCACATCTGGCCTGCCCAACAATTTTATTTGACCCGTGATAAAATATGTTAAGACTTTGTAAACACAGAGCCAAAACCCTTGGCTAGGAATCATTTTGGATCCATTGCATCCATCTGATGCCAGACTACATGGTAGACGGTCCGGTCCATCTCTGCCACCACCGGGGGGGGGGGGATTTTATACAGTGAGTATACTAACAGATGTGCATATAACTTTTAAAAAAAGCGGTCCAGTACTGATATTTACCTTTAATTTCAAATTTAATTTCTGAATTGTTTCTTTATTTAATCTATAGGCTATTCTCAATCTCTTATTATTTGATCTCATCTGGCCCTCGGCTTGGACACAGTTATTAATTTTGGCGCACTTTGCAATTGAGTTTGACAACCCTGCTCTAAATGGACCATAGGTGTCAATGTGACGGTTGTTTGTGTCTATGTGGCCCTGCAATGGCCCTTATTTCCGCTGGGAATGGCACCAGCAACCACCCATTGTCCAGAAGATTGACTTTGCTGTTCATCCATGGTGAAAACAGTGGGTGACTGTGTGAACATTAGCAGCAGAATGTCCATAGAGTCCAGATTGAGAGGACAGGCAGGAGACAGGACACCACTTACATCCACTTACCTGCTGTGGATTATCCAGAGTTTCTCCTGCTACATTTAAACGGACTGATCTGGACTTTATTTGCAGGTTCGACAAGGAAGTAAGAACCAACCTTTGTGGACATTTGCATACTTAAACACAAGCCTCACCTCATAATCTGTACAATTTGTCCAAACTTCAGTGCAGGCCTGAAAGAATCTAGTCAGTTTCAGACATGAATAATGTCTGAATTGTCGGGACTGGGTGTTGGAAAACAGCTATTCATCAGAATTTCTGAGAGGAAATGAAGCCAAATTATGTATGTATATGTACTGTATTCCTAAAAGTTCAACAATAGAGTAAATGCGGTCTCATGTTGCAGAGAAGAGGCTGAATGCAGTTTTCTTTTTGTTTGTGGCCCAGATAATGTTGTCAGACTGGTGGTGGTTCTGTCACAGATGAAGTTATGACACAAATACCTTGGAGTGCAACAGCTGGAAGACATACATCCAAACAATAGTCACTGAGCAAGAAAGAGATGAGATTTTTGCCATATTATAAAGTAAACTTTCAGACTCTTTGCTCTAAAGTATCTAAAGTAGGCCTCCAGGAAATAGCCGATTAAGTGATTAGCCAAAGGCTGAATGTTCAAACAGCTTTAATTAACGATAAATGGGTTTAATTGTTTTTGGACCAACAAAACGTCTGGGATTCCAGTTCCTGAAATGTGAAGAAGTTCCTTGCTCCTCTATGAAAACAAACTAATATATATATATATATATATTCTAGAACATTGTCTTTTTGAAGTTTTGGAAACATTGATCAACACCTTTTTTTTAAGGTTTTCTGGCATTTTAAGGACAAAACAATCATTTCTGAAAATAACTGCTAGCCGGAAACGCACCTGATCAAAGTAGATGGTCATGGTGCGGTTGCTCATCTCCGACGGCTCGTGGTTGGTGTTCCGGATGGCCGAAAACGCCACCCTTCCACTCCCTGACCTCACCGACAGGCCCAGAGCGTTGCCCGACGGCTCCGCTGAGGGCGTGGAGTCGCACACCACCAGACACTTTCCCTCCAACACGATTGGCTCCGTGTCATTCTGGCACCGGACGTCTGAGGGCCCCCAGTGGACGAGAAGCAGCAGTGCAGTGCAAAAGGCAGAGTGGGGACGGAGATAGGGCGGAGAGGGGAGTAACGGACTGGGCATAGCTCTGAGTGAGGACACGATTTAGCTGCTTTGATTACGTTTCTTCACCAACACGGTGAAAGTGTGGACACTGCAAATCTTCAGTATGTACCGATCCTCCCGGAGAACCCGTCGAATCTCATGGGGCATCAAAGGATTTTGACAATCCTCAGGGAGAAGTCCAGCAAACACTGGGTGGATGTGCAGACTCCCGGGAGAGGAACTTTACTTGCCGCCAGGAAGCATCTTATCTGCTCAACATCCAGTTGTCCACACCCGGTCCACAGCGTCCACCGGCTGGACGTCGTATGCTGATGCCGGATCCTCAAACTGGTTTGCAGACCGTCAAGGCCTCAGGCCTGTTTGAAGACAGGAATTCTCAGGATGTGATCTTGTGAATTTGTCCTACATAAAATGAAGGATAAGAATGAGGCTTAGAGCTGGTGTTGGAGCTGAGACCAAGACCAAGACCAGAATGTACTCTAGACCAGGACTGACATTGCGCCAAGTCTGGTTTTGGTCTTGTTAGTGTGCTCTTGACTACAACACGACTTAAGAGGCTAAACGTCCAGTGTGTAAGAATTAGTGACACCTAATGGCGAGACTGCAGATTGTTCGACCCTCCCTTTCCTAAACGAGTCGGGGAACTACGGTGGCCTTCAGGCTTTTCTGTTTGTTTGAGCAAAATATGTTCTGCTCTAAAAAGCATGGCGGTGCAAGATGGCTGCCTGTGTAAAGCAAGGCCCTTTCCTAAAGTCTCCTTAAAAGGCTTATTCTAATTTTTTATTTTAAAATGATTAAAATGATTATTATTATTTTTTTTTTGTTACAAAATGGACATTTAAAGCTGCAGTGTCTAACTTTTGCTGCTGTTAATGTTATTTACACTCCGTCCAGCAAAACTATCAGTCGTGACCGAGGGAGCATTTGTGTGTACATGGCAGCAGAGCAGTGGCGGGTGGAGACAAGAGGCGTTCATCTCGTCCAACTGCAGCAGAATCTTGCCTTGACAAAAAAAAATAAAAAAAAATAAACAACGAATGACTTCCTGACTGATGGACTTAAACGTCTGACGGTAGTTTGAGCGCAACAGATATTTGTTTGCATCGCAGCGTCACAATTTTGAAGAGAAAATCGAATGTGAAGAGAATAAGTGCTGATGAGGTAACGCTTTGGCTGGCAAGAGGAAGGACGCGTGTGCTGCCAGCTGGACTCAGGACGGGGGACGTTGGACCATCACGTCCCCACCACTGAGAGGCCATCTGTGGGTAAACACTCCCACTCCCCCACCCCCCCACCACCTTCCCAATTTAATCCTTAATCTATGCAGTCAAGTTCTTTTAAACAAACAAACACAGATTTTACTGTACTTGAAAATACCTGCACTGAAAAATCTCGGTTTTTACTTTGGTAAAAAAACACAGTAAAACCCGAGATAAATGCAGTTTCTTGCATGAAAACCAGAGGATACTGTATATATGTTTGTGTCAACAACTTTAAAAAAAAAAGGAGCATTTCTGAGTATTTATTCCAGACGAAAAGTGCGGTTAGAAATCACCCACCTGTCACTTCTCGCTGAGTTGGAGAATCAAGAGCCTCGGTTTCCCGTGTTACCTTCAGCTGCGTCCGCGTTCCTCTGCCTCGCTCGTCAACCCCCTCACTCGCTCCTCTCTCCCTCTAATTATCTCTCGGTTTGCTGAATCACATCCCAACCATCGCAGCCCTTGTGTTCGCGCGGCTCCTTAGCGCCCCCCCACTGTACCTGCGTCCCCTCTTTTACACTCAGGTATTCCAACAAATGATGCAATTGAATCCCTTTTGCGAGTAGAAGGGATTTTTTTTGGACAGATTTAAAGGCTGATGATGGATAACTGTCAATATTAATTTTGTTGAAATTTATTTTATTTGGTCAAACCCCTTGAAATGGATCAACCCGCTTGCATGGGAGTCAAATTGGCATCAAGAAAGCAAAAAATAAATAAATAAATAAATAAAAACACTACAATTACAAAACAAACACCAGCTAAATAAAAAAAATGAAAAAAATATTAAAGAATTTACAAAGAATCCACATTTCAAACTTAGATACTTATTAAGGATGATATATATACAAGCATGTTAACCTTTCTCCTATGTTTGGTCTAATCTGATGTTTCTTTATGCATAAATATTGTTTTTATTGTCATCTTGCACTAAAAAAAAATGGTCCAGCTGTGTTAACATGACCATCAACTTGTTATATGTTAATTAAAACAGTCAGAAATAACTGTAGTTGTTGTTGAGTCTGCGCCTCCCTCCGTCTGGGAAACAGGTCACATCACACTGTGTTATATAAAGTATCCTGTTGGTCAGGACCAGGTGTGGACGCTGCCGAGAATCGACAATTATTTTCTTTTTTTGTTTAAAAAAAAACAAAAATTACCAGATGAATCACAATCTGGATCAAAGCCCAACAAAGGATTGTGAAGGCGTATCCCGCAAAAATATGTGTGTCACATGCCAAACCATTTTATTGACAAATGTAATAATTGTTGACGGTAACTGCAGCCGCACCTGTAAATTAGTTTTTGGTTTAGCTGTTTGGCAGGAAGGAAACGGAGGTGGAAAAAAAAGTAAAAAATGACACTTAAATAAAAATATTATATTGATGTCGACGGAATTATACATGCGAATTAAATTGCTGGTCGAAAAATTGATGCAGGTGAAAGTGCTCATTTGAAATGCAGTCACTTCATAGCTCTAGTTGGAATCGAGCTAATTCAATTAGGTGTTTTCTACGCGATATGCAGTACACTGAAAAAATAAAATGGTCGACAAGCCGTAAAAAAATTGACTTAGTTTTGTAAAACTTAGGTGAAAATAATTTCAATTCAATTTGGTGTAACCGGAGGTGTAATCTATGTAATTCACAGGTACACTGAAAAAATAAAATGGTTGACAAATCTAAAAAAAAAGAGACAAAAATTGGTCCAACTTAAATAATTTTATTAAAACTTAAGTACACTGAAAAAAGGAAAATGGTTGACAACCCTTAAATTGGCTTAAATTGGTAAATTTTAATTCAAAGTATTTATTTGAGCAGTAGTAATTTGTCTTCATAGAACTTATTAACTTAATTGGACTTAACTTAATTCAGTTAAGTGTAAACAGAGGTGTTTCATACGTTATATGCAGTAAACACAGGAAAAAGTAGTTGACAAACTTTAAAAAAATGACTTAAATTGGTAAAACTTAAACAACTCAATTCAAACATGGTACACTATAAAAATTAAATGGTTGACAAAGCTCAGAAAATTTGTTAAATTGGTAAAACTTGATTCAAACTTATGTAAGCCATTTGTCTTCATATAACTTGTTAACTTTAGTTGGAATTAACTTAATTCAATTCGGTGTAAACAGAGGCGTAGTCTATGTGATTTGCAAAATAAAATGGTAAACAAATGATTGGTGACATCTTTATTAATTTAAGTTTAATTCAAGCTTACGTAAACAAGTTGTTTTCATAAAAATTTGTGCCCCCCCCCCCCCCGCTTTTATTTTTTTCTCTAATTAAAAAAAGTTTGTCCACCCTATTTTTCGGTGTATACGCTAATTATCACATACAGTACTGTGCATAAGTCTTAGGCCACCATTAGATTTATTGTTTTAGCAATGCTATAATGGCCGTACTGTACAATTATTTCTCAATCACTTTATTGGGACACATCCTGAAAATATATAGAAACACATATGCAGTTTGAAAATAACATCTATTTCAGGAAAAAACAAACAACAAAAATGCTTCTATAATATCAAGTATTTAGTGTGAGCTACATTTACACTCGAGCAATAACACAACCATGGCTCTTTAAAACCTGGGATGGAACCCTAATGTTGTTATGTATTTATGTTTAAAAAAAATAATTCAAAAAGTAAAAGTTTTAATGAGAGTAAATTTAATTACTCTCTTTCCACCTCGGTGACGCACTTTGTTTTTGTTGTGAGAGAAGCTTTGGGTCTTTCCAGCATAAATGAGGTCGCGTTCCAACATGAGTAAATATAAATGTGACAAAGGCAGAGTGAAAACTGTGACGTGCGACACGTGAGCGAGTCACAGTGTTGTGGACTAAAGGAGCAAAGCGACTTTCCAAGAACAATGATTCCACTTGACGGACGTCAGTTACACAGACAACGAACACAGGCAGGTTTAACAGCCGTGTGTGTGTGCGTGACCCACATTCTCTGAGAAAAAAAACTTCACAGTTTGAAAACAACGACGGACTCAGCAACTCAAAAAAATCGCTATTTACGAATCGTAAAGGCTGCCATTTGAGCCACGGTTGAAAATAAAACAGATAAAGGCAATTTATATGTTGAAGGATATAGAGTCTTGCCCATTTGTCCCTCTGAACTATCCTAAATGTGGCTCACAAAAATTAAATGCGCTGTCATTTGCTTCTTTAATTGCCCGCAGACGTATCCTTCTACGTTGGCAATCACCAATTCCTCCAGGACAACATGCTTGGATAACAGATGTTATGCCATTTCTGAAACTGGAAAAGATCAAATTTTTCTCAGAGAGGATCAGTTGAGAAGTTTTATGCCACATGGCAGCCTTTCCTCTCTTACTTTGATAACATTTCAGTTCCCGTTACTTCCACATCTCAGACAGAAAACACCAATATGTAACAAACTTAAGACACCAAGACCTTGTATTTATATGGACCATATAATGGACCAATGAAATTTTTTTTTTTTTTTTTTTTTTTTTTTTTTTGTGGTTGTTGATGGGAAAAAAAGTGGACATATTTATTTCTGCTTTTTGACATGTATATTGAAATTTGTCCTAATAAAAAAATAAAAAATAAAAAATTATATATTGAAGTTGCCGCCCTTGCATTATGCCGTGTTCCATTTTCATCAGGAATCAGAAGTCATAACTGGGGGTGCCTTCCAATTGGAAAAACATGGACGCAAACGTACCTTTGGCTAGCCGTTGTTAGCCATTGTTAGCAATACGGCACCCTTCACTATTCACTGCATGTAAACAGTACTGTGCGTATGACTGACTCAATGGGAAATAAATAGAAAAGCAATTAACAGTAAATTTGTACATTTTTTTCCCCCACGAAAGCAAGTGTATTTAAAAATCAACACATCGATGCGAGTCGACGTGAATTCCGCGCGAACGCCGTGACGCGTCATTCGCTCCAACTGAGGTTGGAGGTTGAAAATATTCTGGCAAAAGTCGCCGATGACCAGTCGGTGTTGAGATTCTCCAGCAAAACGCTCATTTCTGTGTGTGGACACCCAGAACTTGTTATATGTATCGGGTCAAGAAAAAGGAGAGAGCTCGGCAAACTGTCGGGAAACGTGTTGGCGACGTCAGCGGTTGATGTTGCACAAAAATGCAGGGATCCCACAGAGCAGATTAGGCGAATGGCGCGGTGCGTTTGGTGTGAACGCAGCACAAGAACCCAGAAATTCCAGTTTACTGGAAGGCACTATTAGAATATATAGAGTAGGCCATATTTTAATCAGGGCTGTATCAAGAGATTTTGTGGGCCCTGGGAGAAAAGGCACAAAGCAGGAAATTGTAAATTAACAGATAAAAGTGTAAAAGTACTGACTATTTGAGGGGGTGGTAAAATATATACAGTTATGGATTTTATTCGCCCAAATGTCCAGCTTTTTTTTAAAAAAAATTAAATTTTTAAATGTACTTTTAAGAATCAAAAATAAAAGTAATTGCCCTGTTTCTCCATGCGTCGGTCAACTGTCATTACTTTGTCTTAAAGGTATTTTGTTTTGAAGTTGCAAGGGGAGATATTTGCACGGATATGTTGTGGCGTCAAAGTACTACAGCACAGTAACAGCATGCTAATAATTTAGTAACATTACGGTTACAAGGTTACCAGGTTAGCAAAGGAGACGATATATCGCAATGGTATGTTATTTACAAAATAAAATCCAGGTAATAGCTTGGTAAATAAAATTATGGACAACTATCAGAATAATATCTTCACATGAAAGTGTGAATCAAAAATGAATATAATAAAATATAATTAAAAATTTTTCTTTCTGTCAAAAAAAAAACCTTTTTTGTTGTTATTACTAGCTATTACATAGTAATTACTAAATAAGGTGGTATTACCATAGTGTTACTTTTCCATTATTAAATTATTACTGTATTGCAAAGTGTAACAAACGATGACTCCTTAATTATTTGTATTAAATTCACTTTTATTGGTGCTCGTCACATTTATAAACATTGAAAACATTTTATTTACATTTAAATTTACAGTTTCTTTGACACGTGCGTCGTTCAGTTAGTGTAAACAGAGACAACTCGGCCTGTTAGAGGTCAGTGATGCTTAAATATTTGTACAGTACAATAAATGGAAAAAAAAAAAGAATGCAATCAAAGCCAAAGTCCATTACACGGCAGACTCGATGGTCATCTCGTGCTGAGTGGGCGGGGCACAGATGACCAGCGGGGCGGTGTTTTTGCCGTTGTTCTGGACACAGGGGTTAAAGTACGCGTAGAGCGGTTCGGTGAAGTCGCAGCCGCTGTACGTGTAGATGTGCGTCTTGGCTTCGGCGTCGTAGAACGACACCGACCCTTCCTCGTAGTCCAGGAACACGCCCACCTTCTGAGGCACTTCCTGGAGGTGGAGGGGGACGGAGCGTCCGGCGCAGGCGGTCAGGCTGCCGCCGTGACGCCTGCAGATCGCCCAGAAACCGCTGTCGGGACAAACCGCGATGGAGCCCTTTCTATTAATGGACTTCCGGGCGATGCCGAGATCCCAGTCAGTTTTATCTTTGACCTGAAACACAGCGCATACACAAAATAAATCAAAATCTCCATTCATTCACAGTGGAGTTAAAAATTATTCAAAACAGCATGGAAAAAAAGTCAAAAGTAATATACAATATTTCTCGGGTTTCTCAATTTTGGCCAAAGTTTCATGGGTTTGGTACAATAAAGCTAAAAACCAAAAAAAATATACAATAATGTGGGAAAATAAAGGGAAAATAATAATAATCTGAGATGTTGCACCTGTTGTTGTGTTCAGACCCTAACAGAAATATCATGACAGTGAAATGTATGTTAAATGTTCAGTATCTTTTTTTTTATAAAATAACACCAAATTATTAATGGTTCATTCCACATCTTTCAATGGGATTTAAAAACTCGTTTTTAATTACGCATTTTTTCAACTGTAAAAGACAGTTAAAAGTAAAGGTTGAAATAAAATAAACTGGCAGTGACTGAAACATATTTTAAATGGTCATATTTTTACATTACTATAACTTTGATTTGTACTTTTTTGTGTATTGTATTTTTCTAACCTTATTGTTAATTTAGCGCTTAATTTAGGACTCTTATCCAGGCTCTGTGGCTAAATTCTATTTTGCTTTGATTGGTACAATATTGGGGATTTATGACCCAAATGGTCACCCATGTTTGGTTGTGATGGTACTGCGCAGGGTTTTAGCTCATCCGAATTCGGCTCAGTGGCAGAGCCTTTATAAAACCGCCAAATAAATGTGATTCTTCCAGTTTGTTAGCTCGTACCTGGACGATCCAGTAGTGTCTTCCAGAGGTGAAGCTTTGCTTCCCCAAAACGCAGACGCAGGTGTCAAAGCGCTGAGGGTTTTCTGGGAACGAGGTCTTCCTTTTCTGGTTGGCGACGCTCACCTACGGTTGGCAACCAATGATGTTAGCTTCACACTGGAGCCCAAATCATCATTTAAGATTTACAATTTAAAGGATCTAGATAGAGGATCTAGAGTCTGTGGTTTTATAGGAAAATGGGCAATACCTTTTTCCCGTCTGGAGACAGGATGAGCCAACCTGACGCGGTCTCAGGATCCAGAGTCACGTCCACTGCAGAGATAAAGAAAACTGTCAGTCCAGTGATAAAAAAACCAGCAAAATTGGAGTAAAGTACAAGGTTAATGTATCCAAAAAGAGGACATTTGAGTCTGAACGTACCTGCGTATTGATTCATCTTTTCTGCCTCTGCAAACAGGAAGACAAAGGAAAAAAAGAAAGAGGGAGTTTATTTTCATGCGTTTGCTTCTACAGCAAGTGCAATGAATCTTTTGGGAAGTAGAGCTTTGCTGACCTTCCGCAGACAGCTGGTTCGTGACCGCCTGACAAACATCGGCCAGCTTGTCGACGGCTCGTCTCACCGTCCACATGCAGTTATCGGCGTGGAACGTGACGTCCGACCAGTCTTGAGTGGGTGGGAGGATACTGAGCAATGGAAAACCCTGGAAAGATGAGAGAGGACGCGTGAGTTTCTTCTGGAGGAAATGGCTTCATTCCACTTTTTTTGTGTGTTCAGCTATGATTCTGATATTGGAACATAAACATCACCTGAAACCAGACTCTTACTGGACAATACCATTCGTCCAACGTTTAATTGTCTATTTTCTACTAAATAGAGCCAAAATGTACTTAATATGCTTTCAAAGAAGACTTGAAAACTGTTATTGAGAACATTAATGCCTCCGAAAAATTGGTTAATTTTCCCTTAAACTTCAGTTAAAATTGATATTTTTGCTTCATGCAAAGTGTAAACTGCTACTTCTATCCAACTTCTGTGGTTCCCCCTTCAAACCAGAAGATCCTCTCCAGTTTTATACACAATCGAGGCGCTCGACTGTTACCTAAGTGTTAAGAAGCAGCACAGATATCTGACCTGCAGGAGGTGCAGTGGGCTCTTGGTGAGCTCCAGCTGCTCCAGCTCATTGCTCCGCGTCTGAAGCTCGGCGATTTCCTGCTCCAGCTCGTCCAGCGTCTCCTTCGCCTTCTGCTCCACCTCCGCCTGCTTCTCCTCCAGCTCCTCCACCAGCCCTGAGAAGTGCCTGTGGATGGCCTTTATCAGCGCGGTGTAGACGTGACTGTTGTTCTCAATCTCGCTCTCTGTGATGTTCTGTCCAGTGAAATGAAAAGAGCGTGAACTTTCCAGAACAAAACACAACAATTCTCTGTCTTCCTAAGTGGAACGTCCAGGATCTGTAGCAACTGGACTTGTGGATCTCTTGTAGGCGTTTCTTAGCTCCTTCAGTTCCTCTTGGACCAGAGTTGAAACGTCACCAAGAAATCCCTGTGCCCAGCTGCAACTGATTCAGCCACTCCCCTTAAAACTACGACTTGAATCAACGAGAATCCACACAGTCGTCCATGGACTTACTTTGCTCAGGTCCACTGAACTTCTGATCTCCTCCATTTTTCTCAGACGGGTCTGGACCAGCTGCTGAATGTTGATCTTTGTCGCTTTCAAGTGCGTCTGCAAAATCAAAACAAATGTTTGGTTTGTGAAAGTTCACCAGGAAAAACGGCCAAAGAAAAAGAGAGAGAGGAAAATGGCATTTGGGATGTCAGATCTCCTCACCTTGATCCTCTTGGTCTCCTTCTCCAGGGGAACCACCTGGTGACGCCGGTGGGTCCCCTCTGAGCACCTGGTGCACACGGGCCTCTGGTCAGTCTTGCAGAACAGCGTCAGGGGCTCGTCGTGCTTCCTGCACAGGTGGCTGTTGGTGAACGCGACCGGATCCATGAGCCGGTGCCACTGCAGCGCGGGAACCGTGCTGTGCGGCTCCAGGTGCGACTCGCAGTAGGAAGCCTGGCAGACCAGGCACGACTTCACGGCCGACAGCCTCTCTCCGCGGCAGACGTCGCAGGCGACGTCGGCATCGAACGAGCGCTGGGCCGGCAGAAGATTGGCGCCTCCTGGTTGAACCTCGGCATCGCCATCGTCTTGTGTTGCTCTGGGAAATGAGGACGTTTTGATTTAAGTCATTGCAACTAAATTTTTTTACACAAAGAGTGATGTGACCACTAATATATTCAAGACAAACCTTTTGAGGACTTCGATGATGTCGGCAAAGTCTCGGTTGATCTTGAGCGCCGGACGTTTCCGGAAGGTCTTCTTGCACAGCGGACATTCCGACTTGCCCTTGGTGTCCCAGTAGCCTTCGATGCAGTCCAAGCAGAAGTTGTGTGCACACGGAATGGACACCGGGTCAGTGTAGATGTCCAGACAGATGCAGCACTTGAACTGATCCTTGAATAAGTGTGTAGACATGTTTCCGACTGGAAAATTAAAAACGTGGGTTTAATCAAAGATGCACACGTGCATGTGACTTTTTAAAAATAAACATATCAGAAAACTCTCAAATGACATTGATTTATGACTTATTTCTAGCCGAACGGCACAAAACACGTAACAAATGTATTTTCAACAATCGTTGGACTTCACAACTTCAAATATAAGAATATCTTCAAGTCTTGAAAAGTATTGATCTGTGTTCTCACAAAAACCAAATATGCTGAAAGAAACCAGAGATTATTCACATTTAAGAAGCTTAGTTGTGACAAAAGATGCAACTAAATGGGTTTTTTAAAATTATAAAATAGTGGAATTGTGGATTTTTTTTCTCTCTCAAATACAAAACCCATTGATTCTGAATTTCAGTGTCACAAAAAGAGCAGACAATGGTCGCATTTAAGAAGCTTCATTGTAAATTATGCTGCAAACTAATTTGTGAACTGACAGTTTGACTTAACAAATGGTTGAAAAGTTTACTTTTTTCAGAAACAATGTCAAAGGTCATGCTTTTCCCAAAAACACAACGCCGTGAAACAAAGAATATTCACATTCACGTTTAAGTGCAACAACAAATGCAACTAATCTAATACATTATGAGTTAAATGTTAACTCGCTTTTATTTTCCCCCACTAAAACACAACATATTTATATTATATTATAGTATAAACCCAAAGACACAAACAATGAAATGAAATGAAATGACTCGAGCCTTAAAATGTACCTAAAGACTAATAATTGCATCAATGAGTTTCTGAAATTCAAAGTATAAACTGCGCCTCCGCAGACACTCACCAGTTTGTTTTCTCATCATAGGTGGCAGGTCCATCGTCCGCCCTTTAAATACTCGCAGAGACGCCCGTGAAGCTCCGCCCCCTGCAGGTACAGTTGCCTGTGGCGCTCAGTCTTTCCGGTAAATCTGGTCCTGCCTCGCACTGCTGCAGGCGAGTTGCGGCGGTGACAGGTGAAGGCGGAGGGTGTGGTGGTGTGTCATCTGTGGCAAGACTGGAAAACTGTTATTTTTTTTGGGGGGGGGGGGCTTGGATTACATCATTTATAAGAGACAAAAGTGAGAACGCAACATGAAGGTGGTTTATGCTTGTTAAATTCATATAGTTTTATTTTACCTAAAAGAAATGTATGACATAAAAGAACCCAAGAAAAAAGAATAATAATAATGGTAATTAAAAAAATATGACTTTAAAATTCTAGCCTGATTTGGCTCGGCTTGACTACTCAGTTTTTTTTTGCTTTTTCCATTAGGGATAGTATCTGGTACTGTGGAAGTAAAATTATATATAAAAAAGGTCAAAGGTCAGAAAACCAGCAAGTTTGGACATAAATTAAGGACAGAAAACGTCCAGATTTGACTCTGATGCGTTCGGTTCCAACTGACGAGTGTTCAAACTAACTAAGTCGCAGATAAATGAAGCTGCCGTACAAGACTTTTGGATGGCGTTCAGTTAATAAATGAACCAGGGAAGTAAGCCAACGTCGGAGTGGCATTTTTATCAGACGGTTTGGGAGCCAAAGGAAAATCAGGCTCAAACGAGACAATGTCCAACACAGGAAACAGCAGATGTTTGCAGGAAGGAATTCCTAGATTGCCTCACACACACACACACACACACACACACACACACACACACACACACACACATGCAATTATGTACACATGTAAATTGTAAATAAATTTTCGCCTCACTGTCTGCATTGTCAATTACCTGGAACTATTTTAACACCTGGTCTGGTGAAGTTCCAGTCGAGCCGAGCCGAGACTAAAACGTGACGTGGACAGACTGCCGGCCACTGATTGGTCAGAGAGCGTCGTCACTGCAAGAGTCACGAGCGCGATGTCCGGCACAAGAATCCAGCCGAACGATGCCGAACTGTAGATCAGTTAAGAAGACTTAAAAATCCTGAAAACATGCGTCAATCTCCGACATTTAACAAGGACATTTGTAAAATCTCAACATTTTACAGAGGAGTCTGGTGTATTTAGTAGAAAAACAACACATTTTATTTTACTGGTGGAGGCAGCGACTCTTGTGCGCTGTGTTGTCAAGTGATTGATTTTCTCCGTGTGGAGAAGGAGCGCTTTACAAACTGTTTTTTTAACCGTTCATTCTTTGGGGTGAACTGAAGACCAAGGTCCATGCCAGAAGACCAAGGTCCATGCCAGAAGACCAAGGTCCATGCCAGAAGACCAAGGTCCATGCCAGAAGACCAAGGTCCATGCCAGAAGGCCATCAAATCTGGAGGAGCTTGAGAGATTTGCCAAAGAAGAATGGGCTGGGATTCCTCAGCAGACGAGTCAGAGACTTGTTGAAAACTACAACAAACCACTGTTATCCAGCAAAAAGGAGAGACAGCTGACTAATAATTTTGACCCTGTTTGTTTTCAGTTTGTGCGGAATAACTTCATTTCTGTGTGCAAAGTCAAATAATGGAAGCATCCAAAATAAAACTAGGACGTTTGAGAAAGATGTGGTAAAAAAAAACCGCCATCACAGTCACTGAACTGAAATACGGCTGAACGGGTCGTGATTGGGCTCAGCATCTCCGTCTTTCAGCAGCGCTGTCGCTAAATACACCAGACTCCTCTGTTAAATATGGAGATTTTACAAATGTCCTTGTTAAATGTTGGAGTTTAACGTATATTTTCACGATTTTACAGTCTTTTTTAACTGATCTACAGTTCGGCATCGTTCGGTTTGATTCTTGCGTCGGATGTCGCGCTCTCTGTTTCTTTCACGCATCATCACGAGCTTCTTTCCCTTCTCTCATTAAAGTCAGGCTAAAAAGAAAGGACGTGAAAAAAAAAAAGAGACAAAGATCTTTTCTGTTTTGTTTTTCAGAGAGATGAATTCCGTCAAAACAAATTCCTGCAGCAAAAATGCGAGTCCATGATAAGAGAACTTCACACTCATCTCTTCACTTGTGTCACTCACTCAAATCGTAACGTGAATAACAAGCCTTGTTCTGACGTCTGGGATCAGTGGAAGGTTTAACTTTTGTCGTACCAGGAGTAGAAATGAAACAACCCATGCAGCACACATGGAACTCCACCAACTTTCTCGCCTCCTTTCCTTTAAAGATTCCACAACAATTACCAATTTCTGCTTTAAAAAGAGTAAGACATTTTTCAAAAGTCATGATTTTATGTGTGATTTATGAAATGATTCTTCTCTTGATACCTTGTCAGGGAATAAAACACGACAAAATGATGATGTGATTATCTGCTCAGCAACGAGTCGGGGGTTCAGAGCCTCGCAACAAAACACGAGCTACATGTCCGCTCTTACGCAGATGACGCACAGTTATACGCACCCATGAAGTCGTACGACAGTAGTCAAGTTATAAAGCTCTTATGAAGCTCACAGACACTGATGACACACACCTTTTTATTTCTTAACCTTAACCTTAGCCCTGGACGGCATCACCACGGCCTCCGGTTCTACTGCAAAGAACCGCGGAGTTATTTTTATGAGCAGATTTGTCGTTGGACTCGCACAAGTCTGTAAGTCGGCCTACTTCCACAGACATCCTGTCATTAAAGGATGCCAAAGAGTCTTCGGTTGGTCCAGAATGCAGCAGCACAGGTACTGAAACCCGGGAACCAGGGAAAGGGAGCACGTCACTGCAGGGCTGAGCTCTTTACACTGGCTCTTTACAATCCTCCTCCTCACATCTAAAACACTCAGGCCCCGTCTTATCCAAAAGACATGATTATTCCTTACCCTAAAATAGACCACTGCGCTCAGAAAGTGGAAGTTAAACCTTCCACTGATCCCAGACGTCAGAACAAGGCTTGTTATTCACGTTACGATTTGAGTGAGCGACACAAGTGAAGAGATAAGTGTCAAGTTCTCTTATCCGGGACTCACATCTCTGCTGCAGGAATTTGTTTTGACGGAGTTCATCCCTCGGAAAAACAAACACCTTTGTCTTTTTTCGTGTCTTTTGCGTCTCGTCTGACTTCAATGAGAGGAGAGAGGGAAAAAAAAAGCTCGCGATGATGCACGAAAGGAACAAAGAATTGACCAGATAAGATTCCGTTCCCATGTCCGCACCAAAGTTTCTGCTCTCTTTCAGAGTATAGAAATATTTCTTTACGACAATTAAAGTCATGCTTGGAAGAGACATGCACTTCTGGAATGGAGGAATCGGTATCACACTGCATGAGATAATGAATTAACCCATTCACGAATCAATTAATCCATAATAAAGTTAATGCAGTTCATAATTTGCTGTTATAAGGTGAAATATTTCAAGTTGTTATGTGAAAAATGAGACGTTATTGCACGTTTTACACTGGGATTTTCGTCACAACCCTAACCCTGATGTCTAAGGTGAAGTGTTGTGCAGGTTAAAGTAATGCATCAGTTTTTTTATTTTTGATTTTTTTTGACACGTCGTCATTCTCTTACATGCAGCTCACTTCACCTACGCACACAAAGCGTATGCACTGAAAACATGACTGCCGACGTGGAGCAGAAGGAAAACCGGATTTAAGCAAATTAAGAAAAGGCTCATCTCATAAAATATACTTGCCTAACGTCTTAAAAAAAATTTTTTTTTTTTGACTGTTTTAATATTTCTCTTTGAGAGATTTCTTTCGACAGGAAATTGCTGCTTTACTGCTGCCTTGTGTGGCACGTTTTTGTCACTGAGGTTGATCTGAACAGAGGATTTTAAACACCGAAGTCACAAAATGACACACAGGAACTTATTGATACAGGCAGCGGTGGATCAACAACTCCTGATTTTCTCTGTGGACTTTGGTGCAGAGAAGGAGCGCTGTGCAAACTTGCGATTTTTAGCCATAAAGTGTTGAGTAATGGCAAGAAAAAATTATTGTTGACTTAAATGGGCATTCATTTATGAGGCCAACAACATTTTTCAACAGAAAAGTCACGTTTGTCAACTTCTCACTCTCCTGCACCAAAGTCCAGAGAGAAAATCAACATTTTTAGCTTGTGGGGACACAGGAGTTGCTGCTTCACTGCTGCCTCGTGTGGTCAGTTTGTGTCGCACAAAAACCATCTGAGCAGGGGATTTCAAACACTGAAGTCACAAAATAACACATATGAACTCACTGATGGAGGCAGCAATGAATAAACAACTTCTGTGTGCTGTGATGTGAAATCACTGATTTTCTTTATGGACTTTGGTGCAGAGAAGGAGTACTTTAAGAACTTGGGATTGTAGCCATAAAATACTGACCAATGGCATGAAAAAAAATCTTTCTAAATTATCAGTGACTTAATTAGGCATTAAATTACGAGGGAGTCATTTGGCCAAAATCAGTTTTTTCTCTGAGAGAGAGGCTGGTCTAAGGAAACTTTGGTATTGAGAATGTGTCAAACAGTCACAAGTATCAAAAACGTGTGTGTTCACAGCTTCACCTCACTGTTTGATGACATTTTCTGACAGAAAACTAAAGTCTGTAAAACCACCCACTCTCCCACACCAAAGCCCATAGAGAAAATTGGCGATTTTACATCACAGCACACAGAGGTTGTTGATCCACTGCTGCCTCCATCAGTAAGTTCAAATGTCTTATTTTGTAAAATTCTGTGTTTGAAATCCTTTCTTTAGGTTTACCACAGTGACACAAAGTGACCACACGAGGCAGCAGCAGACCAGCAGCTCCTGTGTCCCTGTGAGCTAAAATCACTGATTTTCTCTATGGACTTTGGTGTGGGAGAGCGAGTGGTTTACAAACTTCAGTTTCCTGTTGGAAAAGTCTGTCTAACAGTGAGATAAACATGTGAACATATTTGTTTCTGTCTTCACCACTTTATCCCGCTGTTAGACAGACTTTCCCAACTGGTAAAAGTCAACTGGCTTTTTGTTTTATTCACGTTGTAAACCCCTGACTCCCTCACCAAAGTCCATAGAGAAAATCAGCGATTTTACATCACAGCACACAGGAGTTGTTGATCCACTGCTGCCTCCATCACTAAGTTCAAATGTCTTATTTTGTCACTTCAGTGTTTGAAATCCTTTCTTTAGGTTTACCACAGTGACACAAAGTGACCACACGAGGCAGCAGCAGACCAGCAGCTCCTGTGTCCCTGTGAGCTAAAATCACAGTTTTTCTCTATGGGGTTTGGTGTGGGAGAGTGAGTGGTTTACAAACCTTTACCTTTAACAATGAAGGTCTTTGTCAGATCAGAAACCAGTTGGCACAACATAGTGTTTCATTTTATTGTTCTTTTTTTTTCTTTCTTTCCTTTTTCTAAAAAATGAAATCACCGGAAAGGAGTGTATATTGTGAAAGTCTGGAAAGAAAAAAAAAAAAAAAAAAAGAAACAAAAGGCTGATTAACCAGCAGAACCGCTCGTACAACTCAACTGCAGCTAATGTAATGAGGAGTACGGTGAGTCACACACACACACACACACACAAGTGCAGATAACCTTACATTGACTTCCCTCCATTTGGACAGCCTAAACAAAGCATAATCCCTGAGCTTAACCATAACTAGTTCATGCCCAACCCTGACCTTGTCCTAAATCTTAGCCCTGAACCTAATCAGTTTCTCAGACGTGAGGTCCTGCCTCCTTAGGACCAGGTTCTGGTCTCCATGAGGACGACCGGTCCTGGAAAGGTCAGTGTTTTTGCCAGGAAAAAAAGGTCCTAAAGAGGCAACAAGTAATACATTCCCAAGCTCCTCACACTAACCTTAACCCAATCTTAACTCTAAAAATGCCCTTTAAACGGGGGACAGTGTGTGAGGACCAGTCGAAATTGTCCTCACTGTCCCAAAAGTTTTCTGGTCTCACAAAGTTTCAAAAACACACGCACACACAAAGTCTGGTTTCCCTGACTTACATGTATTTCCTGGAGACTGACACTAACCTTAACCATAACTTCTTATTTAAGTTGTTTGTTATTTTATTTTTTTATTTTCAATTCTTTTATTGCTTTTTTTTTTTTTTTTACAGATGTAGGTCTCCAACAGCATGAGTAATACCTGGAATAAACACACGCGCGCACGCGCACACACGCACACACACACGTGTAACCGTTGAGCATGTGGTAAAGTACATGACTAAGATTATATGTCAAGTGAAACTTAACTCACTGATTCACAACACAATGAGCTCATTGTGTCAGTAGAACACAATGAGCACAATGAAGAATTACATGAATAATGTAAAAAAAAACAAACAAAAACAAAATGTTCCCGTTTCACAACATGAGCAACATCCTGTGTCGACCTTCATGGAAAATTTCATCTTTTCAGTTTTGAAGGATGAGGTAAGAGAATAATAATAATAATAATAATAATAAAACTTGTATTTTCTGCACTGTATCTTTAATAGGTATATAAAATGTAAAAAATTAAATAAATAAAATAAGTTTTAAGGGTGTTTGAAAAAAATGGGTTGTTACAATCATGAAGTAAAAAAAAAAAAATTATAAAATTATAAAAAGTTTTTTAACCTCAGTATTTTAAATTTTTGCACCGTAGAATCTATGTGTTTGATATGTTTAAGAGGAAATGGGCTTCTACATACAAACCTGTCACTGTAAAAGTACAGTATGTTCTGAATAATTGATGGATCGTTTTCTGTGACTCATTCTATTTTTTAATCTGGCACGTGTGGAAACAGGAAATAGAGAAAGTCTCTCCTCTTAGTTTACTGGTACAAACTAAACAAGTACATCTGTGCGCAGTTAATGGATCACTGTACTGGGAATAATTGGATAATTATGACCTCTGCTGCTGCTGCGCAAGTTTTTCCTCAGAAGAGTTTGATTATTTAACCGGCTCATGGAGCCACAATTTTATGCCCACAAGACAAAAATACAAAAGTAGACTTTTTTTTTTTTTTTGGTGTGTGTGTGAGGGGGCACACTGTGTGTTTTTAGATTTGTATTCTACTTGTATTCAAGTAAAAACATAAAAAGAAGAATAAGTCTCTAATCTCGTGTTTTGCTCCATAATTTTTTTTTTTTTTCATCTTTGGCTACATATAAAAAAAATATGGATGTAACCCCCCTATTTTCAAAACAAAACATATTCTACAGTTTTGAGAATTTTCACACATGCCGTGTGTTAAATTGTGCCGTTTGACAAAGTGCCACCTAGTGGTAACACTCACTCACTCACTCACTCACTCACTCACTCACTCACTCACTCATGCCTAATCCCAGCTGACATGGGATGAGAGGCGGGATCACACCCTGGACAGGTCACCAGTCCATCACAGGGACACGTGGAGACAAACACATTCACACCAGTGGACAAGTTAGAGTGTCCAGTTAATCCGGGCTTAATCCCCAAAATCTGCATGCTTTTGGACTGTGGGAGGAAACTGAAGAACACGGAGAAAACCCTCGCACACATGGGGAGGACATGCCCACTCCATGCACGGGCCACAACGGTGCCATGTGGCCCTGGTCAACAACATTACATTAACACAACAATCAATGAACCTTGGCGACCTTCATGTAGGGTGAAGAAACCATTGATGTAGAAGGTTGAATTGGAATTTTGGGGAGACGTATGGCGCCGTAGCAATGACGTCTTTTAGTATCTCACTGCATCACTTCCAGGCCTTGGGCCACACGGTGGAGAAGTGGCTCTTATCTGGGTTCTCTGGTTTTCTCCCACAGTCCAGAAAACCCACGCAGATATGAATTAGACACTATATTGACCAATGAGTGAATGGCTGTTGGACTGGGGACCTGTCCGTCTTCTGTCCTGTCGGCTGGGATTGACTCCAGCCCCCGGTGACCCTCACGTGGAGGGTAAAGCAGCAGACGATGGATGAGTGACTGAGTGAATCCTAGGCTTCATTCTGCCGCAGTCACAACAGCGTGGTGTCATCGACATAGTGTGAGCGAGTGAGTGAGGTTTGTGTGTCTGACTGGACTAGATCTACAGCATCTCCTATTGAAAATGAATGGAGCATCATGAAGAGGAGAATCTGACAACGACGAGCACAAATGATGAGCAGCTCAAGTCAGACAATTAGCATCTACAGTTACCAAAAAACTGCTGCTGGCAATTTGTGTTCAACAGTAAAAATTCTATTTGTACGTGAAGAAACTGGAAAATGTGACAAATAGTTGGGGGAATAAAGGTTCCACCTTTTATTGTATGATTTGAAAATGTCCCAGCTGTTCTGCAAATGGGGTTTTGGAAGGACCATATAATGAGGCGGAGCAAATCTGATTAGAAAATCCAACTTGATAATCGTGTCCACACAAACCTGAAGAAGACTGGACCTAATCTGAACGACGGAAGTGTGACGTCGCCCATAAGAGTGTGACCTCGCCAAGCTCCTATTGGCTGATGTTGCTGTTACACAAGTGCACATTATACCGTTTAGTAAGAGTACAGCAAGCGTCTATTAAATTAAATTAGATGTTACAATGCATGTATTGGAAGGTATACTTCCTCTTGCCAGTGGGTGGATTTTCTTGATCATTTGGGGCTAAATCAAAATTTGCATATAGTATGTTGTGTAACTCCAGGTTCTCCAGGTTCCTCCCACAGTCCAGAAACATGCAGATTTGGGGATTAGGACAATTGGACACCAACTTGTCCATAGGTGTGAATGTGAGAGTGGCCCTGTGATGGACTGGCGACCTGTCCAGGGTGTACCTTTGTTGGCTGGGATTAGGCACCAGCGACCCCTGTGACCCTCATGTGGAGGATAAAGTGGTAGAAGATGAGTGAGTGAGTGTTACCACTAGGTGGCACTCTGTCATTCCTGAGTACTTGAAAAAAAACTGGCGCAGTTTAGGCACCAGGGACATCCATGTGGACGACCACGTGAGTGTTGTTACATAACAATACAGCACAATGAACTACATAACAGCACACATACACCACATATGTACAAAAGTACATACCCACGGTTCTCAAAATGCGGTATGCGTACCACCAGTGGTACATGAGCTTCCTCTGGTGGTACTTGGAGGAAAATCAGAACTACTGTTCTACTGTATAAACCAGGGTATGTGATCAGAGCGGAGCACAGAAAAATGAAACAAATAACAAAAAATTAATAATAATTACATTATAATAACTAGAGTCACCTCACTGCTGGATGCAGTGGCGTCTTCTCGTACTGTACTTCCTGTGGGCTCCATGTTCACGCTCATCCAGCAGCCGTTTCTGCCTTTGGTCAATTTCACGCTGACATTCCTGGTGAATCTCTGAACGTTTGGGCAATTTTATGAACTGAAGATGGTGGACGACTGTGTTTTTGCATATGTAACATAAAATTTTTCTTATATATTTGCAAAAGAAAAGAAGCAAGAATTAGGTTTACTGGTTTTTACTTGTTAAAAAAATGAATTACAAGTTTTAGTTTTTTTTTTTTCTACATTTTAAACAAATTGTATGGGTTGGTGTTTGTGCCATATGCAACCTATGTTTTGTGTATCTTCCTTTTTTGTACTTATTTCTACTTCCTTGCATGTGACGCTCTTGCCCAGGGGGGATGAATAAAGTTTTCAAAATCTGAAGGACTGGAAAATAGCAAACCTTAATAAAAACAAGCACACATATTTTCACAGGAGCATACCTTCACGTTGGAGCCATGGAGCAGCCTTTGTGATGACTATTTGTCTTTCACATGCCAGGATGTTGAGTGACACTCGCACAATGCTCCCAGTGCATTACAGACACCTCAGCACAATAGCAGCTGTCACATTTCAAATTCCAGGCTGTCTTTGTGCAGCGTCTTCCAGTGCCAAGTCTTATCTTGTGCACATAGTGTTCTCTGTGGCTGTCAACTCGATACTCCTGGGCAAAGATTCAAGGAAAACAAAAGGATTAATTTTTTTCTGCTGGTAAAAATAACAGGTAACAGAAACACTATCACTTTTACAAATATGCACTGGCCATTTCATGCTGTCACTCAGGACACCTAATAAAGTGTCCCTTGCAATAAAGTGCATGTGGTATTATGCAGATGACGTATGAAAAAACACAACAATAACGTAGTTTTTGTAGGTTTGCAGCAGAAATAAAAAGTCACTGCTACATCCACTGCTGTTAAGCTGGTAATGTTCATGTATATGCAGATGACGTTGTATGAAAAAACACAATAATAACGTAGTTTTTGTAGGTTTGCAGCAGAAAAAAAAGTCACTGCTACATCCACTGCTGTTAAGCTGGTAATGTTCATGTATATGCAGATGACGTTGTATGAAAAAAACACAATAACGTAGTTTTTGTAGGTTTGCAGCAGAAAGAAAAGTCACTGCTACATCCACTGCTGTTAAGCTGGTAATGTTCATGTATATGTATGAAAAAACACAATAATAATGTAGTTTTTGTAGGTTTGCAGCAGAAAAAAAAGTCACTGCTACATCCACTGCTGTTAAGCTGTTAATGTTCATGTATATGCAGATGACGTATGAAAAAACACAATAATAACGTAGTTTTTGTAGGTTTGCAGCAGAAAAAAAAGTCACTGCTACATCCACTTCTGTTAAGCTGGTAATGTTCATGTATATGCAGACGACGTTGTATGAAAAAACACAATAATAACGGAGTTTTTGTAGGTTTGCAGCAGAAAAAAAGTCACTGCTACATCCACTGCTGTTAAGCTGGTAATGTTCATGTATATGCAGATGACGTATGAAAAAAACACAATAATAACGTAGTTTTTGTAGGTTTGCAGCAGAAAAAAAGTCACTGCTACAGCCACTGCTGTTAAGCTGGTAATGTTCATGTATATGCAGATGACGTTGTATGAAAAAAACACAATAACAACGTAGTTTTTGTAGGTTTGCAGCAGGAAAAAAAGTCACTGTTACATCCGCTGCTGTTAAGCTGGTAATGTTCATGTATATGCAGATGACACTGTTGTATTTACACACAACAAATAAGCAACTGACAGACTCTGTATTTTGTGCCTCTAATAAAGTTCCCATTGTTTTCTTCTGCTGCTGCTGCTCGTGAGCTCATACATGATCGTCTGCATACCTGGGGTGTAACGAGTGTTCATTTAAATTTTCTCATGCTCTTACAAAGGCCACCTCACTCCTCGAAACGTGACTATGTGCAGCCAGGAGAATGTGGGCGTTTGTGTTTATATGGTGTCAGTGCAAGAGATTTTCGTAAGAAAACACAGAGGTAGCCAGTAAAAACATCACGACTGCTGGAAAAAATGCACTGCACATTTTCTCGCAAAATTAAAAATGTTGAAGTTTAAACCACAAGACAAAGTTCACATGTTGCACAGTTAGCCGTTACCTCCGGTCAGTCTTATATCCACTGCTGCAGTCAGGGAAAATTTGTGTTTGCTTTGCTGGGAAATGGTGGGAAAAATACAACATATAGTTTTTGCTGGCATTTTCAATTTAGATCAGGTTTGTACCAAAAAATAAATTGTAGGTTGGTCATTGTTATAAGAAACGGCTTAAAGTGACAGAGACCTTGTAGCATTTCAACCTTCAAATAATGTCTCCAACTTTATTTTGAACTTGTAACAGTTTGATTGGCTTCCTCATCAGAACCTGAGAGGGTCTCCATCATCTGTACTGCTACTGTGTAACTTTGATTCGGGTCACTCCGGGAACAAACGCGAAACACTCTTCTCCAGCTTCGACTGTTCCTGCATACGTCACAGTTGTCCGAGCGAGTGAAGCTGCTGGGAGAAAGTTATCCAGGAGTTGTTCTTTCGTTGGAAACGGAAGAGACAGCAAAGATACCAAAGAGATTGAAGATTTTGTTGGAAGAGTCAATGAAAAAGTGGGAGAGTGATAGGATAAGTAGGCATTGTTCACTTACAAAATAAACATTGTTGGAGCTGCTGTGTGCTTTTATTGAAGTCATGTTGCTCCACATTCCAGTTATTCACATAGAGGAGCAGTTTCTTCCTCTAGCTGCTAGATATGGCTCACATGTTTGCTGAAGACGCGGCTAGAGTTCTTTGTTTTCCAACTTTAGGGGGATCCTGAGAGTAAAAATGACTTTGTGCCACTTTAAAGTTAAAAATTAGAATACACCACATGAAAAATAGGTACGTTTGGAATAGGTCACATTTTGAAAATAATGATAATAAAAAAATAATACACTTTGATAGTCAATGCCTTGCCTGGTAAGTACCATACAAAGTTTTTTTTTGTTTTTTTTGTTTTGTTTCTATGTTTTTTTTTCTGTTTATCTCCGTTTCTTTTATTTCTGGGACCATGGATAGAAATTAGCAGAAACTGTGCTAAATTTATTACAATTGTTTGTTTGTCGATATGCACTGTCCCATCTAAGTAAACATTAATTGAACATAATTGAATATCCACTGCTCTTTAGCTTGTAATAATGTTCATAGATATGCAGATGACACTGTTGTCTGTATATAACAATAAAACCCAAACTGTAGATACTTCAAATACACTCAATACCAACTTGTTAAGATATCAAGCATATCTACTTAAGTGTCTATACTCTCAGTGACCATTTTATTAGGTACAAAGGACATCGGACATCATCTGCTGCTATTGCCCACCTGTTTGCCCAGTGGGTATTTTCTTACACCGTAAATTGTTTCCAATTGTTTTAAAGTACAGTATCTACAAAAGATTTTTACTTTAAGTATTTGCACGGTAATTTCCAGTGAATGTGCAACAAGGAAATGTCCTTACTTATGCATGATTACCCCACTAGAATGGATGCAAAACTGTGTATTAAAATGAACGGTATACTGATGTGTTGCCCATTGAAGCAGCATCGCACCCGTCTGTTATTGAGTTAATAGAAGCCTGTCACACGTTTGTTCTGCATGTGACACAGTAAAAAGACTTATATAATTTTTGACGACATGAAGATATGCCCATGAGATTCCCAATTCAAAAAAGCATTGTGTTGGTGTTTCTGTTGAACCGGTTGCTCTGTCGCCCCAATTCATTGACTTACTTCCATTTGTCATATAAAGTTGGAGCAGTTTTTAAATTAGCCGGCAGGTGACATGCGTCGCCAACACTGAGGGTCAACGCAAACACATCAGGGATTGTTGACTAGAGACGAGGACCTAGAAAGAAAAATGTCCACAATCTATTGGAAACCGCTTCACTGCGTCAGTGAGACAATGAACATGGAATAACACGACAAAAAAAAGTTACAAATTGCATCTGACTTTTCCCGTGTGAGGCCTCAAGAAGATTTCAAGTTTTGGAAAAGATGGTGAATGGGGAGATTCTGTAGAATGAAAAGCTCTTACAAATACCCTTGTTTTCGCATGAGTATATATATATATAGTCATAATAATATTTTTTTTATTTGTTACTCTGTAGTCTATTTTTTTTTTTTTCTTTTAAATTTTTTGTCTTGTATTGCATTTTACGTCTAACTCTTGTGCTGCGGTTCCAATGTGGGATCAATTAAGGAAAATCTTATTTTATCATCCGGAATCATCTGAAGTCAGATGTTAAAAAGGAAGTTTTCAACCATTTTCCACAGACTTTAGCGAATGAAGCCAATCTTGAAAGTATTTGTTGTTTTTATCATAATACATTTTATTTAGAAGTGCCTTTCAAAGCACTGAAGGACACAATACAAATAAAATAAACATAGTCAAATTAAAGACAGCTAAGATATAGACAAAATAAAATATGTACAATATAGATTAATGAAGTAAATACAGAAATTAAAATTTAAAGTTTGTTTTAAATTGCGGTAATTTATCATTGCATATAACATTTACATATGTATATACAGTATATGTGTGGTGCAGTGACGTGGCTGTGGTTCTGCTCCTTAAAGTCAGATTTTAATTCAAGCCAAGTTTTGTCTTTAAGTTTCGCAAACAGGTTTTGTCTCCTCACATGACTGACAGCATTTAAAACTGGGGAGGTAACATAAAGGTTAATTATAGACACCTGAGTGTGATTTTATCAGACGTAAATTTTTGTGCTATATATATATAGCACAAATGTAATTATAAGAAGCTGAATGTGACACATCAATCATCAACCACAAAGTATTATTACTGTCAAATAAACGTGGAGGCTGAAGTGACATCAATTTTGTTTTTATGTAAATGTAAAAATCGGACTTTGGTACAGGGAGGTGATCCGACTGGTGCACACAAACTTCAGTTTCCATTTGTCTCAAAGCGAGACAAACTTTAAGTTTTGCAAACAGGTTTTGTCTCCTCACATGACTGACAGGTAACATAAAGGTTAATTATAGACACCTGAGTGTGATTTTGTCAGACATATACAGTGTATACATATATAGCACAATAATGTAATTAAAGCCGAATGTGACACATCAATCACAAAGTATCGTTACTGTCAAATAAACGTGGAGGCAGCAGTGACCTCAATTCTGTGTTTTTGAGATGTAAAAATTGCTGATTTTCTCTATGGACTTTGGTACAGGGAGGTGATCTGATTGGTGCACACAAACTTCAGTTTCCAGTCAAAACTTTTTGTCTTGCTACAATTTATTGTATGTTCATCAATATGCACTGTCTCATCTAAGTAAACATTCATTGAACATAATTGAATATAATTGAATATTCACTGCTCTTCAGCTTGTAAAAATGTTCATTTATATGCAGATAACACTATAGTGTGTGTGTACAACAGTGCCATATATATATATATATATAAATAAACTACCAGTCAAAAGTTTGGACACCTCTGCATTTAATGGTTTTCCTTTATTTTCATGAATATTTTCATTGTAGATTGTCAGTGAAGGCATCAAAACTATGTATGAACACATATGGAATTATGTAGCAAACAAATAAGTGTGAAATAACTCTAAATATGTTTTATATTTTAGATATTTGCTTTGTTGACAGCGCAGCAAACCCTTGGCCTTCTCTCAATGAGCTTCATGCTGTAGTCACCTGAAATGGTTTTCACTTCACAGCTGTGCCTTGTCAGGGTTCATTTGTAGAATTTCCTTGCCTTCTTAATGGGGTTGGAACCATCAGTTGCGTTGTGCAGGAGTCAGGTTGGTTCACAGCTGACAGCCCTGTTTGACAAATGTTAGAATTCATATTATGGCAAGAACCAATCAGCTAAGTGAAGAGAAACGACAGTCCATCATTACTTTAAGAAGTGAAGGTCAGTCATTCTGGAAAATTGCAAAAACTTTGAACGTGTCCCCAAGCGCTGTCGCAAAAACCATCAAACTGGCTCACATGAGGACCGGCCCAGGAAAGGAAGACCAAGAGTCACCTCTGCTGCTGAGGATAAGTTCATGCGAGTCACCAGCCTCAGAAATCACAAGTTAACAGCACCTCAGATTAGAGCCCAGATAAATGCCACACAGAGTTCTAGTAGCAGACACATCTGTACATCAGCTGTTCAGGAGACTTTATGGTCAAATAGCTGCCAAGAAACCACTACTGAGGAAAAGCAACAAGCAGAAGAGATTTGTCTGGGCCAAGAAACACAAGGAATGGACATTAGACCAGTGGAAATCTGTGCTTTGGTCTGATGAGTCCAAATTTGAGATCTTTGGTTCCACCCGGCATGTCTTTGTCTCTACATGCATGGTTCCCACCGTGAAGCTTGGAGGAGGAGGTGTGATGGCGTGGGGTCGCTTTGCTGGTGACACTGTTGGGGGGATTTATTCAAAAGTGAAGGCCCACTGAACCAGCATGGCAACCACAGCATCCTGCAGCGACATGGCATCCCATCCGCTTTGCGTTTAGTTGGACCGTCATCTATTTTTCAACTGGACAATGGCCCCAAACACACCTCCAGGCTGTGTAAGGGCTATTGGACCAAGAAGGAGAGTGATGGAGTGCTGTGGCAGATCACCTGACCTCCACAGTCACCTGACCTAAACCCAATCCAGATGGTGCTCAGCATCTGAGGGAACTCCTTCAAGACTGTTGGAAAACCGTTTCAGGTGACGACCCCATGAGAGTAATCAAAGCAAAGGGTGGCTATTTTGAAGAATCTAAAATATAAAACATGTTTACAGTTATTTCACACTTTTTTTGTTTACTACATAATTCCATGTGTTCATTCATAGTTTTGATGCATATATTTTTCCACACTTCTATTATTTTATAATAATAGAAGTGTGGAAGCATGTCAACCTGCTGATGTTCCAACTTATTATCAAAATGATAAAGAAATTTAATTTAAGAGACTAAAATGAATCCTGATGCAGATGCAACAGCTGGCACTCCTGTTACTGTGTTAGCAGTCATGTGTTCCTAATAAAGTGGCAGGTGAGTGTAAAGTACCAGGAGAGTCATGTGTCGCTGACACCTGCAGTAAATGATGAAGCTGTGACACTTCAGTGGTGAGATCATAGAGTCAGAGCTGAGGTACTTATTGGTGACCTGCGCCACCTTGTGACCATTTGAATCCACTGCAGCTTTTATTCCACCTTCTCATTTGACTGTACATACCTGATTCTAAACTGAATAACTGATAATGAACACATGCACCATCACAGGTACTGCAATTATTACTGTTTTTAATATTGTAACTTCACATTTATGCCATATATTACTGTAATTTTGCAGTATTTACCTCTATAAACCCTGTTTTTAATATTGTAACTTCACATTTATGCCATATATTACTGTAATTTTGCAGTATTTACCTCTATAAACACTGTTTTTAATAATGTAACTTCACATTTATGCCTTATATTACTGTAATTTTGTATTATTTACCTCTATAAACACTGTTTTTAATATTGTAACTTCACATTGATGCCATATATTACTGTAATTTTGCAGTATTTACCTCTATAAACACTGTTTTTAATATTGTAACTTCACATTTATGCCATATATTACTGTAATTTTGCAGTATTTACCTCTATAAACACTGTTTTTAATATTGTAACTTCACATTTATGCCATATATTACTGTAATTTTGCAGTATTTACCTCTATAAACACTGTTTTTAATATTGTAACTTCACATTTTTACCTCTATAAACACATGCCATATATTACTGTAATTTTGCAGTATTTACCTCTATAAACCCTGTTTTTAATATTGTAACTTCACATTTATGCCTTATATTACTGTAATTTTGTATTATTTACCTCTATAAACACTGTTTTTAATAATGTAACTTCACATTTATGCCTTATATTACTGTAATTTTGTATTATTTACCTATATAAACACTGTTTTTAATATTATAACTTCATATTTATGCCATATATTACTGTAATTTTGCAGCGTTTACCTCTATAAACACTGTTTTTAATATTGTAACTTCACATTTATGCCATATATTACTGTAATTTTGCAGTATTTACCTCTATAAACCCTGTTTTTAATATTGTAACTTCACATTTATGCCATATATTACTGTAATTTTGCAGTATTTACCTTTAAAAATACAGTTTTTCATACCGTAACTTCACATTTATCACTGCAACTTGGCAGCATTTTCCTTTTACAAACACTGCTTTGATTTTACATTTATTGAAACTTCCCCAACTGAAAGGCTACACGGGTTGTCTGACACACTTGGAGGGGAAAGGTGATGTTAGGGATATTCAACTTCACAATACAACATTTAATATTTGTTTTTAACTCACTTTACCTGTAAAAGAAGCCAAGGATGCAGAGAGTTCCAGAACAGTGACGGTAAAATCTCCTTCTGTTGAAAAAAAACAAAACAAAACAAAAAAAAAGCTGTGCATTGGGAGTTTAACTTCAAGCAAAATGGTCAAACAAAACAGCAGCAGCAGCTCACAGGTGATTTAATTAAAGTGAAAACGGGACAGGTGCCAGCGGTCAGCTTAATGCTTCCACTGCTAATTACTTGTATTCATGGACAGACAGAGAGACAGACAGAATTTATGTCCATCAACTCAATAAAACACACGTGTTTGACTTAGTTTCGTTTATTTAGTTTGTGCAAAATATACAACTCTTTAAGTACAGAAAGCATGTCATCCCGGGAAAACATGTCACCCTCTTACACAAGTGTAAAAAACAAAAAACAATATTTGGATTAATGTGGAGCAACAATTAACGTAACATTATTTAACAATAATATCCTGGTTCCAGAATTTTCCACATTCCACATTTTCCAAAATGTCAAATAAAACAAACAAACAAAAAAAAAAAAAGCGACCCACCCCGTACATTTAGTACAAATAATTATTAAAATAATAATCTGTCATATCATTCACAATAAGGTGACCTTGAGGTTCGGCTCACAAAATAATTCAAAATGTAATGTCGTCAAAAATAATTCACTGAAAATCAATGAATCACACATTTTACACCGACATGATTCTTGGCCAGAATCATCGTCCGTCGTTTCATGCGAGTTAAACTTTGATAGTATATTAAAAAATGATTAGCGAGTAAGTGGCGGCTATTTTAGGAGTATAAATAAAAGATACAGCCAACAGTTCCACAGTGACAGCGACGTAAATATGTACGCTCACATAGACGTAGGCTCCAGAATGTGTTTCACTTAACAATAAACAGGACTTGTGTATGGAAAACACCAAACAAAGGCTCAAAAGGGTGATTTTGAAAGATGCCAAGAACAGGATCTCAATCGAGACCAATTTACAAAAGAGGGGGGAGGAGTCGGAGACACGGGAGGCGACGCAAATTTATCGCGCGGAACGTTTAGTCATTGCACAGACACGAGCGGACGTGGCAGGGCGCGTCCAAACTTTGGCGGGGAATCGCGTCGACGTGATGACCAATCGGCGTTGGGGTTCTCCAGATGGCGGCCAGACTCAGGAGAAACGTAGCATTTCTTAGCGTGGGCGCCCGGCGCGCTACGACACAAGAGAAGGTGTGGGAGACGTTGGTCAAATGTGGTAAGTTCTGAATTTACTGTCTTATTTTTACCAGAGCTTTGAACCACAGTCTTTTTTCCCAATTGATTCATTCCGAACAAAAACAGTTCCAGACGTTCCCGAACCAGTTAGAACAAAAAAAAAACAAAAAACAAAAAATGTTCCATGTTAGCTTTGGGCCATAAGTAGGTATGTAGCTTTAGGACATTTTAAATTGGCTATTAAAGCTATTGGTATATTCAAATCACACTTTTTTTTAGGTTTGCGTCATAATTCGCATTTGAATTGAATCGCACTTTCGTCCCGTACGTTAGCGACGTATCTGGTGTGCAAAGGCCTTTAATGTTAAAGCAGCTGTTTGCATTTGCTTTAACGTTTGTCACAAGCAGATAAAATAATTGTGCCTGAAACAAACAATTTGTTTAAGACTACAATGTTTACTTTACTTATGGTAAATCATCAAGACTGGGAGAGTTAATGACAGGCAGTGAACCGGATATTAAGCTTTAGTCAACTACAGTTTTCAGCACCAGAACTACACCAAGCATGTTTGTTGTATTGGTTAAAGTCTGTCCAATTGCGTACAAATGCAATTTGGTCTACGTCTGTTGGTGACGCCTCTATGCAAGTGGGAGGCGGTCCATACTCGGTCTCAAGTGAGATTATTTATCGGTTTGGTATTAGCCAGACTACGGCGTTTCCCCAGAGAGGCACTAGATATGACGATGTACAATTCCAAACGTCCAAACTCCGAAAGTCAAGTGTTATTTTCAAGAAATCTATCTGTGAATTTTGGAGTCTTCGGTATGTACATTAGGGAACGGTTGCTTCAGTAAAGTCCACCGCGGCTCCATGCGGCTCCAGCAGTCCAAGCAGACGTGCAGTTTGTGTTTTGAAGAGCATACTTGCTATACAAACAGACAACAAGCTAAGCCCACACAACTTCCGTGCATTAACTGCAGAAAGTGAAAGTGTGGAGACCTTGTAGCAAGTGGTCATGTCATCACCCAAAACTCAGAATCCTGTTTAAGTCTATGTTGAGGTTTTACAACCAGAAATTCACAGACTAAGTTTACAAAATTGACGTCTTGGAACTAGAGGAGGAGACCATAACCACGAGGCTCCTTGTCCCATAGACTTTCATTACAATCGTATATATTCTTGTTTCTGGGATGTCAAAACCATCTACTTGGTCTACTTGACCACTGTCCAAACTGAATGTGTGACAACCGCTAAGGTGAGGGTCAGCTGCTTCGATGGCGCTCATCAATAATCTGCCAACACGCTTAACCAGACTGGACAGAAGAGAGCGGGAACGCAAATTTTGACATCCAAACGCGTTTGCCTCGGCCGTTTCCCGCTCATAACTCGGCCATGTTTTCAGTGTCATAAACCTCCACCGGACAGATGACCAGCGGGGCGGTGTTTTTCCCGTTGTCATGGAGGCAGGGGTTGAAGTACGGGTAGAGGGGCTCGGTGAAGGTGCAGTTGCTGTAGGTGTAGATGTGAGACTTTCCCTCCGCGTTGAAGAAGGACACGGATCCTTCCTCGTAGTCCACGAATATGCCAACCTTCTGGGGGATTTCCTGGAGGCTGAGGGTGACGGAGGGGCCGGCGCAGGCGTTCAGGCTGCCACCTTTACGCCTGCAGATGGCCCAGAAGCCACAGTCGGGACGCACCGTGATGGCCCCCTTTGTGTTTATGGACTCCCTGGCGACGCCGAGATCCCAGTCTGTTTTATCTCCGACCTACAACACAGTCGAGAAAATGCAGAGCGTGAAGGAACGATGTGGCGGTTAACACCAAACACTGCCTTGTAAAACATCAAGAGTTCCCATTGCGAATGAACGGGAGAAGACTGTACACACACACACACGCGCTCATCCTCTTTGTAGCACGACACTTTCCAGTTGGTGGCGCACTCTTATTTTGGGCAAAAGCCAGCTACGAAAAAGACGGTAACCATGGAAACCTGCTTGAGATGATGTGAGGAAGTCTGCTGGTGCCCGCTCATACACGTCAGTGTTCAAAACAACAAGGACATGGGAAAATGCAGGAATTCCTCATGAAAAATCACTGTTTCTTCAATGGAAGGTGAGATTGAATACGCACACGTGGAACGCTGGAATGACACAGACTCTACTCTCGTTTTTGGCATGTACGCACGTGTAAATGTACAAACATGGAAAGTTTGACCCACCAGTTTGTAAACCTTCATGAACACGAATACAATTTATTAAACCAAGCTAGAATGCATTTTATTTTTTATTTTAAATTAGCAGAGCTGCTCTGCAAACCGAACTTCTGCAGAAGTTTCCAAACCAAACATGAGTTCACCAATATGAAAAAAATGCTGAGCACCTTTACATCCACAAGGGGGCGATAAAGTCACATGTCTGGAAGTCTGACTTTTAACAGAGCAAAAGCAACAATTTTTTTTCTTCCATATAATACAATATAACAAAAGTTGCCAATCTTCTGAATCCTACCAGAATCGTATCTTATCAAATTTAAGTTATAAAAGTAAAGTTTTAGTTGTATATTAACAACAAACAAGGGCTTTTCATTGTATTAGCAATGTACATTTTGACCTGATAGGAATATTTGTGGAAATAATTGCAATTTTCTACCGCAAAGCTTTTACTCGAGCTTTGCGTTGAGTTTCTGAGCATTGTTTGACTTAGAGAGTGTTAATCATTGGCAATGTAAACTCTCATTTTCTACCGCTTTATCCACTAAGGGTCGCGGGGGGCGCTGGTGCCTATCTCCAGCTGACATAGGGCGACAGGCAGGGGACACCCTGGACAGGTCGCCAGTCCATCACAGGGCCACATAGAGACAGACAACCATTCACTCTCACATTCATACCTACGGGCAATTTAGAGTGTCCAATTAACCTAGTCCCCAAATCTGCATGTTTTTGGACTGTGGGAGGAAGCCGGAGTACACGGGGATAACATGCAAACTCCTTGCAGAAGGCCCCTTGTTCCAACCGGGTTGTGAACCCGGGACCTCTTGCTGCAAAGGCAAGAGTGCTAACTACACCAACCGTGGGCAATGTAAACTCGTTTCTGGTAAAATAAGAACCAACGAGGAGACTGACTGTCATTTAGACAAAACTCAAACAGCGACCGGAGCTCGTACCTGAACAACCCAATAGTGTCGGCCAGAGGTGAAGCTCTGTTTCCCCAGAACGGAGACGCACGAGTCGAACCTGCGCGGCTCGTTGGTGGACGCGATTTTCCTCGGCCTGTTGCTGATGCTCACCTGTGGATCATCATCAAGGTTTTATGTCAGATTATAAAATCATGCAGTGGTACCAAACCAAACGCAAGTCAGTCTCAGCTGCTAATCAGGATGTCTTCTTCATAACATCTAACAACTTCAAATCACAACGTTAAAAAAGTGAGATATACTACAGCCAGCCACCAGGGGGCGATCAAGCTATTTAGGCTTCAGCTCAGAGGAGCCATTACATCATCCAACATTATATACACTTTATGATCCTTAAAACACAACTTTTCTTGAATATTGCTGTTAAAAGTCACTACCTTTTTTCTGTCTGAGGACAGACTCAGCCAGCCGGCAGCCGTCGCGGGGTCCAAAGTTATATTCACTAGAGCCACAATAAATAAATAAATAAATAAAATTAGGATACGAATGACTTCTTAGAGGAAAATAGCTTCTGATGCACTTGCTTTAACTGGAAATATAAATACTGTATACACAGAATCTTCAGTATTTTAACCATATTTAAAGCTATTCTATTACAATATATTATTAGTGTTATACATTTAATTATAAATATTAAATGTGTACATTCTACTACATTAATTGCAGTTTAAAAACAAGTATTTTCACAATTATTATTACAATTTATGTGGATTGACAATAATAATAAATAATTTTATTTTGTAATGGCACCTTATATGGATTAAGTGTATAGAAATATACAAAACAAGAATATAATAGGGACTATATGGACAAAAGTATGTGGACACCTGTCCATTACACCATCAGGGACTGTAACGGTGTGTTCACTTACTTGAAATTTTACTTTATTTTGATAGTTTATTTAACAGGAGCTAATTTGTGGTGCCTGGGCAGGAAACTAAAAGACAGTAGGACAATGTGGACAATACTGTACATACAATACTATTGCTGCCACCACAGTAAAATACATATAATAATAATAATAATAATAATAATAAGACAATACATACACTACTATCAAGGCAATATGGATTTGGTTCCCCTTTTGCAGCTATAACAGCTTCCACACTTTTTGGAAGACTTTCCTCAAGATTCTGAAGTGTTTCTGTGGGAATTTGTGTCCATTAATTTTGTATACACGCGGTTCTCAATCTGTGGCACGTGCACCACCAGTGGTACGCGAACTTCCTCTGGTGGAGCGGAGCTGAGGAACTTGGACCGGAGTGCATACAAAATGAAACAAATAACAAAAGATTCCAAATAAATTAAATAATAATAATTAGCTCCATCATAATCTAATCTCACTGTACCAGTGTCTGAAGTATATGTGAGGCAGAGGAGGATGATGAGAGAGCAGATTATCTTATCCGGAATAAATCTGCCTCCTGCGAAAAGCTGACTTTGCTCGGCCTTTTCACACCACTGTATTTTAACGTTGGTGATAATATTTCTACTTCAAGAGCTGAGTAATTTTCTCAGGTGGTTCTTGATATAAAAAGTCTGAGAACCACTGCTGTGAAGTATTTATAAGGTTCCGACGCTGATGATTGGACGAGGAAGGTCTGTCTCACGGTCTTTGTCCCGGTTCATCCCAAAGGCGCCCGATGGGACAGTCCAAGTTCTTCCACATCAAACTCAAAGTCAAACCAGGTCTTTACAGTCCTTACTTTGTCCACTGGGACACAGTCTTGTTGGAACACAAGGTTCCTCAAACTGTTGCCCCAAGGATGGAAGCCTAGCTTTGTCATCCTGAAGCGATAAGTTTGCCCCAAAGAGTAACCTGTGACCTGTGACCTGTGGTCACATACGTTTGTCCATATAGTGTGTACAAGAACACGCAGTAAAGTAAAGTAGCTAAAATAAACTGGCATTAACTACCAGCAGTAGTGAAACACGTACCTGCATATTGAGCTATCTTGTCCACTTCTGCAAAAGAAAAGCAAAAACCCGGTTTCATGAGGATAAGACACTACTCAAATATTGTTTCAAGAATTGTTTTTTGTTTTGTTTTTTTTTGCCGAAATTTCACTGACCCTCTCCCAGCAGTTTGTTTTCAAGTTCATGACAGACTTCCACCAGCTGGGCAAACGCCTTCCTCACTTTTCCAATGTGGATGTCGGAGTGGAACGTGACCGAGGACCAGTCCCTGGTGGCAAAGTCCAACTGCAAACTCAGAGCTGGGAAATTCTGAAATGAAGAAAATGAATTTATGGTTCTTTTATTTGACAGAATTGCCAGAGGAAACCCAACTTGCCATGAGTGAAAATAAAGCAAATTTTGTACATTTCCTCACATTTCCTCCCGCATCTTCAAACTCTTGATTTATCAGAAAACTGAGCAAAACTTGTTGCAGATTCTTGCAATGTTCATGATTTTTTTTCAACGAGTTGTTGACGATTTCACAGTTGTACCTCAGCAAGTGATTTATAACTATAATAATTATTGTTGGAGCTGTTTGTGGGTTTAGTTTAATTTAGTATTATTTGTCTAATGTTTTCATTATAAAGTTTAGTTTATGTTCGCGTTTGTGAATGGGCCATCAGTGGGATGGGTCAGGCAAGGCACTGTGGGCATATGGTTTTTTACCAGGGATCAGAGAGGGTGCAGGCTTTCTTTTCTGTCTGTAACTTGCTGCCAAAGGTGAATAAATCTGCTCAAACGCATCTTCGGTATGGACCTGATTGTTTGTTTGACCTGCGTAAAGCCTAATTCCAGACGGTGCCAGAATGGTTATTATTTATGGTTTTGTTTAAGTTTTTGGACAAATAGCCAATACAATTATAATAACCCATATTTCAGATTGTGATTTCAAGTAAATGATTACATTCAATGGGGAAAATTTCATCTTAAAACATTCTCCAGAAAAGTAGGCAATCTTTTTTTTTTTGTTTATTTTGAAATCGGCTTTTGTGCATAGACTCTTGATATTCTGCCCCCTAGTGGGCGGCCATGTTCTGGTATTAAGCCATTCAGTTTGGGACAGTTATTTGCCCTTTGGTGTCCGACGTTGTGAGTTCAACACCTCTGACGATACAAAAACTGGGAGACATAGAGTTTGTGTGACTTCAACACAGTCATTGGTTTAAAAACTAGTTTTTGGAAACGAGGTTGTCCCGACGCTGACTCTGACCTGCAGCAGGTAAAGTGGGTCATCGTTGTTCTCCAGCGCCTGCAGCTCGCTGTGTCTCCTCTGCAGCCCGTTGATCTCCCGCTCCAGCTCCCTCAGACTCTCCTCCGCTCTCCTCTCCGCTTCCTCCTGCTTCCTCTCGATCTCCTCGATCAGCAAAGCCTGGTTTCTCTCGATGGCGCTGATCACTGTGGTGAAGACCTGGACGCTCGTCTGGATCTCCCGCTCTTTTTGCAGCTGCAAAAAAGTGCATGGATAAGCTACAGTGCCGGCCCAAGCCTTTACGGGGGCCCCTAAGGTGAAATAGATAAATGTCATTAAATTGCATTAACTATTATAGTGTCACTTTTAACAACAGGGGGCAGTAAAATCACAAAAGTGGCCTGAAGCATTGTGTTGTGATACAACTTATTTATAAAGCACATGTAAAAACAAACACATTAATAAAAAGCTAAAAGACAGAAAAATATCTAGATTCCTTTGAATATTTTTAAATGTGTTCCTACACATGCTACATTTATTCATTTAAATTCAATTTTTGTTTAATTGTTTGTTTCACTGCTACTTCTTTTGGACTATTTCTCTCACTTTGGTTGACATTTGGCTCACTATTTCCTGCGATTTGACAATTTAGATTTAGATGTAGCATTGAGACTCAACATTAAGGCACGGATTTAGCATCCAGAATTAGGTTTAACATCTCAAAATGCAGAAAAATGAGCCAAACGCGATCAAGGTGCGCTGCAGTAAATCGTCCCAAAGTAGTAGCGATAAAAAGGTAACCACATTTTTTTACTGTGCATTATCGTACACGAGCGCATGTGCGGGAAAAGTGGCTGTACTCGTCTGTGTCTGATAAGAAAAGAATGAAAACGTACTTTGCTCTGCTCCACCGACTTCTTGATTTCCTCATGCTTTTTGATTCTGGCCTCAATCATCTGCTGATAATCCTCCCCAGTCTTCTTAACCTGGCTCTGTAAAAGTTGCACACGTTACTTTCCACTTTGTAACCACTTTGGTAGCAAAAAGGCAGCAAAAAATGTTGGAAATATTCTGTAGTCATTAAACAAATAGAGGAGAGACGGAGAGACGTACTTTGATCCTACTGCTCTCCTTCTCAATGGGGACGATGTTGTGGTATTTATGGTTCCTCTCGGTGCATTTCACACACACAGGGATCTGGTCGTCTTTGCAGAACTTGCCCAGGTGCTTGTTATGGTTTCTGCAGAGGTGACAGAAGGTGGCCGGGTCCGTCAGTCTGTGCAACGTCAGGACCGGATCCCTGAGATGGGGAGTCAGGTGTGTCTCGCAGAAAGACTTCTTGCAGACGACACAGGACTTGACTGCCGTTGAGACGTCGTCATTGCAGACGTCGCAGGAAATGTCCGTCACGGAAAGCTGCCTCGGGATTTGCTTGAAGGACGGCCTGCTCTTCATAGACCTTTTGATTTGACACAGATCGGGTTAAAGGCGTGCTTGATTTACGAGATGTTTGCAAAAATCTATGCACACAAATTGTACCACAGCGGACCTTTTGAAGCCATTGGTGATCTCCTTTAAGACCAGGTTGATCCTGAGCTCAGGGCGCTGTTTGAAGGTGTATTTGCAAAGGGGACACACAAACTTGTGTCTCGTGTCCCAGAAGTGTTTAATGCACTCCAGGCAAAAATTATGGCCACACAGGATGGATGTGGGGTTACTGAAGATTTCCAGACAGATGCTGCACCGAAACTGCTCCTCTGACAAAGTGGAGGCCATGCCTGAAAAAACAACATTATGCAACATATAAAGGAGATATTCTGATATGCAGAATAGACAAGACAAAAGAAAAAATAAATCTCACTGTATGCAGATGACATTCAATTCTATATATCCAAATACAAATTAAAAAAATTCAGTTTCAGCTTTTGTGTTTCTATCACGGTACAGTTCAGTTTGGAATGGTAAAACCCTGGGTCACTGAGAACAGTACCTTCACTTGGGAGGCGGGGTGCGGACTGTGCCCGACGACTGCGCCGCATGATGTCGTACCTGTGCAACAGCAAGGTACTTAGTGTTGTTTTGTGTTTGTCCAGGTTTTTTTTTATACACAAGCATTTAAACACAAATTTTGTCTTTTATAGATATGAGTTCAAATTACACATGAAGTCTTTTAAAGTTTAATAAAAGGATCTTAAGCCCAGAGATTATACGATATATATGAGAAAACTCCCCTGTTGTTTAAGCTGAATTTATACATTTCCCTTATATGTTGTTTATTGTATTTACTGTTTTAATTCATTTTATATTATTTGTTTATGTACATTTCCTTCTAATGCTGTTTCTATATTTTCAGTCAAACATGGCTGGCATCTTCTTTTTCTTCCTCTTAGTGGTAAAATTGCTTCAACTTCAATGGGATATTTGCACTGCCCAATCAGTCTGACCTCACTACACCATTTTACCATGGTACCCCAAGGGAAAGGTGCCAAAAAAGGAATGGTTGTGGCTGCTAATTTTGGTACTAGTCATAATGGAAACGCAACAAAAAAAAATTTCATACTGTGCCAAACCGGACTGTTCCACTCAGTGGAAACACGGCTTGAGAGACGTTCTATTTTTTTTGTCTTTAAACGTGACCCAAGTCCGACTAAGTCACTTACAATCGATCACTTGTACTGTGTCCATAAAAGCTCCATGTGAACTATGTTTGTTCAGGCAATGTAAATAAATACACTGTATATAAAAAAAGATACTGCACAACTCTAACAATGTGAAGAAAATAACTGTTAATTACACCGCATGTGGAATTATTGTGTTTCGGGTGATGGACACAACATGGTATGATCCAGTCATAAACCACTATCTTAATATTGGTTCCTCTTACGGACACTTGTGTCTTGTTTTGATAACTTTGGACAGTTTAAGAGAGCAGTTCCTCGCCGAGATGCTTTGGTACGTTCTCTCCTGATGCTGGATTTATACGGCTTCTCTTGGGTCCCAGGAACACTACCGATGAAAGGACCAGAGTCGTGGACGTGACCTTACTCTACGTAAGATGTCACCTTGAGTAAGAGGCCTTGAGGCAAAGCCTCCTTTGTTATGTAAACATTACATAACAAAGGATGTAGCCTGCAAAACAAAGCTCTCTTTTAAAGCTTTCGAGATTAGCAGTTTTACTGGTGGGATGTCCATTTTTGGACATCACCTGCACCCTTGATTTGTTATGTATGTATCTCTAAATGGGAACATAATTGACAAAATTGACATCAGAAGTTCTGAAACTTGTGAGTAAGATCAGCATCATCTTTCCACAGAATTCAGGGAAAGTATTTCTGAAAGTACATCTAACTCCCCTTTTATTCATTTATTCAACCTGTTATTTTTTAATTACTATATTATTTCACCAGATTGAAATCTCTTTTCCAAGGGTGACCTGGCCAAGCAGTCAGCAGCACACGTTATAGCAAATAGCACAGATTTTGGAGACGGGCTACAAACAATAATGATTACAAACAATAATTTTTTTGACTAAAACAACAATGATGTTAATTGTGAGCAACTAAAGGATAAAAATAGTGAAACTAGAAGCACATTATCCTACATATTTACCAATTACACTGTCACATAAAAGTGAAAAAAGACAAACACATGAAAATCCTCATAGAGTCTTCAGGTGTTTGTATGAAGCTACAGTGAGTTGTCTTTCAGATTGAAGAGGGTGGGTTCGAGTCCGGACTCGATTAGTCTACATATTAACGTGTCCTTGGGTAAGACAGTGTGAATGGGATAGAAGATGTGCTGTGTGAGTGAATGGATAAATGGCAAAAACTGGAACATAAAGATGGACTGTGCTTGAAGTTTAAGTCATTGTTGGAAATGTTAACTAAATATACAAGCTGGCAAACATGTGGAACATAAGTCCAGTTTTTGGTTATTTTAATATGGACTAAATATTTAAATAAACAGATGTTTTGAACATCACAGGTATCTTCTGGTATCTTTTATTTACTGAAGACTTTCACAGTTATGGATAAGGGGATGACTGCCACTTGTTTTTCCCCACTTTAAACACTGGGTGAAGCCATTTTTAATGTGCAGTAGGTCTGTCCAGGTGGAGTTGACACGTTAATTTACCACATCAGTGAACACATCTAACCTTCTGTCTCCCTGTATTTTTGTATAATTTCTTAAAAAAATGTTTTAAGTGAACCCCGAAACAAAACTAAAATAACAGCAACAATTTAACATTGAATCATATCACTATATGCAGATGATATGTTACTTTATGTCACAAATTTATATCTTTTTGTTCATTATTTTAGGGTAAAATTACAGCCTGCACATGATTTTTAATTGTGATTAATTAAAAGGACAGGTGAAATCAGGAACACCTATATACGCCTATAGAGTATCTATTGTAAACATAATAATAGGCTGCTATAGATAGCATCTTGTATTGTTACTAATTTAAAAAAAGCACATTAAAGGGAGAGTTCAGAATGTTCAGGTGACGCACTGGGACTGGACCAGTGCCAAGTATCTCATAAAACCTGCGTGTTGCGTTCCCCATATCTGTTTCCCCAAGAGTGTTTTCTCCCACAAAATCCAAAGGGGCATTAAATATGTGAAAGTTTAAAAAATAAAAAGTTCCTTTTGCAGATTTGTTCACATGTTTATAATCTTATATTTCTTGACAAAAGCAAAAAGTGAAAAACTTAAACCAGATGTAATCCTTTTCCGAATATAATAAAGTCTGTGTTGAAGTAGTTTATCTCCCTGTCACACTCTGTGTTTCTAAACCATAAACTTCGCACAAATAAAAATAAAGTCTTACCTGCTGGTAGATAGTCCTGAACAGAAACGTCGACCGCGTCTGAATGAAGCAGTTCAAAATAAACTGCTTCCTATAAAGTGACGCTTGAACTTAAACTGGTATTTCTTGTTCTCATTCTTTGGCTTCACCATAATTTACAACTGCACTTTAATTATCCTTTATTGTGCATTATGTTTCCCAAGCTCTTCCAGTCATGCTACAGTTGGTGATCTCTCTATAAACGTTTAAAACGGCAGAAAAGCTTCATGTTAATTATGGTGTACGCATGCAATATGGAGCACTTTCTGAAACCACAATCCTTCATTTGGGACACCTTCTTCATCACATGTCAAAGATTTAAAAAGTGAGTTTTGCGCAGAATTTACATGCACTTATTTTTATTTTAACTATTTTTACTTTTATTGTCTTTGAAACAAAATGCATAAAAATAACCGCAACAACTTAACACCGAAGCAATTTATCACTCTATATGCAGATGATATGCTTCTTTATATACCAAAAAAAAAAAAAATTAGTCCTTATTTTATACTTACTTATACTAATGCTTAGTACATTTTCAAAAGGAGCAGGAAGAAGTTTCCTTCCATTTGTTCCTCTATTTTCCCCTTTTCAACTACTTAGTATGTTACTAATACAAACATTACGTTATATGCAACCAGATTTGATATACCAAATGTAAACATTTATTTCTTTTATTATATATATGGTTTGATGCCACATAAAAAAAACACCTCATGGTAGGTTTTCCTGTTAAATTACAACAAATTTCTCTTTCTGTGAACATTTTGAAGTAGATTATTTCTTGCTTTGTACGACTTTTGTGCCGTCCTCTCTAGTGGAGGCTGTTTTTTTACTTCTTAACACTTTTACTGTAGGTGGAGCCATGATGTCAGTCCCGCTCCTTGCAATGCCATCGTCTTTCCAAAGTTTGATATTACGTACGACAGAGTCGAGGACGACCAATACTGGATTTTCTGTGACCAATGCCGATCTTTTTTCAGGATGTTTACAGGTTCACACAAGTTAAGTTTAAGACCTTTTAAAGGACCAAAAGTATAATTGAAATACACATCAGAAGTGAAAATGAAACCTTTTTAGGCCCAAACACTGTTTCAAATGAACAGTAATTTGTTTAGAGCTTTGTACAAATGTGTTGTATGTAAAATGAAAACACAAAAACATTACCAATTTGCAAAGAACAATTTTATTAGCAGACAATAATCCCCCCCCCCAAAGAGAAATCAGGATTAAACGTTCACAATAGCACCTTTTCGTTGTTTGCTTTCTGAGTATATTGAACTTTGCGATCAGGAAACTTAAATCAATGTACAATCTCGAGTTTTCCCTCCTCTTCCTCATTCTTTTTCGTCTTCTTTTCTCTCTAATTTGAACAGCGACTCGCTAACTAACATGCATACCGCCACCGACTGTACCGGACGGGGTAACCATGCTTTTGAACTACATAGCATATAAATAAAAATTTAAAATTGAAATTATCATTCAAGCAGACCTTAGTAACTCGCGGTGTCACAAAAATACATACAGAAAAAAAAATATTTAAGACCCATCAGAACCGAATTTAAGACAATGTAATACTTTTTTAAGGCCCTAAATTACTAAAATTTGATGTAAAACTTTTTAAGGACCCACAACCACCCAGTGTTTTCTCCTCCATATGATTAAATTTAATACTAACAAATGTGCATTTTGGGTCTGTGCTGCACTGCACGTTTATGCTTCATAAACAAATTCATAGATGTTAAATACATAGCACTGTTGCCGAGCAGGTTGTCGGTTCACATTCTTTTTCAAGCCTCTCTGTGATGGAACCTAAGGACACACAGCTATAGAGTGGGCAGAAATGTTGCCTCGCAGCAATGAGGTCACGATTCACATGATCTCAAGTTGGCATTTTTAGGGTGCGACCCCACCCGTCACTCTATATCAGCTGGGATTAGGTCCGGCGCCACCTGGTGACTCTGGCGTGGAGGATAAAGTGGTAGACAATGAACGAATGAATGAATAAATGAAAGAGTTGCACAAAGGTGCATTTATCAAGTTTCTGCAGATAATTAAAAACTGAAGACAGAGAAGTGAATCCTTTCTTTGTGACAGGGGTCACATACGAAAGTGGAATCAATCAACAAGAGCTCTTAAATTGATGTTAAATTGAGCGTGAATATTGACGTGTTTGAGTTCAAAGCCGTCAGAGGAACATGAATGACACAATAATCTGTGCGCTGAGTGAATTTTCCTGGCAGTGTTTCAAAGTTTCACGCCACTGCCCCTCACAGTCGTTCACATGTTCTTACAGGTGACTTCATAGTCGGACTACCACGTGACTGGGTCTGGGCTGGAGTCGGATTCCTTCTCCTGCTGGTAACAGCTGGGTTTGACAGAAATTCTCTGAGTGCATGCAGGTTTTTCAGAGTCTTCTCTGCTGCGTCTGCCGAAATCGTTTGTAGATCAGCTGCTATGAGACGCTGACCTCGTCTGCTTTAACGCGAGACTTCAAATTTGATGTGTCCGCTCGTTTAACAGAGATCGTCTTTCGGTCCAGATTGTTGCCAAAAAAGACAAAAATGTTCCCAAAAGGGCGATGGAAGATTCAGTTTTGCCACAAATGGAGAACTGGTTATTTTGTGGTTGTTGGAGTCATTGTTTGATTTTAAATAGATGAGAACCGGTTGTCATCATTTATAAATTGTGGACTTGTTGTACGTTATGGAGCAGCATCATTATCAGTCATGTGGGGCCCAATTTCAAGACCGCATCCAGTTTTCTCCCAATTTTTTAGCTCTGTTTTTGGTCTCCACCATTTTAGCTGCGAAATCTGCCATGTTTTTACCAGGTACTTTGGGAAACGGTGATGCTTGATATATGTGAATGCACTGCTATGAGGAGTTGTGAGGGTGAACACAAGTGTTTTACAAAATTCAAAGTGGTTGAACTGACTCACTGTACTAAATTTTCGAGGTGGTTGTTTAACTTTTAAGAATAAATCAATGCTTTATTTTGAACACAAGCAATTTCACATTGAGATAGTTTTAATTAAACTCTGGAATCATTACAGTTTGACATTAATAGTACTGACCTAAGACTGTTTTTGAAGGGACGGAGACTTATAGGGCTTTTACACTATACAGTTCTACCCCTAGCACGAATCAGACATGTTGTTTTCCATTACTATAGTTCCTCCTCAAAGTGGGCGGGGTCATCATGGTACAGCGACAAAACTGCTGTGACCTGGTTTTCTCACGACACAAACACGTGACGGTCAAAGCAGTTGTTTTCTTTGTCCTGAATCATTTTCCTCAGTTTTATAAACAGATTAGTTCACTGAACGGTTCAGTACTTCCTGCATGACCGGAGCACAGACTCCGTCTGACACAGTCGCTGAACGGAAATACGGCTGAACGGCTTGTGATTGGACTCAGCATCTCCGTCTTTCAGCAGTGCTGTCGCTAAATACACCAGACTCCTCTGTTAAATATTGAGATTTTACAAATGTCCTTGTTAAATGTTGCAGATTAACGCATGTTTTCAGGATTTTGAAGTCTTTTTAACTGATCTACAGTTCGGCATCGTTCGGCTTGATTCCTGCAACGATGACGCTTCCAGTGACGACACTCTCTGACCAATCAGTGGCCGTCTAGTCTGTCCACGTCACACTATAGTATCAGCTCAGCTCGACTGGAACCCCGACAGGTATCGGGTACTATCACTAATGGAAAAACAAAAAAACCAAGCAGAGTAGAGCCGAGCCGTGCTAGAATTGTATCGTGGCTAAACAACTTCACCCTTGACATCTGAATGACCTTTATTTGCCTTTCTTCAACCTCGCATGAGTTAAATTGAATATTGGCCACTTGAACAAAATTGCAAGTATTATATGAAAACTTAATAAGTGGTGTTACAGGTAATTATTTAACATAACTATTACAGCTTTAGGAACAAATTAACACATGTTCCTAGCAAAATTGTATTTTTAATTTAGTTTTAGCTTTAGATCATAGTCCTACACTAACATACGTCACCTCGCTTCATCACCACATGACGCATACCTTAGTGTCAGAGAAATATTTAAGGCGACAGTTTAATCTGAGTTCTGATCTGGAAAGTCATTTCGTTTTTTTCACACGGTGGTAAAAACAAAGATATCGCCACCAGGAAACAGTTTTCATGGGAAAAAGAGAAACCGACTCAGATTACGCCACAACGAAACGGAATTATATCAAAACAATCATATGTTTTTTTTGCTGTGACTGAGCAGGAAACAAGGACATGGACAATGTCTCTTGTCTCTGCAGTAGACATTTTGTTGGCACATGTTCATGTTGTGAAGAGACACGTTGCACAATAACATCATTTTAGATTGGTCTTGTAAATAAATATCCCGTGTATATAATAGTATGTTATTTTCATCTTTTGTTTTGGAAACAATAATTTTCTTGCCAGATAAGATAAAATTATTATAATTATAAGAATAGACATACATACATTAAGTAAACTATATAGTCATAAAAATGAGTAAACATTAAATATTTTTTAAATCTTTCAAAAACTTTTTTGGTTTAAAACTACAGATGTTATTGTCATTTATTTGGCAAATGAAAAGTGAATTTTTATTTCCAAATTTGACAGGTCAGAAATGAATCGATCACTAGTAAATAACTATAATTTGATCTCTTAATCAAGAAATAATAAAAACATGCATTGGATTTTTTTTGTAAAACAGTACATTTAAAATTTTGGCATTAAATATATCGTTTGGGTTAAAGACACTTTGTCTTCTTCAAAGGAAAGAAACATGTTGTTTGAGCCTTTTTGAGGTTCAGATTCAGGATCCTGTTGGTTGCGGCCTGCATACGTCCACACTTTACTTTATTATGTCTCACTTTTTTTGACTCGACTTTAACGACTTCCCCTTGAGCTTCTATATTCGCTTGTGAAACTCGTTTTTCTCTGTAACTATCCGTGCTGCTGTGTCGACCAGGACTCCCTGGAAGGACAGATCTTAAATCTCAATGGGACCTTCCTGGCTAAATAAAGGATAAATTAAATTAAATTAAATTAAATTAAATTAAATTAAATTTAGAGCTTCTACATACTTGTGAATTAACCACCTAATCACCAATGCTGTTAATTCTGTCATGCGTAGTTAAGATGGTTACAGCAATGAGCGGCTAAAGTTCTTTACAGATGCAAAAAGTTCTTCTGAATCCATTGGATTGAAATGTAAAAGCTTCCGGTGCCGGTTAATGACAAAGGGTCAAAGGGTGCCAAACTCATTTTAGTTCAGGGGCCGCGTACTGTGCAATTTGATCTCAAGTGGGCCAGTAAAACCAGGAAAATGGTAGCATAATAATCTATACATGTTTCCCTTTGTTTTACATTTAATAAGGTATCTTTCTTTACAAAACATATTATGAACAAACCCGTGCGAAAAAAAATAAGGGTAATATTATACCAAAGTTTACTATTTACACATGTGCATTAAAACTTGCAGATCACAGTGGATCTACAAAGGCAAATGAATCTGGACCTGAAAAATAATAGTAGTCCGCGTACTGATTCGATTCTGATCATTATGTCAAACTTGTAGCCGATAACAAGTGTGAGTTAGTCTGCGGCACCGGCGTCAAGCTGCCAATTATCTTATCAGCACTTATCATTAGTGCCTTCCCGTCACAATGGCTCAGGAAGAGCCAAAACTAATTCCTGGACGGATTTCAAAGTTGTGTGAAAATAAATGAACTGGCAGAACTATAAGAAAAAGAAAAAAAAAACTGCACCAGTGCCGTGTAATTACTCTGTGTAATACAGTAAACTGCAATAATTAGTGGGGATTTGTTTTGGATCTGGCTGCAGTGATTATTATTTCACGAGTACACGTTATGCGGAACACTAGGCTCACACGGCGGATCAGTGGTAGAGCGAGTCATCTTTCAGCTGGGTTTGCTGGGTTTCAGCTACGTGCGCGATGGGGAGGGGGGGGAGGGAACCGCGCGGCGTAAAAGCAGCTCTGAGCGGTCGTCAAGACAAAAAAGGGAAGGAAAAAAAAAGCACGATATGAACACATTTACCGCCAGTGTCTCTCTGTAGACGTGAAATGCTACGAGGCTGAGACAGTTCTTTCATTTTCAAAACCGGCTCCTGACTTTAGCTGACGATTACTTATATTTCAGGCTGAATAATCCAGTTTAGACTGATTTCCACTTATGCAGATGATATAAAAGACTTAACTAACAAGACAGAGAGGGACGGTGTCATCAGGAGCCACATTCCCCCACTGGGTAGTTTCACTTATTTAGCTTATTTATTATATTAAGTTTATATATATATATATATATATATATATATATATATTATTTTTATTATTTTATTTTATTTTTATTTGTTTATTATTTTTATATTATTATTATATTAAGTTTTCAAAGAGTCGTGACGACTCGTGACTTAGTTAGTTAATTAAGAAATTAATTTTGGCGTTTAATTCGTACTAATGTACACGCCAGAGCTTGTACTTTGTTACTTTTGCTTGGGTAAAGGAGCTGAATGAGTACCTCGCCCCACACCAGAGGATAATCGCCCAGATTTGGCCGATCTGGCCCTTACATCAACCATGGTTGCCTTAAGATTTTAGGCTAATTTTAACAGATTATCTTGCCAAATTACGCTATAGTGTGAGGGATTAACGGACGTGATTTTAAACATTATTGGACCCAGTAATGTAATCCTAAGTACAGTACTGTGCATAAGTCTTAGGCCGCCATTAGATTTGTTGTTTTAGCGATGCTATAATGACCATCCTGTACAATTATTTCTTTATTGGAACATATCCTGATAATATGGAGAAACACATATGCAGTTTGAAAATAACAACAAAAATGCTTCTATAATAACAAATATTTAGTGTGAGCTACATTTCCACTTGAACAATAACACAACCATGGCTCTTTAAAACCTGGAATGGAACCCTAATGTTATTGGTCAAACCTGTGTTTCTCCTACTATTTCATGCCAACAAATAGCTGCTGTGAAAAAGGTCTATTATACCTGGTTTACTCCAGACATGTTGGAGCATTACATACACATGTTGCACGAGTTCAACTCACTGACAGGTTGATCATATAGTAGAAGACTGACTTTTAGTCGCATCTTTTCAATCTGAACGCCAACGATCACAAAAGTGACAGAAAAACAACAAAGCCGCTGGTGGCCCAAGACTTACGCACAGCACTGTAATTAACACGTTAGACGATATTTACGCCTGAGCAGCGACTGGTTCGCGAGCAAAAGCGTAACTTGTGTTCTTTTAAATTCTCCGTGCAGATGGACTCTGCCCATTGAACCGTTTGAAGGCACCCACACACTGGAACAGTCCAGCCAGGTTCTGCCATTCGAGGATTCTTCCTTGACTTTTAAGGACTTTTTAAATGTTTGTTGAAGTTCGGGACCCAAAAAACTGCAAGTCAAATGTGTTTTGCATCCATTTATATGCCCTTAAATCAGTGTTTTTCCAGACAAAAACTCAGGAAATCAAATCTTAACAATGATACAGAGTTTATTTTTTTTAATTTTGCTCTTGGTCTACTGGAGTAAGTTTTGTTTTTCTCTCTTCTGACACTTTACTCGTCATCGCAGTATCACAGTTTTATTAACACCTGTTGACTTGGCACGCTTCAAACCGCACATAACAATGGAGGTTTTGTGTTGCGTTGCATTGGAGATGTTTTTGGGACAGGAATGTTGGTTTTTTTTTTACAACTGGGGAGGATAACCTCAGTTTGTTGTTTGCAACTCCTGAGATCAAGGACACGCCTGGAAAAATGTTTGGGCAACCAAAACGACTAATGAGAAATAAACCAGACAAGATGAACAATGATGTGCGTGTACTTCAAAGTAGACCAGGAAGTGAAGCGTTCACCACATGATCTTTTACATCCAGTACCATATCATCTTACAGTTTCACACAGTCATTACCCGAGTGCAATTGTTGTTTACTTTGTTGTTCTTTAGTGCTGCATTTTGACATCGTCTAATTTATCTTATTAAAATCGCCCGACAATGTGCTGGTGCCCTTTTGTTTTCCTTTAATCCGTCAAAAGAGCCACTTTCCTAATTTCGCCGTATGCCAACTTTATGATAAGCAACAAAGGTGTTTGTGTTTCTTCAAAAACGTCACAAAAAAAAAAAAAAAGGTCTTCAAGCGGGAGGTCAAACACAAATATGAGTTTCAGCCAAAACAGATCAAAGTAGAATACAGACAATAATAACAAACGTGTTATATTTAAAATAGCTCTGACCAACTTAACACTGTAATTAAGGCACAAATAACCGTTTGGTTAACTCGTACCTGTTGGCAAAATGAACAGCTGGGTGTAACAGTTTTAGCGCTAATGAAACATAAAATGCAACAAATTTGGGCGTGGTCAAAATTCCACATTCAGTCATCACCATATAACATTAGCTTTGGCTCGCTGGTGGTTTGACGGCTCGGCAACGGAGCATTTCCTCTAAGCTCATGTCCACAATGAAGACCGAGCTGGCTCTGTTCTGCTAATTTGTTGTCAGTACAGGTTCAGAGGTTGGATGTCAGGTGTGAACTGACCTGACCTGGCCTGACCTGGTTATGGCCTGCGTTAAAACACCTGACTGCAAAGAACAATGAGTGCCAGCTCTAATCCGATTAGTCGGGTAACGATGTTCACTTAAGTCAAATTATTGACCATATTTTTCTGGTTCACTGTGAACTTTAAACCCAGGAAGGTCCACCGATACGAAACTGGACAGACCGGTCCTTATAATATCCTGAAACACTGAACTAATCTTTCTTATTGAACTGATTCTAAACTCTATAAACTGCCCACTCTCCCAAACCAAAGTCCAGGCAGAAAATCGGCAATTTAAGCCAGCAGAGGACACAGTCTGCTGGTCTACCGCTGCCTTGTTTGGTAAGTTTTTGGTACTTTGGTTCAACCAAATTAAGCATTTCAAACACAGAAGTCATAAAATAGAACATTTGAACTTATTGATTGAAAGCAACCCCTAACCCAGTTGGATCAACAACTCCTGTGTCCTGTGCTTTAAAAATGATGATTTCCTCTATGGGATTTGGTGGGGGAGCGTACGCCGTTGACAAAGTGACATTAATTTTAGTGTCTAGTCAGAAAAGTCTGTCTAACAGTGAAATAAAGGTCCAGTGTGTAAAATTAATTTGACGTGAAGAGTTCTTTTTCACATTTTCATGTTTTTACAGTCGCCCACAAGGGACATACCAAACATCCTTTGAGTTTTGATGCTAACTGAAAACAAAGGTGAGGTGATGGATGTTCAGATGCAATGTGCAACTTCACCAACAAATTTGACACTATTCCCTTTTAAGATGCTGTGAACTTAATCTGACAGAGATTTTATTAGGTGAGCCTTTTAAGTGGCTTAAATCTGTATTTCCTCGTGCGCCTACTGTTTTCTTCAGCAAGCTCCCGGATTAAAAAAATACAGACAACTTTGTTAAATTTTGACATTTATTTAGTCGTCAAGTCGATGCATTGATATCACTTTAGTTTATTATGCACCGTTTTCATAAAAAGAAGCGTACAGAAGCCTGTCTTAAACCTGAAGAGGCACAAAGACAGTATTTTAGTGTTTTAATGATGTACAGTACTGTGCATAAGTCTTGGGCCACCAGCGGCTTTGTTGTTTTTCTGTCACTTTTGTGATCGTTGGCGTTCAGATTGAAAAGACGTGACTAAAAGTCAGTCTTCTACTATATGATCAACCTGTCAGTGAGTTGAACTTGTGCAACATGTGTATGTAATGCTCCAACATGTCTGGAGTAAACCAGGTATAATAGACCTTTTTCACAGCAGCTATTTGTTGGCATGAAATAGTAGGAGAAACACAGGTTTGACCAATAACATTAGGGTTCCATTCCAGGTTTTAAAGAGCCATGGTTGTGTTATTGTTCAAGTGGAAATGTAGGTCACACTAAATATTTGATATTATAGAAGCAGTTTTGTTTTTTTTCTGAAAAAGATGTTATTTTCAAACTGCATATGTGTTTCTCCATATTTTCAGGATGTGTTCCAATAAAGAAATAATTGCACATGATGGCCATTATAGCATTGCTAAAACAACAAATCTAATGGCGGCCTAAGACTTACGCACAGTACTGTACATGTAATGAGCACAATCACTCCCTGTCGTGCTTGAATACACTTGATCCTTTAAATACATGTTGCTGCTTGAACCACTCAGAACAACAGTCATTTATCAAATATTATCATTATTATTATTGTTGTTGTTACGACGACTCATGGGTTTGTGCCTCTCGCTGTCTCCGTCGCTGCCATGAAGAACAAAATGCCAACAGACTGAGTCACCGGACTGTTGTTGCTCTTTTCAGTGCCAAGGCAGAGGTTGGACGTCAGGTGTGAACTGACCTGAACTGGTCATGGCCCGCGTTAAGACGACTGACTGCAAAGAGTGACAGCGAAGAATGACTGGCTGTTCCCAACAATGACAGTGTTGGGAACAGCCAGCGAGGGCCCGCAGTGTCCTGACACCTTCAACTTCCTGTGTAACTTCCCCTCGACAAACACCCAACGCTGCAGTCCAACGGCTCAAGAGCACGTTGTTATGGCACTTCTTCACTAGCACGGCACAGCACGGCTCGGTTTTTTTTTTTTTTTTGCTTTTCCATCGGTGAAAGTACCCGCTACTTTTTTTTTAGCACCTGCTCTGTTGTGTTTCCAGTCGAGCCGAGCCGATACTAAAACGTGACGTGGACAGACTGCCGGCCACTGATTGGTCAGAGAGTGTCGTCACTGGAAGAGTCGTGAATCAAGCCGAACGATGCCGAACTGTAGATCAGTTAAAAAGCCTTAAAAATCCTGAAAACACGCGTTAATCTCCAACATTTAACAAGGGCATTTGTAAAATCTCAACATTTATCAGAGGAGTCTGGTGTGTTTAGCGACAGCACTGCTGAAAGACGGAGATCTGCTCGCTGCTTGAACCACTCATAATAACAGTCACTTACCAAATGTTATTATTATTGTTATTATTATTACTGAGAGTACAATTACTCATGATTTGTGCCAGAACAAAATACCAACAGACTGAATCACACGACTGTTGTTGTTGTTCTGTTGTCTGGACTCCTACAGCGCTAATTATACAGGAAGATATTTACTGGCAGCCAAACTAAAATCAGTCAGAAATTGCTCTTTATTCTGTTTGAATGTGGACAGAAACTGGGATCTCATTTCCTTTTTCTTTTCTTTCTTTTTTTTTTGGTGTTCTTTCATGAGAATGTGATGGAAACACTCAAAACTGTGGCTAATATGACGGGGCAGGGAGGCGACATGTGCCGTCAGCGTGTGGACGGTTAATTGAATGACTGAAATGAAATAATGAATCAATAAAAGTTAGTAATAGAACCTGGTTCCAACAGCATGACTACACCGCTGGTTAAATTTGAGACAGCAACTCAGACCACTAACAACTTTAATCATCATTAGCGGCGGTTTTAGCTGCAGTTCGCAGCGTAGCCGCGTCTCTGGTCCTGGGTGGTCGTCTGTCGGTTTAATCTTCTTTGGCCTCTTCAGGTTTGAGACAGTTTTGCTTATTCTTCAGAGGACGGGAATGTGTGGCTGATGATCAAAACTGTTCCATTAAAGCCAAACGAACACCTGAATGCACATATACTGTAACACCTGCTTTCCAGAAACGACCGACCGGATGTGCCATGTTCCCGCCGAAATGAAGGCTCTATAATTTTGGTTTGAGCTGGTTTTACAGCAGTGATCCATGTCCAGCGTCTCCACAGTGTCCCCCCGTTGGCCTGTCTCCGCCTGTCTTAGCACAACATCTATCCACCAATGAGCAAAGAGACCGTTTAGGGTTCACGATGCACGAGTTGTCTGCTGCGCGGCGTGACCTTGGTTTGGATTTGGCCCCCAGAGAATCTGGAATACACCCAGACCTGCCCATACATCCTGTTTTAAACTTAATCAGTGGCAATTAATAGTTAAATATATACTGTTGAAGTAATTACAGGACATTAAAGGGAATTTACAACGATTCTTGACCTAGATTCAATTGAATACGCTTCATAGAAGATTTAAGGGATATAAAAAGTTAGGAAATGTCTCTTTGGACGAAACTATGGACTGTAGATGATGGAATCCCTAAATCCTTGTTCCTAAAGAGTGGGATTATTTGCTCACGCAGTTGTTCACAAAGTCAAACGCCTGAGCCTTTGCCCTAATAATAATAATAATAGTTATATTCCGTTGTTTATTCATGTCTGTGTCTAAACTTGAGTAGGACTGGGCTTTTGTTCGTACAGTAGGATGGACACTTGCACTTTACCTTTCTAGTTATAGAGAACATTGTGTCCTCAGTCACAGGTTTATAGAATATAAATTACCGTGCAGTGGTATGAACAGGGTGTAGTCCTGCAGCCGGTCCAAAGAACAACAAGAATGACGACAACCGTGACACTAATGAGCATCTGCTTTCCACAAATGCAATGACAGTTAATAATCACCATCGCATGGTGATTATTAACTGTTACCGATCACTGAAGCGGAAAAAAAAAGAAAAAAGAAAGAGGCCGCGGTCACGCGTTTCGCCCTTATACACACACCTCGTTTCTGCAGAAGCAAATGTCCAACAAGCATCTAATTTCAATTTTGCTTTTAAATGAGATGAGACCACGCAGTTAAAGTGTGGGGAATGATTAAAACTGCATTTTAACATCTTTGTGTACGTTCTATATGGAAAAACATGGTAACCTTTTTTAAAAACATACATAAAACACATGAGAACGGTGGAAGTGCATCAATGGATAAATAAGAATATAGTAAGGAAGACTTTAAAATGAATGAGCTTTTTAACCATTTGTTATTGATTATCTCTATGTCATTTCAAATGTGTTGCTTTGTTTGGTTTGTTTTTGAGTCTTTGTGCATGAAAAGTGCTCTCTATATAAAACAACCTGCCCTTTTATTCAGGGTTATTTATATTTCGTACAAGGTCTTTTGTCCTTTGTTGTGTATATTGTGTCCTTCTCCGTTTCCTGTGGCGACAAATTATTAAATTATTAAATTATAAAATGATTGTTCACTCGTGTTTATGTTTAATAAAAGTCTTCAGGCTTCACTACAGTTAATCCATCCCTGTCCTCTGTGTCATACAAGTGAAGGCGTCTCCTTTATAGACACCTCCGGTTGACTGCTTCATCGCCACACAGTGGACAAATCAGGAACTGTTTTGCACACCAGCACACTCTGTCAAAATCAATATATTTCATTCAATATAATGTTTTTGAAAATGCAGAAGAAAAGGCGCAACACGCAAAAAATGTAAATAAACTGAATCCAAATGCATCAAATCGAATCTATTGCATTCATATAACCCAAATTCACAACTTTCCTCTCGGCTAAAGTGAGAACCAAACCTCTTTTCCAAACTTTTTGAAATATTAAAGGAGTTGGAAAGATCAGCACGTGGACCAAAGGCAGATGTTCTGCGCAATCGAGTGTCCAATTGGCCTAATCCCCAAATCTGCATGGGGATTAGGCCACACACACACATGGGAGAACATGCAAACTCCATGTAGAAAGGCTTCTGTTCTGATCCGGGTCACGAACCCAGGTGATCCCATGCCATCACATTAGAACAGAAACAGTCCTGTGTCAGGTTAAATTTAAAGAGTTACGCGAAAAACTTCCTATATATTCCTTTTGATGAAGACTCTTTTCTTTTCCTCATCAGATATCAAGCTGTTGTTGACAACAATGACAAAAAAAAAAAAAAACAGAACTCGTAATTATAGTGTATTTTTATTTAATTATGACATTTAATCAATATTAGAGATGCTGCACACAGTATTTGACTGAAATTATAATCAGAAATAATCTCAGATTTAAAGTTTTTTGTTTTTTTTTAAGAATCGACTAAAATGACGAACAAAAACGTTACGTGAATGACTAAATATGACTAATAAGGAAATTTAAAAACAGGACTAAGCCGCTTATCGTCCGACTCTTTTCCCTTTTTTTTGAGGTTTCTTTGCAACGTAGGTGGTTGTCGCCAACGCTGGCCGCTTTCCCGCTGAAACACAGACACGCAGCCGACAGGGGGCGCCCTCGCCCTCTCAACTGCTCTGTGATTGGTCGAATTCTCCCGGGTTCACATGGGTTTACATTTAGTCTAGAGGAGGAACATGAGTCGAGTTCTGTCTCGGGCAGTCTGATTTACGTCGTACTTCGGAGGTTGTTTGCGGAAATATTGATCAATAACAAGAAAAATATGTCAGCTACTCCAGCTTTAAAGGATAAAAAAAAAAAAATCATAGTCTATGTCGTAGAACAGAGCGCAGACATCGAACCTATATTCAGTACATTAAGTAAATCTAGTAAACTTTTTATTTCTCTTATTTTCTGTATATTAAGAATCAATCCACATTGAAATTCTACGACGTCACACAAATTCTCACTCTAATCTTTAATCTCTTCATCTTATTTCGGTCCGGGTTTTAAATCAGTGTTACTCTGTAATCTCTCGTGAACCCCTTCTCCTTAATCCTCGCCTCGATCTGCAGAACAAACACAGGGGTGATAATATTAAAAATAACCCACTTCAGCGGCACAGATGAAAGCGTTTTTGTGTGACAGAGACGGAGGCGGGTTAACGTTGGCGGACGACGTGGCTCGGATTGAGTTACAACATCGTCTTCCCCTAAAACCACACATGCAATGACAATAATTACCACTTTTAAGACATTCTCTCTCAGGACAGGATCACTCTTCAGGTCGACCGCGGAGCTCAGCTTGAAGTGAAGAACTCGAATCTTGTCTGGCAATGAAAAAGAAAAGTTTGAAACATTTGAAATGGGTTAGAAAATATCAGTATTTAGAAAGGACACCGCAGGGACACACACACACAGAAAAAATGGTTTTAACCACTTAAAATAAAGGCTTATTTAACAAAACCTACATCAGCTTATTGTTTGATGCTTTATGCCTCCATGGTTCAACTTTTTTTCCACCTGGAAACAGAAGTTTGCAAACTGCTCTTTCTCCTGCACCAAATTCCATAGAGGAAATCAACAATTTTAGCTTGCTGGAACACAGGCACTGCTGGTCTCCTGCTGCCTCGTTTGCCAAGTTTGTGTCACTGAGGTAAATCTCAAGGAAGTATATTAAACATGGGCGTCGCGAAAGAAAACATTTGAACTCACTGGTGGAGGCAGCAGTGGGTCGACAGCTCCTGTGGGCTGCGGTGTAAAATTGCTGATTTTCTCTATGGACTTTGGTGTGGGAGAGAGAGGTGTACAAACATCCAGTTTCCTGACATAAAAGACCGTCTCATGACAAGAAAATGTGATAATCATATTCTTATAATAGGTGAGTCTTTTATTAAGTGGCTAAAATCAGTTTTTCCTCGCTATATTTTCAGAAACATTTTGGTGTTACAGTCCATCATACATATCAAAAACCTTACTGCTGTGGCACATGAAATGAAGTTTAGTAGAACAGGCCTTTTCCACCCAGTTTCCCTGCAGCGTAGCATTAATCACACTGGCGACACAGTTCCCACTTTTAGCCAGCGGGAGTCCATCTGCCCAGTATGTGAAGGATCTGCGCAGGCCATCGGACCACACATGCCACGGGTATCGGTACAGACCGATATAAGCATTTTCATCGACGGGAACCACAGCCTTTATGATGTCGTTCTCGAATTGGCCCCTCACCCGGGCCAGGTCTGTGTGGTACTTCCTGCAGTAAGACTGAGCCTCGTGCCATGTTTTCTTTGGTTTCACAAAGGCATATCTGTCGATGGTGAACCCGCCTGCAAAGAGACGTTAAAGGTCAGAAGTTACTGTCAGGTCAGGTTTAAGACTTAAAGGTGAAGTAGGCAGGAAGTTTTTGGGGCAGTTATTGATCCATTATTCCTTAATCACCTTTTTAGTATCATGAAAATGCATGTTCACTTGGCTCTGTTTATAAGTTGACAACAAATGTTGCATTTCAGTTGCGGAATTGCGGAGTTTTTAACTGGAGCGCCCCCTCAGGCCGGACTTCCAACTGAGGAGTTTGTTGCGCTTCCGTCAGTCGTGCACATCGTGCTGTTGCTACACCTTTTGTTACTCCCAATTTACACTGCCTGTTTCTCCGCCCGCTTCCGCATGGCTGGACAATTTGAGTCGCAAAAGTGGGATTTCTCCCGGTACTTCTTGCACGAAAATATGTTGTAAACACAACAAACGGAGCAGTATTTCTACAAACCAACAAACCAGGAGCGTGCTATGATGTAGTTAAGTGAAATATGACGATTTATTCTGAAAAGTGAACCTGAATGTTTGATTTCCATACTTCCTCTCCCGCTCGTGATGAATTGTGCTGAATTTATGCGGCTCTGCTGCGGCATCCTCGAGAAACGGAAGGGCCGCGTACCAATTCTGACCTTCTGCAAGTGAGCGAACCCGACATGTAGCCGCTATACAGACGTTCACAACCAGTGTACGTTGACCTGTTGACCAGAATATACGCGGATCTGAGGTGTAAACGCAACCGTTCAGTATCCAGTGTAAATGGAGGGTTTGTTGCATTGCTACCGACTGGTGTTGCTAACAATAGCTAGCTCGAGTGACGTTTGTGTCTATGTTTTTTCCAAGTTAACTAAAACGGGGTCATCTCTGAGGTGACACCACTCCCAGTTCTGACTTTGGAACTCCCGTAGCAGCAGATGATGATGATGTAATGTTCGCTAAAGAAAGAAACCTGCAATTTAACTTGTCAGCACGAGCGGAGCCTTTCAGAGAGGGAGAGAGTGTTGCAGGTCATCTGTCATATACACAATGAATGGGTCAGTCTGTGCTCACCTCATGAGTGGAGCTTCAGACAGAAAGCCACAATTGTAGAACGGAAAACTCCGAAAATCCTGCCTTCTCCTGCTTTAAATTCATTTATTTTCATCGTAAATGATCACAGAATTTGAGTTTTCTTTGTTGTTAAAAAGTGTTCAACATTAATATGAAATTACCTCGGAGGCTAAAGTGACCATTTTATGTACAAACATCAAAATCCTGTTTATAGGATGGTTAATTGGCGGAAATCAAATATACTACTGTTATAAGTCTGTTTGAATAAGAGTAGAGTCACTTTTTGAATTAAAACCGATAAATTATTTTAGTCAAGGGTCTTGCTTCACAGAGACCGCCATCTTGTGCCGCCATGTTTCTCCAGCAGCATGGCGGCACAAGACAAGCCGGAGAGTGTGGTTTGTGTCGAGTGGCTCCGTCCACATCAAACAACACAGAAGAAGGAGGAGGAAATGGAGTTCGAGAGTGGAGGGACTGACATCCCTCTCTGTAGTTCCCTCTATTGGTCGCAATCTGCCCTCTCACCATTAGATGTCACTAATTCTTGCACTCTGGACCTTTAAGATAAAGCGTCTAACCCTAAATCATGACATATACTAATAACAACCCTGGCTACTGGAGCAGGTAAAGCAGGCAATTGTTTGGGGGCGGAGCTTAGAGGAAGGATTAGATTGTGCCTCGTGCCCCAAATACAACATCTATATCCCCTTACGTGGTTTGTCCCAGTTCAGTTTTCTAAACAGTAAAATCTACAAATGTACTCACCGAGCACGTCTGAGTGAGTGTGGCAGACAGACGCGTACATGTCCGTGCAGTTGACGTCGAACCAAAAGCCGTTCTTGAAAACAGTACACAACCGAGGGTCTTGTCTCTTCATGTTTGGTTCCCTATTAGCCCAGTTACTGAAGGGACTTGTGTTATTGCTGTAGGGACTGGGCGTAGGCGTAGACCACCACCAACTCAGATATTTGTCGCGCAGGCCGATCCACACGCTGCCCTGGTACCCGCTGCCGGCGGCCGCCATCAGCCGCTCCATGTCCTCCATGTTGTCTGCAGTGGCCAGGTCAGCGTACCTCTGTCTGCAGTGTCTCCTCGCTTCATACCACGTCTTCGGTTCAGCAAAGAGGTGGTAATTATTGAGGCATGAGCCGAGTTCTGCAAGAAGACGCTCAGTAAACGTACAATCTCACGCGTCTGATAAAGTGTCAGGGACGCACAGTACTGTGCGGAAGTCTCAGGCCGCCATTAGATTTGTTGTTTTAGCAACGCTATAATGACCATCCTGTACCATTATTTCTCAATCACTTTATTGGAACACATCCTGAAAATGTGGAGAAACACATATGCAGTTTGAAAATAACAACAAAAATGCTTCTATAATATCAAATATTAAACCACCGCTAATGATGATTAAAGTTGTTAGTGGTCTGAGTTGGTGTCTCAAATTTAACCAGCGGTGTAGTCATGCTGTTGGAACCAGGTTCTATTACTAACTTTTATTGATTCATTATTTCATTTCAGTCATTCAATTAACCGTCCACACGCTGACGGCACATGTCGCCTCCCTGCTCCGTCATATTAGCCACAGTTCTGAGTGTTTCCATCACATTCTCATGAAAGAACACCAAAAAAAAAACAAAAAGAAATGAGATCCCAGTTTCTGTCCACATTCAAACAGAATAAAGAGCATTTCTGACTGATTTTAGTTTGGCTGCCAGTAAATATCTTCCTGTATAATTAGCGCTGTAGGAGTCCAGACAACAGAACAATAACAACAGTCGTGTGATTCAGTCTGTTGGTATTTTGTTCTGAATGACAGCAACAGTCGCAGTGAGAGGCACAAACCACGAGTAATTGTACTCGCACTGGCATCCACTCGTATGTATCATAATTTACCGTATATTCTGCTCTAAATGGGGAAATAATTAACAAAATCAACATCACGTTCTATTGAAGAAGATCTGAAAGTCATGATTGAGACCATTAATTCAATTTCAAGTTTTACTGATGCCCTAAATCAACTGAGAAGTAGAAGCTCATTTTCTCATAGACCTCCATTTAACAGGAGTCGCCCCCTGGTGGCTAACTGACTTCAGCTACTTCCATTTGAATGGACACTCTTTTGTCAGGATTAAGTGGCAGCCTACAATGATGTCGCCCATAAGAATCTAAATTTTTATTTTGAAGCCTCAAGAATTGCGATTCTGGTCCCTGAACCAAATCAAAAACCCGATTTATTGTAAGCATGTGCAAAGTGAGGCGCCCTCTTGTGGCCGCTATTGTTTTACAACAGCTGTGGTGTCCGTCCGCCACATAATGAAAAATTAAATAAAGGACGTAGCCGCACTTTGAACATGTGTAGAGCAAACTGAGAACAAACAAACCCTTAAGAAGTGATGGGTGACTGAACCCACAAGGGGGCAATATTGCAACGTCAACAGCTTTAAAAACACCGAAGAAGAAGAAAGACATCCGCAATCATAAAAACGGAGCTCAGGCTTTGTTTAAATTGCGTTTTTACAAAAACTGTTAAATGAATACAAGACAAATACACACATACTGACCTGACAAAAGGAGAACAAACAGTGTGGCTCTTTTTATGCCTGTGAATAAAAGACAATATTAAAATATGTATATATATATATATATATATGTAAAAAAAAACAACAGAACTCAGAGCTTCAACAAGGCTTTAACACTTGTTGTAATCTTTACGTAAAACCATTACCATTTTACATAAACATGACAAAACTCATCTTGATCTGTTAAGACGTCACTGAGATAAACACGTCTGAACCACATAACATTTAAATTGCAAGACTCTAATCCATCAAATGAATCCGTCAAAAAGTGTTGACAGGAAGTTGCTAACAGAAGGACAAACTTACAGGCAAACCCACGCCCAGGAAAACATGACATACGATGCCAAGGCTTTTTGACATTTTGCCACTTGTGTTTTACATACCGACACCTGAAATGTCAACATTTTGATCCAGAAGAACTCTGGATCTGGATCTGGATCTGGATCTGTATAAAACTTTACCTGCTTATAGCTATTACCATCTTACATAAACATGAGAAAATTCGTCTTGATTTGTTAAGGCGTTGCTGAGATTTTCACATGTGAAACTGTTCAATTTGGACTACAACCACGTAAACTCCCACCAAATCCATAATGTGGATCAGATCCACACCAGATGTGTAACTTTGTGTGTGTGTGTGATCCTGCACACACAGACCGAATTCTGTCCTTTGCTGATGAGTTTTGACAGAGATATGATTTTTTATAATTCTGCCAATTTCACAGATTTTTTTTTTTAAATCAGTGGGTAGATTCTCGCCAAATATATGGGGACAAACTCACCCAAAATTCAGATCGATTTAACAAAAACTGTGGACATAAAAACGTAAACGGAAAAGGAAAACACGTGCGATAGATATTTGCGAGATATTTTTTTACCTGAATGTATCGGACGTCCACGCCGCGTCATAGCAAATCTATCAAACTCTTCTCCTTTAAACTCAAGTCTGTTTCATTCGCTCACCAGGATGAAGGCTTCCATCTCCGTGTCTTTGGTCGTCTTCTCGTTCTCCACCTTTATAGCAAATCAAACCCGGTCTTATGCAAAGCCTGTCATGTGACCTCTCTCTTGGAGACACTGTGAATAAATAAACGTCCACCACTGCTGTTGATACCGCGTCTGTCAACACTGACTTGTTTTTGAAGGATTTTATTTAAGGTCAATTGTGCTTTTTCTGTCCTTCACAAGTGAAAATAAAATTATTTTTTAAAGAATTCACACTAAAATAGGAAAGATAATTGGATAAACTTAAATTTGTGTTTATATTGTAGATTTATTTTTTCAAAATAGTTGTACAGGGTTTTTCTGCATTATATACAGTTCATGTGTGTTATGTATTTTGCATATATATGTTGAAGTAAGTGTAACATTTTAATAGGATTTATTTAGGATTTATAGGTTTTTTTTTTCTTTTCATTCTCTGTATGTGTCTAATTTCAAAGCTTATTCTACTGTATATCCTTTGTAATGAGTGATTTTTATTTTTGCCACTGAGGGATCAATAAAATCTAATTTAATCTAATCTTTAAGTGGTAATACACATGCACAAGAATTGTGTCATTGTTTTCATATAACATGTTAATTTTGTTGTTTTTTTTTTTGTTTTTTTAGTTTGTCCAACCAATTTCTTTCTTTTTTTTTTCAGTGTACACAGTTTTTATAAATTGACACACGGCAGAAAATGTAGCAACACTGCAGCACAAGGTCACGGATGGTTTGGAAAATGTTGGCGACAATGCAAAGCAGATGCAAACTCGGCCTCAGTCTGATGCAAAGAGCCTATGCCAAAATGAACAAATACGTTTGCATTTCCTTTATTATCTTGAAAGAAAAGAGATATTTTGTCTTATTAGGGCCCAGCCTTTTAGCAAACATGCCAATTTATAATTATTCACATAGATTTGCAACATCAGTAACAAAGTACAAGATTATCATCACTTTTAAGAAAAAAAGGAATGAAACTTATAAATAGGAATGAAAAGGAATGAAACTTAGAAATAAATAGCACCAGAACATGAACACTGTAAAACTGTGCCATAACAAAGTGCATTAAACTTTTCCAACTAAAAACTTACAAATAATTTAGAAATGCACCTGCAGGTTAAAGCTGCTGTATGCAGGATTGCTAAATGTGAAAACTGTACAGTGGTTTGAAAAATACTGATACGAGAAAATAACACAAAATACAAATTGGAAAACAAAAGCGTTTAGTTTAGCAACTGCCTTTAATATAGAAGAGGTTCAGAAAGCCAGAATTCTGACCATTTCACACGTGACCCTTATCCTCTTCCATACCTTCACTGTCAATGGAGGGCTTGCAAAATAATTTAGAATTGGTGCAATACCTGTTTTATATGTCAATAAAGACTTTTTATTCTTTCCATAAATGATTTTCTTGGTCAAATAAATTAAAAAGAACGCAATAAAAAAGGCGTCTATTCATTACCTACAGAACTCATTCATAACACATGATGTTATGAGCCTATAAGAAAAGGTCCCAGCACACACCAGTCACATGACCTCTAATCTGGAAACGAGCCACTGCTTTAGAACAGCCTGGTTTAGCTCCAGATGTTATGCAACAAGTTAAAGTTCAGAACTAATTACAGGACAAACGCCTTTTCCTGGCTCTGGATTGTTGAGGTTTTTAATTTTGTATTTTGGCTCTTGTTCTGAGCAACATCTAAACTTATTGACCACACTTGGATCCAAAGCTGTACACGTTTTACCAGCACACCCAGTAAACCGGTAAATGCCTGGAAACATGATTTGCAGCATTCCTCGTGTTCTGGCCGGCGTCCAAAGTGTGTACTTCAGGTGTGGCAGAGAAACGATGAGTGTGCCACACCTACGATCCCGACACTCAGAGCCTCCTAGACATCTTTAGATATGTTTAGATAAATAAATAATGCTCAGCTCGAGTTATGTGGTTTGATTTTGTAGTTGGAATTTGCGTATTTAGTGCACATTTGCACGCCTGTTGTGAGTTTTAAAAACCAAGTCCTCAAACTTGGTTTACTTGTTTAATTCAAGTTCCTTCAGCCACTTATACACCTGGTATTTACTGTACATGTGTCTCTGGTGTTCTTGTCAAGATCCGATTGCTATCCGATCACCCTTTCGTCAGCTCCCCACTCTTCTTCTGCAAAGATTTCCAGCAGCAGGGTAGAGCGTCGCATCCTGTGTGTGTGTGTGCGCGTCGCCGTATCAACAACAACACAGCGTCAGTCGGGGAAGAAGTCGTCTTTGACAAGCGGAAAACCAACACTTTTACGTTAGGTGTGTTCGGAGCCACTTTCTTAGCTGTTGTGGGTGGAGCGGAGACCCAACGGAGACTCTGGCATTATCCTCCAGTTGAGTGTGACCCCAATGTGTCTCCGACCATGTCCCACAGTGGTTTGGCAGATCAGATCAGATAACAGTCCGTCCTTGGGTGTATTTACACCTGTACTTACAAGTGGTCGGACGCTATCCGGTTGCGATCTGATCACAGAAAACAAAAGTGTGAATTAATGCCCTACAAGTTTAAAAATAACAGTACTATGAGAACGACTGATTTACTGTGAAACAAATATAAAAGAAGTATTGTATTCATGGTAAAAGTAGCAGTGCTCGTATAGTGGCAGCCATTTGGGAATCCTGTACTCGAGCTATGTGAGGTGACTCCAAGTTTATAAGTAAAAAAATCCGAGGTCAGCTGACATTCCGACCCCAAATGGAACGCAGCATAGCAACAGCTAGCCAATTGTGTGTTTGTGTCCACATTTATCTCCGACCTCTCAACTCGGAGGTGGCATCACTCCTCGTGCCTACTTCCAGACGGACACCAGTTCACTACAACTAACATAAATAGAATAATACATGCAATTTATTGTGTTGCATTTCCATAATAGTTAACTACTCTGAGGTGGAGGGGCCCACCGAGTTAAATTCAGCTTAGGGCCGGCCCTGCACTGAATGATCACATTCACAGAAACCCGCAGATTATTGTGGTGGTAAAAACAGTCATTTAAGCTGAGGTGAAGTGAAGCAGTTACTCAATGCTGGGCTCAGGAGAGGGAGGGAGGGAGGGAGGACCAGGCTGATGAATAACTGTGTTGACGCTCATTGTTTTTCTGTTTCACTGCTGGTGTGGTCACGTATTCACTCATTCACTCATACACACAACCAGCAGGAGAGTGTGACGTGTTACCGGCTCACCAAAAACAGCTGTAAGTAAGAGAACCTTCGCAGTAGCAGGCATTAAAAATGGTGAAAATACTCTGTTAAGCTTAAATATTGAGACATATGGGAGTGGATAGAACATAATCTGATATCTGACTTACTCTACAGCAGTTTACCTCATTTGAACTTCACTATATCGCAATGTCCTGCCTTTAAAATGCTCTTTGACATGAATGTGTGACAGTTGTTGCTCTGTTTCTGTCAAAATCAAACTTATTCTTTGCCGAAGGGCTAAAAAGAAAGTTGTCTCATTGTATGCTTTATTAAACAAATGACTTAAAATGCGTATATGAGATGAGCTTACAGTAAAACGAGGGCAAAGTCCTGCCTCTATTGTGCGTTTGTACTTCACTCCTTTATGACTGAGATGACTTTATGCTACTTTGTCTTCTGCACAACAAATATGAAGCTCTGACCAGCAGTAGGTTAGCTTAGCCTAGCATGGCATATAAAAGAAAGAGCCAGTTAGCACGAGCCAAGAAAGAGTTTGCTAATTGATACCCATAAAACCACGCAATGGCAGTTTTTCACTACAAAGGTTATAGTTATGTAGTATAGTTATCATCTGCATAGAGGTTTTTACCTTCCATGGTTGACTGACTGCTGGTTTTATGTCATTTCTTCCATAGGCCAATAATCAAATTAAACATCTAAATGATAATATATGATAATATACCTCCAGAACCTGATTGAGCCTTTTTAGAAAGTGGGCATTCACTGCTCTACGCACTAAACAAATCAAGAAAGATTTAAAAATGTATTTTTCTTTAACACAGTCAAGCTAACTTTGGCTACATTATGTATGCTAAGCTACAGAGTAGAGCATAACTTTGAGGGTTGGCATGACGGAAACACTAACCTTACCCGCTTTATCTAGTTATTTACTAAGCAGAGGCTAACACATCCCTAAATGAATGAGCTGTTACAAAGAAAACTAACCCTAACCTGCTAAACAGAAAACTTAAAGCTAACTTTAAAGACTAATGACTAAATATATTAGTAAAAATATAAAAATATTAGCTAAGGTGACAATTAGATTTCTCTCGCACACTAAAACACTACTACCATAAAGAAATAATAATATTTGCATTTAAAAAGAAGTCTTGTATGTCCCACAGCCAACCCCATGTTGACTTGCTGTTTTCATTGCTAACATTTACACATTGTTAACACATTTACATTGTAAACATTAAAACTGTGTGTAATTGGCAAAATCTACCAAATCAAAGATCAATTTTATCAAAAATAAGCAAATCAAAGTTAAGCTAAATTAAAGATGTAATGCAGATTTGATCCGGGGAAAAGTTATTTTATATAATATTCTAATATTTGATTGAGACTTTCTGAAGTATGGTGTTTTCTGTGAAAGGTGTCTGTGGAAATAATGGGTGTGTTGTGTGTATTTAGTTGAGAAAACAGTGAGTAAAGCACCAAACACTGCAGGGCGTGTTTTACTGAACGGACAGCATGAATTTTTCCGTATTTACACAATGTTTACACTCTCAGATCATGTGTGGGTAAAACTAATTTCATTAAATGTTTTCAACGGTAATTTATGCTTTTTTTTCTACCACTGACTGTATTTTTGTGTTTGTTTTGTCGATCTTTAGCTTTACTTCCTCAAACAAGTCTGTCACTGAGCAACACATCACGTAACGTCCCTTTATCCCCCTCCTGTTCCGTAGATAATGGCCTCTTCGGGTAACATGTTACCACAAAAACAGTTCCTGTGCACCATCTGTCAACAAGTGTTCAATGACCCGGTCACCATTCCCTGTGGACACAACTTCTGCCAAGCCTGTCTCCAGAATGTGTGGGACAGCGGGGACGTCTGCCACTGTCCCACCTGTAACAAGTCATTCAGCCCTCGGCCTGAGCTGAGCATCAACACAGCCTTTAAGGAGCTGGCGGACATGTTTGGAAAGATGGCCGCGTGCACGTCTGCTATGCCGCTGTCTGCAGCCCAACCCGGCGAGGTGGTGTGCGACGTCTGCGCCACCACATCCCTGCAGGTGAAGGCCCTCAAGTCCTGTCTGGTGTGTATGGCGTCGTACTGCGACGCCCACCTGGAGCCACACCAGAGAGTCTCCGCTCTGAAGCTGCACAAGGTGATCGAGCCGGTGAAGAACCTGCAGGACAGGATGTGTAAGAAGCATGAGAGGCTCCTGGAGATGTTCTGCAGGGACGAACAGAGGTGCGTTTGTCGGTTCTGCACCGAGACCGAGCACAAAGACCACCAGACTGTTACGGTGGAGGTCGAGAGTGGGGAGAGGAAGGTACGTCAAAGGGTCGAGACAGAAAAATTAAGATATTATTACAAAAATATGTATTAGAATCTCTACCTGAAGTCCTAGTTTTAGCATATGTTGCGCCAAAGTTCCGACTTTCTACTTGAGTGTGATCCAAAACAAGAGGCATTAAAGGGATCACAGACCATCTCCCTATCAAACTTAAGTCCAACCAAAAGAGGTTTTCTTGGTCAGGAACTTGGTCATAACTCCTTTCATTGTGGTATGGAAAACATTTTTGGAATGTTTGGAATTCTAAGGCATTTGCAGGAAATTAAGCTAAAGAAGCAGAAGAGAAGCAAAAACAGGCTTTAGTGCCCCTTAAAGAAACCACGTAAACCACGTATTTGTGATGCGACTGATAAGAACTACAACAAAATGATTTGTTTATTTTCCCTGTTGAAATGAAAAGATTACTACCAACGCCTCAGCACCAGGCATACCCCCATCTACAACCCAATCAAGTTAACCCAGTTATTGAAACCAGAATTAGATCAAAAGGTATAAAACGTAGGAAAGACATTAAAAAAATATCCTGAGTCAATGTTCGCGATCTGTTTTGTTTTTCCTTGTTAAACGACAGGTTCAAATGAAGAAGACTGAGGCTGATTTCCAGCAGCTGATCCAGGAGCGGCTGAAGAAAATAGAAGAGATCAAAAGCTGTTTGAAGCTCGGCACGGTGAGTCGTCAAAGTGTTCTCTACAAGACGTGGGCTTTTCCACAATTTTTCTGTCGTCCTATAAAATCGTGCTTTCACCAAGTGGAACAGTTTGGTTCGGTACAGTATATATTTTGGCGTTTCCATTAGCAGTAGTACCAAAATAACCAGCCCCAACCATACCATTCTTTGGCACTCTTCCTTTGAGATGCTAGAGTAACCAGTACAGTGTCATGCCTGGTGGCCATTGGGCAAACCCCGTCTACCAAGTAAAGGTATTGTAAAGCCTGACCATTCTAAACCGTACTATACTGTACCAAACCGATCTGTACCGTGATGCATAAGAAGTCTGGTCAAGGTGTTGCACAAGATGTAGGGGATGGGCTGAAAATGAAACCGTCTATATATTTTCATTTATTTTAATTATAAATGATGAAAAAGGGGTCTGGTTCTTCTTTTCCACATCCTCATTCAGGCGAGCGCAGAGAGGGAGAAGAGGGAGAGCGACCGCCTCTTCACGTCTCTGACGCGATCCATCAAAGAAAGACAAAGTGAAGTCATCACCGAGATTGAGGGGAAGCAGAGGGCGGCAGAGAGGAGGGCAGAGGAGCTCATCGGTGAGCTGCAGCAGGAGATCGCCGAGCTGAGGAGGAGAAACACCGAGCTGGAGGAGCTGAGGAACACCGAGGACCATCTGAACCTCTTACAGGTGATCAGTCAATGCGTCCGAGGTTGGTTCAAGCAAAAGATCAGCAGTTTCAGATCTTTTTTTTCCCCATTAATCAGAGGCTGCCCTCTCTTACGTTGCCTCCACCCACGAGAACGTGGACGGAGATTTGTGTCCATCCTGAGCTCTGTGTGGGAAACATGAGGAGAGCACTGTCTAAAGTGGAAAACTCCGTGAAGAACGAGCTGGAGAACCTGAAGAAAGAAGGTGAAGATGGTTGTTGGTTACCTTCTGTGGACAGACACACACAAAGTGTCCAACAGATGATTAGTTAATGACCATTTTTACATTTTACTAGCAATTTTTGAATCGTTTTAAAACTGCTTTCTGGACTTTTTCACTCCCTCTTCTGGCAATAAGAGCAATTACACACAAAACAGTTCAATATGTAAAGACATTTAAGATAATGACGCAGAAAATATGTCTTGACTAAATTTTCTCAGTGAAGAAAACACATACCTTTTATTTCCAGCAAACTTGCTAGCTGATTGCTAATTGTGGACAGTGTTAAAATTTTGACCGAATTTTGAAGACTGGCAAAGTCTACAGTAAAAGTTCTACAACTGAACCTTTTTATTCTTCTGACAGAGATGAAGATGATGCAGAAATACGCAGGTATGACCTCCATTAACGTATATTTTTCTAATCAGACTAAGAAATTGTTTCATCAGCATATATACAGTTTAAATGGTTGAGAAAGAAATTATGTATTCAGGAGTGGACTTAATACACATTTCATCTCCCCAGTTGACGTAGTATTAGATCCCGACACCGCCCACCCAAACATCGTCCTGTCAGCTGACGGGAAGCAGGCCGGCCGCAGCGAGCCGCTGCACATCGTCCCCGACAACCCCCGACGGTTTGACCCCGTCATCTGCGTCCTCGCCACGAAAGGCTTCCTGTCCGGGAGGTTTTACTTCCAGGTGGGTTTCTTCTTCTTTACACGCTAGCTACATCATCATAAATCATAGTGGCAACACAGGAAGAAAATTTAGATTTGTATTATTTCTTGTAGTATCTTCATAAGTTCAAGGCAAATCAAGTTTGCGCTCGTCTTAGGAGAGAACCTGGAAATTCGCTCTTACTGATAACATGGCTGCTAAGTGGTATATAAGGAAAAACAGGTTTTAGACATTTAGCCAAGAGGCGCCTGCTTAAGTTAACACTATCTTATGAATGTTCACTGCTTTATCTTATATGTTAGCCTGTTCCAAGTGGAAACATCTTTGTAAACTACTTAAATCTTTCTCTCTCACACAAAAGTCCATAATAAGAAAAATCATCAATTTTACATCACAGCGCACAGGAGTTGTTGATCCACTGCTGCCTCCATCAGTAAGTTCAAGTGCTGTCTTTTGAATTAGACGTGAAAAAACCATTTAGATCTATCTCAGTGACCAAACCGTATCAAAAAATGCAGCAATTGTCCAGCAGCTTGTGTGTCCAAACAAGTTAAAAAAGCTGATTTTCTTTACGGACTTTTGTATGGGAGAGAGAATGGTTTAGAAACTTCAATTTACAATTGAACAGTTTTGAAACATCGAGAAAAAGGGGCAAACATTTTTTAAGTGCCAAGTGGCTAAAATCTTTTTTTCGGTCTGTCCGTGACAGACAATGTGAGCAAGTAAGAGTTTGGCTCCCAGTCCACAGAAAAAATTAGTGTTGATCATATGACGACGCCTCATGCAGCCACACTTCTAAAGACCCAAACAATCCCTTAAATTCTTTAACGTGTCCTGAATCAGGTTGCTGTGGGGACAAAGACCTTCTGGGACCTGGGCGTCGTCAAAGAATCCATTAACAGGAAGGGGATGATCACCTCCAAACCAGAGAACGGTTACTGGACGGTGCGGCTGAGGAACGGCGACGAGTATCGAGCTCTGGACTCGCCCTCGGTCCTTCTGTCGCTCAACGAGAAGCCACAGACGGTCGGGGTGTTTGTCGACTACGAGGAGGGGACAGTGTCTTTCTTTAACATGGACAATGGGTCTCACATCTACAGCTTTACCGGGTGTTTGTTCTCTGAGAGGATCTTTCCGTTCTTCAGCCCTGGTGTCTGCGACGAAGGGAGGAACACGGCGCCGCTAATCATCACAGCGGTGAATCCTGAGACTTAGACTCGAGGACAATTGTTTGACCGTGTCCTGAACCTGAAAGATATACTGATGGTACACTGATGGGCTGTCCACACAAAAATAAGTCAAGGCGAATTTGCTGGACACTTGATCTACAAGGAAACAGCGTTTTGGGGGCCAAGAATTGCTATTTTTTGAAAATGGGTCTCAGAGTGGGAAAATAGAAGACCACCTTTAAGTTTCCATGTTCCTCTCTGGTGTTGGTGTAGCAGTGCTACATCACCACATACTGGCCAGGCATGTTTACTACAATTTTAGAGTTGCTTTAAGGGGTTTTTCCCAAAGTCGCGTATGACTTTCCCCACTCAGAGACCCATTTTCGTAAACTCCTTTTTTGTATGTGTGGGCACTTCATTCCAGATGGCTTTACCTAAGTTTCCCAACTATTTCCCATCAGTCTATAAACCTGTACGCCAATAAACGATCGTTTAAGGATTTGTAAAATGATAAATTGTTCAAGCATTTAAGAAATCAACGGGTAACGTGAATCATGGAGAAAAAAAAAAGTCAAACGCAACACCACTGTTCTGTGAAAGTAAACCATTTTTAAACCTGCTGAGAACAGATAACAAAGACAAAAGTGACAGTTCACCTTCTAAAGAAAACAACAATCCTCTAATCTCTACCTGAATAAGCAGTGAGTTGGCAAAACGGGAACATCTGCTATGGAAAGTGCTGGACATCTGCTTTGACTACAGAACGTCTGTGATTCCAAGTGCTTTAAATTGCAAAATCAAAAAGAAAAGAAACCAGAGACGACAGCTTCCCATGTCCCAGCGTCAGTTGACCTTATCAGACCTCCATTTCAACATCACTTATATAATACAAATATACCTTTGACAGTCACGTGGGCTTTATTCATCCTTAAATCTGAGAAGGTCTTTGATACCTTTTTCATGCTCAATAGTCTTTTTGCGAGGTTGTCATGTGAAGATAAAGCAGGTCGAGGTCTCGTCTCTTTGTCCAAAGGTTCTTTTACTTCACTCAATGTTTAATGAGCACAGTGAGAAATATAAATAAATACAGACGGAAAGGGAACGACAGGAAAGAAGAGGAGGAGGAGGAGGAGGAGGAGGAGGGAGACGGCCATGGTGAGGAAAGATGAAGACGTGGCGTGAGTGGAAACCGGAAAATACAAGGCAGAAGTTTATTTCTGTTATTGTCCTCTGCTGAGATTTGTCCTCATGCCAGTCAAATCCCACGGATTATCACGGCAACTGTGTTTTTACGTCATGAGAAGACAGCGGGGAGGCCGAGAAAAGAAAGGAGGAAACGGGACAGTCGCTCATGATCTGCTGAAAACATACTGAAATCATTAAAAAGAATACAAAACTTGCCTTGTTGCCTTTGGGTTTTTTCTTTTTGTTCGCTTTTACTTGAAAAAAATACTTTAAAAAGTAACAAATCAGCAGTAAAACAGTGGTGGTGGACGTTTTAGAGGACAAAATTGAAAAGAAAAAAACAAAAAACAAAAAAATCATGGTGTACCATTAATTTATCCCTTGAGTTAAATCAAATGCACCACAACAACTGCAAATATCTTTAAATTTGCCCTTTTTGCGCAGAGTTTCTGTGTGAACCTGGGATTAAATTCAGATTTTTCTTGATTTTTTTTTTTTTAATTTGACTTAAGAGATGATCGCTGGCTGCAGGGGGGACACCGACGTGGACATGAAGACATCAGTCAGCTGTTTTCTGGACATTTTCTTTGCTCCTTCTCTTCACGTCCCAGTTGTAGACTCGTGCCATGTCTGAGGAGCGCGGTGCGTTCAGGAACAACAGCGGCAGTTTCACACTTTAACGTCACATTGTTTGTTTAATCGGAAGTAAATCCAGGGACGTTTAAAAAGTGTCTGAAACCGAGGCTCGTGATCAGTTAAAATTTGGATATAAACGTTTCAACATTTATTTGTGTTCAAATAGCAAAAACTGACCAATAAAAATTGCTGAGCCATTTAAAGATACACTGGCTTGCTGTAGACAACGCAGGAAAATACTTCAGCTGTACATTTTTAAAATTATTTGTCACTATAATTACTCTTGAAGTTTAAATGTAATGTTTGAAATTGTGTTTGCAAGGCAGAAAATATGTTTGAGTAAAAATTACAAAAGTATTTTAAAAAAGCATTTTCTTATTTTTGTTGAACATATTTTTTCTTTAATCTAACTGCGATTTGTCTGACAATTTATTGCCACATGTCAAATATTCACTGCATAAAATTTAAACATGATGGCGCATTACTGTACGACCCCATCAAAACATGTATTATACACAAATGTAATGATCATTACATTGATTATTTTTGAATAATCAAAATTGGAGCAATTTAATTAGTTCACATTGAAATTTAAACTGTTCAGCTCTCGTTATTTAATATAAAATTTACAAATAAACTGTAAAATCTCATGATTAAATCAAACCTCAGTGACATCACATTAACAAATTGCCCTTCATATGATAGTTTGTTTTCTACTCAACTCATGAGTAAGAAATAAAGAATTCAGCCACCAGGTGTCGCCATTTTCTTTTTTTTCTCTTCACATCTCTTTTGTGCTTGGTTGGATTACACAGTGGAAGGATACTGACTTCAATGGTGGTGAACTGGTCTCGCAGAAAATCCAGATCGTCCATCAGAGTCTCCAAATTGCGAGACGCCGTGGACAGGTTCTTCTCGAGCAGCGCCTGAGCTTCGTCGATGTCGTACTCCAACATGACGTTAGCCTTTTAGCAAGGACGGAAATTATGAAGGGAAAAATAAAAGTCACGCAGCTGGTTTGTGGCGTTAAAAAGCTACGGAAAAGGATTAGGGCCAAATGTGATAATTATTTGTACTATTTCTTTAAAAGCCAGAAATTAGAAGGGGTAAAAAAAATCAGAATTCCGAGATTGGAGTCAATATTCTAATATTGGGATCAAAGTTCAAGGATTAAAGTCAAAATTATGAGATTAAATAAAAGAAAAAAACATTTTTTTGGGGGGGGGGCTGAATCCTGAGATTCAAGTCAATATTCTGATATTAACAATCCAAATTCTGGGATTAAAAATCAGGACTCTGAGTTTAAATTAAAGTCAGAATTTGGAGGAAAATAAGTCAAAATTTCAAGATTGGAAATTTAGAATCAAAATTTCAGGATTAAAGTCGGCATTATGAGATTAAATAAAAGAAATCATTTTGAGGGGGAAAAAAAGTCACAACTTGAAACTGAAGTAAATATTCAAGTCAGAATTCTGAGGGGGAAAAAAAAAGTCAGAGTCCTGAGCTTGATGTAAATATGATGAGATTAGATTCAAACTTCTGGGATTAAAGAGACTGAGGTCAATACTATGAGATATAAGTCAGAATTTAGTTTTTTATATCGTTTTCAAAAAAAAAAATGTCCTACGTGGCCCAAATCCTCCTCCTCTCTTTGTGGACATGTGCTTGCTCTGTGACATGGATTTTATTTTTAAAAAAAGACCAGGTAATCCAGGTTTCACTTACCCCTAACCATAGACAGACTTTGTCAGTGGGCGGCACCGAGGCGTGACAGTAAACATTGTCGGCCAACAGGAAGTGCGTCTCCATGGGTTCTGTGGTTTCCTGGAGGAAACAAAAGTGCAGTTTGTCGATGACAACAACCTCCTCCAAAATAAAGAACAGAATTACAGAAGCTACTACAACTGCTAATGTATGTATTTTCCATAAATCCAGCTGTTACGCTGGTCTTAATTAAGTGCGGATCATTTCAGGAAAACCGATTTTAGTCAATTTTCGATCAAGGAAATTCACTAAAACACAAACACACCTTCTTCTTCTGCATGTGTCGTAGGATTTCTAGCGTCTGTGTGATTTGTGGTATCTGGCTTTTCAGTCTAAATATGGAAAAAGAAATGAGAGGAATTAGACACAAATTAGAGCATCAATCAAGTGTGGACATTTAGTATTGGTGTTAACACAGAAGGCAAATAACAAATGTGCACAATGGTCAGATTAAATTATTGTCCCTAGTGTGGAATATTGGCTTGGGCTTCAAAAAGGAAAAAGAAACTAGATATAATTTACATTCACAACAAGAAGACTATGAAGTCAGAGCTTGCAGTTCAATTACAGGCATTTAAATTAAAAACGTTATTTGGTGCAAAGGAAAATGAATGCTTTCCTGATGAAGGACGTTGAAAAAGTGCAAATTACGACACAGAACACAAATATCTCATTATCAATAACACACAAAGTAAGTTTTCACGTAGGCCAAAGTCGAGCTGCAACTGTTGTCCCCTCCTGTCCACTAGGGGGCGTTTCAGCTTATTAAAAGTGGGCAGTTTCCAGTTTGCCATGTGGCTAGCTGTTAGCACGTCAGGTGCCACTGCATTACCTTACCACCCATTTGTGTAAAAACATTGAATACTTCAAGTTGTTAAAACATAGAATTGGTCTCATCTGTCCATAATAATTCAACCATGTTTTTGTCCCGGATGTCATGTTTGCCTGTGTCTTTGCCGGTTTCCTCTATTATTTCCGGGTATTAGCCAAGAGTCGGGGCTGTAGCAACTGTAGAACGTCCAAATCAGCTCGAGGACGACTCTGGTCAGGTCAGATTTAGTCCAATTTTAGTCGTACTAGCATGTTAACATGTGTTTTAAAACTCCAATTTTAGTCGGACTAACACAATAATGTGTTGTTTTTTTTTTTTACAAATGTCATGTAAAAATCCTGTGTTTGTGTGTGTGAGGTACCTGAGTTTCTTCTGAGACAGATTGAGCTCCATGTATTTATATTTCTGGTATTGCTCGTCCAGCCTCCTTAACACCGCGTCTGCCGTCTCGTTTCCGGGTTGTTTCATAAAAGAGTCGACGTCCTCCTAAACAAACAAACAAAAAAATCCAGAGTAAATAATTATTAGTCATGGGACTTTTAACACACAACTAGACGAGAGCACATCACTCCAATCCTTTTGTCTTTTCATGAGCTAACTAGTGCGTTTTAGACCCCTTAACTGGAATTTGAACTGGTCATGAGCATGGCAGAGCTTTGCGGTCGTCCAACCAGCTTCTGCCGGACGTGCCCAGGTCATGATAAAAACACTGGGGTGACCGAGCCTTTTCAGTTGCCACCTCAGCCTCTGGAATAAGCACTGACCTGGGCCTCCTTAAATCTAGACTCAAAATTTATTAATTCAGAATGGCTTTTAATACCTAGCGGTGTACTTTTATTTTTATTCCTTTGTATTTTATTGCTCTGGTCTATGTTTATTACATTGTTTTGATGCTGTATGTTTCTTTTAATGCTGTGTTTCAGTATTTTATGAAGCACTTTGGTCACTTAAGGGTTGTTGGAAAAGGGCTACCTATATAAATTAAGTACATGACAGGGTGAATCCTAAGTAATGTAGCTTAGCTCGGCGCGACGTGTAACACGATTAAAAACACGCTTGAAAACGCCCTAAAATGCGTGAAAATGAGTCGCAGCTGTTGCACCAACGTTCCTGTCATGTCCATAGATGGAGATGAGCAACCGCCCAGCCCCGCTCTCACACACACACACACACACTGAGATTAGCTGTTAGCTCGAAACTAGCATGACGCGCTAACAAACCGGCTACAGCCGCCTTCGGGGACCCTTTCAGCGGCTTAAAGTCCCGCTGCAGACACGGCGAGAGGTACCGCGGTTTACGCACCAGAAACGCCGCTTCAGGAATGCCGAGGTGCTTCTTCTTTGTCGCCTGGGCGGCGTTGCTGTTGTCTATGGTCGCCGCCATCATGGAGAGAGAGGGAGACAGGATGCTCCTTCCTTCCTCGCGCTCAAAGATCCCAGCGTCTGAAGACAGCAGCGGGGGCTCTGCTGCCCCCAGCGGCTTCAGGTGGCAACTGCGCCCGACACAACCACAACTTCTACAGCCACTCCTGCTTCTGCTTCTTCTTCTGCTCTAAAAACCGCCGTGAGTGCATTTTATTCTCTATTCCTAATATCAGGCACAAGTTTACTTCAACAAAAGAGCCTTTGATTTAAAATGTAACTAAAATTGGTCAGCGTTTTTTAAACAGCCAGTGCCACATTAGCTAGGTTTCAATAGGTATAAAACACATTTTGACTAACTTCTCATACACTGTTAAAAAAAAAAAAAAAAGTTAAGCGAATACTGGGGAAGCTAGTTCACCAGGGTAAGGAGTAGGTGGCGTCAACGTCTGTATCACCACAAAAGGATAGAAAGGTACAAATTGTCAACATTAATAATGGCACTTTTGCGCTATACACATCTAGCACGGTTAGACTTAACTGAACTTATCTTTTTGGCTTTTCCATTAGGGATAGAACCTGGTAACCTGGGACTATTTTTAACACCTGGTCTAGTGAAGTTCCAGTCGAGCCGAGCTGATACTAAAATGTGACGCGGACAGACTGCCGGCCACTGATTGGTCAGAGAGCATCGTCACTGGAAGAGTCACGAGCGCGACGTCCGACACAAGAAACAAAGCGAACAATGCCGAACTGTAGATCAGTTAAAAAGACTTCAAAATCCTGAAAACATGCGTTAATCTCCAACATTTAACAAGGACATTTGTAAAATCTCCATATTTAACAGAGGAGTCTGGTGTATTTAGCGACAGCGCTGCTGAAAGACGGAGATGGTGAGCCCAATCACAAGCCGTTCAGCCGTATTTCAGTTCAGTGACTGTGTCAGACGGAGTGTGTGCTCCGGTCATGCAGGAAGTACTGAACCATTCAGTGAACTAATCTTTTTAATCCACTAATTCTAATGATTCAGTTCATGAAAAGAACTGCTGTGTGTTTGTGTCGCGTATAAAACGACATCACAGCAGTTTTGCACGGCCATGCTATAGTAACGGAAAACGACGTGTCTGATACCAAACTGAGTAGAGTCGAGCCGAGCTGTGCTTGAACTGTATGGTGGAAACGCAACATATGTTGGCATGGTGGTGTTTTATTGCTGATACAATTCATCAATGTAGTAACATTAGCTTTTTTCCCCATAAGTACACAAGTATTTAAGTACATAAATACATAAGTATTTTTCCAGTACAGCTAAATATTGATGCGAGAGGGGCATTCCATTCACAAACCATTATTCACTTAAACTGTTTCCATTGCGTCTATTTTTTATCAATACGCCAACTTTTCCACATAGCTGAAGCAGGAAAAAATTGTGATATTTCAATTGCGATGTGGGATACGATATTTTAAGGCTTTTTCCAAAGTGTTTCAATAATTGTGTTTTTATGTGGAAAAAAAAACCTGCTATGAAAAATAGTGGCAAAAACCTATATTACTATATCAGCCATTTTATTAGGTACAGATGACTTGGTTGTAACCTGGCCCTGAACCATTAGGTGGCAGTTGTATTTTTTTTTTTATCTACCTCTCTGTTTAATCTATATATAACAAAATTAAGAAACAGAGATTTTGACTGAAAATTCAGTCATAAATACAAAACAATCAGTTTACTGCTACATTAATGTTTTCCGAACATTGCTTATGCGCCAGTTAATCAAGTTTCGCCAGTTTCAATGAGTCGTCTAATTTTATTTAGAACAGGAATGGACTTGAGTAACAACAAAACAAGAGTGAGATCCAGTCACGTTTTATTTTTTATTTTTTTTTAGTACATTTCAGTTTGTAGATAGATAACTAGAGCAGAGGAAGAGAAACTCTCGGCTTTAACCCGGCATGTTTAAGGACCATGTAATTCAGTATTGTCTGTACAGCTCAGATTATTGAAAAGAAGTGTACTATCACTGCTCCAGTGGTGAGAAGGGTTATACTGAGGGCAGGAAATAAGTGTAGTCACCCAACAGATACATGCTTTGAATGCAGGACTGTCTGATTTCAGAATTACTGGGGTTTTTCCCTCTTACTTATGTGTCTGTATGTACAAAGGCAAAGAACGGAACAATGTGTAACAAGTCTTGAGGTGTGGCGTGTGCAAATGGCTTGAAATATTTGGGCTCATTATTTCCTCTCATCACCAACAGCTCAGCTTCAACTCATTAGAAGCTAATTACATTTTGTTAAGACCAGCAGATAAGGACATTATAAACAAAACTCCAAACAGATGGTAAAGGTAAAACAAATATTTAAGCAGTTTAGGAAATTAGCGTCTTGTGGCGTTTGTGACGACTTTATCAACAGACTCCAGTCATACTGATACATGGAACTGAGAATAACCTGCAAATACACCACAGAAAAACATGTGTAACTTATTTGCTCACAGCACAATTTAAGCTTGGAGTGTCCCTGCAAATGTATCTGTGTAGGGTTGACTTAATTCCTGCTGAATAGACCCTCTTCACTTGGCTTCATAGTCCCGTCCATGTTGGTGCGAGGACGGTAAACATGATTCCCTTGTGGAGTTGCATTTGCAAGGCCTGGGCTCCGTTTGCTTGCTCTCCCTTTGAGAAATATATAATCTCCAGTTAAGGTGGACTTGGCTCTGAAGGTGCTTTCTGGCTCCAACATTCCCAATAGTCAACTGTACCACATGAAGGCAAAGAGTTAGGAGTTACTTTAGTCCGAAAAGTCTGCCTCGGTCAGTTAAGCTGTACAAGTCTCTTCCGGTTTGAGGAGTCCATTAGGAAGCGAGTGAGTATTAGAATGATAGTGGATGTTTACCGAGAAATAATGTGGTCCCAGGCAACAGAATAAAGGCTTAGTGGAGAGAAATCTGTCTTCCCTCGTTCAATTGTGGACCGCCAAATTCCTCCATCAGGGTACGATCGTGGAATGTGGTGCTATTTATGAGCACAGAAAAAAAACGCAGTTCTTATTACTAAGGGAGATATGGCCTACAGGTGCTGCCTAAAAAGTTTTGAAAGACTTAAAGGATGTTGGATGGAGGTTGTTCTATATGTGTTCATGTAATTGCATATTGGAGAAGAGGAGAAGGTTAAGGAGTGACGGGAGGAGAGGTAAAGGGAGGCATGATGGTAGACAGAGTGACGACACAAGTCGAGAGCGTCATCTCATTCTGGCAAAGAATCGAAAACAAATCCTCTTTCTGGATTTGTGCCTATGTGGCCTTGTCTACTAGGGGGTTTTCAGCATCAAGCCCAAAAACTAAAAAAGTTGAATCGTGGGAGCTCTCACAAGAAAATTAACTCTCATATTTCCTCTCCAACAACTCAAATATTTAGAAATCGGCATATCCCTTCATATTTAAAGTGTTCTTTGCCACATTGTACCATCACTTTCATTGGAATCCTTGGAAGCAACTCCCTTTTTGTGAAGAAAGAACAACAGAGGGAAAGCGACAGTTTCTGTCACAGGGCCAACAACTCAGTCCGTCAGCCATTTTTCCCTCCGAACCGTTCCCTCTCCTTCAGTCCCGATGTCAAACTCTTTCCACATCAGCAGAGACAGCGGCGGTCACTCTTGGTCACTTCCTCTGAGGAGTGAACCACGTTGGGGACAAATCCGCTCTTCACGCCCTCCCAACCTTCCTGGATTGTGATGTCACCAGACCGCACCAGGGCGAAGATATCTCTGGTCAGCTCGGTGAAGGCATGCTCAACATTGATGGCGTCGCGGGCCGAAGTCTCAATGTAGCGCATCCCATATGCGCCGGCTAGCTTCTCTGCCTCCTGACGCGTCACCTAAAAGGTACATTTAGATATGATGAAACCAATCAGGAGTTCATAGATGCAACACAATCTCTGAGAACTACAGCAGACTTCTTTAGGTCCTAAATTCAGATAATCAAGAAATGACTGCCAAATCTAACAACGAACTAAGGAGTTCTAAGGACTGAGTGTGTTTTTAAATTTAATCTGTGTTTGAGTTGGTGAACTTGCCTTGGTTTGGTTCCTACTCTCTGGTCAAATATCACAAAGGCATCATGTCTAGGTCAGACGCCAGGTAATTCTCTGACTAGCTGGTATTGATTTTATTCAATGCCAAACACAGCTACTGTATGTACAATGTCATTGTTATGGTTGAATGTCCACTCCCCCTACTGTCTGTTGGCGGAAAACCACCCTTGCAAGATCATGGCTGCCGACCCCAAATCAGGACATTTCGGGTTGCATGAGAAACACAAATTGCTTTATGGCACTACACTTAAGTACAATGTCTAAAATGGCTGCAATTTCTAAATAGTAAGTGGCTTATTTATGTTGACACCACATGGTGGAGTTGAAAATTAGCCAAGTGATGATGATTAATAAAGTGATGATGATTAATAAAGAAAATCATCTGTAGTTTCCTAGCTTCTTTGATTCTAATATTTCTTTTACAACATGTTATGATTGTATGATTGTAGATGTGGTTCAGTACTTTGCAGTGCAATCCTGGAGAGTCTAATTTTGCTTCCTGCCAACTGCCCCGAGAGAATCAAACCTAAAGTAATGACTCGCCTCTGATCCGAAAGTGTGCTGTTCTAAAATTAAGCAAAAGGGTTATTTTTAAAACTCTCCAGCAACAAAATTTAACCTCAGCACAGCCTTGTAAGAAGTTTTGTTGTTGTTGTTGTACTTGCTGTACACACCTGTCGCTTTGCTTCCAGGTCACACTTGTGGCCGACCAGTAGGAAGACGATGCTGTGCGGCTGAACGTGGTTACGAGCTTCCTCCAGCCATTCGTGAACATTCTGGAAGGAGCGACGGTTGGTGATGTCGAACAGGAGGAGCCCGCCCACGGAGTTACGGTAGTAAGCCCTGGTGATGGACCTGCAGAGGATGAACCACTGTCAGACTTTACATTCTTACACATGGAGGCAGATTCATTAGTCTTTCATGATTCTATTTTATCCAGAAATCCATTTTATTGTGTCACTTTTCATGAAGTTTCCTGTTGTACGCGTCTTGTTAGCCAGTCAGCCCTCAGTGCTGCCTTGTTAGCTGAATAGCTGTCAGTGATTTTGTGCATTCTCCCCTCCATTTTCCCTGTTTCACCTGTGCCTTGTTAGCTGCCTAGCTGTCAGCATTTTTCGGTGTTCTCCTTCCATTTTTCCGGTTGCACTTGTGCCTCGTTAGCCAAATCCCTCTTAGCTCTCAAAGACTGCGTTGATTGCCATTTAGCTGTCACTGAGTTTGTGTTTTCCCTCCATTTTCCACATCTCTCGTTAGCCAACCAGCTCTTGTCTTGTCTTGTTTACTTGTCTTGTTTACTACTTGTCTTGTTAGCCTATTAGCTGTCGGGGATTTTGTGTTTTTCTTCCATTTTCCTATTGCACATATCTTATTTGCTAACCGGCTCGCAGTGCTTGCCTTGTGTTAGTGTTAGTTAATTAGCTGTTTTTGTGTGTTTTCTTGCTGCACCTGTGTCTTGTTAGCCAGTTTGCTAACAGTTCTGTGCTTTACTTCTCTGTTTGGACTGACTCTAAATTTTTCTTCCTGTTCCTTTTTTATTCCAATTGCTGCTCGTGCCAGTTTTATCAGGTACTTTTTATATTGTTAAGAAATGTTAAAACAAATTGGTCGAGGTGCTGGATCTTAACCATGATAACAGACAATCGTGGCTCACAAACAGCAACAAAAAGATTGTTCAATAATGGTGCAATAGTGGTAGGATTTCTTTGTTTTCCTTTTCCTTTTCTTCTTCCTTTTGGTCCAGTACTTGAAAAACTTGTATCTAGTTTTACTGGCTACAGCCAGGAGGTGGCAGAGAGAGGGATATATATCAAAATACACCTTTGGAGTGTAACTTGAAGTTTAAATTTGACTCCTCTATGTACAATGGTCTTTCTCACATATGATCTTTATAGTAAAATGGATTCCGTCTTGGATACTTGGCGGACTGAAGGCAGTAATCGAGCCACTTGCTCTTACACGACTGCGTCAAACAGATGGCAGGAGGTGTGAAGACAGACTGAGGTGTCAGCTGGAGAAGCTGGGAACAAATGAGATGGATGTTGGAAATGAAGAAAAACAAGCCTTAAATAATGGATTATGTGGATATTTTGTTTGGTATTTTGGTGAATTTTGTTCAGGCAATTTCAAAATCATCTGGTTTAACGCAGTTGCAGGTAGATGTCCTCTTCCTTCCTTGCTTCACCCATTTTTTGACATTTTTCTTCTCTCTACATGAAAGTAAACATACATATGTCAACACTGCTGACATGCCACTTATATATGAACATCAGCTGTGGAAACATTGATACAATAATGTTGAAATCTGTCATAAAAACCAATTTCACTTGAGCTGGAGTGTCAGCTTGAATGTTTGGATTTGATTTTACACAACCAACTTTGTCAACAAAGTCTGACTGGAAGGAATCTCAGTAGATTTGGCCCACGTGCACAAAAACACCAAAGAAGGAGGCGTCTGTTTTCCAATAGAAACCTCACACAGAGACGATGTAGACACAAATAAAACAAGGAGGATAATTACAGGTTAGGCGACGACAGAAAATCTGAAACCAGCAAGTGATTCGTCTTTGATTCGACACACAAACACAAGAAGGGGGCGGCGTGACTAAGAAACGGCCGTGACAAAGGCAGATTCAAACCTCCCAAAGGAAGTGGGAGGAAAAAACACAACCAATCAGGCAAAAAATAAATAAATAAACCAAAAAGCATCTCAGAACAACAACGCCAACGGTCAAATCAAGGTGTTCCTGACATTAAACGGGCACGTCGTGTAACAAACATGACACAGAAGATTAGTTTCTCCTCAACTCCACGTCCTCGCTCTGTCTTTTGCACTGCAGATTAAAAAAGAATGTTCTAAACTTGTCCTTTGCACTCAGAGGGACATCGTGTCATAGTTGCCATGGAGACAGGAATCGTGCTGACAGGTGTGACCAATCCCTTCTCTGAAGATGATGACTTTAGGTGTGTGTGCGAGAGAGAGAGAGAGGGTGACATTTAAGGCCGTCAGCTAAATTTACTCTGATGGCTGATGATGTTGAGGCTCAGTGTTTCACTCAAGGATACTTTTTACCTGACATGTCGCTGACTCTGTCCAATTTATCATCACACTCTCATTTCACATCCACATACATTGAAATGACTGAGAATGTCTCGTGCAGAATCGACCGCGAAAACTGTCGATCTTCTGCTCTGAACCAAACTTACCATAAGACAAGGTCGCGGTCTGCTGTGTTTTACAGACCGCCTTAACACGTAAACATGACAAAATTCACCCTGATCTGTTTAAAATGTCGCTGAGATATATACGCATCTGAACCATGCTAAATTTAAATGGCCGCCAATTCCATAATCTGGACCAGATCTGGATGAAACATTGGCTTTTAGTAGTGTGTCCAATCCTGGATACACGCACCAAATTCCGCTCCAATCCGATTAGTTTTGACAGAGATATGTTTATAGTTCTTTACAGTTTTGCCCATTTTTGAAGATCGGGATTTCTTGAAAATTTGATCATTTTTGTGACATCCTCAGTGGGTAGATTCTTATCAAAATTTCATGGAAACAAAAATTCAGATTGATGCGTCAAAAATTCTAGACAGAAAGTCGCTCACTGGAGGACAGACTAACGGATAAACCCACACTAATAGAAGCATAACCTTGGCGGAGGTTACAACTGTAGTTTGGCGAATCTTCTCACCTTACTCTGCATTAGGAGAATGTTCCGCCATGTTTCTATGGAAGCCCAGAACAGACAGACCCAATCTCCAGCATCACAAGTTGCCATTGTTCATTTCGGCTTAAACCTACAATATCTTAAGAATATGTTTGCTGCGTAATCTCACCATTAGAGATTAAGCATTTCTTACGTATTTATTTGTATTTTAATGTAAATTGCCCACTCTCCCGCACCAAAGTCCATAGAGAAAAATCTGTGTTTTAAGCTGGCGGGGACACAAGAGCTGCAGGTCTGCTGCTGCCTCGTGTGGTCAGTTTGTGTCACTGAGGTAAGTCTGAATGAAGGATTTCATACACTGCGGTCCAAAAATAACAAATTTTCCTTAAGTGATGGAGGCAGCAGTGGCAGAAATTATGGTGATCATGATTATACGCTGCCTTCCATTTTACATTGGAACCGGGTTAGCCATTGTTGGCAATAACGACGCTCTACATGGGTTTGTCGCTCACACAAACAGCGTAAGTCCGCGAATAAAAATTTACTGTGAAACAAATCAGACACAAGTGCTATTAATGGTAAAAGAAGTAACTATATTTTAATCCTATTCCGGGGGTTGTAAAGTTTCCGTGTTAGAAAACCTTGAAAATTCCAAGTTCCGACAACAAATCGACAGCACCGATAACCATTTGCTGGTAAAGTCGGAGAATTTTGTCTGAAGTACGTATGTCCGTTTCGACACGTAATAGCCCAAAAATATAATTTTAACATTTATTTTCTGTACAGAAGGTACAAATGAAAAAAGTAATAAAATATTTTCTTTTGGTTTCCCTGAAGTGGAAGAAAACGAACTCTACAGCGGTGTACCTGAAGGCCACTGCAGCACCCCCTACAGGAGGAAGTGGAGTAGTGAACGTGACTCATACAGTAAACCTGTGATGTTTCAAGTTGACGCAAAACACATATGAATGTTTGCCTGAAACAAACGCCTCTGGTCGTTTTCTCTGCTCGCGTTTATCTTCGCCAAACCTCGTTTCAATACCGGATCTTTCTTTTATTAGCTTTATTTCTGCTGTCGAGGCGAGCAAATAACTTCAAAGTGGAAATTCAGGTTTTTCAAACCTCCAGACGACATTGTGCTTAAATTATGGGCTCTTACATTATCGTGTCATGTTTTGTTTTGTTTTTGTTTGAAATATTGTTTTATTTAGACCCTGAATTTTTAAAATCTTGATAGCATGCGTCATTTATTTATGTTTCCAAAGACAGAACATTTCAAATATTTATATTTCAGAAGCAGTTTTACATTTAGAAATATATTCAAATGACACTTTGTCTGTGTTGGTAGCTGTTAATAAGAAGTATAATTTTACGTATCTTATAAAAATGTGATATTTTATGAGTAAATACGGTTATTTTCATAACCGTATTATTTTTTGACTCTCCAACAATGAGCTGATCTCCCTTTGAGGAGGGAAAAAATAATAATCTCTGATAACACTTTCAGTTTCTGCATGACTCAGAATAAAAGTCACGACAAATTCCTGCTTCCTTGTTTGGCTGCTTGTAAAGGGACATGCCGCGAAAATGTGTGACCTGCCACACTGTGACGGTTCATTGATTAATCAACTACTGAATCAATTCCCAATCAATGTATCACTAAATTCAGGTCCTGTGATTTCCAAATTCTTAGATTTAAACATTTTCTAGTTTTCACTTTTTAACTTGAATATTTTCGGCTCGCTGTTTAAGAACGCTGTTATTTATTTAAAGATTAAACACAAAGCAAATCACTGGACATTAAAGAAAACAATGAGAATATTAACAGACGGCGAAAATAATTGGTAGTCGCAGCCCGATATTTAATTACCCATAAACATACTATTTTACACCGTCCATATATAGTTTTATTTCACTCACTATATATGAATATTTCCTTTGAATGTTGAGATTCATGACATTCAATGTGAAATATAAGTAAATTTTCCTCAACATGGAAAAACTAATTTTTAAAAAGTGGCATTTGGTCACGGGTTAAGTAAAATTTATTCATACTTTTAACGTCTTTAACTTTTTTTTTTGCTCTATATACAGTATATGTGTGTGTATATATTATATAATATATACACATTTATATTTTATTATTTCTACAGATTAAAAGTACTTTATTTATTCAGTAGTTTATTTCATTTGTGGATTTATTTATTTTTTTTTTACAGTGTATCCCGCAGTGTTGTTTTAATTCATTCAGTACTGTAAAAAATGTCTCTGTTCGCCACTTTCCAGTTCATAATCGATTATTTTACACATTTTTTAATCTTCATCCTCCTCTTCCTCACCTGAAGCGCTCCTGGCCCGCCGTGTCCCAGATCTGCAGCTTGATCCTCTTCCCGGGTTCGATCTCCACGAGGCGGGAGAAGAAGTCCACGCCGACCGTGGGGTCGGACACCTGCGCGAAGCGTCCCTCCGTGAAGCGGCGGATGAGACACGACTTCCCCACCGTGGAGTCGCCGATGACGATCAGCCGGAACTGATAGAGCCAGATGGCCTCCATGATGAAGGTGACGATGAAGAAGACCGCGTCCGTCTGCTCCGTCTGTCCGTCTGTCTCTGACTCTGCGTGTGTGTGTGTGTGTGTGTGTGTGTCGCTGCGGGCGCTGGAGAGGCGCGCGCGTGTGCGCGTGCACGACACGGCGAGAGAAAGAGAGAGAAGCAAATCAGGATCAATTTTAGCTTTTCAGTTTTAATGTTTTTGTTAAAATCTTCAATGATTTTTGAGGTATAAGTGTTTCTATCTATTTATCTATCATCTATCTATATCGATATATCTTAGCTAGCTAGCATCTATCTATCTATCTATGTATCTATCTATCTATCTTAGCTATCTAGCATCTATCTATCTATCTATCTATCTATCTATCTTAGCTATCTAGCATCTATCTATCTTTCTTAGCTAGCTATCTAGCATCTATCTATCTATCTATCTTAGCTATCTAGCATCTATCTATCTTTCTTAGTTAGCTAGCATCTATCTATCTTAGCTATCTAGCATCTATCTATCTTTCTTAGCTAACTAGCATCTATCTATCTATCTATCAATCATCTATCTATCTATCTTAGCTAGCTAGCATCTATCTATCTATCAATCTATCTATCTATCTATCTTAGCTAGCTAGCATCTATCTATCTATTTTTCTATCTATCTATCTTAGCTAGCATCCATCTGTCTATCTATTGAAGCTAAATTTCTATGTCTACTATATATGCAGTATATCTTACAATATCTCCATCTCTTCACCTCTATATACATCTTGGTAACTTCACTCTATATCACTAACAAACTCATTATCTCTGTACTGTATATATCTTTTTTTATATCTCTCTCTATTTCCATCGCTCATTTTATGTAGCACCTCATTGTATCATTGTCTAACTCTATAGGTATATATATATATATATAGACCCAGACAGGAGTGGCTAAAGGCATATAAACAAAACAAGGCAAACACGTGTTGCTAAGTTGTTTGCTTTGCTAATAAACAAACACTTCCTACTGTCTGTTACAGGGCTGCTCCTGGACATTTTAGTTTCCTGGGCAACATTGTGATTTGGTAGCCTCCCACCCCCACCCCACCCCATATATATATATATATATATATATATTATATACACTAATAGTAATAATGTTTGCATGTGCAGAGATGTTTGCATGTAATCAGAACCACCAGTGTGACTGACAATCAATGCACTAAGGAAATCAATAAATACTGATAACCTGATGACTTTAATGATTAACAGCTTATTTAACATACATGGCAGGTAAAGGAGATAGAGGAGTTTCCTGTTGTAGCTTCATTAAAAGCACAAAGATATATCAATAATAAACACAATAGCTTGAGGTTTATATCACAGGGGGTTTTTATCACTTAAACCAAAAATGTAGTGTGTAACAGTGGGAAAGCTCTCCATCTCTTTCTATATATATATCTTATTATTTCTTTGTCTTACTATACGTATCTTGGTAGATCACTCTCTATTGAACTCTTCATATCTCTATGTAATTATATCTCTAACTGTAGCTCTCATCCTGTATACCATCACACTAACAACTCACTATCTCTTGATATGTCTTGCAGAATCTCTACACGTTTCTCTACGTGTCTATCTCGTCATCTCTATATACAGTATATACACGTATGTATATCTTGGTATTTCCATGTATTTACCTCTTCATCTCTGTATAAACCTCGCTATATCTTTATCTAACTTTATCCTCATCTCTCTATATGTGTGTGTATATATATACAGTATATAGCATAGTATACTCTGTCTTTGTATATCTCACTATATCTCTTTTTATTTTTTATATATATCATCTCATATACAGTATCTATATATCTTGTCTATATGTATATCACTATATGAGAGAGAGTTTGTCAGGTCATTTTAGGTTGTGACCCCTTTTATTATCATTATTATTATTATTATTATAATTATTGTTTTTGTTGTTGTTGTTGTTGTTATTAGACCAGTTTTTTTTTTCTACAGGAAACGAGAGAGGAAGACCTACTTGGATGAAGAGTGGACTGGACTTTAGGCCAGAAACGCTGCTGCTCCTCTTCTTAGGAACCTTCAGGACCAGGCCCTCATGGTGGACTCCATGGTACTGACGACTCTCTCTGGGTGAACGGGTGAACGGGTGAACGGGTGAATCCTCGCAGCAGAGAGAGACAATAAAACAGAGAATAAAATCCTCCTGATGGCGGAGGCTCGAGCAGAGAACAGGCCGTGCTGATGTCACACACTCGCGCACACACTGCAGGTGCAGTAAAGCGCGCGCACACACACTCACTCACTCATCCACTCACTCACTCACACGCGCGCGCGCGGGTCTGTCGCGTGTTTCGTGGGCTTTTATTGTTTTCCCCCCGTGTGTGAGGTGAGGATGCTCGCAGTGGGAGGGGAATCCCGCGGTGTCATCGCCGCCGATGAAATGGCAGCAGCGGCAGCAGCATCGCCGCCTGACTCATCCCGCATCAGCACCACTGCCGTAAAGCAGCGAGCAGAGGCGCAACACGGGTCGGAAACTGCTCACGTCCGCGCGGATTTCACGGTTTAAACCCCGCAAGTGAGAGAACCCAGTGTGACGAGGTCGTTCTGTGGATCATTTATTATTATATTATTGCCATGGTAACGACGCATCACTTATTATCGGATACAAACACGTACATTTCCGCTGTGTGGTGTCGGGAACGTGACATAAACAGCCCCGGATGTGTTTTTGCGTTTTTTGTTTTTTTTTTTAAAACGCGTGAATAAATTCAGTCATGACGTGAGACTAAAAAACGAGTCATAAACAAAGTGTAAACATGTAAAATATTGATAATTACGATATTATTTATGTACAGGGAAATCTGCCTGCACACGTAGACGAGGCTGCTCATGCACTGACGCACATACGTCAGCGCGTAGAAGGAGGAAGTGGACGCAATGGACGCTGGGAAATGTGGGTTTTATGCGGACGACGCGGACATTACATTCATTTGCCTTTGAGACTTACTCTAACCAAAAGTACTCACCTGAATTTTTGCCCACATAACGAAGTCAAATGCCCATAATGTGACTGCGTCAACACATTTAGGTCCCCACAACATGAGTAATCCCTTTAACACACACACACACACACAGGTTACAACAGCTATTCTTCTCGGGACTCTGCATTGACCAGTTCCTCAGAAAAAAAGGTTCTGCCTCATTAGGACCGGGTTTTGGGTCTCCGTGAGGACTAGTGGTCCTGACAAGGTCAGTGTTTATGCCGGAAAAAGGTGTGCTTAAGAGGTGACAAATACAAGAACACACACACACACAGAGAGAGTGGGCGTGGCCACCGTCACACACCAGTTACTGTCAAACTCCTTCTGCCTCAGTTTTTCCTCCGCGGGGCCAAAACCGAACAAACTGGCGGAGCAGAGGTGGTGATGATGGTGATGGTGATGATGAAGACGTTCATGAGCAAACACACCTCAGGCTGAACAGAACTGAACCCCTTTTTTTTTTTTTTTTTAATTTCGTGCTGCGTTTGTGTTCGTTTTCAAATTTCCCTCAGCAGCTGTTCAACATCCACTGTTTCTCCCGGTTTGCGCCGAAACTGGACCACAACGAGAGAAAGTTAGTTTTTTGTTTGTTTTTTTTAGTCTTGGATTTTATTTAAATCATCCGGCCTCGATATGAACTCGTACTTTACATTTTCAAAGCAACTAAAGTTGTAAACACGGCCTTTCTGATCGGCGTTGACGCTGCGTAAATTTGTGGTCGTAGCTGCGTAAAACCTTGCCTTATCGATCACCGATTGGACTTAAAGCTCCATCTTGTTGATCTCCAGCCTTCACACGTGACTCTCAGTCCGGTGTCAAACCCCGGGACTCTCCTTCACGCGCAGCGCGTAATTGGAGACGCGAGTGTCCGGTGCGCTTTTTCTTGTTACGCAGCAGTGATGCAGCAGCAGGAGCGGCTGCTCAAAGTGCTGGTCATCGGTGACCTCGGTGTCGGGAAAACGTCCATCATCAAGCGCTACGTGCACCAGGTCTTCTCCCAGCACTACCGCGCCACCATCGGCGTGGACTTCGCCCTGAAGGTCCTCAGCTGGGACAACAAGTCCGTGCTGCGGCTGCAGCTGTGGGACATCGCCGGTGCGTAGACGAAATTGTGAATAAAACTGCTGCTTATGGTGATAAAGTGTGTTGTAGCAGTGGCGTGCGCAGACATTTCATAGGTCAGGGGCTGGAGGGAAAAGAGGGAACCCTCCTGCTGTTGTTTTTGTTTATGTCATTAACCGTTTACCCATGCAGATGCTGTATAAGTTCACTGCTGTATAAAAACGACTGCTGATTCGCAAACATTTTAAGCTCTAATTCATATTTTTTTAATTGAGAAAGTGATGCTAAGTGACACATAAAAATATAAAGTTAAAGTTGGCGTGACTAATCGTCTAAGAGGAGCTGGCGAAAGTACAAGACATAAAATCCACAAAAATTACCATAAAATTCAAAATGGCCAACTTCCTGTTGGACTTCCTGTTTCTCCAAAAGGCTTTTTTTTTTTTTGCTTGTTGTCAAGCCAGTTTTATCAACCTCTTTTTGGCAAACTTGTTTTCTTGCGTGTCCAAGCCATCATTTTTTTTAGAGACAGAATCTGATGGAGAACAACCTGGGAAATATTGTATTTTGTATTTTTGACAAACTTTTAAGGTCCAACATGTAAGAAATAGTGACATCTAATGGTGAGAGTGCAGACGGCAACAAGAAAGCCACATCCTTACCTAAAATACATATAAAAGGCTCATTCCAACATAATGAAAACTAACATTATTTTATTTTAAAGTGATGATACTCTCATACAAACACACTTATTGGTAGTATGTTACATTTCCGCTCATAAACCCTGTCAGTTTTCGTATCAAACACCATCTTTTTCACATTTGTTGACACATGGTGACGGCGCACGAGAAACAAGAAGTGGTTACCGGGAAAATGTCAGGTTCTGCTGAGTTCATATCCGCTAATATGCTGCACTGCCCGTCAGATTAGCTGCCGTGAAAGAGAAGCTGTGTGAGGACACGGCGCCTCTGTAATGACGTCTAATCTGAGTGCACGTGATTTTGAAACAGCACACACTGTTGTTTATCTTGCCTCTCCTCTCACTTGTGGCCGTTGAGCAACACGGCTGCAGCTGATAAGAGTCCGCGTTTGCATTGACGCGAAGAAGAACTTTACACCAGACGCTGGGTGACGACTTCCCAGTGTGTCTCCACGGCACATGCAGAACCTGAGACGCTTGTAAGCGAAAGTGATGAGTGGGGGGGGGGGGGGAAGGTCACTTCTTTCCTCAGGTAACAGCCACTAAAACAAGTCAAATAGTTAATAGTTTTATTTATCAGGTACAGTTTTATGATCATTTTTAGGCTAAAAATACCCATTTTTTTAGCTTTAAATCTACTATTAAAAAAGTGTATGTGATGTTTTCTTGCTGTATTAGCATCATGTGGAGGAAGTTAGCTTGCTGAATTAAGACTTATTTATAAATTGAGTAACACACACACACTTTGTTCCTCAAATGCAACAAATGGGTGGTTTGTTTGTCGGGACCAGTATAGTCCTCATGAAGACCAAAACCTGGTCCTAGTGAGGCAGGGCCTCATTTCTGAAGTACTGGTTGAGTTTAGGGCTAAGATTTAAATTGTGGCTAGGTTAAGGTCGTCGGAATGAATGGCAGTCGATGCAGGCAAATAAAATGGATGGAGATACAAGAATATATGTGTTTCTGTGTGTGTGTGTGCTTATATTTATGTGTTTATGAGGTCTAGAAAACATGCACCTATCCTTGTGGGGACATTTTGTCTGAACCCCACAACCTTTTCAGGGGTTAGGGTTAGGGAGTTTTAGGGTTAGGGTTTGATGAAGTTTGGGTTAAATGTCAGTGTGTGTAGCTGGTCCTCCTTATGCTGTGGGGACCTAAATGTGTCTCCACACACTCACATTATGGGGACTCGTCTTCCTCACGGGGACAAAAATCAAGTCCATAATGTAAATGACTCCATTTTAAGGTGAAGACATGTTTTAAAGTTAGGTTAAGGTTAGGACACTAGTAATTATAGTTAAGGTGAGAGTAAGTCTCCAGGAAATGAATGGAAGTCAATGCAATGTCCTCTGAAGTCATGGAAACCAGTGTGTGTGTGTGTGATGACACAGTTTTCCATCTAAATTCATCATCTGCTTTTATCCCCCCTCCACTTAAACTCCAAACACACAGTGTTAGTCACATTCTTCAGCAGCAACCGTTTGTTTTTAAGGCTCCACAGAACACATTCTGCCCTCTGAGCAAACACACGCACAGAAAACAAACCTTTCATTATCTTTTTTTTTTTGTCGTTTGTGTCGTGTTTAACCTCGAAACCACGCAATCTGCGCCATGACGGTGCAAAAAAACCCACTGCTACCAACACTTGTGTCTGTTTGTTAGCTTAATAAAACAGGCAAATTTATCGTGTAGCTGTGATAAATATGTTTGTTTTATAGAAAACAACAAACATTAACAAAGAATTAAATCTTCTTTATACTAATATCACATTTCTTTTTACAGACTTAGACTCACTGGCAGTGATGCTGTTTGGCTAACTGTTAGCCAACGTCCTGTCTCGTGCTAACGTTAGCGTCTCCCTCTTTCCTGCTCAATTTACAGCAGTTTATTGTCTTTACTGTGCACGTGTACAATATTGACTGTATAAGCAGCTCGTATCAAACTATTCTGTGAGTATTTTTATGCTCATTCTTTTAGTGAATATTTTTATGTGATTATCCTCAAATATTAATACAAGAAGCGATGTGAATTTTTCAACTTGTGCGGCAGGAAGTAGCGCTGAATGACATAATGCAGCTGAAAATATTTTTACTGATATAAATAATTTATATAAATAGATTATATAATATTATATAAATAAAATATATAAAAAATAACGCAAAAAAATCTGTAATAACTAAATGTTTTTGCATGTTCATGCAAGTACTATTACAACATTAATCGATTGATTGGTATAAATTTTTTTTAAGAATTAAAAGTGATTTTTCCGATGTTTTAGCTTCTTAAAGGCGCATATTTTCTGGTTTCTTAGCTCCATGTCACGAAGAAACCATTAACACTGAATCATTTTGAATTGTGGACAAACCAAGACACTGAGCAACATCATCATTCTCACATTTGAGAAACAATGATTGACATCTTTTAACATTTTCTGATATTTTATGGACCAAACTACTCAGTAAATCTAGAGAATAATCAACAGATTAATTGGTCGTGAAAATAATTGTTAGTTGCAGCCCCAGTGTATTTGTTTAGTTAAATGAATAATAATAAAATCAATTATTTCGAAATCATTATTCACTCCAGGAGCAAATATAACAATTTATACAAGAAGTTTTACTTCACTGAGAACAGCTTTACATATATATTAAGCTATAACCATAATAAGTTTAATTTCCAGACATTAACATTTCTCATGTACTTAATCTGGTTTCATGAAGCCTCACATGACCTGTGCTCGGTCGGAACGTGACACGTGACAACAAAACGCTGATCTGCGACATGTAGCTTAACTTTCGCTTTAAGTGTTTTAGTTACTAGTTTTTGTATTTCTTTAACAGGGCAGGAGCGCTATGGCAACATGACCCGCGTGTACTACAGAGAAGCCGTCGGGGCCCTAGTCGTCTTCGACATGACCAGACTGTCCACGTTTCAGGCCGTCCTCAAGTGGAAAGGAGACCTGGACTCCAAGGTAAACCTGCTGGAGGCAGCACAATTATGTAATATCTTAAGTATGTGTTTGCTGCTTTACCTTGACAAGGTAAAGCAGCAAACACATACTTAGAATAAAGTCAGAAAACCTCAGTTTTCTGACTGAAAACTGAAGTTTTTATACCACTCACTCTCCCACACCAAATCCCATAAAGAAAAACAGTGATTTTAACATCACAGCACGCAGGAGTTGTTGATCCACTGCTGCCTCCGTCAGTAAGTTCAAATGTCTTATTTTTCTAAAATTCTGTGTTTAAAATCCTTGGTTCAGATTTACCTCAGTGACACCAAGTGACCACACGAGGCAGCAGCAGGCCAGCAGCTCCTATTTCACCCTGTGCTAAAAACACTGATTTTCTCTATGGACTTTGGTGCAGGGGAGTGACCAGTTTAAAAACTTCAGTTTCCAGTACAAAAACACTGTGTAACAATCTGTTTTCTGTTCACAGACAAAGTCAGTGTTGATAAAATGTCAATACCTCATACGACTGTCCTTTTAAATCCCATAAATATCTAAAGCCAATAATGGTGTTATTTTAAGAGCTCAGTATTTTTCTCTGGTGATACCTGGTTTAAAAAAATTTGAGAACCATTGGTCTAAAGCATTTCAATATTTAATTGTGAAGACTATAGGTTAAGAAAATACCAACCCACTGGTTGGTTATTTTGATTGTTAAATTGTAATAAATCACTTCCATGGTAGGTATATTTTTATTAATAAAACACAGGATTTGCTGGATTATTCCTTCAATCTCTGACATTAGCTTCAGCAGCATTTTGGGCCTTTGAAAGTTCTGCTTGCTGGCCAGATTAAGAGACATGGACGACCTTTTCTGGACCCGCCGATGATGACGGGCCGATAAATGTGCGTCTTTCTCAAACCTCCAGGTCGCTCAGAGCAACGGGAAGCCGGTTCCTGCCGTTCTATTGGCCAACAAGTGCGACCAGCGTCCACACGGCCTGTGCCCCAAACTGCCCAAACTGGAGAAGTTCTCCAGGGATTACGGATTCGTCGGCTGGTTCGAAACCTCCGCCAAGGCAAGTTGTTGTTGTTACGAATGTCCATGTGGTCAACCATGAAAATGATAATGTTTTCTGCTGCGGTCACTGAGAATAAAAGCAAACAGGACTGGGACATTTTCACATTTTCATTATAATGAAAAATAACATTTTTAATTATAATATTACTATGATAACTGTAAAAACATGCTGTTAAAAATGCACAAAAAGCAAAGGTATTTCCTTTGACAGAGAGTCGGTGGAGACCACAGCAGACCATGTTGCTCTTATTGAATCATAAATGCACAGTATTGACATAACAAGTTGTTATTTGGTTGTTGCACTGTGCCCAGATGGCCAAAAGAATAATACATGCACACAGTGAAAATAAATTAAAAAACATGTTTTTGCCTTCATAAAATGAAATGAATAGCTGCTGCTATTTGCAAAATTGAATATTCGCTTAAAAAGTTGTTTATCGTTAAAATATGCATTTTAACTAAAACGGACATTTTACATTCTATCAGATTTCCAAAGTTGAAAAAAGGAGAACGATGATATTATTCAATTTATTCCTCAGAAAATATGAAATATAATTATGTGCAAATTCTTTTTATATTATCTTGTATTATCTAAATGATCTTGTGATTCCTGTGATGTTCAGTTCAAATAAGCAGCAATTTCCTTCTATTTTTGACCAGCTGCCCACATTATTTTAGCTTTTTTTTTTCATTTTTCCTGACAATAATCCCGAAAACTCTTAGTGTGGACAAAGAAGTGTTTTGTTGTCGTTTTCCAAACCAAAGAACTCATTTAGCTTTCGAAAACGTTAGCGTGGCTCAGCTTCCTTCTTCACCTCCGTCCCTCCGCTCTGCTGTCCGTCTCCAGGACAACACCAACGTCGACGCGGCCGTCACGTGTCTGGTGAAAAGCATCATGTCTGTGGAGGAGGAACGAGGCTCGAGCGAAGCGGGCGCCGCGGCGGCGGGCAGCGTTCTCGTCCTGCCGCACTTTGATTACAACGCCAAGGAGAAAGGACTCGGCGGATGTTCGGGGTGTTCCATGCAGAAAAAAAGTGAGAGACAATGACTGCAGGACATAAAGTTGTGTCCTCTGTCTCTACCTTACATACGTGACTTTGACCATGTAGAAAAAATGGGATTAAAGTGACTGGACTTTAACCTAAAAACAAGTAAAAAAGATTTAAATTTCTACCACTATTGAATATTGTTTATTTTTGTAAAAGCAATTTCAGTCAAAATTGTCTTTCATCATTCCATCAAAAGTAGCTCCAATCAAACTAACTGGTTAACAAAAGGTTTAATGGGTAACATTTGTGAGGATTTATTGGCAGAAATTCAATCGACAACTTATAAACACTTGCTGTGGCTGGTTTGTCCAGTTGGGCCACCGTAGAAACAAAATGGCGGCTTCCGTGAAGCAACGCTCTTGTATAAAATACTCGGACAACGCTTGCGCTGCGTTCCATTTGTCGTCAGAACTCGGAATTTCTAAAGTAACACAATGAAGACACTGTGACTTTTACCGTTAATTTCACTTCTGTCGTCTTTGTTTCACAACAACATGGCGAGTGTTGTTGTCGACCGATATTGTTAACAATTTTTTATCGACTCGGGGGTGACGTCACTCTGATTTCGGACTTCTAACAAAACGCGGTATTAAGCTTTTAATTTCATTTCATTTTTATTCTATTTCTGCCAAAAAAATCCTAAACTACACATGTGGCTAACGTTAGCAGTATAGATCGGTTTGCTAACTAGCATGCAAATCCAGTCCGTTTGATAAACACCATATCGGGTAAGTTATATATAAATTAAGTGTGGACACTTAGAGCAGCCATCCTTTAATTGACATTTTAGAATTACGACTTTAGGGGGCGCTCTAAGGGAAGCTTTTTTTACTCATAGCTGTGAAAATTACAATTTAGCCTTTACATGTGAAAAATCCAAATAAAAGTGTTAAAATTAGTTCTATATATTTATAAACATGTGCTTTAAATCTGTTACATTGCTTCCACGACTCAAACCCAAACATTTATTTATTTTATTTTAGTTTATTTTGCTAATGGTTGAAATTTTTGTGCATTTTTTTAAATTGTATTTCTAATATTTTGCTTCTAAATTAAAAACTGTTGTGTGTGAGGCTACATAAATGTTCCATGTATGTAGCCTCTTCACTTATTCTCAATGTATTGATGTTTTATATGAAAATCATGTAAAGGTTATTATATATATATATATAAGTTGTGTGAGTTTGTTTGAGTTTCCAACAAAAAAATCACGGATGGAATGAGGTTTGAAGGAAAACAAACAATAGGTTTAATCAGGATTGACACTTTTTGTGTCCAATATCGATATCACAAACTTGACTGATCTACCGATATTGATATTAGTCCGATACAGTCATTTTAGACCTTTTACGAACTATGACGCTGTTAACAACACGTTTGTGCCGAGTCATTTCCCAGACATAATTCTCCGACTGTGAAACAAATATTGTTCTCCCAAACAGAAGAAATAAACGGCCCAAACATGACTCGGCTAAAATGCTTTTGCTGATTTTTATTTACGTTTTCACAGTCTGTGCACAGTGAAGCGTGCGATATACTGTACAGGATGTTTGTACTGGATTGGATTTCACATTTATATCAGTCCGATATCCGATCCAGTGATTTTGACCAATATTGGACCGATACTCTAACATACTGTGCAGATAAAGTGCTGCCCGCTGCTCCCACGCGCGGTTTGACGTCAAATAAACGTAATCCTAATTGAAAAAAAATAGAGCATTGTAACAGACGTAAAAATGTCTTTATTTTTCTTTTTTTTCCTTGTTAGGAATTTAGAGAGTACCATGGTTATATTTAGAATCAAACCTTTTTATCATAAAAATCAAACGTTCCTTTTTGTTGTGAGAGTTTACAGCCCTTTTTTAGACCACGATGACTGAGATGAGACCTTGATTTTCAGGGCAGTTCCTCCAGATCAGGCATGTCTTCGAATCCCTCCTGCTCCTCCTGCTTCCTCTGCTCCTCCAGCTTCTTCCTCTCCTCCTCCGCCTTCTTCCTCTCCTCCATCGCCCTCTTTATCTCCTCCTCCACCTCCTTCCTTTGTTCGTCCTGCATCTTCTTCGCGTTCTTCTCCTCCTCGTCCTCTTCCTTTTCCTGCTTTTTGCTCGGCGGCGCGTCGTCAGCCCAGTCCTCGTCCGAGTCGCTGATGTCGTCGTCGTCGATGTCCCAGTCGGGCTGACTGGACTCGGTGGTTTCGGTGAACGAGTTCTCGATGGGCTCGGGTTCTGGTTTGTAGTTTGGATCCTCCAGTTTGCCCCAGGACACCTGGTCGGCTTTGCGCAGGGAAATTTCCACTTTGGACGGAACCATGTTGACCGAGCTCTGTTTGACGTTCACCACCTGAGGAAGGGCAAAGGTTACGTTGGAAGTGATGCAACATAAACCTTAAAGGGCAAGTTCAGGTTTTTACAATGGTGCTGCATTAGGTACGCAATGATTAGCATATGTCACAGTATACGAGGACGTCCAAAATGTCCAAAGTCACTCTTTTCCATAGTCATGACAAAAAAATCCACCACTGACATCAGATTTTTGAGTTGTGGATATAATTTGCAATAGCAAAACAAATATTAATTGAAAACCAACCAAAAAAAAAAACCTGAATTGTCCCTTTAATGAGTGTGTGTTTTTGTGTGTGTACTTTGACACTCACCCCCCACAGGTGGAAGTCTCTCTTGAAAATCTTATCGTTTTCAAACTGGATTTGACACGAGAGCTGCAGGAAACAGTGACGTCAGTTTCATCGTCACGTCAGAAAATGACTTGAACAAACAACTTAACGTTTAGACAAAGACTGAGAAAACTTACAGTTTTGGAAAACCAATGACAATTATAACTTTTAAATAACGATTAACAGACGTTTAGAAAAACAAATATTAATGTTTAGAAAAAGACTGACAAAATTTTAAGTTTTTCAAAAAACCAATGACAATTATAACTTTTAAATAACGATTAGACTAACTTTAAAAAAAAACAAATATTAATGTTTAGAAAAAGACTGACAAAATTTTAAGTTTTTTAAAAAAAAACAATGACAATTTTTAATTTTTAGATTACGATTAACAAGATTGTAACTTTTAGAAAATGACAGATTTAAACATCTAGAAAAAGACTGACAGATTTGAACTTTTGGATGAAAATAAACATCTAAAGTTTAGAGAAAGATTGAGAAAACTCACAGTTTTGAAAAAACAATGACAAGCGATGACTTTTAGATGAAGTTTAACAGACTAACTTTTAGAAAAACAAACATTGACTTTTAGAAAAAGACTGACAAAATTTTAAATTGTTAAAAAACAATGACAACTGTAACTTTTAGATAATGACAGATTGTCAGTCTTTAGAAAGAGACTTTTAGAAGAAAGAATGACAAATTTAAACGTTTAGATAAAGATTGACAGATTTGAACTTTTACATAATGATTGACACATTTAAACTAAATTAACAAATTTAAACTAGACTGACAAATTTTAAGAAGTTAAAATATATGACACTGACAAATTTTAAGAAGTTAAAATTTGTCAATATTTTTTGAAAGGTAAATAAAAAAAAAAAATTAAAAGAAAATACTGACAACTTTTTTTTTTACTCAAGTATAGAATGTATGGTTTTCTAACACGCGTGCGTCACATGACACTAAACTCACCGCGGTACGATTTGCTTCGATGCAGGTCAACTCAGGGTTTGCGTTCTTGGCGTAAATCGTCACGACAACGTTATTTCCAGTTTGGTGCCAATCATGTCGACACGCCACCTTCTTCTTGTCCTGCAAACGCACGTCATTTATTAAAAGATTTGTATTTGTTGTGTTCATACAGTGTAATACAAGTACATACAAGTTGTAGCTTTGGTTAAGACAGAATAAAAGTAGAAATAATACTAAATAATATACTTATATGATTTATAATAAATAATACTTGATCCAGAATTACTGTAGGAACTTTGACGTAAAAGCAAACAAGAGTTTGAGAGCAATGTTTTCAAATGTGAGGGTTAAACCAGGGAGAAATTTAAAATACCAATCAATTTTTACTTTTTTGCGCCGTAGATCCAGATTTTACACAAACTACACTGTAACGTTATAATTATATATGACAGTCTATTTAATGTTTTTTTTCTACAAATACACGCGCATTTTTTTGTTGCAGCATAATTAGCAAAAGGGTCAATAAATCATCTTTTTTGATGATTTGACCAAGAACAATTTACAACAATTTACCAAGAAAATCGGCGAGGCTGCCCCTTTGTTTACCGTTTTGTTAATTAACTTTCTGATCGTTTCACTTTTAAAAAAGAAAATCCTTTTTCTTTCATTGGGCTTGTTTTTTTTTTTTGCCACTTGTTATTTCTCTTTATTGTGCTGTCATTTCCGCCGCCTCGCCTCCAGGGGGCGTACAAGTGCGTGTGCTGTACCTGTTTTGGGACCCAGCGGTGTTTCCCTGCGGTGCAGCCCTTCTGCTCCAGGAAAGCGTTGAAGTCTGTTGTCTTTATCGAGCAGCAGCTCCAGTATTTGTATCTGCAGCCAAAGGAGACCAGACCACAGTTTACACAGACCAGGAAATAAAAGAAGACGGTTTCACTTTGTCACGACCCAAATCAAACGCAAATGTAGTGACTAATTTACAGCAACATGGGCCAACGAAATATTTACACAAGATGTTTTGTAAATGAATTACAACTTCAAACATACACATAAATCTTAACTAAAATTTGAGGAAAATCAACTAATTTGTTTTGGGCAAAGTCTGGGTCCGACCCCGTCTTTGGGAACCACCGGGTTTTTGTGTGATTATTTATTTAATACTAATGTTTTTATTTTTGTATTTCTATGGGGTTTTCTTGCAGGCAGGAAAAACAACAAAAATAAAAACAACATTAGACTTTAGAGGTTCAGTAGCGATATATAAATCTGGGAGGTGAAATGAATGTAACTACAGTAAAATACATAAAGTGACATAAAAATCAGAACTGAAAATCGGGAAATGACTTAAAAATGTTGCTATAACTGTAAAAAAATGAATATTATTGTTGATATATTTGTTGTGATCTTAACCAGCGATTAAGTCAAGATTTAGGACGTAAAACATCATTATATATTTTGAATTATTATATAAATATCAGCAGCTGTTTTTATTTACTTTAAGCTGCAGGTTTGTTTGGTATATTTGATCTTTATTTATAGCTTTAATGTTTCCTTCACTTTTCTTTTGTTCCATTTTTGTCCCAAATTTATTTAAAATAATTTAAATTTACGTGGGAAAAACGTGTGTGTGTGTTTTAGTGTCTTTACCCCTCGTGGAAAACGGGCGCACCAGGGTGATGAGAGCAAACCTCCATGTTTGTCTCTGGACCTTGATACAACTGAAACACAAACACCAATGACCAGATTAACTGCAATCTCTCACAGATTAAACGTTCAAACCGAAATCTTAATCTTAATTTGTTTTTCAAACTTTAAAATTCAACTCGTTTATTTGTAATTTGAACAAATTTATTCCAATGAATGTGAGTCTCACAGTCGCATATAAAATATAGTATAACTCACGTGTTTGCAGAAAAAAGTAAAAAGTAGCTACTCTACACTGTAAAAAAATATATTCAGTTTTCTGCCACTTTTCTTATTTTATAAAAATAATGCATTTAAGGGAAGGAAGTATTTAATCATGTTTTATGCAACTTTTAGAACAATTTTGCCTTTTCAAATTTATTTTCATGTTTATTTTTTTTGCAATAAATTAAATATCAGACTTAAAGAAAAGCAAAAAATTGCCAACTCTAAACTGTTTTAATCTGCAAAAACCAAAAAGTAAGGTAATGTTTTCTGCCAATTTCCTTTTTTTTTTTTTTTTTTTTTTTTTTAATAAAATGATCATGGTCAAATTTGTCTGAATCTGGATAAAAATATATTTTATTTAGTGAAGTAAGACTTTAATATTTTTATGTACTGGATAATTGTGCCAATCCTAAAAAAAAATATTTTAGGATTCTGTAAAATCTGAGTCTGCATAAAAAAAAATCGCTATAATGAAAAGTGTGAAATGTAGTGGAAATGAAGTTGAACCAGTAAAAATAAATCATTGGCTTATTCATGTAAAACACTTGATTTAAATGTGATGACTTTAATTGTATATAAACAACTTGTGCTGTTTCCATCTTCCTCCACTAGATGGTGCTGTTACTAAACTTTACTACAAAGTGAATCTGTGCGTGTTTGAGGTGAAAAGTTGGTTCTGGAAATGACACAAATACAAATTCACGCACATGAAAACCCAAAATAAATAAAGACACTCACAGTTTTACATCCTGCGTTTTTGCATCTTGTTCCGGCCACAACTGTCCGACTCTCTGACGACCAAGGAAAAAAGAAAATCAAAAATTGGGTCACTGACAGAAGAATAAATTAAAAATCTGTCTCAACAAAAGTCCTACTTTTAAAAAAACACAGAATTTCTACTAAATAATCTTTTGTTTTATGGGTTTTTTTTTTTGTAAAAACGACACGATAGGCAGAAGAAAAAAGTAAAAACAAATCTGAATGTCTAAATATAAAAAGTGTATTTTTTTTCCAGGTAATTATGACATTTGGTCAATATTTGCGACGTGTGAAACACCGTTAGACTGAAATGATAATCTGTAATAATCTCAGAAGAGAGCTTGAACTTCTCTTTTGACTAAAACTTGACTAACAAAAATGGTGAATGTGCGACAAGAGTAATAAGAACATTGGAAACAGGTCTAGTGCTTTTCCACTGCACAGTTCTAGCACGGCACGGCTCGGCTCGGCTCGGCTCTACTTGGTTTTTTTTTGCGTACCTGGTACTTTTTTAGTACCTGCTCTGTCGAGGTTCCAGTCGAGCCGAGCCGATACTAAAACGTGACGTGGACAGACTGCTGGCCACTGATTGGTCAGAGAGTGTCGTCACTGCAAGAGTCACGAGCGCGACGCCCGACGCAAGAATCCAGCCGAACGATGCCGAACTGTAGATCAGTTAAAAAGACTTAAAATTCCTGAAAACAAGCGTTAATCTCCAACATTTAACAAGGACATTTGTAAAATCTCAATATTTAACAGAGGAGTCTGGTGTATTTAGCGACAGCACTGCTGAAAGACGGAGATGCTGAGCCCAATCACAAGCCGTTCAGCCGTATTTCCGTTCAGTGACTGTGTCAGACGGAGTGCTGTGGTCATGCAGGAAGTACTGAACCGTTCAGTGAACAAACCTTTTTATAAAACAGATTCTAATGATTCAGTACAAAAAAAACAACTGCTTTGACCGTCACGTGTTGGTGTCGTGTCTAAAACGACGTCACGGCAGTTTCGTACGGTCGCGCATTGTCGACTACGGTCATGGAAAATGTCTGACGCCACACCAAACCGAGTCGATCCATGCCGAGCTGGAACTGTGTAATGGAAAAGCTCCGAAAGTGAACATGGCTTCAGTTTGAGCTGAAAACAAAGTTTGTGAGCGAATGAAGAAGAAACAGACCTTTCTGCTCTTCTTCGCTTCTTTTACTGATCTCCAGTTGGTGCAGCTGCTGAGTCAGAGACGCGGAGACTTTGTGTGGAAGTTTGGTCTTCGGTTCCTCTGAACTGCACACACACACACACGTGTTACCATGGAAACAAGAGCCAGACTCCACCAAATTTGTACTAAATTGGACAAATTGTCTTCATTTGAGCAGTTTTTCTTTGTGTGGAATATATTGTTTGAAATAACTTTTGTAAAGCAGCTTCCGTGTCACGTGACCAGTCGTTATTAACATCCCCGAAAATCAGAACACGACCGTTTACAACGGATTTTTGTGCTTTTAGATACACAACTTTTTGCACATACTGATATAAAAAGTTTTTTTTTTTAAAAATACAGCTTATTTCTGCAGCTCAGGAATTATATTACCAATGGGTTTTAGCGATTCTTGTATCCTGTATGAATATTTTTCATTTTATTGCCTCTTTTACGTTAAATTAATATGAAAAATACCATTTCAATGTCATGTGACCAAGCGACTAGAAAATTGTTTTACTAATCCAGAAGAAACTTCTTTCCAACATATTTTACTGTACATACTTTAAAATTTAACATCAATATTGTTTGAAAAAAAAAGAAATATAAAGACTTTTATTTATTGAATAAATCAATTATAACAAACCTGACATCCAACCTTGGGGTCACCAGGTCACATGACTAATATAAGTTGATGTAAACTGCACTTTTCTTCTTTGTAAACATGAATTTAATGATATTTATATGTAATATAACAGAAAACTTCACACACACAGACCTGGGTCTCTCTCTCTGCAGCTTCTCTGCAGATTTGGGTCCCTGGTAAATTATCTCTTGGCCGCCGGTGACTTTTCCCTCCCCCTTTTCCGACGTCACCTCCGGTCGCAGCGGCTCCCGAGGCTTCTCGTTGCTATGGCGACCGCGAGTGCAGCCCTGTTTCAAAACAACAGAGGGAAAAATCTAAAAAAAATTCAGATATTAACAATAATATATATGTTTTCATATCCTTAATATAAATTTTAAGCGCTTAACTAAGTCTACGATGTCTTAGCTTTAACTTGTGCAGCTTGAAACTGAAGTTTCTAAAGCTGTCATCCTACTGAACCAAACTCCATAGAGAAAAAGTGTGATTTAAGCTCATGGAGATACAGGAGCTGCTGGTCTACTGCTGCCCCCTGTGGTCAGTATGTGTCACTCAAGTAAATCTGAATGAGGGATTTTAAACACCGAAGTCACAAAATAAGACATTTGAACTTACTGATGGAGGCAGCGGTGGATCAACAACTCCTGCGCGCTGTGATGTTAAAATCACTTATTTTCTCTATGGGATTTGGTGTGGGAGAGCGAGTGGTTTACAAACTTCAGTTTCCTGTTGGAAAAGTCTGTCTAACAGTGACATAAAGACGTGGAAAAACACTTAAACACGTGGAAAAAGACTTAAACTGATGTCGATTTTATCTTTTTTGTTAAGTGGCTACACTTAGGTAGATAAAAATAGGTTTAAAGTTGGCGTTTCCTTTTAGTACTTTTTGATATTTAAAAACACTTGTATTACTCAGATTGCATCATAGTGTAGAACTGTCCGTACTTCCAACCCCTGCTGTCAGAGCAAGTGAATTTCCCCACCGTAATCTAATCTAATCTTATGATAAAAGCACATGTAAGAACAACAATAACAACAGCAGCAACTCTGAACTAAATTAGAGGAGGATTCATTTTGACCTTGATGGACAGAAACTCTGAAAAGTCTGTCGTCCTTTTCCTGCAGCAGGACCAACCCTGAGGAGGCAAACGCACACACAGGAAGTTAAAAGTGTCGTTTGTTCACGTCTCCATTTGTTTACTTGTTGGTTCTTCGGTACCTTCAGAGCATCGTGGAAGATGGGAACTCCTGGGTGAAAGAGGCAGGAATCTTTTTGGAGAGAAGAAAAGAAAAGAGAACAGTCGAGTCCGTTTATAGACGAACAGCAGCTGTTCGCTCGGCTCACACTCAACATGTGTGTGAGCCGTAAAAGGAAACACACACACACACACACACACGTGGTCCTGTGTGTGAAAACTCTTTAAAGAGTGAAAAAACAAACACAAACATCACGTTTGTGCACGTTTTACAAATAAACTTTGGATTCTTCATCCGATTTCACGTCTTTTTTTGCGCCTGTCCTGAGGGGAAAACATGAAATGCAACTATTTATGGATCACATTAACACTGAATGGGTTGAATCCATTGTTCAATATTAGAAAAGTAACACTAAACAAGTTCAATTTAACACTTTTCCAGAGGGAATTTGGTCCTGATGAGAAAACGGAGTTAAGTTAAACTGCACTAACACCGCAAATGAGTATTTTTGTCCGCTTGGCTCACTTTTTCCTGACTGAATGTGCAGGTAAATGCAGGTAATTTTCAAAATAAAAGGTTAAATTCAAACAAACTTTGCTGGAAAACCCGTTTGAGCAGAAGATACTGGCCAAAATAGGATGGTAAATTATAAAACAAGTGCTATTTATGTGAGATTTTAATGAATGAGTGACTTATTTTGGGGTGAATTGCAAGTTTTTAAAGGTTTGACAATGAAGCGCGCACAGATGGAGGGATGAAATGAAGAGTTAAGGTATAAAATGAATAAAAGAGGCAGGAATATGACAGAAAAAAAAGAGAGAACTTTTAAAATTACAGCCGTGAAACACAACACTTGCTGAATTCCAGGGTATTGTTGTTTTCCATTTTTTTTCCCCACACTCAGATTCATTTAGTTTAATTTAAAAGTGTAGGAAGTGAAGGAAGAAGAAGAATTAGAATCTCACCGTTGTTGTTCTGGTCCGGGTCATATTTCTCTCCGCAGCCTTTGTTGTAGCACAGCAGAGCCATGTTTCCAACTCGGATTCTTTCCCCTGAACGCGTCACCGACTCTTTAAAGCCAAGATCTCCAACCTCCAGAAGGTTCTCCACAGACGATGACGACGACGACGAAGAAGAAGAAGAAGCAGGAACCGAAGAGGAGTGAAGGGCCTTCTGGAAAGAGCTGACGAAGAGGAGGGGGGTCAACTCTGTTTCAGGCTGAATGAAAGACAAAAATAGCAGCTCACCTCCCTCCTCCTCCTCCTCCTCCTCCTTCTCGTCCACACTCTCCATTTACAGCTGTCAGGACTTATCTGAAGGTGGAGGAGGGAGGACGGGACATTCCTGCTGCAGAGCGTCGTCTGTCACACACCGTCACAGTCCGACTGTCACTTCCTGTTTCTGGATCCGGAGCAGACGTTTGAAAACGTTACACAATTTTCCCGCCGCCGAATCGACCTGCTAAAGAAGTGAGAAAACATTTCATCTTTTCCCGGCTCACAATATCACAATAAAGACATTTTGCAGGATTTCAGAAGTAAAAGTGCTTGTTTTGACGTGGAACAATATGGCTGTCACGACACATTTAAGTACATATCAATAAAACACACAGAAATAAATGGTTAAATTATACAAAATAACGTGGACAACTGTAATTAAAACACCAGTCAAGCTCATACAGTGTTGAATGTAATAGATTGAATAATAATTACAACTGAATGTCTTATTATCGTAGCAAACATATGCAGCAGAAGGCCACATGTGGCCCGCGGGCCGCGCGTTGGACACCTCCGCTCTCATTTGACCAGTAAAGTTTGAACCAACGATATTTATCAAGTTCTTTTAATAATCAATTATCACTTTTGTATCAGCAAATCATCACAATAACAACAACACATGAACAGGAAATCATGGAAACTGATTAACATAAACATTTCCTGTGTTTTTGGGAAACAACGATCAACATATTGTCAGTGTTTTCTCACCTTTCTTTTGGACCAAACAACGTGTTGATCGACTGAGGAAATAATCGACAGATTATTAGCGACAGTTGCAGGCCAAAGTTAAGAAAATTGCAGTTGTGTGAAGTGTCTCCATTCATCTATACTGTCAGTTTTAATTATTTAATTCGGTCGTTTCAATTCTGCAGTTTTACAGAACTACTACTATATTTTGTCAGATAACAAAAGGTATTTGCTGGGATAAATTCACAAATTTGCAGGTTTCACAAAACGTTTTGGACACTGTTACATGTGCGGCCTTAATAAAAGCAAAATTATTCTCTGTGGAAAGAACTTAAGGACAAATAAAAAGTTTTTTTTTTTGTTAAATTAGATGAAGCTTTGAAGCAGCAGTCGACTAATTAATGGTGTAGGTCAATCTTTGCCAAATTGTTTTTAGAAATTTTGGTATTTTTTAGTTTTTTGATGACCTGTTTTACTCATATTTAGTTTACATATTATTTCCTCATTGAAAATACTCTCTATAAATACACTGCAGTGGTGCCATTTAACGCCAGAAGACGCTCAGGTTGGCATTTCAAGGTCTTAAATACTTATTTTTTATCACATTTTTCAAAAAGCTCATTTTAAAGATTTTAAAGCTGTGAAGAAACGAGATTGAAAAAAGAAAAAAAAAATCCACAACACGAGGTTTAGGAATGGAAAATGACTTTATTTCTTCAAAAAAGAAAAAAAAAGGAGAGAGAAAACAAAATCCCTAGAATAAACAAATATACTGCTGTAAAATAAAAAGCCTGTGATTTTAATTTCTTTTTTTTTTTTTTAATCCACCGTAACATTAGTTAGCCTTTCCATGCTCGATACAATCCATATTTCTGCTTTAAATAAATAGAAAAAAATGTACAAAGAGACGGGGGGAGGAGACAGAAGAGACAGGAAAAAAAAAAAAAAGGTAAATCTGTTAAAAACAAAAATAAATCATTTGGCATCTTTGAGAATTCATGGCTGATCCTGATTTCTGCGGAGGTCTGCATCGTCTGAGTGTTAATCCCGCCCCCACTGAGTACGTATATACTGCTGCGTGAGCACGTATAGCTGTCGTGTTCACGAAAACAAAGAGTAAATGATGCGGATTATGAGATTATGCGATTAAGCTCTGTGTGTGTGTGTGTGTGTGTTTCTCTATATACAGAATAGTGAGGCAGCAATCCCGAGGTTTCTTACCAAAAAACACAGATGTAGAAAAAACACAACGTGCACAAGATTCTTTGACTCGACACACGACTCACGGACGAAAAAAGAAGACGAGGAAAATTCTTCCGCTTCCATCTTTGTTTCCTTCGCTCCACTGCCGCAACACTCCGAGCGGCCCACAGAGGGCGCCACCGCGCGCTGCGGCAGGGAAACGCCACTTCTCTTTTTGCTACAGAGGCTCGTTCGTTGACGGGACAAACGGACGACGTCTCGCCGCCGCGACGTCTGGCGGGCGACGCCGTTTTTTTTGAACAAGGACTAGAAAAAAAAGGAGGGAAGTTTTACTATCGTCATCATCACCATCACTGTCATTTCATGCTATTTTTTCGTAAAATACAAAAAAAAAAAAAAGAAAAAAAGAAGGACAACAGACATCCACGACGATACAACCATGCTCTCACCAACCACCACCACCCACCTCAGGAAAAACACGAGGGACGGTTCGCCGGAGAAGAGTCCGCTCTCCGCACAAACGCCTTTATATGACATCAAAGTTCGTCCTTCTCCACTCAGGTTCATGCTACAACGATGCAGAGAGGCGGTAGCAGCGTTTTGAAGTCGACAGAAACTTTCTGAGAACAGCCGCGTGGCTGATTTCATCCCTAAAATCGCCCCGAGTTTCTCGGGCAATCCCAGAGAAAAGTGGTTAAAGTGGGAAATTCCCAGGAAACGAGAGTGGGAAAAGGGAGGAGCTGCATGCTCAGCTAAAAAACAAAATAAAAAAAACCCCTCCCAGGATAAGGAACGATAAAGCTGTTACGATCACTGAGCCAGTAACATCGTCTCCTCGCCTACGATCTTTTTTAAAATCGTACCAAATCTGACCATTTTGAATCCACTGGAGATGCAAAGACAGACGTGGACTCCATGCAGAGACGTGTCAAGTTTACAAAACAGGGAGACGAGCAAAAAAAAAAAAAACGCAGAATTAGCTTGAGAGAAAAAAAATAAAAAAGTCGGGGGGAGGGGATAACAGTAGTTATCACCGTTGAAGACAAAATAGAGGCATCCAATAAAAGTTTTTTTTTTTGTTTTGTTTTTTTTTTTTTTTTTTACAAACGGCGAACTAAGAAATGCTTTCATTTCTGAAAATTCTGAAGTCTGAAGAGAAACGTGTGTCCGTGTGGACAAAAAAGTTCAATTTTAGGGCAAACTGACAAACAAGAAAACAGCTTTTTGTTCAACGACTGGATACACAGATTAAAAATAAAGCTGGATTTTTGCTTCTCTGACAAATGTGCAAGCAAATTAGTCGGACTGCGTTCAGGTATCAAAATGACCCGTTGATTTCTATCTAAAATCATGAGCGACAGCTAGCCGAGTGGCGAATTGCACTGTATCTAGAAAGACAACGTTCCAATCCCAATTATTTTAGTTGACTTTTCACATCGTAATGATCGGCGAAGATGGGCCAACGTTGTCAAGACGGGGGGGGGGAGATGGCAATCTTTCATAGCGGACACTGTAGTGATGCTAAAAGCAAGAAGAAAGAAGCGAGAAGACCACAAAGCCAGAGACTTCCGAAAGGTTCCACCTACACCGAAAAGACAGAGACACCAAGAGAGATAAAAGAGCTAATAGTTACGAGACGCCGGCGAGGGTGAGGACGAGGCGGGAAACCTACAGGGTCAAAACTCTCAACGAAGTTCAAGGAGGATACTATGGTGAGAGGCTAAGCTAACACAAGACCGCGCGACAAGAAGAGCAATATTTATCCAACAGCGACAGTAATGGGTGAGTGCAGATAAGCTACACAGAATCTGGTTATTATTACGTTTTTTTTTTTTTTGTTTTTTTTTTTTTAAACATATCTACACCTACCAAACAGACTTTAAAAAAAAAAAAAAGAATTCTAGAGAGACTGAGTCCACAGAGTTTAGAAACTTAAGCTAGCTTCTGGAGATTTCACAGCAGAGTGGGTGATGAGTGCGATACTACAATCCACTGATGGCCTTACTATGTACAGTGCCTTCAGATCATGTATGTTGTGACTTGGCGCTATACAAATAAAATGGAATTGATGAACAGGAGTTTGGGGGACGAAGTTACAAACAAATTTAAAGTTTGAAAATATTAGAAAACCCCGACCCCTGAAAGTATCATCATGAACTTCAAACACTCTCTTGACATTTTTCACGCTAAAAAAACTGGCTAACCCCCAAAAAAAGAAAGATGTCTACTATGGCAGGATAGTCACTTCAGTGCAAAATTTTTGCATGTGCATTTTGCAACAAAACTTGATTTTCCACACGAAAAAAACAAAAAAAACAAAAAAAAGACAAAACGAGCACATTTTATGTCAAACTCAAGACGGCTCAAATCTGACCCTCAGGAAATAGCCCTCGAATGAAAAAATGGGCGTGCGAGCGAACACACGGGACACACGATAAAATGCATAAAACACCAACAGTCAATCTCATGGCGATGTTAGCTTTGGCTGAAGAATAACCACGACATCTTTACACAATTCAAAATTCAAAGCCCTTCCCCCACCGGAAACCTTGTGGAACGACGGAGCGAGGATCAACCCGGACGTTCAGTGAGGATCGACCCGGACGTTCAGTGAGGATCGACCCGGACGTTCAGTGACGAACGACCCGGACGTTCAGTGAGGATCGACCCGGACGTTCAGTGAGGATCGGCCCGGACGTTCAGTGACGAACGACCCGGACGTTCAGTGAGGTTCTGGCTCTCGGCGCTGACGGAGTTCCACTTTAAAAGAGTCTAACGTTGACTCAGTGCAATTTAACGTAAATTCAACTGGATTCAGTAACGTTTTGAGTCGCTCGGTAAGTGCTGCTCTCATCAGTTTTTTGGCACATTACGTGGATTTGTCGACAGGACGTTGTACCTTAATGAAAAAGCTCTTGTTTTTTAGACACTTGATGTTTGGAACTGCGTTGGTGAGCTAATGACGACAAGAAAAAACAGATACACACAGGTCATCAAGGCGCTAACAAGCTAAGGACGCTAATAAGCACTGTACAGTACTAATTTCCTTAATTTTTTTGCAAGTCATGGCAGCCAAAAGTGCATTTAAAATCCTGACACTGTTTAAAAATTGTTAAATTTTTAGTTTTTGATTATGTCGAGGGGGTTAATTTGTGCAGAATGTATCATAAAAAGAAACGACAGCACACAGTTGTGCAAGCTTTTTTGAGTCTAAAACGGAGGAAGCTGTTGCAGCTTGTTAGCAGTGTTTCACAATGCCTTTTAATATAAAATAATACATATTTAGGTTTCAGAAAATGATCTGTTCGTATACAAACTGCTCCACAAATTACTTTTTTTGACCAAAACGGCTAAAAAAAAAACCAATGTCAATTATTGCCAATTCTTCAGAGTTAGCAGCTAAGGTGTTGGCGTGGTTAGCTTAACAGCTCGAACAGGTTTTACGAAATTTCGCCGTTCTGTTTTCTGTCTTCTTGCAGCCTTCAGAAGTAGGATTTCTTACAAAAAGGATTTGGTTCACAAAACAGTTTGGACGACTCTACAGCGACCTAGCATGTTTTCACCGCTAATTCCCCGTTTCTCTGTGTGTATCTGCGGCTTTAAGGGAAGAAGAACATGAGCAATGAGCAAACTCCTACGAACAAGGTGACAAATTTCTGTACAAGATCCGATAACAGTGAGGGGACAGAGAGAAAAAAACGAAACATGGCGAAAAATACTGAGAAATCCCGAAACAGAGGATTAAATGGTTAAATCACTCGCTGATTGGACAGTTGTGGACACGGACAGAGGACGAGGGACGGGACGGAGAGGACGGTGTCGTCTGAAACAACTACACACACACAGAGACACTCTCTCACACTCAACAAACATCTTCTCTTTAGCGTGTTGTCGTTGCAGACGGGCAGCAGCCCAGAGAAGACGAAAATAGCACCAGTATGAAATAAAGCTAATTCTGCAGCAGAGACTTTTCACCGGAGTCAGAAAAATAAGAAGTCTGACTTAAAGACAAACAAACAAAAAACAAAACAAAACAAACAAACGAAAAAACAAGAGGTAGGATTTCCTCCATCCCCTCTTCCTCCTCCGCCAATCATCATCACCTCTTCCTGCTCTCTCACCTGTGTTCCTTCTCCTGAAGCATCACTCCATCCGTAGGATTTAAGAGAACAGAAAGAAGCACACACTCTCTCTCTCACACACAAGAAGTTGTTTCAGACAAAAACCAGCCAGGATGACATTTGCATCCCTTCATCCCTCCATCCCTCTGCCGAGTCACCTTCACCTCCTTCCACCTTGTGTTTTTGGTTTTCTTGTCATGCGTCTGTCGTCTTTTTTAGTCATTCAAACTCGATCAAATCACTCCCACACCCGTCCGATTCATTTTCATTCCTCTCGTGCGTTTTCTTCTGCTGTTTGTTTGTTTGTCTGTCTGTCGATTTTGGCACTCTGCTGCCCCCTGACTGGATTACATGAACTGCATCTGAACAGAGAGACAGAAGAAACCAGTTTGTTTTGGTCATTTTCATTGAAAACCATGTTGTGGCAACCTGAGGTTTACAAACTCAAGGCCAGTCAATAATATTAGAAAATGTAAAAGGGATAGATCTGGTGTGGTTGTAAGAGGTTGTGAAAAGGCTGCCAGCAGACAAAACAGATTTATCTTAAGCCACTGATGTCTTAAGAATATGTTTTGGCACTTCATCTTGTTGTTAGACTGACTTTTCCAGCTGGAAATCAAAGTCTGTTCAGATTTGTAAACCACTTTGTAAACCACTCGATGTCCCACGCCAAAGTCCATAGAGAAAATCAGTAATTTTTCATCACAGCACACAGGAGGTTGTTGACCCACTGCTGCCTCCATCAGTAAGTTCAACTGTATTATTTTGTCACTTTGGTGCTTGAACGTCTTTATCAGGGTTTAATTAAGTGACACAAACTGACCACAGGGGGCAGCAGTAGACCAGCAGCCCCTGTGTGACCTCGAGCTTAAATCACAGATTTTCTCAATGGAATTTGGTTTGGCTTTGAAGTCAGAAAAGGCTGGACTTGTATAACAAAAATATTCTTAAGATATCGTAGACTTAAGCTGCTTTAACAAAGGTGAGCTTTTTGTTAAAAGGCTAAAATGTGTTTTTTCTTGAGGCAGCCATCTTGTAAATAAGAGCCAATGAACATGTCTTATGCTGCTTTTCATTATGTGTCAGTTCTTCGTGTGATTGCACTTAAAAAAAAATCTGACTATCACTTTAAAAGGGATGCAGCATATTGGACTTTTTGCCAAAATTCGATACTCTGGTACACTACCGTTCAAAAGTTTGGGGTCACCCAGACAATTTTGTGTTTCCCATGGAAACTCACACTTTTATTCATCAAATGAGCTGCAAAATGAATAGAAAATATAGTCGAGACATTGACAAGGTTCGATTGAACCCACAAATGTGATGCTCCAGATACTCAGCTAGCTCAAGGGAAGGTCACTTTTATAGCTTCTCTAAGCAGCTAAACTGTTTTCAGCTGTGCTAACATCATTGCACAAGGCTTTTCTAATCATCCATTAGCTTTCTAACGTAATTAGCAAACACAATGTACCATTAGAACACTGGAGTGATGGTTGCTGGAAATGGGCCTCTATACACCTCTGTAGATATTGCATTAAAAACCAGACGTTTGCAGCTAGAATAGTCATTTACACATTAAAATCACATTTAAAATGTAATTACCACATTTAAAATCAGTGCTTTTCTTTCTCAAAAAAAAAAAAAAAAAAAAAAAGAAATTTCTAAGTGACCCCAAACTTTTGAACGGTAGTGTATATTGGGAGTGTTTGCCAATATTTGAAGCAACATCGTGCTGATAATATTGTGCATCGGTGTCTGTGAATCACCTGGGCTCCGGGTATGGGCGCGAAGGGGTTGGTGGGTCTGAGAACAGGCTGGTTGTACATCATTGGCTGAGGAGCCATCACTGGAACCCCGCCCATCTGACCCATCTGGGGAGGAACCTGGAGAGAGAGAGAGTGAGGGGACGGTCGACAGAAGAAGAGGGAATGGAGGAAAGATGGGAAAAAATGATGGACAGATTATTAAAACAACGATAAAAAAAGAAAATCAGAGAGTAACTTTCTGTCCAGGAAAGAGACGCAAGTGAAAGTACAAGGACATGAAAATCAGAAACAAAATAATACTTAATATTTTAGCTAAAAGAAAAACTTACTGATATCATATTAATGGACCAAATATAAAAATTAAATAATAATTCAATTACTGTTCAGACTAAGACTTGAATCATTAACAATCCCTTGTCCTAATAAATTCTTCTGAAGAGCCACAAGGGGGAGCCTGCATCTTTCCAGTCATTTTCAGTCACCTTAAATTGTGATGCTTAAAAAAAAAAAAATAATAATTTCAATTCAAAAGGTAAGGTCGAGTGATTGCAGTCAGTCTGAAGCAGATTTTAAAAAATGACTGCAGTAACATGAGGAGTCACAGCTGATGAACAAGGACAGTGGCTTCAGAGTGGACGCTCACCATTCCATACACAGGCACTTGCGGTGTGGTCATGGGGAAAGCCATGGGAGCTGGAGCCTGGAAGAGAAGCAAGAACCAGGAATCCGGTCAAAGAAGCGCTAGCTTAGCAGAACACACACCCAAGTCAAACATTTTAGCCACACCGTGTTTTTATGAGGCGCTAGCCGCGTCCCCAGCCGGACACGTGGACGCTGGCTCTCAGTGAAAACACGAGGAAAAAACAGATTTTAGCCACTTAGTGAAGGGCTCAGCTCATCAAATCTAAAACCACTCAAGCCTACAATGTCACAATTTCCACTGGTATTGCGCCGTTCCGTCCGTCATTGTAAGCTCTCCTGTGACGGGGACAAGGACGGACAAAATGCATGCAAAGTGGGGACGAAAGACTCCGTCCATCCCTGTCTTTTGAATAAACGGGCCTCGTTTGGGGGTTTGAAAACATCTCATTTACTGGGAACCTTTTAAAAATAACAAAGGAAAAAGATCGCATTTCCACTTAAATACCCCTAAATCTGTTTTTTTCCTCGTGTTCCAGCTGGTTGCCATGTTTTTTTTTTTTTTTTTTTTTTTTAGTCGGTTCCTGCTGCAGGGGGCGCTCACAGCACAGTTGACTCACACAACCACACTTCAAAAAGCCCGAACTATCACTTTAAGGAGACACTTTTTTTTTTTTTTTTTAATTAGAGCATTTTAGTGTAATAAGCTGTGACAGACCCTTTCTCGGCGAACACAATAAATAAAACACACACAGTCAACTGTAAGTGCAGAGAGAACACATTCAATGGTGATAAAGTGGGAGCGCAGCGGGAGCACAACATGGCAGCCGAGGTACTTAGTGGGATCCCACTGGGAGCAATCATTACCAGTGCTTTAGGGTGGGGGGGGGCTGCCCTCGCCTCTCCCCACAAATCAAATCCACTACGGCTCAATGGGCCTCAAATTCAACGTGACGGCCAATTTGCTTTCCATTTAAAATCCACGTGCATCTGCGTCGACGCCGGGCCGATTCCCACGCCGACGTGTTTTCTTAATTCGTGTCGGCGAGCGGCACAGCGCGCCGCTTTACTGTACGGCGTCAGAGGGAAAGTCCGTTTATGAAGACGCAGGAGGTGACGAGGCACATGCAGGCGTGGGAGTATGAACAGACGCCAGACTGAGTTTTCTGTCACCGGCAGCACAGACAACCTTTCATGGAAATATTAACACATGTGCATGTTTTCAGTGGGGAAAAAGTTTTATTAGCGTAGGAGATGTGCTTTTCTGCACCTGTATTATGTATTCAGGCTGTTTTGGATCAGTTGTGATGAAATTTAATGCTCAACCATAACAGTTTTAAGGATTGACTGGCCAATTAGCTTTGCTACTGCTGCTGTTACTCCCGTTACTGCTGCTGCTGTTGTCACTTTTACTGCTGCTGCTGTTACTCCTGTTACTGCTGCTGCTGTTGTCACTTTTACTGCTGCTACTCCTGTTACTGCTGCTGCTGTTGTCACTTTTACTGCTGCTGCTGCTGTTACTCCTGTTACTGCTGCTGCTGTTGTCACTTTTACTGCTACTGCTGCTGTTACTCCTGTTACTGCTGCTGCTGTTGTCACTTTTACTGCTGCTGCTGTTTCTACTGTTGTCACTTTTACTGCTGTTGTCACTGTTACTGCTGCTGCCACTGTTACTGCTGCTGCTGTTACTCCTTTTGTCACTTTTACTGCTGTTGTCACTGTTACTCCTGTTGTCACTTTTGCTGCTGCTGTTACTACTGTTAGTGCTGCTGTTACTTTTACTGCTGCTGCTGTTACTACTGTTAGTGCTGCTGTTACTTTTACTGCTGCTGCTGTTACTACTGTTACTGTTGCTGCCACTGTTACTGCTGCTGCTGTTACTCCTGTTGTCACTGTTACTGCTGCTGCTGTTACTCCTGTTGTCACTGTTACTGCTGCTGCTGTTACTCCTGTTGTCACTGTTAGTGCTGCTGCCACTGTTAGTGCTGCTGCCACTGTTAGTGCTGCTGCCACTGTTACTGCTGCTGCTGCCACTGTTAGTGCTGCTGCTGCCACTGCTGCTGCCACTGTTAGTGCTGCTGCTGCCACTGTTACTGCTGCTGCCACTGTTACTGCTGCTGCTGCCACTGTTAGTGCTGCTGCTGCCACTGTTAGTGCTGCTGCTGCCACTGTTAGTGCTGCTGCTGCCACTGTCACTGCTGCTGCCACTGTTAGTGCTGCTGCTGCCACTGTTAGTGCTGCTGCTGCCACTGTCACTGCTGCTGCCACTGTTAGTGCTGCTGCTGCCACTGTTAGTGCTGCTGCCTCCGTGAATCCATCGTCGTAAACTGTGAGTTTCCCAAACACAACTTCATGATGACTTCAGAGTGACACGTCGCAGTTGAAGAGTACAGAACACGCTAACACACACACACGCGCACAAACACACGGGAATGAGAAGTTACATACAGTGCTTCCATTAAACACAGTAATTAGCTGTGACATCATGTATGTGCTGTACTGTAAAATGGTGGATTACATTAATCAGAGGCTTTTAGGTTGTGTGGGAGAAAAGTCCTGTAATGAACGCTTATGCAGCAACAACAATAACAACTTTAATGAACACTTTCACTTGTGGGGGATCTACACAACAGTGGTTTAGAGGCATTTTATTTCCTCCGCTTGTATGTATTATTATTTTATTGTCTTTAAAAACGTCACTGTGATACTGTTAACTTGTCCAACGTTATCCACTTGTTGGCTGAAAAGATTATTCTCCTAATTGGAGATAATTGGATCTTTCATTTTTACATTTCTTTTCAACCAATCAATTAATAGAATAACAGACTAAAATGAAGAGAGATTATAGAATTAAAATTATAGGCGAATAAAAAGGTTTAAAGGTTTGATTGTATAAGAGAACCCCTCACCCTCCTTAACCAAAGTCCAGTGAAAAAATTAGCATTTTTATCTCATAGGGACACAGGAGCTGCTGGTCGACTGATGCCTTGTGTGGTCAGTTTGTGCCACTGAAGTAAATCTGAACAAAGGATATCAAACACTGAAATCACAAAATCAATCATTTGTACTTACAGATAGAGGCAGCAGTGGATCAACAACTCTTGTGTGCTGCGATGTAAAATCAATAATTTTCTCTATGGAATTTGGTGTGGGAGAGCGAGTGGTTTCAAAACAGGCTCACGCTTCAGTCTCCCGTCAGAAAATTCTGTCTAATAGCAATCACACTTTATTTATGTTGCACTTTTCATACAAGCTGATGTGCTAAAATGATTAAATAAGACACTAAAATGGACAGAGCAATGAAATAAATTTAAATCATAGCAGCCTAAAAAGTGGCAGGAGGAACTAAATGATGTATGAAAGTCAAAAAGAATAAAAGTTGTAACTTTAAATTACTTTTTTTTTTTTTTTTGCACATTGTAAGAACTTAATTTTGAGCAAAAATAAATGTTTACTGAGGGGGAAAAAAAAGAAATTAAATACAAAAACCTGAGGATCTTGTTCACAAATCAAGCAGAGATCGATCTTTTAACTAGAGTCTGAACAAACCGCTTTTATGGTAAATGGACAAGAACCAGGTTAAATAATTACTTTTTGGAGGAATAAATGAAAAGGAAGAGTGACAGAGGAAGAAGGGAGGAAAGAAGAACACCATAGATGTGTTATTAAACAGGTTGTTGTGACTAAACAGGGAAAAAGTACTTACATAACTAGTATAGAACATTCCATTCTGCAACAGGACGCAACAGGGGGGAAAAAAGGGACAAAGGACAGAAAAGAGAGACAAAGAGGATGAGAGAGAGTGACAAAGTGAGAGTGAAAGGGTGAGATGACGTTTAAAAAAGAGGGATGAAAGACAGAGAGAGAGAGAGAGAGAGAGATGACATTAAAGAGTTAAGGGTGACAGAGATAATGGATGGAAGAGAAAGACAAATGGAAAGAACGTGGAAAAAGTTGTGATAATGTGTTAAAAGGCAGGAAAAGAGAAATGGGGGGAGACGCAAAAGAGAAAAAGGAGACATTGAGAGGAAGAGGAGGAGAAAAAAATACAAGATAATGATAAAGATAAACAAGAGAAAAGATTAAAAAAAGAGGAAGGGCGGCGAGGGAAAGAAATGAGGAAAAAATGTCACATGACAGGAAACAGAAGGAAGAAATGAGGGAGTGATGTGAAAGAAAAAGATGATAGAGAGGGGAAAAAAGACAAGATTACGTGTCAAAAAAAGGGAAAAAGTTAAGGATAACATGAGAAGATATGAGGAGGGAGAAGAAATAAGGAGGGGTTTGACGATGACAGAGGAGGACGGAAGATAAAAGGGTAAAGAAAAAGTGTTGACGAATGGAAGACGTTGAGAAAAACATCATGAGATGATGGTCAGAAGAACGACAACGTAAGCAGAACAAGAGCGAGCGGACAACGGGTGTTAAGGAAATAAAGAGGAAAACAGGCGAGGGGGGGTCCGAGCATGTGACCCGAGGGTGTGCAGCAAAAACAGGACAAGCAGATGACAACGCAAAACGGAGACGCGATAAAAACGGGACACGGGAAGGAAGACGAGTGGATGGCCGAGCAAAAGATGAGATTAGAGACACAAGAGACAGAGACAGGGAGGAAGTGGAGGGTTAGTGTCAGCAGGTTTCTACTGTAAAGAGTCAAACACCAAAAAAACCACGCACATATTCACACAAACATGCACAGAATCAACGTGTCTGCATTTACGTTCATTTTTTAAATCCGGGATTGACAGAATTTGTCATTTTCATAATGAAAACCAGACAAACTGTAAACAACGCCGTCGACAGCAACCTCACTGTGCCACAATTTACTTGACGCTGTTCACACAAATTGACAATTCCGTCATTTTTACCGTAAATTCCGCACCGTAGAGCGCACCCGACTATAAGCCGCACCACCCAAATGTCATAAAATTTAAGAAACAATTTTAAATAATTATTTTAAATGTTTAATTACTAAACACGGCAGTAACACAGCAGTAAAATGAGATAACCATAGCGGCTTTTGTCTGAACAGTGCCTTAACACGGCAGGGGTCAAAGCGTGGGAAAAAAGTAGCGGCTTACAGAGCGGAATTTACGGTAATCATTTTTTTCGCATAGACGATCACATTTATAATGGAATCAGTCAAATGTAAACAACTATATAATGGCCGCCAACGCTAAATCGACATTTTTTTTTAGCAGAAACGGACATTGCAGATTTTATTTTCCGGATGCTGTGTTTTTCTTTTTATATAATTAATCATTTTTAAATTTCAGATTTTATTTTTCGGATGCTGCGTTTTTCTTTTTATAGAATTAACCATTTTTAAATTTCACATTTTATTTTTCGGATGCTGTGTTTTTCTTTTTATAGAATTAACCATTTTTAAATTTCACATTTTATTTTCCGGATGCTGCGTTTTTCTTTTTATAGAATTAACCATTTTTAAATTTCACATTTTATTTTCCGGATGCTGCGTTTTTCTTTTTATAGAATTAACCATTTTTAAATTTCAGATTTTATTTTTTGGATGCTGTGTTTTTCTTTTTATAGAATTAACCATTTTTAAATTTCAGATTTAATCATTTCCAATCTTTTTTTGCCACGTTATCACTTTAATCATGAAATCTGACAAATTTCATTATGTAAACAACTATATCATCCTCACCGCCATGAATTAGTCAATGCTGTTGACAAAATTTGACATATTTAACCATCTGTTTTGCTTTTGCGTCATCTTGTGCATGCTGTGGAGCTGAACAACGTTTACATTTTTAAAATTAATCACATATTTTCAGAGTTAATCTTTTTTTTTTTTTTAATTTTTATGATTTTTTTTTTCCACAAATAGTCATTTTTAAATTTCAGAGTAAATCATAAATATTTTTTTTCCAGGATTAATCATTTTGACATCTCCGGTTTCTTTATAAAAATCATAAATAAAAGTAAATAAAGTATGACATCATTTTGACATCCAAAATGTCCACGTTGTTGTCAGAAATTGACTACCTTGAATTCATTGGTTTTTTTTTTTTTTTACAGAGTGAGCCATCTCGTTAAATGACAAAGCGATTTCACTCGGTGAAAATGCAAACCATAAATTGTGACAACAGTAAACTTGCGCGTAGCAATGTGACTAATTCTCAGCCAACACCTAATATCATAGTAAATTTATTAGGATTTCCTTTTATGTGCTTTATTTGAATTATTTAAATTACACAGAAATCTTAAGAAGTTGGGAAAATTCAACAAATTTTGTTGGGGGACCCCCCGAAAAAAAGTCCCGTGATCCATTTTTGGGCGCTGACCCAGTGTTTGGGAATATTTGCTCAAAGGAATATTACGTGACGCGAGATACTAATGGTTGTCTAACTGTTTGTGGCCCCTAGGGGGAGCCACATGTAAAACAAAATTTTTTTTTTCTTTCTTTGTTTAATATTGGTATTTTTATTATAGGGACTGAAGAATAAATAGGTGGTGTCCAAAGATTAGATACATTTGTGTTTGTTAGCCACGGAATACACAGAGTAAATTTAGCTAATAACGTTCAAATTGAACTGAAAATGTTTCTTTTAAGGAGGTGCAGACACTTTGATAACCACTTTCAGGAACATTCAGGCTCCACATGAATGTCTGTGTCTCCTCACCACGTGTTGTACGGGCATGGGCTGCGGGGCCACAGGCGCCGGGCTCCACTGTGTGGTCGACATGGTCTTATTCTGCCAGTTCTGACCGCCCGTCAGCTTCTTCTCTCCTGGCTGGTTCCACTGCATCTCTGGCCTGAGAGACGGACGAGCGGAGCAACGTCAGACCACAACTGACGCACTTGGACAATGACAATAAATGAAATTCAATTCAACTGGAATGGATTCCGTTATCGATACTACAACGGACAGATCCGTGTAACTTTTCTTTAGGTTGGTACTGAGGACATCTGAATGCAGAAGTGTGGTGAAGAGTAGTATGTCTTAACTGACCACCAGTGGGCCGGTTCTTCTGTTTATACCCACGGTTCTCAAACTGTGGTACCACAGCTTCCTTGTTTTAAGTTCTTAAAAGTGATGCCAACAGTGTGGTTTTACGTTTTACTGCACAGGAAATGCTACAGTCGTTAGCGGCAGCAGAAATGTTAGCGTTGCTCACTGAAAAACAATGTGTGGGTTCCTGCCATTTTTAACATGATACAAGTTACTTAGTTTTCTGTAAATTTAAAAAAGTGAATCTAAATATTTGCGTCTGATCCACCATGATGGCTGACAAGTCATCGCTGGAATGGAAAACGGAAAACTTTGTGACATTTTCCGACTGTCAAGTGTGAGTTTAGAATTAGCATAGCACAATTATTGATTGCAGTATCATTTGTCCAGATTCTTATTGACACTTTGGTACTGACCGTCATTTTTTTTAATCTACAAAAGCCATCAGTTGCAGATTTAAAGCAAATAAAATCAATTAATATTTTCATCATCAATTAATCTTCAGATTATTTACTCGGTTAATAGATTAGCTGTTGGGTCCATAAAACATCAGGAAGTGTTGAGAAATGTTTGGTTTCCAAAACCTTTCTTACATTTAAGAAGCTGAAAAAAAAAACACATGCTTTAATTATTAAAATAAAACTCAAAAACTGATTAATCGATTATCAAAATCGATTGGTAATTGATTAATAATCGATTAGGAATCATGACATGTAAAGAAGCTTACTTCTTGGCTGGAGTTCCACCAAACTGCAGATCTAAAGCAGAGACAGAAACACAGAGAAAGTCAGTGATCACGGATGAAAGGAAAACAGCGAGGCCAAATAACGGAAAAAGTGCATCAAAATTGTTACCATGCAATTTACATAAATCAGTTTATTCAATGAGGGTTGTTTGTGTTTATAAAATAAAGGCAAGACTAGGAGTAAATATGTGTCAATAAGAGGTGTAACAACCTTTACAGTCTTGAAAGAATGTTTAAAAATGCCATTATTAATAGGTTTAAGTTACTTAATGATTGATATATGTTGAAAACCGAGATAGTAGATTGAAAGAAGTGACAGATGTGTGTGGCATTTACATGTCTGGATGAGTCAGAGTGATGATTGTAATTTGGGTATTTTATTTTTGGGTATCTTTGAGGCATTTTTTTTTCTTTTCCATTGTCTTTTGTTGTTAAATGACAAAAACAAAACAATTTTATAAACCAAAACTTAAAGTAGTTTCTGTCTTAATCTATTCTTAAATCACCTTTTAACTAGTTTTAGATTTTTAAGTGGAATTCTTAACCCTAACCCTGGGAGGAGGAGGAGGAGGAGGAGGAACAATTTGCCTGCTAGTGGCTGTAGATTCCACAGTTATTGATCACTTGAGTTGTTCATTGTTAGGAAAAGAAAAAGGCCCAACAATCTATGAATGTACGATGACACTCACTGCCTACGAGGTTGGCCAGAGAGGAGTCGAGGTCGTTGGCGAGCAGCTTCCCTCCAGGATGGACGGCCATTTGAGGAGGAGGGGGAGGATGAGGAGGTCCGGTGTGTGCGGGAACTGTGGGCTTCAACAATTCTCCGAGAGCATCAAAACCTGCACGAGAAACAAACTCAAACATGTCAATAAGCTAAACGTAAAAACAAAACAAGAGCCATAGGAAGTCATTATTATCAAACCCATTATTCATTCAGCTAAAGTTGCTAAAATTCCATGAATTTAGTAGATTATAGAATTTTGCAACCCACGACACGACCTTGGATATGCGGCAGAAGGTGAATGGATGGATAGAATTTTACAAATCAAAGAAAAAGCTCAAGAATATTTTGCAAACCAATATTCAGAAAAGATTTGGAAAAAAAAAATTATGATTTAAAAAGGAAGAGACATCTTGAAGTAGTGGTTAGCACTCTTGCCTTTGCAGCAAGAGGTCCCGGGTTCGCTTTCTGCATGGAGTTTGCATGTTCTCCCCGTGTGTGCGTGGGTTCTCACCGGGTATGCCGGCTTCCTCCCACAGTCCAAAAACATGCAGATTTGGGGATTAGGCCAACTGGACACTCTAAATTGCCCGTAGGTGTGAATGTGAGAGTGAATGGTTGTCTGTCTCTATGTGGCCCTGTGATGGACTGGCGACCTGTCCAGGGTGTGACCCTGCCTCTCGCCCCATGTCAGCTGGAGTTAGGCACCAGCGCTGCCCCGCGACCCTCAGTGGATAAAGAGGTAGAAAATGAGAGAGATCTTGAATAAACAAAAAAACAAAACAGATTCAAAACTAGTCTGGAAAGGATGTAGTGACTTCCCACTTCCGAGAGACGTGACAAGATCAAAATACCTCTGTACAAAATTGGATAGACTTAAAACCAATCAGACAAATGATTCCGGGTTACGTATGCAACGATGGAACAACTGTCAACAAACAAATGTGTTTGTTGTAGTTTTCTAGAAGTGAGGCTAATAATAGCATCTAATTGCTTTCAACTTGCTCATGGAAGCAACAGTTGGATTGAAATATAGCTGCTCTTTGGTGGCCGCAAATGCTGCTGGACGTGATATCGTCATCGCGTTAAGCCCGGGTTTGTGACCGATTCCCCCCCCCCCCCCCCCCTTTTTTTTTTTTTTTTTTTTAATTTAATAATCGCTGGTCGACTCGGCTGGGTTTGCCCGTTTCCAGAAATGCCTTCATACACATGAAACCTCCCACGACAACTCTAAACGCTGCAGTATATATGCCAGGCCTGTAGGTGGCACTGTGATGCTGCCACAGAGATACGCCACAAACAGAGAAGATGACGTGGAGCGAGAAAACTCCAAACACGAGAAGAACAAGACGACGGCAACAAAGATGGAGACAGTAAACGCAAGAGCAAATGCAAGAGAGCGGTGGAGCTATGACATCATTTTACCAAAGTTACGGAAATGTTGAAATGCTAGGGCGATGTTTTTATATTTTTTTCCACTCTGTGACCCGTTCTCCAAAATTCTGCTTTCTGACGTGAACAAACCCTGAATGTTCTGGAAATTTTCCTGCTACTGCATTTCCTTTTTCAATAAAAAATCTGGACGCAGTTTAAGACATTTTTACAAAGTCTCTGTGCGGGAAAAAAAAGCAGAAGAGGAGAAGCTGATCTTATTCAACTTTTTTTTAAATTATAAAGCAGCAAAAATGTTTTGTTGAGGTTGAGGAGAGATAGAGAGCCCGAGTTTAATGAGACTCGACTCAACTTCTCAAACATTTCCACCAACACTTGGACCGTTTTATAATGAAGCAGAGCTGGAAGGTCTTAATCTGCGAGTGCAGACGAAAATCCTTTCGCATGAAGCTGAATCTAACGGCTTCCCAAGCCACTAATTAAGTTCTTCCTGACCTATTTTGACGTTTATGTGCGAGGACAGAGATTCCAGCAGATGAAGCAGATATGCTCCACCCACTTTTTCCTTCACTGGAGAACAGCAGCCATAATCCCTGACTCAGTAACTTGTACAAGTTGTTTAAAATGATTGATTTATCTGCTTGTTGTTGTCATGTACACACTCTGACTCCAAACAGTGATTGGTTTTAAACATGAACGTGTGTGCGTGCGTGCGTGAAAGACTGTGTTTGTCCATGACTGTTTGGTGCAAATGACAGAGTAATTTCCTGTGTTTGTGTGAATGTGTGTGTGTGTTAAACACCTTTGTTAACAAGTTCCCACGTCAGCACTCATTCAGCTAATGGCTCAGTTTTACTGGCATAAACATGGAGGTGTCAGAGTGTTTATTTTCAAAAAGCTGTCATTTTTAGAGACCAGAGATGGGTTTAAATTAAATCTTCAATTAAAAAGGACCAATGTGTACTGGCAGAAAGTGAATATACTACCAATTAAAAAAGTTAAGGTTTAAAGATGCTTAAAAAAAATGGTTGCCAAGATTAAGCTTTGTGTATGTATTTTAGGCGCAAGGGTACGTTTTGTGTTTTGAAGTGGTATCTTACTGCACAAACAAAGAATAATGACGTTCTTTCTGGCGTGTGAGGGCCACCATAGTTTCCCTGACGCACTTGGGGAAAGGGAGGAATAAGCACAATCTCCATCCTCTCCAGTAGATAACACTAATTCTTTCATATTTATAGATCGCTGTAGGGTTTATTCTCAGGAAACATTATTCCTAAAAAAATCCAATCAGGAATCATTTCCTAATTCCTGGGAAATGGGAAGAAATACAGTTACAGCTGCTTGTGCCATTCACGCGGCCTGGCCCGCCAAACGCAAAATGAGGAAGATTTGCACTGCATCCGGTATGACCGCCGCATAATTGAGAGGGATTCCTGGGAAATTTGTCTCCTTTTCCCCATTTATTTTTGGAAGAAATATTAATTCACTTCCATTTGCAGCAGTGGCTGTTCTTTGGTAAATGTCGAGGTGTAATTACGAATTTTTAATTTATTAAAGCAAGGTGGTATACAGCAATAGGAGATCCTGTAATTTAGAGCAGTGATTGTAAATCTTAATATTGAAAATACATTTTCGCAGTGAAGAAAGGTTCATTTTTGCCAGTATATTCTGTATGAATCATCATTCATACATAAGAAAATTAGTGCCGGAGATGGAATTATCCAAGAAATATGCAACTGTTGCATCTCTTGTTATTTTACTCCTGTCACTTTGATGATAATTTTCCTTGAACCATTAATGGAACAGAAAAACTCCAATAACCTGGAGACAAGACCAAAACAACATGGAGGAAGATACGAAAGTACTTTAAATGTTTGCGTGTCACGACAGAACAACACAAAGGAGAGGGAGCTGATGAAGGGGAAAACAGATGCAGGAATAATATTTAGTTGGGAAATGGTCTGACAGCGGTGCTGACACTAGAGATTCAGAAAAAAACACTTTTCCTGCTAGCTTAGCAGATGAGAGAGGAAAAAAAGAGAGGGGGAGGAAGAAGGGAGCACAAAAGAGGGGAGGAAGAAAGTTGCCGAGAGAAATGAGGAGAAACAGGAAGTAGAGCAAGAGTGAGCGAGAGAGAAAGAGAAAGGAAACAATCTTTTACATTCTCCCGACTCTAATTTCTCTCCCACTGTCGACATTTCCATTATTGTTGTGACTGAGATAAAACACTGTGGGATTCTGGGTAATTTTTTTTTTTTTTGGTGGTTGTTTCTTAAAGCCCAGTGAATTAAACTGAACCAGGGGAGCAATAGAAGAGAAGTAGAGATAAGGGGTTTGGTGCAGTGTGTGTGTGTGTGTGTGTGTGGGATACAAAAAAAGATGGAGGGAGGTGGAGGGAAAAGCAGTGGAGGTGATGAGATGGATGTATTGAAAGAGGGAGGATAACGTTTAGGTGTTTCTGCGATGGATTTGACAGCCGATTGAGTTTAGGATCAAAGGGGAAGGAAGTAAAATCCATGTCGTGGGCTCAGATCCAACTCACCGGGAGGAGGAAACGCGTTTGCTACAAACTGTGAGAGAAATTTAACAAGGTCGGTTTATCTGCAGCCGAGAGCCGACTCTGCTGGTCTCAAGTGTCAGCTATGCAGTGTTTACATCATTGGTACGGTTAGAACAGTATGGTCCAGATTGGAATGGTGATGTCCCGGGTCAGACTTGTGTTTCGACCGACAACAGTACCTTCACTTGGAGGGGCGGGGCGAGGACTGTGTCTGATGGCAACGTCCTATCAGTGTGTTGACTTAAAACAACACCACAAATGCAACACAACAGACAACAATGGGGGGACACTGGTCCCCAAAGGGAAGGGTGCCAAAGAATGGTACGGTTGGGCTGGTTATATTGGTACTATTCCCTAATGGAGACACAAAATAAATTACAATGTTGTAGGGCTGCAATGATTCCTCGAGTAACTCGATTACAAAAAAATGATTGAGGAATTTCCTCTGCCTCGAAGCCTCGTTTAATTAAATTTAAAGCTCATGTTTCGCACGGATTCTTTTTTGTGTGACACAACATGCTTACATCACAGGCTATGCGTCCCCGACAAAGCGGGCTTTGGGTAACGTGTGTGGACGGTTTAGCTGTACAGGACGGCAGACGGCGGGACCGAAAACGGTGAATACAGCGGAAATGAGCAAACACAGCAAAGCGAAAGTAACAGGAGGAATAGGATAAAAGTATGTTTTATCCGATTACTCGTATAAAACATACATAATTTTCCATCGACTGAATCGATGGAATATTCTAGAATACTCGATTACCAAAATATTTGATAGCTGCAGCCCTCGGTGTTGTCATTCATTGTCATTGCATCGGTACAACATCACACTACAGTTGAGGATAAAATTATTATTAGCCCGCCCATGAAAATTTCATTGATTTAAAGGTATTTCTTAAGTGCTGTAAAACAGACCAAAGACTATTCATACTGGAAGCATGTCCTTTGGTCAGATGAGACCAAACTAGAGCTCTTTGTCCACAGAGACATGGCTTATGTTTGGACAAAGAAACCCAGGCGCCTGGAACTGGTAATCTCGTCAAGGTGGAAGGAATCATGAAGAAAGAAGGATATGAGAAGATTTTGAAAGCAAAACCGGGTCTGGGTCGTCGCTTTGTCTTCCAACACGACAACGACCCAAAACATACGTGGCTCCTGGTGAAGAACTACCTCCAGAAGACCAAAGTGAACGTTATTGACTGGCCTGCACAAAGTCCTGACTTAAATCCCGTTGAAAATCTATGGGGTGAACTGAAGACCAAGGTCCATGCCAGAAGGCCATCAAATCTGGAGGAGCTTGAGAGATTTGCCAAAGAAGAATGTGCTGGGATTAGTCAGGAGACGAGTCAGAGACTTGTTGAAAACTACAACAAACCACTGCAGGCTGTTATCCAGCAAAAAGGAGACACAGCTGACTAATAATTTTGACCCTGTTTGTTTTCGGTTTTTGTGGAATAACTTCATTTCTGTGTGCAAAGTCAAATAATGGAAGCATCCAAAATAAAACAAGGACGTTTGAGAAAGATGTGGTAAAAATACTTTGCTCTGTTTAAGAGCACATGGGAGATACTTTTAAAAGAATGCCATTTTCATTGGGGGCTAATAATTTCTTCCTTCACTGGGTGAATCTCATTGACATGACATCCTGCCTACCAATATCAAATGACTTGAGTTGATTGAACTTTAACCTCCTCTTGCTCTGGTTTTATTGTTAATGCGTGTCTTAAAGTATTTCCAAGGGAGAAGGGAGAAGGGAGAACCAAACTAATTTATTTTTGCAACAGAAAACTGACTTCAATGTTAGTAAAAACCTGAATGTAAGACAACAGATTCACACAACAACAACTATAGATATCACTGTTTTGTTTTGTCTTTCTATGATGAGCCACACCGAAGAAGATTAGCTGTCATGGCAGACAACGTTTTTCTGATTCTCCGAGCTGTGTAGTACATTAAAAACAAAACAAAAACTCATCTGCACATGAAAGCAAAAATTCGGAAAGATTTCAGCTAAAGGTGGACAAAGAAATTCAGACAAATGAGAAGGACAGTGAGGTGTTAATGTACAGTAGGAGAGCAGATGGAAAGGAGTTGCCTGGGTGATTCTTGCCTTGTGAAGTGTGATGGGAAGACGAGGCAAAAAAGTGAGTGAGAGATTAAATAAATGAAGGGAAAAGAAGAGGAGGAGGAAGAGGGGTTTGTGTGTGTGTTCTTGTGTTTGTTATCTCTTTAGGACCTTCTTTCTGGCATAAACACCGACCATGTCAGGACCAGTCGTCGTCAAGGAGACCGAAACCTGGTCCCAATGAGGCAGAACCTCATTTCTAAGGAAGTGGTTAAGTTTAGGACCAAGGTTTGAATTGTGGTTAGGTGAAGGTTAGGGATAAGGCTTTGTTTAGGCTGTCCAAATGAAATGGACGACAACGTAGAGTCCTTAAAAGAATAGCTGCACGAACCTGTGTGTGTGTGTGTGTGAGACAAGCAAAAACAGACAGATGGAATAGAGGGGAAAATGACAGACAAGGCACAAACAGACGTGAATGAGAACACACATGGTTACAAACACTAACAAATACACAGAGACGTGGACACAGAGGACGCACACACACACACACGCAGGGAGCAGAGACGTACAGTAGATGTGCAGGATTTGTGTGCCAGCCGTCCAGATGGTGAATTTACTGGTTGTAGTTTCAGCTTTGACACGAGCTCTATTATTAGGAGGAAGTTAGTTTGAGTAAAGCCAGCAGAGCCAGACGGAGCACTGACGCCACAAACCTCCAACTGTCAGTGCTGAGCAGAGCAAAAAGATCCCAGTGAGGTCAGAGAAGGAAATCAGCAGCTCCTCAGCCCAAAATGCACCACGGACGCTTTTAATCCTGACTGGAATACAAGCTAATCTGGCTAATGTCACAGCTGCAGCTGCATAAATGCAAATAATGACTCTAATTATGATGATAATAGGAGTGGGATAGAACAATAAATCTCAATACCAGAATTTTCTTATTACTTTGTGTGAAAATTACGCATAAACAAATGGGTTTGAACGACGTGGGCAGCGACGTCTGTGGTGAAGCAGCTGGCTGATTAATTTACCCCGGCTACTGATTGATTTGGTGGGAAAAAAAAACACCAAGCGGGACCAACATGGTCTGTGAAAAATAACCATCCAACACAAAAAAAGGCTGCATTTTCAAATGCTTTTCTTACAAAACACATTTCCTGAAACAAAATCACGTCATTATTTACATTTCTACAAACGTCCATATCTGCTTTTTTAACTACTTCAGCCAAAATAATAAAAAAATCATGGTGAAAGCCATGTCCTGGTTATTCAGGTTAAAGCACAGTGAGTAAACGCTCCATAAAATCACGTGTCACAGAGTTAAGGATTAAAAGTCCAGTGTGGAACATTAAGGACAGTTTACTGGCAAAACTGAATGGACATTAAAAGTCATAGCCATGTTCTTAAAGTGTATAATCGTTTCGCAAAATGTGGAATAAGCCTTTATTTTGGGCCTTGCTTTGTAGGGCCTGCCATTTTGTGTCGCCATGTTTCTACAGGAACCTGAATGGACAAACCAGCCAAAGTGTGAGTTTCAAAATTTAAAAAGGGGGAAATCTACTCCACTAACCAAAAGCATCTTTTTCGGTCTGTGAAGGCCACCGTAGTTCCCTGGAGCTCTTGGTTAAGATCGGGTTGAGATCGGGTTGAGAAGTGGAGTCCTGCACTTGTCGGAATCTACGGTCTCACCATTAGATGGCACTAATTCTCACGCACTGGTCCTTTATTTTCTGTTATGGCATTAAAATATACCGCGACAGGCCTAATCTACTGTGGCCTTGTGCTTGGTGGACTCATCGCTGTTGCAACCTCTCGTGAGGTTATTGCGATACATCAAAAACAAAGTTAAATTTAATCCGAGAATGCAGCTAATCTGTGTGGGATTGCAACTTTATAAATGTTATATGGACAGATCAGGTGATTATTAGAAGTGGGAATCACTAGAGACACCACAATCCGATGTTATCACGATATTTAAATCAGGATATGATGTTATTACAATATTGCATAATATATAAAGTAATATATGGCGATATTCTCACACAACAGCTCTAGTGGGAGTAAGCATTTAGCACCATCTGCTGGATGTTATTTTGTAACATCATATAAAATATTTAAAAAAAGTATATTTGTCTCAAATGTGATATATCACCACACAAAATATCGCAGTATTTCACTGTATCAATGCAGTATATATTTGCACACATTTTTTTTTTTCTCCGAAACGTGATAAGTTGCTGGTAATCACTAAAACTTAAATTTGCCGTCGAGAAGTTTTTTGACGTCCTGTTTCATGCATTTAATAAATTTAGATTTTTATTAAAACTATATGGGCAAAAATGCATTTTAATTAAAAGAAAAATAATTAAAATGTAAAAAAAATAAGACTCGTATATTAACCACTGGCTACAAATCAAACGTTAAAAAAAACCCTCATCAGTTGACTTCTAGATAAGAGTTTGAATAATTCAAAGATTTCCACAGAATATTGCAAAATATTATGCAAAATTTAAAAGCCTAATTCTCTGATGCAATCGATTTCGTCAAAAATCTCAAAGTGTAACTTCCTCTGAACTCTTCCCTCTCAGTGATGATGAAAGCGGGCCGTGGATGACCTTAGCCACTCTGATCTGCGCTTTCTTGTCGACAGCCCACTGTGCATTAAAGTTTTCCACAAGCTTCTCTCGATCCAAAAGGCGTTGAGAAGGCAGCGAGATGGATCGTGTCAGCTGCTGAGAGGTTAAGAGAAAGGATGGCAATGAAACGGCTGCGAGCCAAAGTCTCAGACCCACAACACTTAAAAGCCATCAGTGGGAATCTGCTGCCACTACAGACAGGAAACGACAACAAGACACAACAAGTCGATGGAAGGAGAAAAGATTCGCACACATCGTCTTCTCCAATCGGGACTGAAACTTTGGAGATTCTGGACGGTCTTTAAATGGTTAAAAGTCTCTCACAGTGGCAACTGATCTTTTTCCTTTATCTTTTTTTTTTTTGCAATCAATAAAACAAAAAGAGGAAAAACACATAACCAAAACAAAAAGCTAGAAACCCAGAGAAACAAACAACACAGAGTCTCTGATGAAAATCCGGCCTGGGATCAGTTAATGTTGGGTTCAGTCAAGAGAGGAAAATAAATGAGGTAAAACAAACAAAGGCTCCATAGACTGATGTCCTTTCACAGATTCTTATTTTTTTTCTTAAAAAAAAAAAAAAAAAATTTGTTTCTTTTATTGTAAATGATTTAAGCATAAAAAGCATTGTCTTCAAAATAACATTTTACAGTTCATCTTTTTTAAGTTTGGTAAATTTATATTTAGTCTCAGAAATCCAATTGATTTTAGCCACTGGAATAGCCTTGAAAATAAAGATATCGCAGCATTTTGGTTACATTTAACAATTACTCGATTAATCGAGTAATTGTTTCAGCCCTAAGAAGTTACAAAATTACTAAATTGATCGAAATTGATTGAAACTATTTTGATCGAATAACTGGTCTTTTAAGTGTTTTTTTTTTTTTCAAGAATAAAAATAATATTTCAGATTTTCCAGCTTCTTAAATGTGAATTTTCTGCTTTCTTTAATCCATATAAACAAAGAAACTATTGAAACTGAATAATTTCTGGTTTGTGGTCAAAACAAAACATTTGAGAACATCGTCTTCTGACATTTTATGGACCAAACGACTACTCCATTATCTGATTATGAAAACCTCGTTAGTTGCAGCCCTGAAATTTAAGTTCACTCGTTGGTCAAATTTCATTTAACAACCTAACAACTAAAACATCTGATATGAAAACATTCAAGAATACATTTGTTTTTCAAGTTAACTGACCCCGAGTAAAAAGCTACAAAAGCCCAAGAAGCAGGAAGATTTTAAGAAAACAGCCAAATTCTTACTTTTCTTAAGAAAACAAAAATTTCTTTAAAAAAAAATAATATATTGCAGAATTTATGTTAAATTTTAGTTTAAGGTTGAGTTGTTAAATCAAACCTGACCAAAACATATTCAAATGATTTTTAATAAACAATCCTCTCGTGATTGGTGTTATTGTTAGCTAAAAAGCTAACCAAGTTTTCTTGGTGCACTTGCGTCAAAATTAAATTTGCAGTTGAGCTTTGAAATCAAATCTGACCAAACCACAATTACAAGTTGGAGAGCCCTGCTGATGGAGTTAGCATTTTCTTGTCGTTAAGAACTGAAGCGTCTGGTTAGATTACAGAGGTGAAATGGCTACAAAAGCCAAAGAGCCAAGTTGAAGAAATGAGAAAATAGTCAAAGGGTTAGTGAAAAGCTGCACGCAGAGCCAAAAGGTTTTAGTTTTTCACTCCGTCTGGACAGTCAGACAGAGCGGGATTTACCGGCTGCAGGTTGTAGGCCGTTGTTACTGGGTGTGGCCTTATTCCCAAATACGGCATCGAAATCTACAGTCATGGCCGATGTGGTCTGCTGCAGATTCTGGCTCTCCAGTCCTGGGGGAGGGGGATGCAGTTACACGTGACAGATTATTACCAGAAAACAGCTTCCACAAAGGTCTGGATTCTAAACTCAGATTGTGCATCAATGTCGCGGCTTTCAAAAATGGCCAAGATTCCATCACCTCCTAGAAAACTAATCCCACTAGATTAGGAACGTGAACCCCTCAGTCTCCATTGCACGGCCATTGTTGTTGTTGCCTCGTAACTTGGGACTTGGCGCAGGCTTTTGGGAATGTCAGGCTTTCAGAGGAGAGTTAAGGCTGCACATGAGGAAAATCCACTGATGCAACCTTTGGTTTTTTTGTTTTCTTTCTCATCTCTGTCGGGGATTAGGGCGTGAAACCTCAGAGAGAAGGCGGCTGTGTTTGTGGCACCCACGAAGCAAGAATACACGACACATTACACCAGGATGGCTGTTAATGTACACGTCAATGTCGCAGCTAAGCTTTCAGGGAACATGCTGGATAAAATAGATCGTACCAAGTCAAATTTGCGTGTAAGAATCAACCATTTTCTGCTGAGATTCACCCAACCAGACTATCATCTTTAAAAAAATATTTTAGTATAATAAATCTACCTTCTTAAATGATATTAAAGGTTAAAATTAGGTTCTTAACACTTAATCATTAAATAAGATTTATAAAATGGCAAGTGTGATTTGTTGTTTGCCAGGCAGTGCACTTGTCCATGAGTAATGCATCACAAATGGCGCGTTCCGTTTGTAGTCGGAACTTGGAGCAATGGGGTTCCAAGCTGAACATATTGTATTTTCCAAATATTGTTGGTATAAGCATCGCCAAAAGAAAAACCCATATCTGTGTGCCTCTACTACTCACTACTATGACTAATCACTTTTTTAAAAAAATATTTCCCTATCTTCCTGGGTTGGGAGTGATGCTACACTAACGTACAGACACATGAGAATCGTGCAAAAATAATGATGATGCACCTTTTGTAAAATCCTGGGTCAATAACGATGTTTAAATTTGCAAATTTGGCCAAAAAGTGATACTTAACACTAAACATGTTGTTCTGATTTACTTTAATTTTGAAACTCAATCATAAAATCGACTTTTAAGTAGCAGCTTTAGAGCCATTTTAGCCTTCAATGCAGCTACTTATTTATTATTTAGAACAGTTTACAGCCCAGATAAATTACATTGGTGTCTGTTTTGGCGAAGATCAACTTCTATGCAGATGACAGTCAACAAGGTGACTGATGGGAAAGCCAATAAACCAGTAATCAAAATCAATCAATCTTTTTTAAAATCAAATATTTCCCAAAATGTAAGACCATTCCAAGACAAATTCCAGCCAAGACAAATGTCCGTTTGTTTTGTAGAGAAGCTCATTGGGAGTGTTGTCTCACAGACACTGACAGAATTAAAGGCTGATATCTACGGCTAAGAAGCGGCTCGGACTCTGAAGTCGGGGCAAACTCTTTAAAAAAAGGCTTCACTTTAATCCTCCGTTATAAAGCCTGTAATTCTCTCAGCGCCAACAGAAACTTTTTGATTTCAGATAGCCGATTGCAGGCTGAAATGCCAACTTCTTCTTTTATTTTTTTGCTGTTCGAGGACACATTGTACGGGAAAGTTAATACGTGGAGCGGATGTGTGTGTATGTGGTTACTCAGCATTTCTACCATGGCCAGATTTCCCGCTTGGACAAACAAAAAAGGAGCTGAAGGGGGGGGGGTAGAACTGAAGTTGATGTTTCCTGTGACTGGTTAACTGCTCTGAGTGTGAAAACATGATGACAGGATTTATTATTTCCAAACACTGTGAGTGTTCCAAATGCACCCAAAACTTATTTTAACTCTATCTGTAGAAAGTCGTTGAATGAGTTGAGCCCCAATTTTCGCTTAAAATTAGACACAGACACGGACTGAACCTCCTGTTTGAACTCTGCTCTCATTTCATCCGTGTTTGTGCATGTAAGTTTGCAAACACAGATCCAACAGAACAAAGCAGTACCTTCAGCTGACGATTGTCTGATATGTTTACATGTCTGTTTAATTATGTCTTGACTGTCTGGTTCTTGGTTTGTTTCGCTTTGAACTCTTTTCCTTCTGATGCACTTTTTTAATTTTTTTTTTATGTAAAGCACTTTGAATCATCTTGTGCATGAAATGTGTTATACAAATAAACTTGCCTTGTCTATCATTTGTTGCAGAAAACAGAAATGAGCATCTACTGGGTGTAAAACTGTGATGGAATGTGGTTGCTACGACAGCTTGAGCAATCTTCAACAATAGCGCAAAAATTTTAGTTGGTGAGAAGCTTGGAAAGACCATAGTACTTCAGGAAACTATTAATCATCTTCATCATCTTCTTCAGTCTTTATTTTTACTGTGACATGATTTGAAACATCTCTTTGTGTAAGTAAGCACTACAAGACAAAATACCTGGTCTATTAAGGGCTGTGCATACTGGAACAATTTGCCATTAGCTATTAGGGTAAGTCCCACATTTGCTGCATTTAAGGGCCAGCTCAAAACATGACTCACAAGTAATCAAAAATGCCTACATTTGCCTTTTTAGCTAATTTTTTTAGCACTATACACTTCCCTGTAGTTTTAACAATTTAGGTTAGAGCAGAGTAGCCGTTGTATGAATGGTTTTTGTTAGTATATTTAACGTGATGTCTGTAACTTCTGTTGTCTTTGTTGTGACATCCTTTATGTGCATTTTGTCTTTGTTTGTATTGTGGCAATGGTAATATGTTATCCATGTGATGACAGACTGCAATGTCCTTGTTGTTCGGTGACGTCTAAATATGATTGAATGTTTAACTTTTATCGATATTTGTTACTCTTGCAATGGTTTTATGACGGAAATGTTAACTAGTTGGATAATACATTTCTACACATCTGTTGAGAATGTAGCTGCAACTAGAGAAATTTAGCTAGGACTTAACGAGTTCAAGAAAGAAACTTTCTTAAATGCCTTTCTTAAGGGCAACATCATCACATTCTTTGGTCGCTATTTTTGTCGTCATCGGACACTCTTGTCCCTGCACTGCCCTCTAATGGACGTACGGCTTAACAACCATATCGACGTAAGTATGTATGTACGTAACATGATTTGAAACATCTGCTTGTGTACGTAAACACCGTATCAATTAACCGTTATGCAACAGTACTTCAGATAAATTATCTAGGTATACAGTATGTGATACTGTACCAGTAAACTACGTTACTCTTACGGTAGAAAGCTAGTGGAGCACTGAAATAGCTAAGACTTTTCTGCTCAAATCTGTTTGTGGCCAGTGAGCATATTGTGCCAGGAAACAAGGTTGCAGCTAAAGTAATTCTAACAGCTGAATTAACTTAAGTAGGACATTGGAGGTTAGTACTAAACTTCTATTTCTTTCTTAAAGGTCACATAGAATGGTCTTTTTGAACCAAAAATCCAGATTACTGATGTCTACTTAGATGAATTAAATAATATTCATGGTCAAAAAATCTCCTAGTCTCTTCAGATTATGACAGATTATTGCTACTCTCTGCCAGCCTCTGAACAGGCACTCTGTTTCTGAGCTAATGCCTGCCCCCCAGAACACCGAGTCTCTTGTGATTGGCCAGCTACCGGCTGACTGACTGCTCCGCGGTTGTTCTTCTTCTTCAGAGGAATGTTCAGGTCCATGACCGGGAGTAGCTGTTGGGGGAGGGTTCGTTGCACGGCAAATGTGCTAGTTGGGTAACTAAACTGGACTTTTCAAAACCGCTTGCTCGAGCTCATGTAAACAGAGAAGCCCTTCTTTCTCAGAAGTGGCTGAAGTGTTTATTGTGACACTTTAGTGATGTTTAGATACGGGAAGGACACGGGGACACACCAAAAAAACATCAGAAATGTCCTCTTTAAGAGACACATTATCACATTCTTCAGCTGCTATTTTTGTCGTCATCTTGTCCCTGCACTGCCCCCTTGTGGATGTACTGCTTAGCAAGCATGATTTGAAACGTCTCTCGGCGCACACAAACGTGGCAGTGTCATGAGACACGGGTTTGCGAGGAGAGCGATTCGTGGTTAGGTGGATGGTTGTCAGTGGTGGCGGACGTTGACAGGTGAGTGACGAGGCAGCGGGAATAAGTCTGAAATAACTCAACCTTGTCTTTTGGCCTGAAATCACTGTCGCTGACTTCATATATATATATGTAAATGTGTGCGAGCGCTGTTAGCGTCAGCGTACCTCCCCAGGCACTGTTCCCGGTGGAGATGGAAGGAGTGCTCTGCACAGCGGGGATGAAGGCCGGCTGAAGATCAAACAGGTCACTGTTCAGGTTGGGCACGCTGAGGAGAGAGAGAGAGACAGACAGGAAGGAAGGAAAGAAAGAGTGATGATGAGGAGAGAGGAGGAAGTGAAGAGTGATCAGAGTCGTGGTGGAAAGAAAAGGATGGGATAACGAGAGAGAGACAGGCAGAAATTGAGCATAAATATTTAATCAATTGCGCATAAACAGCTAAAGTCACCACTAAAAATGTTCATTTGTCACAGATAAAGATTAATTCCCTCCCTCTGAAGGGCTGTAAAAATTGCGACGGAGCTATAAAACAGTTACGAGCAGTAAATTCAGAGCGAGTTACAGTGGAGGGAAAAAAGAAAAAACTGCTCTGAGTTTCACACTCGAGTCGGTCGAGGATGTGAGACGGAGATTTGCCATACTGATGTAAAAACATCAGCCTACTGGGGTTTGAAGTGTCGCAGAATTGAAATCCACTCAAAGACGTGTGTGAGTGTCACATCACTTAATGTGGGGACAGGTAAATTACCAGCCTGTTTATCGTTCCACGTCTAAGAGTCCACCGCCGAGTGAAAGAAGGGGATTAACTCCTGGTAGTCAATCAGTTGTTAAACGATAAATCATAAACAGATTTTAACCATATTTATCAGATAGGAGCAGAGAAATGTCTCGTATCGAATTTATCTCTGTTCTTTAAGGGTTGCAATGAATTAAATCAACTATTTCTATGACCAATCAATCAGAGTGAATGTGAGTATTCTCTAGTTTCTTTGATCTATAGAAAAATTAAATCATTAAAACTCAATAAATGTTCATGTTTGGGAAACACTGATCAACATTTTCTGACATTTCATGATCTCAATTAACAGATAAAGAAAATAATCATTAGTTGCAACCTGACTGAGCTTATTATTATTATTATTAATTAACATCTAAAAGAAAACATAAAGATCCAGTGTGTAGAATTAAGAGGGGAATCTATTCATGTAAATTGAATACAATATTAAAAGTCATTGTGTGTTCAATGTATAGCACAGTAAATATTTAACTGAAGCTGGACTTAAAACGTTATATCGCAAATGAAATCGCAATAAGTGAAAATATTTCACGCAAATCATCCAGTGCCATTAAAATTATGTCAATTTATCATCACCTGAAAAAGAAAATAGCGCGTCACCTCCCACTGACTCCACCATACAGTATATCGTTGCCAAATTGTTTCACTTTTTATTTCACCCCTAGTTGGCACCAAATCCTACACACTGGTCCTTTGATACATACACTACTCACAATAAGTTAGGGATATTGTGAGACTCAGCGGATGTCATACCCTTTTCAACGTGGCATCAATTTCAACATTCTGTGGGTATAAAAAGCTGGTATTGTCACTAAGTCAAGCTGTCAAATGGTGGAAACACCCGCTACTGACATTGTCAATTTTGGTTATTTGGGGCTATCCTTGTTATTGTCGAAATTTTTGGGGTAACAAATACTGAACTAATGAAAACGGTGTTTCTTCTCATTCATTATTAGTAATATCAAAGGGAACTTTGACTTATTTCATTAAAATTCAGACCAAATAGGAAAAGCAATAACAATATCCCTAACTTGTTGTGAGTATACATGAGGCTGACATTTTTAAATACGTTTGTCAAAAAAAAAAACCCAAAAAATGTGAAAGCGCTAAACCTGAAACATCAAATGTTGCCAAATTTATCACGTGATGAACTTTATTGTGAAGTTTCAGTGAAGTTTTAAGATGTTCTTTCAAAAAAAACAAAAAAACAAGACACTTAGAGTCAGCAGCACATTTACGTTTGGATGCAGATGCTAAATGAACGGCTGCAGGCAGATTTAAGTGTGTGCGTGTGTGCATGTGTACCTGTTGGCAGACAGTGCAGAGCTGAACAACTCTGGGGTGTGTGTGATGTGGTTGTTGTTGGCGATGCCTAACGACTGGCTGCTGGGGGAGGCAGAGGGCGGAGTCTGCATGCTGATCTCCTTCAGGCGCTGGTCCTGGAAGGCGCACACAGCGGCGATTAGAAAGACGTTACCGAAACAACCATTTCACACTGAATATAAACAAAGGTTTTTGTTTCCAGAAAACTGAGATGATGTTTTTTTTTTTTTCCTACTGCACAAACAACACAAAGATAAACAGAAGTATATACTCAAGAGAGAAAACACTCAAACCCTTTCCCATCCTACTGTTTTTTCCTGTTTGGAGAACTTTGTCACGCACTTTAGCTCTAAAAATATTTAGTTTTGAGTCATTATCAGACAACAAACAAGGGGAAATGGAAATTTAGCAGCTTTACACAAAATCTGTTACTTTTTTGGCTTTGGATTTAAGACTTAAGAGTCAGACTGGCATCGACGGAGCTGAGCAAAAATCGTTCACTTGGTTTCTCCTGCCAAGGTTATCTGGCGCAGAAGCTAAATACAATGACGAAAAATTGATTCCTTTAAAGTACTTTAAATCTGCCAAAAACGTCAGTCTGTTGTGCAGTTGAAATGTCGACTCTTGTTTTTTTCTGGTGACATATTCACCAACATCTGAAAAGATCAGCCACAAAAAAAGACATTTGTATTTTGCCTTGTTTTCAGGGTTTTTTTAAAGTCAAAAATGACAGGATAAAAACAACCTATCTGCAGTGGTGAAGGAAACCCATTTATTCCCAGGTTTTAACACAGTTTTAATCTGTATTTACTCCGGGGTCAAATAACTCTAGAATGCGCACAGAGATTTTAACAGGTTTGGCTCTGATAGGCGTTAGTTTGAAAGCAAGACTTAGGTAAGGCAGGATAAAGATGTATACTGTTTATTAGACAACACATAAAGGCCTGTCATGGACTGTTATGTATGATTGTGTTTATGTTTGAATGCTTGTGATTGAATGTGTGATGAAAATAAGTGAGAGTATGTGCTAAGTTTTGGTGTGCATTTTCATGACCTGGTACTCTCGCTCTCCGTTTCTGTAAATCTGTTCTGCTTATTTTTAAAATACTATGGCCACGATGTTGTTGTTTTCTTCATTTGTTCTTACCTGCCCAGGGACTACAGGCGGGAATTAGCAAAATTGCTATAACCTGGCTCAATACATCTTTTCACGTTTTACGGGATTAATGTTCTTTTGTGCATTGTCTCTGCTTCTTAAATAAATAAACTCCTAAGGCAACGTGTCAGGCAACTCATCTCTTCACTGGCTGTTTTCATCATAAAAGTGAAGACGGTGGACAGATGTTGTGCCAAAACAGTTGTAGCCAGGCCAACAGGTTGACATGAAGAATTTCAAAGACTTATCAAGGATTTTCCAGGAGCAATTCCCTCAAATTCAAGGAGTGAATGTGTTGACACGGCTGAAGATCGAAGGGCAACCTTCAAGAGCCGCTTCACCCATGGCGTCCACTTTTATTGATTTGGAGCAAACTCTGCATCTGGACAAGTGATTGTCCTTGGGATCTTGGTCAAAGTCAGTCTTTGTCATTTTCTTTGGTGAGTCACAGATCTTGGAACTTTAATTTCCCAAGAATCACATCATTTTCTCTCTCTTGCTTAACGTTACTGGCTCTTTGTTCTGCATGGAATCTCATGTCAACGGCGGAGAAAGACAGTGGACAGTGTCCACAACAATACCAGTTATTATGACTCAGCATTTGTTCTGTACATTAAGCACAGTATAAAACAGTAGGTGGCGTCGTAATAAACAAGACCTAAATATCAACTTAACTTTGAATGACCTACAGTACCGTGCATAAGTCTTAGGTCACCATTAGATTTGTTGTTTTAGCAATGCTATAATGACCATCCTGTACAATTATTTCTTTATTGGAACATATCCTGAAAATATGGAGAAACACATATGCAGTTTGAAAATAACATCTTTTTCAACAAAAATGCTTGTATAGTATCAAATATTTAGTGTGAGCTACATTTGCACTTGAACAATAACACAACCATGGCTCTTTAAAACCTGGAATGGAACCCTAATGTTATTGGTCAAACCTGTGTTTCTCCTACTATTTCATGCCAACAAATAGCTGCTGTGAAAAAGGTCTATTATACCTGGTTTACTCCAGACATGTTGGAGCATTACATACACATGTTGCACAAGTTCAACTCACTGACAGGTTGATCATATAGTAGAAGACTGACTTTTAGTCGCATCTTTTCAACCTAAACGCCAACGATCACAAAACTGACAGAAAAACAAAAAAGCCGCTGGTGGCCTAAGACTTATGCACAGTACTGTATGTCTCATTAAAATGTCAAAAAATGTGCAAATTTTTGCCTTTTTTTGGATTTCAAGGACCCATGGGAATCCATGTTATTTACATTACGCTAACTGTTGCTAATGCTAACGTTACGCTAATGCGACACGACACCATTTGCTTCCCTCCAGGCTCTTGGAAACATTCAGTGACTCTCCGGAGTAAGACGAAGGGAAGTTAATCAGGAAGTTTAAGAAGTCAGGATAGTGCAGGGCCTGAATAATGTCCGCACTGGCTGTTTCAATAAAAAGCACGCTGGGGGATTATAAGGATCAGATATATTCCGTCTGTCCAGGTTTTGTGGTATTTCGGTGGATCTCCGTGGATTTAAAGTGCCCAGTGACAGGCTGAATCCATCACTGGTCCCGTTCATTTTTGCTGCATATGAGGCTGCCGACATGGCAGTTCATAGGGAATGAGTCATGTGACGTCCGGAGCTCTGGCGTCGTTTGTTCGACTACCATAAATAAAACGTGCTTCACAGGTCAGAAAAAAATGAGTAGGTAACACTGTAAGGTTATTTCAATTACTGACGGGAGACTCAATGCTACGGCACTTTGAAGATGTTCCATCACAGCTGGGGTTATTTAAAAAAAAAAAAATCTCCCTTCCTGCTCCAGACTTTCATTTCTTGCATGAATTTGACGCTTTCGGGGCAGTTTGACACACGCTGGCTCACGCAGGGAATTCCGACTCTCCACATCCTTCCAATGCTCTGTGGTTTAAAATCATTCTTTGTGACACTGTGTTTTACTGTTATGTGGGTTTAAACCTAAATAAAACGTATTACATTTCTCCACGCGCTCTATATTACATATTCAAGCTGCCAGGCTGTTTGAGTTATCCCATAAGTGACTACATTATACTTTATTGCTCTGTTAAATGATTTTGTCATTCTTGCTGTTTTTATTGCTTATTTCTTGAGCTCGCATTCCGTCTGCCTATATTTCCCGCTGGATCTTATTACTTTTGACGCTGCAGTGACCCGATTTCACCACGGGGATCAATACGTTTGTGTCCTGTCACGTGAGAACATGCACTGGGAAATAACACCAGGTTTATATAAACCACAGTGTTTGGTGGACAAGGGAAGCAATTTACAGAACAATAAACGGTGTGGACTTTGAGTACAGAGGTGTTTTCATTACGTTCAAGCCCAGTACATAATTTCTGTTCACTGCTGCTGCTGCTATTGTTATTCTGCCTCCCATCTGAAAATGAGCATTTGAGCATATACAGCAGCAGAGCAAAAGTGGGCGGGGACAAGAGGCGGGCTGCATGAGCATTTCCGCCAATTTTTGGGGGCCCATATATTTAGCCAGCTATAAAGTACAGTTTCTAGTTAATTTTATACAGAATTTAAAATAAAAATAACGTATAAAGCTAAGATTAAATACATGAAACAGGTCATCATGTTTCTGTGTATTAATACGCAATTATTAAAAATAGACTGATCAATAAATGCTAATCTGCTAATGCCAAGTATTAAAAATGACAAATATTGGCCCAATACCTCTAGTTTTCAGTCACACTCCTGAACACAGCTACACTAAAAAATGGACGTAATCAGTTTTGTGTAAACTGATTGGACAATGCTATGAATGTAGCCGACATGAAAAGTCACCATAACATAAACAATGTCAGCATTTTAATGATTTAATCAGGTACATGATGCTTGAAGTGTCACCTTCACTCTTGGATTACAAGATTGGCTATATTTCTACTGAATTTTTGAGTTTTTGTGGAAAAAAAAATCTAAGTTACATCCAATAAAGAGCTGTACAACTGTTTTGAAGCCCCGTCCCAACCTGACATACCATTCAGATGCATCACTTCCACCATGGGGATGAGCCTGAAATCTTTCCTGGCTCAGCAGCGCCCCCATCATCACCAATCAGTTCAAACTAATACGACCTCGCGGCAGACAAGTTCTCCGCAACAGAGAGTTGGCCGTCCTCCATGGTTAGCTCCGTCCTAACTGTGAAACCCATTCATGCTGGTAGGTAAAGCTCCTGAACGGCATTAGTGCTGGTGAGAGTTCACAGTTCACTTTAAATCCACAATGATCAAGTAAATAAAAAAAAAATGCAGGACCTGAGACTGAATAACCCATGTGCTTTTCACGGGAATGGAAACAGCCAGAGCGGACATTACTCCAGACCTGTAGCACACAGTCCAGAAAATGCCATCACAATGCAATAAAAGCATGTAAAACAAAAGATATTTCAGTTAATTAGAGTTGGATTCTGAAACAAGGCTGGTTGGCATCCAGACTTAAAACTGGTCTAACTTTGTGAAAAACGAATTATTAAGATAAGATTTTATTGATGTCTTAGTTGCAGTGTTTCCCAATCCTGGTGTGTTGGAGCAGGGCAACGTCTAAAACATCTTAAACGTCTTAAACGCTGTCATAGTGTGTCTTAAAAGTACTTAAATAACTCAAGTTTACCCTTAACTGCCGACAATGAAGCTGCAAATCTGGATGCAGATCATTCAGCATCGTGATTAACGACACATTGTTGTCTGCCAATTCCTATCACTGCGTCTTCTACACTCACTTTGAGTGTGTCTTACAGCAGTGATCCACCTCTGCCGTCCTCAGGATCTTTGGTGATCTGGTCAAATGTTCTCCCGTTAGCCCGTCCCTGAACGTTTCATCACAGCATCTACGTTGCTTTTCATGAAGACAGCCGGTGAAGAGACGAGTTGTTGGTTTATATGCCGCCAGTTATATCTGCCAGAGGAATAGCGTTACCAGAACTCTACTTTCAAGTAGTGAAATGATCAGGTTCCCTCCACAGTCTCGTACACCATTAAAGGAACCTGGACTAGTGTCGGGTGAGTAGACAGAATCTCCTGCTGCTCCAGCGTCATTTATATTCTGACAGCGTAGCAAGGAACAAATGCGAGCTGCTGTTATTGTTTGGGCTGCGGCCCCAGCTGGACAGTAGCTGACTGTATAAGTGTTTTTGTATGCGTGCGATGGGTCCATATGGACACCAGGGTGCGCAGACAGCTGGACTTGAGTACTTGGATGACCCCTGCTCACCCCGGCTCCCTCGCCATGTTTCTTACTCTCTATCATGTTCTCGCTCTCGCTTTATCTCCTCTTTCCTTTCTCGCTAAACCCAAAGGTAATCAGTGGACCTTGGCAGCAGCGGGGCAACCAAGGGCGCGGATAAAATCCAATCAACCGTGCACACAAACAAACACACCAAGACACAGTGGCAGCACATACCGAGTCTTATCTGCCTGGGTTTACACACACCCACACACACACACACACACATCAACATGGCTCAGAGAAACTGGCAACACAACCAGACAAGAGTATCATCGCTGCCAGGATGCGAGCATGTTTAACATGCAAACACACACACGCGCTGAGTCGCAGTGTGTGTGTTTCACTGCTCTTACTCAATTACAGTTTGTGTAAGGCAGGACTCCCAAGGCTGGAGCAAGAAATGTCAACACATTCTACACTCAACTCTTCTTTTGTTCCACTCGCCAACGAGACTCTTGGCCTCTGTCCTCAGCAGGAGTTCACAAGTCACCAAAACTGTAACATTACTGCAGAATATATCACGGGTCAGCAGGTGATTTAGCACGGAGCCTGGAGCCGCGTTTCCACAGAATGGAACGGTTCAGTTTAGCACAGTACAGTACTAATATTTTTGCGTTAACTAAAAATAATCAGCCCCAGTTGCTCTTTTCTTTGGCACCCTTCGCTTGGAGTACCAGAGTAAAATGGCATGGTATGGTCAGGGTGGAAGTGGAATGGCTCCACCCACGGCACAATCAGCTGACTGGTTTTCCTTTACCGCCTGCAGTCTCTTTTCATACAAAGCTTGACGTGGCTGTTGAGACAAACAGCCACAAACCAAGGAGGAGAAAAGAGCTGCTCCTCCATTGTTTGTTTTGTCGAGTTCCATTTTGCTGCCGTCGCACTCGTACGACATCGAACTACGCACGCCATCAGTCACTGCCCACACCCCGCCTTCCCAAGTAAGGATACTGTTCTCAGTCCAAACGCAAACCTTTATCCACATGGAAACGTTTTGGAAGCAATGAAACGCTATTTTTTTTGAAAACAAGTTACTCAAGAGGAAACTGCAGCTTGTTTGTCCGGTTTATTATCCATGTTTGCTGGACACGCATTTTGCTCTGGTCTTCCTCATTCCACCTTCATGCTGTCCTTGTCTCTGATTGGCTAAACCTGGCTGGAGTGGATGGTGACGCGTGGGCGAGTTCACGCATGGTGACTGCCCAGTTGCAAAACTCACCAGTGTCTGGAAAACTGGGCTGAAAATCATGTGGTGTGAACTGGTCTTTATGGTGACAACTGTTGGAGCTACAGCTACAGCTTCTGCTGGACTTTGCTGCTGCTACAGACCTTGTATAATTTAAATGCATGAGTCGATTGAAAATGTTTTCATAAATTCCGTTACCTTCAGCGCCTGCAGCCTGGCCTGCTCCTCCTCCAAAGCCTGCTGCTTCTCCTTCTCGTCCATGCGACTGAAGGACATGCCGGTGGAGGAGAGAGACGAGACGGCACTGGACAGGGTGGACGCTCTGCAACACATGAGACAATCGTGAGCTCCTTGAAATCTACTTTATTTTATGAACTGTAGACACCCTCTTGTTGTCCTCAGACAACCTCAAAATGTGGTTTTGGTGGTCAGATCTGAGGATGAATTGAGGAACATGACTATGACTAGGAAGCAGGTTGGACGTTAGCCACCAGGGGGTGACAGAACTCTGTTTCAACTGAAGTCTATTAGAAAGTAAGTCTCTTTCCTCACTTCATTTATAACCTCATTAGCATTTTCCTGAGGACTTAAAGGTCTCAATCAACTGCTTCAGCATTTTTTTTTTTTTATGTAAATTATGTTCTCATTTAGAGGAAAATAGACGGATAATCAAGGCTTATATGAGTGGACATCAGTTTAATTGACAGGTGGCATCTTCCTGGATGCAGGGGATGAGGTCTAACTATGTTCAGGATGGACTGGGAGCGTTTAAATGATACCAGGTCTGAAAGGGGTCAGTGACGTTTACCTGGTGTCTGCGTTCAACTCCTTGGTCTTCTTGCCCTCCAGGGAGGCCAGGTGCTGCTCTAAAGCCTCCAAGAGGCTGCTGGGAGCCTGAGAGAGTGAGAGAGAGCAGGGAGAGGGGAATTCAGTTAAGGTCTTATGAAAAATCACTTTCTCTATCTTTTTTTTGTGTCTCTCCCATATGCAGAGAAGAGACCCACCCACACATACAGTTTAAACGCACTCACACTCACTCACACTCACACACACACAGACCAAGCAGCCAGAGTTAGTTGGTCTCACAGGAAGGTAGCAGAGAGCATCGGGTTTCCAAGAATAGCCATGTCAACATGCAGCAAACACTCACAGTGTTAGACTCAAAGGAGAGAGGGAACAGAGGAGGAGGAGGAAGGAAATAAATAGCAAGGGAAAGGTGGAGTGTGGAGGAGAGGTCGCGCCAGTTCTTTGCACGAGCAGAGGGCGATAATGTCTGTGCTGCTTCTCTCTCTCTCTCTCTCTTTCTTTTACTCCATTCATCTTCCCTCTACTGTGTTTGTGCCTCTGCTGCAGCCTCAGCTCTGTCATGCTCGCCCTCTGTACCTGCAACCTGCCAGTGCTTTTCTGAAACAATGCACACCACAATTTATTACACTTACTTAGATACTACGCCTTAAACCTTTTGTTTAATCAGCGCACAAAAAGCAGGCTTTGTTGTAAGACGCCATGAGGCAGGAGCATTAAAGTTGAGCTCAAATATTCTGGGGTATGAGTTTGCGAGCAGGCTCGTTGGGGAATGTTGCTACGTAACTGGTGAAAACAAACCAGCCGCATTTGTTCACGCTGCACAACACGGCGGCGTGTGCTGTGCTCGTTAGAAACCGACGGACACAAAAAGACAAAAAAAGAGGTTGACAGCTGCGTTAGAAAACGTAAAATCAGCTTTTCTTCTTCACACATGTACTTAACATGGAGGAGGAGGAAACAAAAAAAAGAAAAAAGAAAAGAGGTGGATCTGCTCTGCTCCTGCTGCGGAGAGCGAGGAGAGGAAATTCTTCCACGGTGAAAATATGACAACGTCATGTCGGCCTCTCCATCCACAAGAATGTGAAGTGAGCTGCTGCTGTCAGTAGGGCTGCACATACACGCTCACACACACACTGGGGAGTGTTTTGGCTACCGAGGCTTTTGCGGTTGGTGAGAGAGTAGGTTCTTGCCAAACTGTTGCCTGGTTGTTAAAGAAACAGAGACTCGCAGAAAAGAAAGAGACACAGTTTATCTGTCTGGTGTGTTTAAATAGGTGAGAAAAAAAAAGAGGGAATGTCCGTCTGGTCAATATTAACTTAGACAAACACACACACACACACACATCGCTGGGCATCCATGTCCCTATCTTCTTCATGAGCGTAGACTGGCAATTACAGATATTTCTTGATACCCGTCGGTAAAAACGGGAAAAAACTCATTTTTGCTGTTCAAAAAAAAAAAAAAAAAAGGTTGAAATTTACACCAGCTCAAGTCTATGATATCTTAAGAATATGTTCAGCCAGATCTCACTGTCAGACAGACCTCTCCAACTGGAAAATGAAGTTTGTAATCACCAACACAAGTCCATAGAGGAAACGAGCGATTTCAGCTTGAGGGGACACAGGAGCTGCAGGTCTGCTGCTGCCTCGTGTGGTGAGTTTCTGCCCCTTGGGTGAATCCAAACACAGGATTTCAAACCCGGAATTCATAAAAATAACACATTTGAACTTAATGATGGAGGAGGCGGTGGATCAACAACTCCTGTGTGCTGTGGTGTAAAATTGCTGATTTCCTCTATGGAATTTGGTGTGGGAGAGTGAGCGGGTTTACAAACTTCAGTTTCCAGCGAGAGCAGGCTGTCTATCAATGTGATGAGCTGGCAAATGTGTTCTTAAGACATCACTTTATCAGGTAGGCGTTTTGTTGCAGGGTTAAAAATTTTCTCTCTTGTCCCCACTGGCAGACTTCAGTCAGGACCTCATGCAGCCAAACTGAACTGAACTATCCCTTTAACTTCGGAAGGCTGCGAGCATGAAGAAGGATAATCCTCTTTTTTTCCTTTTTGACAATAATTACATAATATTGCTTGGGTTAGTGGCTATTAAAGCATCTCCAGCACGCGTATTGAAGCAACAATGTTGTACATGACAGATGTGAAATAAACAACATCTAAGGAAGGGATGGAATTCAAATGAGCGAGTCCAAACGCGGCGCTGGGATTTTTATACATGCAGATGAGGATGGAAGGGGCAGAGGTGGTGAAGCCTCATTTTCTATTCATGAGGTCTCGTGCCCTTTTGCTTGTCATGTCAAAGCCTCTGCATGTGTGCGCGAGTCTCAGCGCTGCACGCGAGACACCCAAGGCCAACAAAAACACACACACACACACACACATACACACATTGTACTGAGTCAACACGTCGCTCCACCGTGGCACAGCATGCCCGTGTGTGTGCGTGTGAGGTTTATGCGTGTTTACACAAAACACGTATGTGGCCCAGACTCATGTTCATGCAGGGGGTTGAGGGGATTAGCAGCACAGTACGCAACAAAACCACCACCTACAATGTACGATCCTTTAGTTTTCTGCGGCAGAAGAGGAAGAAGGAAAAAACAACAATAACAACAAAGTCTGTTTAGCGACTGGAGTTTTGACCCGAGATCAACAACCACGTGGGCTGACCCACGGGCCGTGATATAGGGATGCAAAATTCCAGGAATTTACAAAATTGGAAACTTCCCATGGGAATAAATGGGAATTAACTGGAAAACTGAAGGTTGGGAAGCATTAAATACAGTTGGTAAATAATACACTGTAGCATAATCTTGGCTAAAACGCTGAAATGTGATGGTAATACAGTTGATTATGGCCACAACTGACGGCTATTTTCATAAATGATTAGTTGTTTGTCAGAACATGTTGGAAAATATGGATTGGGTTTCCCAAACCTGGAAATGATGATGTTCTCACATGTTTCGTTTTGTCCGTTTCGCGTTTAAGCAGATGAAAAAAATCCACTCAGACTGATAAATCAATTATCAAAACAGTTGACTATTAATTTAGGGATCAATTAATAATCGTTGCAGCCCTACAGTTGAATATCAATGATATTCCTCAATCACAGGCACATAGCACAGGACTTACTGTGGGGCAACTGAGGCCACGCCCCCTACATGACACCACAGATGATTTCTAGAAACCTGAGCCACTCATTTGAGTCTAACAACTAAACAAAGTCAAGTCAATTTCGTTGGTATTATGACTTAGATATAGATGGTAAACCAGAATTGCTAAAATGTAAGCTAGCTAGCACCGTTTCAATTAAAATGCAAGAATTTATAAAATATCTTGAAGACGATTCCATTTGTTCAGCCACTATCTATATATCTGTGTGTTGCGTCGGTGTCAATTCTCATTAATTCCGAGAGGAAGTTGCCAAATTTGAATATTTCCCAAATTCCCAAACAAACGTTCCCATGGAAATTTAGCAGGAATTTTCCGCCCCTTTGCAGCCCTAGCCGCAAATGACCAAAGTCACGTATTACTGGAGGCACAAAAGCATCACAGTTGGTTAATTTCTTAAACTAGCCTTAAAGGCCTGATCCACACAGAAACGACCCTTTTCCTTTTTTATTCTTAAAAAATAAAAAAATAAATAAATAAAATGTGTAAACATGGCATTGTTTCAGGAAATGTCTTCAAACACGCAAAACCTCTCCAAAACTCCAAACATTGTAGTACACATGCTAGGCCCGTGTGTGGTGCTCGTACAAAATACACCAAACACACAGAACAGCGTTTTGAGACTTGTTTTTCACTCTTGGCACCATAATTCCAAAAATAGCGTTTTCAAGGTTCAGCCGTTGAGATGCAAAATTTGTGCACATTTTCCTAATCTACAACTCAAGAGTAGGGGTCTTCAAAGGATGGTCATCCCAACGCCACAGATTAGCATGTAAGCGGGGGAAAAAAGTTGCACAGCCTACGACGTTCGGAACCTGACTGAAAGGAAATATACTTCCTTACCAACAGGTGGCAGTAGTCTGTATTTGTTAATGGAAGGGGAAAAGCAGGTGATCTATTCAGTGGCATGTATTCACTGTTTATATTTGTAAATAAAACTGACAAATATCTAATTTTGTTGTATTTGCTAACTGGAAAAAAAAACCCCACAGCAGTCTGTCTCTCTTTTTTCCCCACAGAAACAATTAGGCCTCAAGTTATTCCTGTGAATTCACAGCTCGTTAAAAATGGAAACTGTATCCTTGAAGATCAAACTTAAAATTGAAACGGTTTATTCCCCTGTCGTGTTGCCGTCTTGTTTTAAGTCCTTTGTTGTTGTCGAAATGATAATTTTCTCCTCTGGATTCAAGGTCTGAGCTAATTATTGTACTCACAATTGCTCACGGCTTTTTTTTTTTTTTTTTTAAATCCATGAGGTGAAAGAGAGAAGCGTTGCTTGTGTTTGACGAGGGGGGGACAAGTGAACGCACCGCGGCCCACTGTTCAATCTCTGATGAGCGATGAGGAGAAAGAGGAAGTGAGAAAGTAAAGAAAATCAACCCAAACCACGAAAAGTGGGCGGAGACTGAAGGAGAGAAAGCGATTTGATGGATGGAAGCCGAGAGGGAGAGAGAGAGGGAGCGGTGAAGGAGAGGAGAGAGGAGAGGAAGTGGAAGGTGAGATGTACACTGACCTGTGAGAGATCTGGGATGTCACCCTGATCTATTCCAACTTGCTGTCATCGAAAACAAACAAAAACAACAAAATAAAAACAAAAGGGGTGTGGGGAGGTGGGATATAATGGAGAAGAAAATAAAATAAAATAAAATAAAATAGGGCGGGGCCGATTGAAAAAGAAAAATGAGAAAAAGAAAACAAAAAAACAAGGGTTGGTTACTTCATGCAGTGGCAGCGTCAACATAAACAACAACAGAAATAAACAAGACGTTTTCGACATCTGGAATGAACGGGTCAATCCTCACAGTGAATAATAATAATAATAATAATAATAATGACTGTACAATGAAATGAGTCTGACCGATGAGAAAGAGAGACTCGTGAACGATGACGACATGGAAACACACTGATAATAATAATAAAAATTTTAAAAAAACGTGTGGACACGTCGACTTTTTCACAGACAAAAGAACACCGAGTCCTCGACATTTCAAAAATGACATCATTGCATTGATGTGATCTTTTTTTTTTTAAAGTCTGTGTTTAACAACCTTTCTATCACAATTATTTGCAAACCGCATGTCTGATATCATCTTTTTTTTTTTAATTCAAAAAAAACTGATATGAAAATCCTGGTTTAAATTTTGATCTTAAGTAAATTTGGTTTATAGAGGGACTATGGCAGAGGATTAGGGCCACATGTGAATAGTTTTTTTTGAAAAAAGGTCAGAATTCTGTCTTAAATATCAGAATTCCAAATTTAACCCCAGATTATAGCTGTAATTCGGAGTTTAAAATTGGAATTCCGCAAATAAAGTTGCCATTCCAAATTCAACATCATAATTACGATTTCACAGGCGGACTTTTGCAATTAAAGGCGGAATTCTGAGAACAGATTTGCAATTTTGACTTGAAAATCAGAATTTTAATTTCACACTACGCGACTAATGTTTTTATTCATTCATTTTTATTTTAGCAAACTATTTTGTAAGTTGTCATCTATGGTACGGAGGTGAAAAAACATGGAGACTAATAAAATAGTACAATTTAACACAATCATCTTTTTTTTTTTGTACATATAATTATTTAGTGTTCTTTTTCACAAAAATGTGACAAATACAGAATTATGTTTTACAGTAATTTATTTGAAATATGTGCATTAAAAGTAAATCCAGGTCAAAAAAAACTTTATTTTGGCGAAATAACTCACACTTTATAGTGTCAGTATTTGCTGCAAGATGTAATTATATAGATATATCGTTCTGCATTGTAAAGTTTAACACACATATGAATACTTTATTAATCAGAATAAAACTAATTTTTTTGCTTCTTCCATCTCAATGCTAACAATTTGACTATTTGAACATTAGACACTTGACATATTCAACCGTCAGGACTGGTTAGAAGATCTTAATGAGTGACATCGCTTTTTTAAATCCACAATCTGTACAAAAGAGAAGAAAGCGCCAATTATAAAAGACAAAGGAACGTTTATTTGAACTAATTGTCTCCCGCACTTCCTCAAGCAGCTCAGTTGATTCTCACTGTATGAAATTGGCTGAAACAAAGGAGAGAGGGAGGAAGTGAACGAGGGAAGGAGAGGAGGAGGGGAAAGGAGGAGGGGGGGATATGTGGGCGGTGGGGAGGAGGAGGAGAGGACGCGCCGGTATCCATCTTTGTCAGAAGGAGAGGGGGGAAGAAAGGGGTGAGGTGGAGGAGTGTGGGGAGCAGCTAACGGAGCGGCTAACCACGTCCTCCATCTTTGTGTTATTTTGGGTGTGTGTGTGTGTGTGTGTGGTAAATGTGGGCCAGTGAGGGTAAACCAGGTAATTCCTGTTTGCTGCTGCTGTAGCTGCAGGAGCTCAAGTGCCGCACTGTAAAGTTGTATTATTAAAAATACGCTCCACACACAAGGCGTGTTTGATTAGTGTGCGTCAGCGAACGTGTGCGATCCGTACGAAATCCAGACTTTAACTCTGACAATTCTGAGAACAAAGTCATTTAAAAAAAATTTGTCCAAGTCAAATTCTTTGATTAGTTTGGGGAAAAAAAAAAATCAAATTCTGACTTTTCCTTGACTTTTCCTGAGATTAAAGTTAGGAATTCTGACATTAATCTCAAAATTCTGACCTTTTTTGCGTGTGTGTGTCTGTGTGCCTGTACATCTTTAAGTACAACTTTATTTTCAGAATTCCCGACTTTCATCGCGTAATTCTGACATATCTCTCAAAGTCAAATTTTTTGATTAGTCTGAAAAAAAAACCTGAATTCTGTGTCGTCAATTTTGACATTATTCTCAGAATTTTTTTTTTTACTTAGTTTTATTTACTTGAATCTTCATTAGCCCATTTATGTGTGTGCGTGCGTGCGTGCGTGCACATGTACCTCGGCCACTTTGAGGAACTCTGACAGCTTGGTCATCCTGCACAGAAACTTCTTGTAGATGTCCAGAGCGTCTTTACACTGGTTCTTCTTCATGTCAAAGTATTTCTCTGTGGAGACGGAGACAAAACGTTTATTTTTTGAGAAAAGGACAAATGCATATTCATTGATACGGTAAGGTCGCACAAATTTGGCATAATTCTCTACTAAATTCAGGATTGGGTAATTTCTAAACCACTGTTTAAGCCTTTGGAATTGCAAGCTACTGTGCAGCTGGAAGATCACTAACTTACACCAGACCGACTTACGTAGTCATAGCAACGCTACTCGTCGCATGAAGTGACGACAACAAGACAACTATCCTATCATTCAACACAGAACCTCCCACTATTAATCAGTGGGAAGTCATAATTAAAGACCTCCAAATTATGGAACTAATGACTTTTATTCTCAGATTACAAAGGGACAAGGGTGTTGCTGTTTATTGAAAAAGAAAATGGAAAAACAATGGCCATATTGCTGCGTATATATGCATATCTAGCTTTACTTTTTCTTTTCTATCAATAAGGACAGTACATGGTGAGCATCTGAATTATTTTGCCACATCATACTGTAACCCGGTCTATTTTTGTTTGTTGCACTTATGTTGCGTATGTCCCGTACAGAGAAGAACAACAAAAAAAAAAAGAGCCGACTAACAACAAAAAAAAAAGAGCCGACTATCCAACAAGGACGGAAGGAAGCAAACAAGGAAGAAAGGAAGGATTCCGTGCATAATTAAGTGGAGACAAACAGAAGCACTTAGCAGCGACAAGACAGCTTGTACAACCAGACTGCTGAGTTTGTATCTGCCATGTGTGTGTGTGTGTGTGTGTGTGTGCGTGTGCATGTGTGTTACCCAGCAGGTTGATGACCCCTTCATTATAGGCTGCAAACAGCCTTATGGAGTCTTTGAAGAGCAGCATGAAGGCTGAGTTGATCACTCCGTTGGTCAGCTCATTAGGGTTAGCCTGCAGAGAGAGGTAGAGAGAGGTAGGGATGAAGGGAAGAAAAAACAGAGAGAGAGAGAGAGAGAGAGAGAGAGCAAGGGGATAAAAAGAAAGGAAACATCTCTATCACATCCTTCACAAATCTTTTCCACATCTCTTTCAAACATCCACAAACATCTTTTGACAAATGTGCTTTTCTAACAAACCCATCAACACACACACACGTTTGCGCTTCTATCAGAGTGAGGACCCTCGTAGACATAATGCATTCCCTAGCCCCTTACCCTAACCTTAACCATTGCAACTAGATGCCTAACCCTTACCCTAACCTAAACCCATTTCTAACCCTAACCCTAAAACCAAGTCTTAACCCTGAAAAAGCCACTTTAAGGAGTGAAAAACAAGTGAAGACTGGCCAAAATGTCCTCACTTTGTAGGAATTATACGAATTTTGGTCCTCACTCTGCAGCAAGTACAAGAACACACACACACACAGAGAGCAACTGTTAATTTATCGTAAATTCCGCTCTATAAGCCGCTACTTTTTTTCCCCCCACGCTTATGGATTCTTATGACTTCCTCAATCGCCCCACCGGGATAAATAAAGTTTTCTGAATCTGGACGGATATTTACGGACCAGCGGCCACCAGAGGGCGCTCGAGCAGCGCAAGAGCAAGACAGGCAGGTTGAAGAGATAGTGTAATGCGCCGGAAAACTGCCATATCACTGCCGTGTTTAGTAATTAAACATTTAAAATAATGTTTCTGTGTACCATAAAGATCTCATGTTCCAGCGTGGCCACCTGCGGCTTATAGTCACGTGTGACTTATATGAGTATTTTTACTCAAATTTTATGAAATTTGGGTGGTGCAGCTTATAGTCAGGTGCGCTCTATAGTGCGGAATTTACATTAGTTTAGGTGGAGGGAAAAAACAAAAACACCAAAATATGCTAAAAACCTGTTGTTTTAATTCACATGTGGACAAGAAAGTAAATCAACCACGACAACACAGACGCACACATTTTTATACAGTATCCTTGTAAGCACACACATAGACATAATGAAAAAAAAAATAAACTAAATACTAAAATCTCTTAACCTAAGCCTAGCCTAAATCCAACTCTAACCACAAAAAGCCCTTTAAAAATGTGAAGAGCAGACAAAATGTTCTCACACGGCCATGATGACAAACGTGTTACACACACATAGCTGTTCCTCATTTCATTCATTTGGACAGCCTTAAAAAAAAAAAAAAAAGCCTGATCACTAACCTTAACCATTACCAATTAATTTACCAATTAATGACCACAATTCAAAATTAAGCTCTAAACTTAACCAGTTCCTCAAAAATGAGGTTCCGCATCATTAAGACCAGGTTTTGGTCTTAATGAGGACTAACGGTCCTGACAAGGTCAGTGTTTATGCCAGAAAAAAAAAGTCTTAAAGAGAAACAAATACATAATCAATTTCCTAGCTCCTTAATCTAACCCTAAAACCAGGTCTTAACCCTGAAAAAGGCCTTTAAAATTGTGGGGCACAGACAAAATGTCCCCGCAGAGATATAAATACAAGTTCACACACACACAGTTGGTACCTGGAAATCCAGCAGTGCGTCCAGCTGGTTCTGAATGATGGGCAGAGTCTTGATCAGCTTCTCCGTGTTCATCGTTCGCATCACTCCATCAATCCTGACACGACAGGAAGCACAAAACTGTGGCGGGAACTTTGTGCAATGCAGCGTTTTATTCAAATTTAGACAAAACAGGAATGAACGAATGAGCGAACATGTATTCTGTGACAAACTCTGTGTCACACTTGAGGCAACGTGGAATTGTCCGCGTTATAGTCGTGGCCACAGCACGTCGACAGGATGCGCGATTGTTCGTACAAACAGTCCAGGCATATTTTTGTTTTCCTGTGAAAGTCAAGGAACGTTTAACTCGCGGTGGAACAGTGTTAGCGAGCTGGTTAGCTAGTTACCGTTCCCCTTAACAAGGCACAGTCAATTATCGTGACCAAAATAACTGCAATAAACTTGCTCTAGAACTACATCACATAAAGGATATTATTAACACAGTGTGTAACATTTAGGAGAGGTTATTGGCAGAGATTTAATATACTACCAATACCTATGTTTGTATAAGTGAATTATTTTGTTTCTATATAAAAATCGTAGAGTTTCTGTAGCCTTAGAATAAGCCGTTTATATGTACATTAAAGCCAGGGTCTTGCTTTATAGAGGCCGCCATCTTGCACCACCATGTTCCTACGGCAGCCTGAACAGACAAACAAGTCTGAGCATGTGCTTTGTGCCTTTTTTTTATTGCTAGCTAAAGATAATTTTGAAGTAACTCACATTAAATCTTCTATAATGGAGAATTATAGAAATGCAAGTGGTTTGTATTGCGGTGAGCGCTAAAATCACATAAAACACTGACCATTATCCTATCAAAATAAAAGCATAACAGGATGCTGTTTTATTTATCCGCCACCGTTACTACTGAGACAGAAGCGAAAACATTTGGGAAGCAGCGCACCAATGAATGACCTCACACGACCACTTTGTCAGAATTGTGTTCCCCAGCGCTCACAAAATGCACTGGCTAACATTTAAGAACTATAACAACAGTTCAAAGCTGAATAAAATATTACTTTATTTTCTGTTTCCTGCACAAGTTCTTCACATTTTTTGTCTGTGTTCTCAGCCAAAAAGAAGCGCGTAAATCAAAACAACAATATCTGTGTCGGCCTGGACGGGAACTGCGCCAACAGATGTCGTAACGTTGACATTAAACGGAGACAGATTTAGCAGAGAAAAGAAGAGAAATGTCAGCTTTCTGCTTCTCCCCGTCTCTGTGTCTGTCTGTCTGTCGCATGCTAAAGGCTAACACCTCCTGTGTGTGTGTGTGTGTGTGTGTGTGTGACCTCCTCTTACCCCCTCTTCATCTTCGTGAAGTCCACAGCCACCAGTCTGTAGGACATGGCCTTCTCGTTCAGGTAACGGCTGTATCGTCTGATGAAGGTCGACATGTCGTAACCTGCGACAGAAGATCATGTAGCACAAGGGTTTATTACGCGGCGACGCGGCCACTGCTGATTTCTATCATTTCCGACATAAACTGTTATATCGTACTGTGTTTTTATTGCACTTTGTCAGATGTGCATTGAACAGGGGTCAACTGACAGAGGTTCTGATCTTTAGAACTGTAATCGCAGCTGATATTTGATGTAGAGTACTGTGCATAAGTCTTAGGCCACCATTAGATTTGTTGTTTTAGCAACGCTATAATGACCATCCTGTACAATTATTTCTCCATCACTTTATTGGAACATATCCTGAAAATATGGAGGAACACATATGCAGTTTGAAAATAACATCTTTTTCAGAAACAACAAACAACAAAAATGCTTGTATAATATCAAATATTCAGTGTGACCTGCATTTCCACTTGAACAATAACACAACCATGGCTCTTTAAAACCTGGAATGGAACCCTAATGTTATTGGTCAAACCTGTGTTTCTCCTACTATTTCATGCCAACAAATAGCTGCTGTGAAAAAGGTCTATTATACCTGGTTTACTCCAGACATGTTGGAGCATTACATACACATGTTGCACAAGTTCAACTCACTGACAGGTTGATCATATAGTAGAAGACTGACTTTTAGTCACATCTTTTCAATCTGAACGCCAACGATCACAAAAGTGACATAAAAACAACAAAGCTGCTGCTGGTGGCCTAAGACTTATGCACAGTACTGTAGATTTATTTCCTTTTTCATGAATCTGTTTTTGGCCAATATGGTTCTTCCTTCTCCCATGTGTTGTAAAATAACAGTTTACTAACTTAAAAAAATCTAACAAAAATCTTTATTGTGTCTGGACTGCAGTGGACTTTAAAATTTTTATTTAAAATCGAATTATTTATGGAAAAAATATTAAACACACAAAAATAATAATAAGATCAACCAAGAAATAAGGTTTTAATGCACTTTTCTATCATATTTCTGGGAACAAAACTGTGTAAACTTACACTAATGTGTATCAGAGCGGCTACTAATGGTTATTTTCACGATCAATGGAGTACTTGTTTGGTCCATAAAATGTCAGAAAGAGTTTAGCAAAGCTGTAAATGACAAAACAAATCAAAATGTTTCAGTTTAAATGATTTACTTGTTATATTGAGCAAAGAACCCAGAAAGTACTTATTTTTAAGAAGCAGAAAAAATTGTTTCATCATTGAAAAAAAAACCACACAAACTGATTAATCGATTATCAAAATAGTTGACGATTGACTTAGTAACCTAATATGTAATAATCGTTGATTAATTAACAATCAGTTGATGCTAATTATTTTAAAAAAGTGCAAAAATCCGCTCTACTGATTTATTGGTTTCTCTCAAGCATCAACCTTTGAATTTAAAATACTTTTTTAACGTCTAACGTTCTGGTGCTATTGTAAATTTTTATTTTTGCTCTGGTTCTTTAACGATTTAAATCAAATCAAAATGCTGTGAATTACCTCCACAGGCCTTTTACAGACTGTTTGTGTGTATGTCCCTGGTATTCCTTATGTTGTGGGGACCTAAATCTGTCTCCACACTCACATTATGGGGACTTGTCTTCCTTATGGGGACAAAAATCAAGTCCCCATAACATAAATGACTCCATTTTAAGGTGAGGACATGTTTATGGTTAGGTTAAGGTTAGGGTTAGGACACTAGTAATTATGGTTAAGGTAAGAGTAAGTCGCCAGGAAATGAATGGAAGTTAATGTAAGGTCCTCTGAAGTCATGGAAACCAGTGTGTGTGTGTGTGTGTGTGTGTGTGTACTGTACCTTGCAGAGCTCCTTTATCCAGGAAGTTGTTCAGGTTAAACAGGGTGTTTCTGGAGGCCAGGTACTGGATGAAACGCTGAAATAAGACACATTTTATCATCAGTTGATTAAAAATAAAAAAATAAAAAAACAAAATAAAATGTTTTTTGTCTGTATCAAGCAGAAGAAACTTCATCTGTACTTCTTTGACTGAATTATTAACAAATATTTATTTCCCCATAGATTTATCTGGTGAATTTGAATTTGGAAATAAAGTTACACATGTAAAATGTGTGGATACCACAGTCAAAACAACTGTTCCTCATTGTTGTCCAGATATGTAGATAATGCTTTTTTTAATTAAGAAAATGAAGAAAATTAGCTTCAAAATTGGTCATTAAATTGGGATAATTAGGAAAACAATCAATAAAATGTTAAGTAAATAGAACATTTGATGAATTTGTTACTAATAAAGTAAGAAGGAGCAATGGTTCTATGATATTTGTGTATTTGGCACACAAAATGGTTCCCAAATCACCACAAAAAAGTGTTTATTATTATTATTACTTTATTATTATTATTATATGAAGCAAAGAAACCTAGAGAATGGTTTAAATTATTTCAATTATTAAAAAAAAAATATGAATAACTCAAACTGATTACTGAAACCATTGACGATAAATTGACAAGTTTATTACAGTGATTATTACAGTGTCAGTGTAACCGAATGTCAAGAATCTTCTCGGGACATTTAACATCTGGATTTTCGTATTAAAATAACAAATGGAGATGAGTGAAGAGACACTTGCTCACTGTGTGACAGATGGTAATAGCTGGTGTTCATTAGCCACCAGCTAATAAGGATGACTGATGCGATTCATCACTGACATGAAGTTGAGTCTCTATGAAAACGAAGCAAACTCCACCGTAACATTTAACCCCCCATCGAGACATTACGAGGCCGCGCGATGATTTGAGGTAATCTTTACGTTCTCGTGCCTTTGTCTCGGTGTTGCCCTCCTGCAGCGAGGTCAGAGGTCGGCTACAGAGAACAGCCCCCTCGGATTTGGCGCAGATCAGGATGCAGCTTCTGAAATGGCAGCAGGCAGGAGGATTTAGCGCATGTCTCGCCGTCGCTGCCCCTGCTGCTTTAGATGGTTTAACCTCTGCCGCCCGCATCGCCCTCAGGCTGAGACTTCTATGTTTAAAAATTAACTGTTCTCCTGCTGTTTGTCTTTTCCCCAGTCATTTATTTATGAGCTCACTGGGAACTGGAGAGGTAGAGAGAACGAAATTAATTAACCTTTAGGAAGACTGGCAGCATAATTTTGTTAAATTATTATGTAATAGCCCCTTTAAATGTTAATGAGATCGAATCTGGAGCTAAAACTTAAGCTGTGGCTAAACTCAATGGCTGCATCCTTCTGAGGATGAAGACTATGGAGCCCAGAATGACCTTCACTGGCCATGTAGACCACAAAGGCCGAACCGAATTGAAAGTCTGGTTTACGAAGAAACTCCAAACTGATTAGTTAGCCCCAAAAATAGCATTTTAGGGCTAACAATAATGGCAGAAACCTTGGTGGATTCTCCTAAGATGTAGCCCAACTCTGTGGCTGCCTCCTTCTGAGGATGCAGACTATGCAGCCAACAATGACCTTCACTGGCCATGTAGACCACAACGGCAAACGGCTATGAAGAATTTGCTTTCTGGTTAAAGCTGTCGCCTAGCAACACTAATCAGCCATCTAACATTAAATCAAGTTTTAAGTCCTTGTTTTTTTTAGCCATGTGTACTATTAACGATTTAAGTGAAGGCCTTCTTGCCAAAAGATCACTTTGTCTTCTATTGTTCTTTTGGTTATGGGCATGGTCAACATAGCTCAACAGCGCCACCTAAAGTCAGTCCCCGACACACGCTTATCCTAGGTGTACCAACTTTGGTCAAGAATGCATCTTGTCCACAGTCTCTCGGAGCCATTTTGTTAACACAACAGGAAGTCCACAATGCTGTGGAGGAGGACACGAGGACAGCTGGCGTAGAGTAAAGGACACAAGGGACGGGGCAAAATGGAGGCAGACGATCTGTTGCGACTCCTAAAAGGCAGAAGCCGGAAGAAGTCATATCTGGTGATTTTTACATGATGTTAATATTGTTTTCTTTGGATGTTTTGATGATCCCCCAAACATTATCTTCTACATTTGTTGTTATTATTATTATTATTAAATTATTAATAATAATTAATTTGTCTGGGGGGCACAAGGAGGCTAGGCCACAAGGGGTGCACACTTCTAACTCAGAGATGGATGGACAGACACACTTGAATCGTGCAAAGCTGGATCTCTAAAATTAAGAAGGGTGACGGGTTACCAACCTCTTCATAACCCCTTTGACCTTTGGTCATCATTTCCTCTAGCGCTTTGACAAACCTGACGTCATTCAGCACGGGTCGAAAGCTTTTTTCCAGCAAAACTTTGCCAAAACATCTTCACACTCCTACACCCAGTACAGCCTCTGGATTAACTGTTGCCCTCCGAGCATCTCCTTCAGAGTTTTTGCTCCTCCTTTGTTTTTGTCTCAAGTCTTTGACATTAATGATGTGGACAACTTCACTTATTCACTTTCTCAGGGCTACAATTTCCCGGCTGGAGCAGGAGATACATTCAGAATGTATTCAGACATCAGAGGTTGGTGCTGGAAGCTCATCCATTTAACCAACTGTACCTCTTACAGTAACATTCGAGTCAGCAACTAGCATCGCAGACTAGCACCGCAAATCTGAGTATGGTGAATATGGTAATGTGGTGTTGAAAGAATCAACACTCTGGAAAACAAACTAATATTGTTAGCACAATTTAAGGAATCTGTACGAGAAGCCTAAACGTCTGAATTGAACTCAAAGGCCTTGGACTTTGTGGGTGTATGGTGTTGTGTAGGAAATAAGAAGTGTATATACAGCTTGAAAACACATCAACAAGTGGGACATACCGTGCTAACTCGAGCTTGAGCACGTTCGTTAACCTCGTTTAAACAGCACTCAAGTGTCTTTATGACGTTAGTTCCTCTGACAGACCGTATAAAACGGGTTAACTGACTCTGAAGGTCGAAAAATCCCTTTTGAAAAGTCACTTTCTGTATTTCACTTCATAAAAAAAAACAACAGCATCAGTCAATCTGTTTCTGCTCAATGGTTAATCTCATTGAACAGTTGGTTTATGTGTTTATGTCAGTGGTCAGCAACTGGCAGCCCATGGGCCAAAACTGGCCCGCCAACATTAATATCCAGATTTTTTCCAAATGTTTCTAAAATTGTTTGGTTTTCTTTACAAAAAGTCACACAGAATACTTAAATATAAACTAATTACACTAGTAATATTTTGAGGCAAATTCAAGTTTTTTAAAACAACACATCTTAAATTTGCCATTTTGCTACATTTAATTGCATAGAAAACTATGGCCCTAGGCAAAATTTACTTGCTGACCCCTGCTCTATGTGATTGAGGTATAAGATGTTCTTATACATGGTGGTGTTTTAAAAGTATGGGGATGTTATTTATTTATTTATTTATTATTATTATTTTAGTGTAAAATAGCTGCAACATATAAATCCAGAAATAGAGTGCGTGAGGATTAAGGAGGCTGGAGACGTGACATGACACTTGAACAGGACTCTGGGTCTCTGAAGACTGAACCTGAATTTGTGGTTTTATCCCTCGTGAACATCTCTGATATTTCATCTTCCTCACACCACTGAACCACAGCGCGCTGTGGAGTGAGTCTTGGCCGTCATCCATGGCTTCAGGAACTCGGGGCCTCAGGCTTCCTCAAAAACATCTTAACATTAAGGCGGTCTCTGTCCAGCTGACTTGAGATGATCTGAGATTTGCCAGTTTGCCAGTTCCCGATCTGGCAGTGAACCAAGCCACACTGGCTGGTTTGAACATCTATGAATGTGCGTCTGTGAGCACAAATATGCTTGTGGGCATGTGTGTTGGACTCGGCTGCACTGACACGTTTCCAAGAGCTCTGGGACTGTTTAAAGAGGCAAAAAAGAATGTGATTTGTTCTTGCCCCTTATTTGTTGTGTGTATGCTATGCTGTGGAAATTTCTTTTCAGGGAGGGAAGCTTTTTCACATGGAAGGATTTCAGGATTCTGTGTCATCTAAAGAAAAGTTTATGCATTTATTTTAATGGTTTTAACCTATGTTTTCCAAGGCACACTTTGAAGACTCTTTGGGTCGGAGCGCTTCGTGGACTCTCTTTTGTTAACTATGAAATACTGACTTTGTTCATTGGTGGTTGCAGTTATCGTTGAGGTGAGATTTCCAGGATGAAAATATAATCAAAATGTTGGAAAAGTAACCGTGTCTCAATTCAGAGATGGCCTCCTTTGAAAAAGACAAGTCGATAGACAGGTGGATCATTGAGTGGCGCGACTGTCACCTAGCAACCGAGTTGCAACTGGACGCATTATAGTGCACTTATGTAAATAAATGAGTAATCTTTTAAGGCCTTTTTTGTATATGTCCTGTTTGATGTTCAACCCAGTCGTAGCCCATTACTAATTTAAGCGTGTCTCGATGTTTTTGGTAATGGCTGCCATTATTATTATTATTATTATTATTATTATTATTATTATTATTGATTAGGCTTGTTTGGTCTGTTAAGCACTTTGTAACATTTGTTAAGAAAAGTGTGATACAAATAAAGTTTATTATTATTGTTACCTCATTTTGAAACAATTTTTGGAACACCATGAATCCTGGAAGAGGATGAGTTCTGAAGGTTCCACCTATTGGGAGCTTTTGTTTCTCAGGAAGGAAGGAACCACTTTTGGGGTCCATTGGAAGCCGAGTTGCGACACTAACGTAATAAATGAAACTGTGGAACCGTGTTTGATATGTCATGCAATTGTTTGCATTTTTATGGTTTAACACAGAGAAGGGTTTCAGTGCCACATACAGGCCTGGCATATGTACTACAGCGTTAACAGCCATTTTATGTGAGACATTTCCTGAAACGATGCCGTGTTTACAGATAGGGCCTCGGTCAGTCCAGAAGATATTTCCAGAGTATTTTCCATTCTTAATGCAGTAAACGCAAACGTCCGGTGTTTGTCCAATTAAAAACAGGGCAAAGCATGAGGCTGTCTTTATAGACCCTGACAGATTAACAGGGTAAACAATGATGCTTTATGAATTATTTAATGACTTAAGCACTTTCCCAGTGTCAAAATGAACCCTGGTCAAGACTTAAGATGGTCACAGATGAACGGAGGATAGAAAGGGGAGTCAGTTAAAAGGAAAGATAAAAAAGCATGAGCTTCATAAGCTCTCCCTCCCTTTCTTCCCCTGCCTCCTCTTTTGTGCCGACTGTTGTCTCCCTCATCAAAAGTCCATCTGACGAGAGCCTGAGTTTTTCCCCGCAGCCTCCAAATACAAAGGCGGAGGCGGCGAGAACCCACACAAAACGCGTGGATATAGTTGAAAAGGAGAAAATCTATAGAGCCGCAGAAACACTCATTGCAGAGAGAAAGAGAGACAGGCAGAGAGGAAGAATCGGGACACCTGCTGAGCCTGGGATTATTCAGCAAAGACGTTGCGAGAGACAGACGCTATTCAGATATTGAGAAAAGGTGTGCGAATAAAGAGGAGGAGTGAGAGGATGTGCGGAGATAGAGGGGGTTGAGACGGCGCGGCAGGTCGGCTCGGCTCGTCAAATAATTCATGTTAGCATAGTGAAGAACAATCTCATATATTATTGATTCATTTACATCTTGGCTACTCCCTGCCTCTCTCAGGGAAACATGCCGTAGCTATACGTGAAGACACCAGTAGCTTTTTCCCCTCGTCCTCGGCCTTTTCCTCCTCATTCCTCCATCTCCTTCCTGCCGCATCTTTTCTTTTTTAATCGCCCAAGTGCACAACTTGATGGTTTCCATAGAAACCAAACACCACAGCCTGAGGGCTGACCCTGAGGTTAGGATACCACCCTCCCTTTCGTTGTTGTCACGTCATATCCAAGACAAAGTCAAATCACCGGTGGCTGAAGTCCACAAGGGCTGCAACAATTAGTCGATTAATTATCTTTATTTTCAATTATGAAAATGTCCTGTTGATTCACGTTAATTCCAATGGAAAGTTTTCAATTCTGGCATTTCCCAGAATTTTGCAACCCTAATATGAGGGAACAATGCGTCACATTAAATGTGTTTGCACTTGATTCTGAGAGGAAGTGGCGGCTCTATTATAGTGTACACACCTTTGGTGCAACAACATGACTCACCAAAGTGAAAGAGTTGCTTTTTTGCGAGACATTAAAAGCCAGATAATTCGTGTTTATAGATAAGAGGGGGGTTTTGTAGCACGCTGACATCTTAACTTGACAAAGAAAAAAAAAAATATCAAGGAAATAGAGTCTGACGTCTAAACTGCCTCTGAAACAGAAGCACATGATGTGTTTTCACAGAAAGGCAGCACTGACTCACTGACTCTCTCCTCCCTCACAGACAGAGAGACCAGCCTGCTTGGCAAACACGAGTGTTCTCATTGACCACACATTGCATGACATCTGGGAAGCTGACAGAGTTACCACTCAGGTGCGTACACAAAGCCTATGAACAACAACGAGAGGAATTATCGATCCTGGTTGTGAAATTCTCTCTGCACAAATAAAGCTTGAAGCAATCTGGGGATTCACTGTTTCATCAGGCAGGAGGATCCGTTTCCATGGGAATAAATAAGGGTGAATTAGGTCAAGTCGTCTCCAAACTGGGTTCACAGAGTCCAGGGTGGGATTCTTCTATTACGCGTGCACAAAAAATCCTCAGGACTGATGGCAATCCGATCTCCAGTAAAAGAAGATGACTCACACAAGGAGAATGAGTCGTGATCGCGGCCGAGATTAATGAAAGCTGCGCTTATGTAAGAAGAGAAACAAAACGCGTGGACTGATTCACACACAAACTGCCTGTCGCCTGAATCCTGATGCTTTTTTTTCTGCCTCTTCCTCCTCCACATTTACGCAGTGGATGTTCTAGTTTTACACAATCAACCATTTCATCTCTGAATTGAGAGAGAAACACTCTCAAGTGGAAAGTGAAAAGTGAAAGTGAGTTTTTATTGTCAACCAAAGAATTTTCAGTCACTTCATGCAAAAGTTTTTGCAATTATATTAAAAAGATACATAACTGTAGTGATTAAAAAATACCTATATTCCTAAATTAACTACTGACAAATTTGGTGCATTTTTACCTCTGAGTGGTAGCAGCAACAGCAGAAAGCATTTTTTTAAAATAACTGCATGGGAGTTTGAGAAAGTGACCAAATAAAATGCAGGTTTATTGAATGTATCTTGTAGCTGCTCCTCTAAGACCAACCCTCTTTGGATCTGGCAGAAGTTATTAAATTTACGAGGTTTACTGAATGCATCTTACCACTCGAAGCCCAATGCACTTTTGATCCCACATAAAGATTGAAATTTACGAGCTTTATTGAATGCACCTTGCAGCTGCTCCTCAAAACCCAACTCTCTTTGGATCTTGCAAAAATAATGAAATTTACGAGGTTTAGTGAATGCATTTTGTAGCTACTTCTAAGCCCAACACTCGTTAGATCCTGCAGAAGTGATTAAATTTACATGATTTAATGAATGCATTTTGTAGCTGCTCCTCTAAGCACAACATGCGATATCCCACTCAGATTATGAATATTCGCTCACGAACAGTTTTTTTTTTTTAATCAGAAAATCCCCAGCGACGTGTCCAAACCTGGTCAGAAAGAGAGAACTGGTGGGAGCTGATAATGTCGGATTTACACCAACAAAAAACTGACGCACTGCCAAACATGCTATCATACATTCCAAAGGTCTCGTACCGAATGATCGCAAATTACCACAACTCAAAGTACATGTGTGGAGTAATCCTTACAATGTAGGATTTACCGTAAATTCCACTCTATAAGCCGCTACTTTTTTTCCCACGCTTCGACCCCTGCGGCTTATAGAGTGATGCGGCTTATTTATGGATTTTTATGATTTCCTCAAATCGCCCCACCGGGATAAATAAAGTTCTCTGAATCTGAATGGATATTTACAGACCAGCGGCCACCAGAGGGCGCTTGAGGAGCGCAAGAGCAAGACAGGCAGGTTGAAGAGATACTGTAATGCGCAAAGGAGAAATGCCGTATTACAGATTGTTACTCATTTTACTGCTGTATTACAGCTGTGTTGTTGGGGGGGAGGTTATTTATTGCAGCGCGTAGTCTTCTACTGCGTGGGGAGAATAAGTAGAACATACTCGACTTCTATATTTTGCCTCTTGGCATATTTATTAAACTGTAAAGTGCGACCATCTCATCAGCACAAAACTTCAACAACAACAACAGGCGCTCATAAGGAACGTGGTGACGTCAGTCTTGTACGTACCGTAAGTCTACCGTAATACAGAGAGTAAGGGCGCTATCAAATTACACTTAACATGTGTTACTGCCGTGTTTAGTAATTAAACATTTAAAATAATGTTTCTGTGTACCATAAAGATCTCATGTTTCAGCGTGGCCACCTGCGGTTTATAGTCAGGTGCAACTTATGTGTATTTTTTCTTAAATTTTATGAAATTTGGGTGGTGCGGCTTATAGTCAGGCGTGCTCTATAGTGCGGAACTTCCGGTAATAAATATGTCAAGAGGTAAAGTTTTTCAGGTATAAGGTTACATCCACACCTGTGTGAGTGCGTGAGAGTCGGTGCTCACGAGGTGACCAGGCTAATGGAACGTGTGGCCACGATCTCCAGGGAGCAGTTGTGTGTCGCTGGTGGTCGAGTGTGTCTGCGAGGTCAACGATCTGACCAAGCAACACGAGTCACCCATTCACACACACACGGGGAAAGAGAGTGAGTGTGAGAGAGAGAGGGTGTTAGTGGAGTACTGCAGGGGTCATCGGGTTCACTGCTTCACACCATACGCTCTTGCATGTCACCAGAATTCTATGAGAATCAATGCTAGAAAAGTTATTTCCCCCCATAACAACAGTAAAACCCCACAAAACAATAACCTGTGTATTTATTATTAAAATGTCTGGAGAGCAACATTTAAAAGGGCTTATTAGCACAGACTTGTACACAATTTTGGAGCCTAAGATAAGCCTTTAAGAGGTTTATTTAAATTAGGGCTTTTACCGCCATATTTGCACTGCCAGTGTTTCTACAGCGTGAAAAAACAAAAGCTTACCACGCAAAACAAAGACGGACATCTCAGTCCACCTCACACCCAAATTCATAAACCAATGAAGGAAAAATATGAGGAAAAGTGAGCAAATGAAAGAAAAGACAGTTGTGATGAGTTGGTTTGACTTTTCTGGTCTGTGAAGGCCACCATACTTCCCTGACACACTTGGGAAAGGGCTGTCTGTTGCAGTCTGCATTGCCACCATTAGATGTCACTAACTCACACACACTGGACCTTTAATTCATTCTGTTCTAAGAGTGTAGTTATGTTGTTGCCTGTTAGTGCGTTTAGATATAGGCCAATTACAAGTTAGGCCGATATTTGCCATTTATTGGACCGATCACTATTTATTAATCGGCCAATTATTATAAATTAAACACTTGCGGTTCTCAGAAACTTGATAAACACTTTTAAGCTGCTAAACATTTATTATTTCAGCCAAAAGTTTATTTACCTCCAGTTTTTTATGACATATTTCAGGTTTAGTTTATACATTATTTCTATTGAAAATACTGTATATAATTGAGATAAAATGTAGATTGGTGAGACAGACCAATTATGAATAACTAGTTACTTATATTATTTGTTATAATTAATCAGTTATATTTTATCAGGTGAAATAAAAAAGAAAATCAGACTAAAAATGTATAATTATCATAATCAGCATCAATTATCGGCCACCAGTTGCCCTGATTCCTAAAAATCGGCATTAGCCAGTCGACCTCAAATTCTGTTTGTCATTTTTTAAAAAAATGTTCAGAGCAGAAGTTGCTCTCCTCATCTCGTATTTTATACAAGGACAATAACATCTCTATTCTGTTCCCAGTTTGATAGACTGTCCCAGCAACAGGTTACATAATTAACCTTTAGTTCCTCTCCGTTATGAAATAACAATATGGAAACTGTGAAGAACGAACTGCTTCAGCTCATTTTAAGTTATGTTAAAGGTCACGTTCCTCATCAGAAATAGTCAGTGTTGCATTACTGGTCCTTCTAATCAGTGTCCTCATAGGCCTGATTATTTTGCGAGGGACTTCCTGTTTTAAAGTCAGCTTTGGCTGAATCTGAAATACTTCATTAATCCGTGAATAAAATACTTATATCTGCGACATAACGTGCGATAACTGAACAAATTAAGTGACAATGATATTCGGTATATAAACACTAACAGGAAAGAGAAGTGGATTTAAGGACAATGAAAGTAGGAAGTCGGACCCCAAAGTTTGTCCACATTCAAAAATAAAGTTTGTACTGTTAGAAAATATATGTTGAAGGTTTAAAACGTCCAAACAAAAAAAAGCTGGTGGATTTAAGTCTTCCAATAAAATAAAACATACTTTTTGTGCACAAATACACATTAAGATTAGAGAACACTTTGAAGAAACATCAGATTCTGGGTCAGTTTTGGATTAATCCAGCTTCCACAGTGTGCAGCGTTCACCTCCCACTTCCAACGTCTGTATCTTACCTCTGTTTCTATGGCAACAGTGAGGCTGAGGCTCATGGATACTGTAGTACGCCATTAAAAAATAATAATCCACCACAGCAAAATTAAGGAAGAATACCAAACAGTTAAATAAATGAAATAGATTAATTATTAACCTATGTTTTTTTGGTATGCAAAAATTATTTTCTTTCAAGGAAAGTTTAAAATGTTAAAACAATAGTAAAAATTTGCCTCTTCTGACTCTATATCATGACATGAGACGAGATATTTTGGATATCGCCATATTAAGGCTGGTGTTAAAGGCTGTTGCATTAATAGTTTTCATATTTATTATACGGAATTAATGAAATACACTAAATATTGTATATTTTGGTTAAAAAATACATGACATCATCAAAATTAAAATTAAGAACTTAAGAACATTTCTGTAATTTTAAGCCTAAAAATTTGTGTAACAGCAGAATTTGACCATATTTATATATGACAATAAATCATATATATAACAATATATCATTGTTTGTAACATATCATTTAACATTAAAAGGATAAAGAAATAACCAGGTACGATCTAACTGTATTTTAAGATCATGTGCAGTAATACAGATCATAATCAGCAGATATTTTAGTTTTATTTACAGTGTATTATCACTCTCACAAACATCTCATAAAAGAAAACTTTATAGCCTTATATCACCGCATCTCTCGTATATTGAGATATAGAGTAAAAATACCCCAATGTCTGAGCCATACCACACAGCCTTCAATGAAATATTCATTTGACTTACTAGGGGCACCAGTGCTGACTTTGACGTCGTTTGGACATCGAAGTTGTTAAAACAGTCACACGTTGAACGGTTAATGCATTAGCCGAACAGATTTGAGTTGCCACAGTTAAAAAAAGAAAAAAATACTATTTATTCCTTAAAGGAAACACAAATGGTTAGAAGTTCTGTCTTTTAAATCACTTTTAAACGGAGATCAAACTCAGTGAATGGGATAATTGTAGGGTTTTTGACTACACTTATATCCAGGGGTGGCAACAGCAGCAGAGCTAATTACAGCACTGCTAATTAAGGCGTCCAAGTGGGGTAAAAACAACGACTTCTCACAGACAGCAACATTTACAAAGCTGAGAAGGGAACAGTCACTGAGAAGATTGTTACTTATAACATTTAAAAGAAAATAATACAAGTTATTTAATGGTGGGTAAATATAAGATTTTACCATTGAATTGGTCATTAGGAGCTAAACAGTTTTATCTCTGTAAAGGAAAAGAAAAAGCCTTTTGTGAAATGGAATTGTACCAAAATGAACTAAAGTAATATTTCGTTTCTTTAAATTTGCTTTAATTGCCATCGTATCTCTACGCTCAAGTGAACTAAAACTAGCCTGCACATGTGCAACGGTGCCAGACTCTGGACTGTGACACACAAAATGTAGAAGCTAATAAAGAGAAGAAGAAAAAAAGAGCAAGAAAAACGGGGTAGGTTAATGGACGGTAGAAAGACAATTGGCCGCCGGCAAAGGTTGCATTGGTTTGTAGCGTAGCATGTCAACGGAAAAACATCGAATAATCATCTGAAAAGAGGCATGTCGCTAACAAGATACTAAGAGTTGGACACGCGCCATTCAAGAACGTTTGTCAGCTAAAACAAGGACAGCTTTTCAAATTAAATACTGAAACAAACTGACTGTCCTATTTTTTTGTGGTGGTGCAAAAAAATGATTCATCTTTTTGGTTGTTTTCCCTCATAAAATGTACAAAATTTGCGAATACTTCAAGATAAGTGGCTCCACGGGACGTTTTCAAAAATATAACAATACATTTTTTGTTAATGATTTCTTCTGCTTCAGTCTCATCAACTTTTTATACTTCCTGCTCTTGAACTATTTGGTTTTGTAGAGAACAAACACAAACCCTCGACATGCGGGAAAAATCAAAACATCGACTGACAGGCCACACAGAGTTACGGGCGCTAAACTGTGAATGTGCGATCACCTTTACGTGTGGGGGTAGGGAGGTAAATACAAATCACATCAATAATGTGTCGGCAGACACTTCAAATCAATAACCTTTCCTCTGAGCCAAAAGACAAAAAGACGGTTGAAAAGAGAAGACGGAGACGTCGGTGACAAGAGAAAGTGGTAGCCCGCTGGTTTCTGGACGAGTGTGCCGGCTGAGCTCAGTGGGACGACCACACACACGCTGGTTTACATTCATATGAATGACTCCCCTAACCTAACTAAATGCCTAGACCTAACCAAAACCCAATTCTAACCCGAATCCAGGTCTCAACTCAACTGTCAAACCCCTTTAAAGATATGAGAACCGGCCGAAATGTCCTCACCCTGTATGGTTTATACAATTTTTGGTCCTCAAAAAGCCACAAATACAACACACACTTGTGCGCAATTCACTTTCACCTATAGATCTGGGTAAGGGTTAAGGTTGCGTGTGGGGAAATGCAGGGGCGTACACATGTGGCATGGGGGTCCGATCTGAAAAGCCACTCCCAGCCCCCCCAAAAATATATTGTTTAAAAAAAATGTACCATAACTGCGGGCCAGTGGCCAAGTGGTGGGGATTTGGGCTTGTAAGCGGAGGGTTGACGGCTTCAATTCCCAGTTCATTTTTTAAAACCAGACACTCTCTGGTGTCAGTGGAGGCCCTTAGAGTCTCGGTGTGCTGAGTTTGTAAACTCCCTGTGGGTCACCCTGCTGATTTTAATTTATAGATGGGATGTGGAGGGGGGGGGGATCTCACACACACACACACACACACACTCACACTTGCACACACTTCATGTACTGCGATATCAGCTTCCACACTAATCATCCTGATGTCTGCAGCACCAGCAGCTGATAGGAAGCACATGTGTTGTGACTTTGTGCATCCAAGCTTGTCAGATTATCACAAGTGACCCCTATTAGAGTCAGGGTGACCTCACACACACACACACATGCACAAATAACATCCTCCCTGTCCCTGCTCTCTACAACACAGTGCTTGAATCAGCATTTTCACACTGTCTTAGTTTCATTATTTTTCCTCTTCCTCCCTGTGCTCCTTCTCTTCCTGGAGTCAAACGTCTGTCTTTCATACCATCTTTCTCTCTCTCCATCCTCGTGTGAACGCTTGCCGTCGGCGTCCTCGCTCGTCCCCAGAGGGGGCGAGGGAGCGCCGCGCAGGACGCGGGCGCTCCGGTTGACATCGCTGAAACAAATGGGCCGCCGGTTGCTATGTGGGACACTGGTGGACGACTCGCACTGCGACTTTACACTGCAACGTGAAAGCACACAAATGGTTTACACGCACACACAAACCTTGCACTTCGCTCCCTCCCTTTATCTCTTGCCATCACACACACGGGAAAAAAGGGAAGCGGCGTGTCCTGCTTCCATCAGCACTTTCACTGCTGTCCTCGCCAGACCGTCCCCGTCTCCTCCCATGTCCTTAATGACTCCCACACCGTCTCCCTCTCTTTCTCCCTCATCATCTTTTCATCTTCCTCTCACTCCTTCAATCCTTTTTTATTTTCTGTTCCTCTTTCTCTTCCCCGATTCCCCGAGAAATCCATCTTCTTGTGATGTGAAGAAGTGCATGGTGGGTAGTGTTTTGAGGACGTAACCCCATTGAAAAGTCATTCCCCACCGGGTTCATTTTCCTCTTTACATGGCCGTGTTTTACTGTACACGTGGGTTTTTTCCTTGTCGGTCAGAGTCGCGGGGGGGTTTGAATTTCCTGCCGAGCTCAAACTGCGATTTATTCAGGTTTTTACGAATACAAACTGATAAAAATAGCAGCACAATAATAGTCACATTCAACATTTACGTTCAGAGTGACACGTGTAAACCAGAGGTCTCTAACTTGCCCCCCGAACAACTTCATGCGGCCCACCATTTTTTTTAAATTGTAAAATTATACATCATTCCACAGCAAAACAAACATGTTTACTTTGAAACTATGCAAAATACCATCATAAATAGCAATATTGGATATCATATTGTGTTTTACTTTTGAGCTAATATTGCCCATCCTTTTTTCTAGACGCTCATTGGCCTACAGGTTATTTGAGGTTGAGACCCCGGTGGAATTAACAATAAATTTAAAAAAAAAAAAAGTCTTTTCTTAAACATCATGACATAAAACTTTTTTTTTATTTTTGTAGAAATTGACAGTATAAAATTTTTAGTACCCAAACAACATTCAAATATCTCTACAAACTCCGTATGTATTGCCAAAAGAAAAAAAGAAAAAACAAAAAAACTACAAGTGAGCTAAACTACCATTGTGAACATTCAACTAGCACTGCGTTAGCATTAGCAATATTGTGAGGAGGATAGCATGCTATTATTAACATTTAGCTTAGTATGTTCCAAGTGTGTTGAACCAATGTAGTCTTCAGTTAGCACTGAAACTCAAAAGACATTTAGTTTGTCCAGTGTGGGCTACTGTAAAAATATGGCAGTCTAAAATGGCCACTGCCACCCCCACCCCCCAGCTCCTGGTATAAAAATAAAAGGTTAATTCTGGGGTAATGAAAAACACTTCATGCATACAACTCAGCTTGAGAAACTCACATAAAAATCAGTGCTCGAAATATTCATTCATTTGATAAATGGCCTACAGTTCTGTATTAAATCAGCAATGTGATTTAATGTAGAATTCATAACATAAATTAAATGGTAGTATAAAATAATAAAATACAATTTCTTTCTGCTCTACAGTAATAAAGGTTATTGGAAAATGTGCTAAACAACAAATTAGCACTAAAATATCTCAGAATATAACGTGAACAGGAGGATGAATCAATAAATCGGGGGAGGCGCGTGCCATGAATGCTGGGTAGGAGAAGAAAGTGAGGTGGCTTATGTGTCAAACATCTATTGGAGGAGGTGCTTTTAACCTTTCAAAGATCGATTTTATAATAAGCGACTTCAACGTGACCCCATTTCCACACCTTACTTGAACACTCGTCTCGCGTTCCGTCCTCCCTCTACATCTTTGCCCCAATCCTGTAATTCCGTGAACAAATACACCCCTCCCCCCCTTAACCCAGGTTTTCTCTCAGGTCCTCACTTCCCTCTTTATCTTTGTGCAGCCTTGTACATACAGTGTCCTGGACGGTCAAAGCATCAAACAGTCCCGGGAGAAACAGACAGCAGCCTCCGCACAGGAGAGACAGAGCAGAGCTGAGGCTGCAGAGCGAGGGAGGGAGCCATTGTTTGGGGTTTCCTGCTGGTTTGTTTTTGGTACATACTGGCCTTTCATTCAAAGACTTGGAAGCAGAGGCACATGCTGACAAATGATAACAAGCCAGACAATGGATGAGAAAAGAAGTCAGCACTAAGCACTAACCACACACACCAGCCTGAGGAGACGTTTAAATTTAAATGTAATATCAGCCGTGTTTCGGTTTGGTACAGAACGGTATGTACATCTTTGTGTTTTCATTAGGAATAGACCCAAAATAACCAGTCACAACCGTATCATTTTTTGGAACCACCTTCTGAGCCGGTTTGGTACAGTCAAGGTGGCGCTAAAGCGGCCTCACCCACTGCAATCAACTGAAAAGGGAAGAGAAAAACGTCGATTGGTGTTTCTTTGACGCCCGCAGTCTATTTTCACACAAAGCTTGACGTCTTGTTGAGACATCCGGCCACACACTGGGCAGGAGAAAAAGAACAGCTGGATGTCCTCATCTGTCCTCTGTTGCGTCGTGTTCGACCCACGCCGCGACTACCGAGGGTGGAAATCACAAGGTACCTAACGATATAATACCCAATATATGGTCCAAATTAAGTATAGGATTTCTCTATTTATTCACAACATAGAGAACAAAGTGCATACAGTCTATGTACTGAACGTGGATGAGGCATCTCTTAACGTAGCTTGCCTCACTCTGACCTGCCTCTTCTTAGGCCAGGTAACTTCCGCTCAAGATTCACTTGAGCAGCGCCACCGTGAGGAGACATCAAGTAGCGATGTCCAGCGAGCGAACCTGGCTTGGACTGTTTACGTTAGAGCGCCTTCATTTGTTACTTAAAATATCGATATTTTCCCTGGAGTGTCGATTATCGTACTGCACAAGGAAAGACGATGACAGAGCACCGTCCGCACGGAAACGGAACGAAAACAATCTTTTTCCTTTGTTGTCTTTGAAAGACGTTCTCTTGTCTTAATCCACATGAAATCCCCAAACTCTATAAGGTCTTTGCTTTTCACACAGATACACATACTGTACTTTTGACACAACAAACACCCTAGTTACCAAGTAAACATACTGTTCTCAGTCGAAATGCAAGCCTGACCCAGGGCTTTACCATTCCAAACCATACCATGATGGAAAGAAATGTTTAGTCACCAGCATTTTACATAACGGCACCTGATATTTTTACATTTTGATCTCGAAGACCTTACTGTTCTGTATAGAACTGTATAGCATTTACCAACTTACATAACCACGACCAAAATTCATTCTGATCTGTTAAGATGTGGCTGAGATATACAATGAACTTCAATGGGACTGAACCGTTTTACATTCAAATTTATGTGGGTCAGATGAAACTTAGTCTCATGGTAGTGTGCCTGATCCTGAAGACACACACCAAATTTTGTTGAAATCTGATGAGATGTTATTCGATTTTTTTTACCGTTTTGCCCATTAGAAGAGATGGGGATGTCTTGAAACTTTTATGTGACATCATCAGCGCATAGATTGCATTTTGAAATGGGAACGTACTCGGGGCGATAACCGACCCATCAGACTGAAGATCCTGCAGAGGCTTTGTTCCTGAGTTGAACTCTGAGTGGCTTTGTAGCAGCACAAAAACTGAAATCATGATCAAAGTTATTGATCATGGCTCTTACTGGCTCTTGATCGCTCGTCAGACTCCGAGTGTCACTGGGGAGTTAGCCAGGATTTTATCTTGGCAGGACAGAAATAACCCGAAGGTGAGCATGTGAATGAGTGACAATACACACCCGTCAACCAGTATAACACACACACGCACACAAAAAATGGCTTTCCACTCTAATCACAATCTCAAGCCCTTTAACAAATGTCGCAGCTGTGGCACAAATCAGCGGTATTAACACTTAATTCACCTGCTATTTGCTTTGAATGGTAAATTCTAACACATTCAAAGTGGAAGCAGGGCTTGAATGTATATCACCGGCAGCAGCAGAGAGAAATGGGGCGCATTTAAAGTGGCTGTATTATGCAGACCTACTAAAGAACGAGCCCAACACGACTAAATTTAAATAGTCACATGTTACGCTCTGCTGCTTTACATTCAGACCCGCGCAGAGATCAGCTACAGCCAGATTACATGTCACATGAGTGTCGTTTTATCCGTCAAACATGAGAGGGATAAATTAGCATTTTCAATAGTTGTGTCATTATTTTTTTTTTTATTAAAATCCCAGATACAGTTGGAAGCCAGTGGCCTAGACCACATGCTGCTCAAGTTTTCGATATTCATGATATTTTTGCGATAATTGTAAAAACACGTTGTGAAATTAGCCCACTCTGGAGGGTTTTAAAATTTATTTCTATTGGATTTTTGGATTCTACTGGATCTTACATTTTTATCTGTCCGATATCAATACTGTGATTTTGACAAACATCGTATTGGCTCGTCTGTAACTTGAAAATGCCGAAAAATGAAAAACTTTCTCGATTCTCAAATACAATTTTATGTCACAATGATACTAAATACCTGCCACATTTTCAAGTGATGAAATATTACTAAAAATTTAATTTTTACAGTCATCAGAATTTTGGAAATTATACTTTTTTTTCCCCACCTCAAGTACTTTTTTTTTTTTTTTTTTTTTTTTTTTTAAATTGTACAATATGCTCGCTGAGCTGACGTTCTCCGCGAAAACGGGGGGAGGAGTTACCAGAGACAACGAAATAACTGAGCATTTGTAAAAATCATATATTGCAATAAACTCCCACAACGGTTCAAGTGAGAATGAGGACTTAGCAACAGATTTTTTTGAATGCTAATCCACACGAAGTATGTGTATATTGAACATCAGCTAAATTTGATTTCAAAAGTGATATATCGCTTGACTGTATCGATTTCTTTGCCCCACCCCGAGTAATCACCTGACCTTCTTCACGTTCTCAGATCATCTCACCTCCTCAACTACCGCTCAGTCGTCTTTAAGGGAAAGATTTTGTAAGGCAACATCAGCGATTTCGGGTATAGATCAGAAACTTTAACAGTGTTGTTTCAGCAGCCATCACCGAGGGATTCAACAAGGGTCTAACATGAAGACGACGTGTCCTGGATTCTGTAATTCCTCACTTTCGCCGACACTGACTGAAGAACATCTGACAGCTGGCTGGAAATAATAAATTCCTTTTAGGGCTGCAACGATTCCTCGAGTAACTATCAATCGAGGAATTTCCTCTGCCTCGAAGTCTCGTTCATTTAAATTTAAAGCTCACGTTTTGCACAGATTCTTTTTTAGTGTGATACAACGTGCTTACGTCACAGGCTACGCGTCCCCTACAAAGAGGAAGACGACGGAAGCGGGCTTTGGGCAGAGGTGTCAACTAACGAAGTACAAATACTTCGTTACCTTACTTAAGCAGAAATTTTGAGTATCTATACTTTACTGAAGTAGTTATTTTTCAGCCGATTTTTAACTTCTACTCATTAAATTTTCACGCAATTATCTGTACTTTTTACTCCTTACATTTTAAAAATAGCCTTGTTACTCTTATTTCATTCCGGCTTGTTTTCTTTTGGGCTTGTCATCGTTCAAAAAGGAGGGGAAAAAAACCTATCCAGACAAATTGCGCCATCGTGGTAGAGTGAATTTGACTGTGGTTGGATGATAAGTACAAACACATACCATTCTGACACCCTATTGGTTTATAGGCGGCAGGAAGACATTTTAATTTAACATTAGTCATTGTGACCTTTATAAAAATGTTTTTGGGGAGGTGGAGCGGCCTGAGCTTTTGTCCTTAATTACATTTTTTTTCCCCTTAAATTACTTTTACTTTTATACTTTAAATAGTTTTGAAACCAGTACTTTTATACTTATACTTGAGTAAAAAGCATGAGTTGATACTTCAACTTCTACAGAAGTCGTTTTAAACCCTAGTATCTATACTTTTACCTGAGTAATGAATGTGAACACTTTTGACACCTCTGGCTTTGGTTAACGTGTGGACAGTTTAGCTGTACAGAATGGCAGACGACGGGACCGAAAACAGTGAATACAGCGAAAATGAGCAAACGCAGCAAGGAGGAGGAATAGGATAAAAGTATGTTTTATCAGATTACTCGATGAATCGATGGAATATTCGATAGAATACTCCATTACCAAAATATCCGATAGCTGCAGCCCTAATTCCTTACACAGTGAAATTCTTGACCGTCGCTCTGGAGCCACACCGATGATCAGAGCGTCCATCAGACAGAGTACGAGGACATCCTCAGCGAGCCGGACGAGCTGGGACCAGTTGATGTTAAAAGGAATGAATAGTCTATTGACCCCAATTCTGTGGGTCTGTGGTTTCTAATTTTATGGCCAGGTTTCTCAGCTCTGACTGTAATGGATGGGACCAACACCTCGGAGCAGGGAACACCTGGCCACCGAGCCTCGGTCAGCACCGCCGTCCTGACACCTCTGATGAATGTACGCACGCCGCCGCTCTGCTACAACCTGGAGCTGCACGGTGTGGGGTGAGAGCGGCAGTGCAGTGCTGGCCTTTTTAACTGCCGCGCATCATCGCGTTCTTAGTTTAAGAAACACGCACAAAAAAAAAAAAAGCATCAGTCTTTTAAACATCCTCTATCTATTAATCACCTAAATGTCAACAGGGTCACATGGCAGGCTTCAGATTTGCAGGGTGACTTAGTGAGGGCCCCCAGTGTGTGCAGTGACAACTGTGACGTTGTTTGGGTGAGAAATGCAAGAGATATTGGTAAAGATGTGATACCTGGTTTACTCCAGACATGTTGGAGCATTACATACACATGTTGCACAAGTTCAACTCACTGACAGGTTGATCATATAGTAGAAGACTGACTTTTAGTCACATCTGTTCAATCTAAATGCCAACGATCACAAAAGTGACATAAAACTTAAGACTTACGCACAGTTCTGTATATATTCAATCATCATACCTATTATAATGAATACATGAGTAAAATACACTAAAAAAAATGCACGGAATCAACAAAAATACATTTAAAAATAGTCACTATAATAAGACTTCTTTAATTCCAAGTCAATTTTTTTATATTACAGCAGAATTTTACCACAATTATAGTCAAGTTCATTGTTTCTAAGACACAGAAATTATCATTCATTTAACATTAAAAAGCCCAAAAAAAATAAAAAAGGTATTACCTGAAATGAGGGGTAATTACGATCCAGATCAAGAGCAGTAGATATTTTTTATTTTTTTATTTTATATTGTCACTCACTCACTCACTGAGAAGCACAAACATCTCAAAAAAAACATTTATCATGAAACAACCTGTGTGCAGCTTAATAGCCACATAAACCTCATATATATCGGGATATAGACTAAAACTATTCAGATACTTTTTATAAGCCATATCACCTAGCCTTACAGAAATACTGATTTGATTTATATTGTGATATACATCAATGTCAAATGATGTAAAAAAAAAAAATTCAAACAGGTAACAGCCTATTCAGCCGACTGTTTGAGTCATGAGTCAAATCTGGGATCTCTGTGTGTTTGCCAATATCCGATAATACACTTTAAAACCAATAACGGCCAAAAACGGCCGATATTGTGCCGTTTATATCGTGCATCCTTACTGATAATACCGTAAATTCCGCACCGTAGAGCGCACCTGACTATAAGCCGCAGGTGGCCACGCTGAACCGTGAGATCCTTATGGTACACAAAAAGATTATTTTAAATGTTTAATTATTAACACAGCTGTGATACAGCAGTAAAATGAGATAACCATACTGGCTTTTTTCCGAACAGTGCCTTAACACGGCAGTGACACAACACAGCTGTGTCCATGACGAGGGTGTGTACACGAAGCGCAAAAAGACTGTACAGTATTTCTTTAACCTGTCTGTCTGTCAAATATTCATTCAGATTCAGAAAACTTTATTTATCCCGGTGGGGCGATTGAGGAAATCATAAAAATCCATAAATAAGTCGCATCACTCTATAAGCCGCAGGGGTCAAAGCGTGGGGAAAAACAGTAGCGGCTTATAGAGCGGAATTTACCGTAATTCTGAAAAGAACATGTGAAGTCTCTCACATCTTCAGCTTATGTAAGTGTCCTATTATTAAGATATGCCTTGTGTCTAAACCTCCAGCAACTTAAAGTTATGATCCACGTCTGAAAAATCGTCTCCAGCAGCGGAGAAAATCTGCCCGGCTGCTGTCGGGGAAGGACGCCAGAGAGTTTAGGGGCCGCGGCTCGCCAAAACACAACCACCGCACACCCCCCGACTCTTTGCCACGTCTGTCAGAGGAAGTTTGGACTGAAGCAATAACCTCGCAGCCAACTGAAGGAAGTGTTACGTAACGACAACGCAAATGATCCCCATTTTTAAAAAAAAAGGAAGCGGTGCTTCCCCCTTTCAAAGGGAAAGCGGAGGAATGTGGCTCAGGGTGTGTCGACCTCTGGGTGTGTTTGACGTTTGTGCACAAGGAGATAAAGTAAATGGCAGTTAGCGGCGTCATGCATATGTATAAGTGCTGTACAAGCGTCAGCAGCTAAGACTTTTAATAGACTTACGTGATGATCAAAGAAAAATCCAATAAAACAAAGCGAGTGCGTGTGTTTTTATTAACTCCTCATTAAACATCATGATCAGTAATAACCATCTGTGCGAGTATATTGTGTTCCTTTACATTTTAAAGGGTGATGAATTATTAATTAACAGTGCAAATCTATGAGTGCAACAAATTTTTGAGACGGTTTAGGTTTTTTTTTGAAGTGTAAATTGTATGAGGTACAGGACTGGGCTGTGAGCGCCCCCTGTTGTGAAATCAAGCCTGAAACAAAGAGGCTCAGTGATGGCACAAGGGAAAAACTGATTTTATCCATTTTAGCAACAAAAGACCAAATTTTTGCCATTATTTTCGTGCGAGTCAGTAGTTAGCTAGCGCTACCCAGCAAGCAGAACAACAATTTTGAAAGATAACGTCGCTTCGAGAAAAATTAGTATCATACAGTTTAATGATACTAATCATACTGGTTTAAGCGAAAGACTTGAATAGAACGGGAATGTCCACAAAAATGTGGACGCAAAGAGCCAAAAGAACTCTTTCCTCCTCGGTGGCAACACTTCGCTTGTGCCCAAAAGCTTTAAATTTGACAAAGGCACCAAAGTGTCCCGACGTCTGTTTGTACATCTGACTTTGTTGAAAATAAACCTTCAGAAGGTCATTCAATAACAGAGAAGTGTCTGGACTCGGAAATGCCAGTAAAACTTTCAAGGCAGTAGCCGCAGATAAAAGCAGTTTGTGCTCTCTGTAATATTACACGGTGGTGGAACCAACCTGCCATTTCCATTTGTTCGACAATTTCGAGTTGCGATACTGCAGGGCAAACTGGCTTCACAAAACAGGAAGGTGAACCCCTAGTTAAGTCCACATTCAAAATCTGTGCTTGTGCTAGTCTATAATATCTTAAGGGTATGTTTATCTCACTGTAATTGAGCATTTTCTGGCTGTGATGAATCACTGACTCACCTACACCAAATTCCATAGAGAAAATGATTGATTTTACATTACAGCACACAGGTGCTGTTAATCCACTGCTGCCTCGATCAGTAAGCTCATATGTGTTATTTTGTGACTTCGGTGTTTGAAATCCCTCGTTCAGATTTACCTCGGTGGCACAAACTGTCCACACGAGGCAGCAGTAGACCAGCAGCTCCTGTGTTCCCACCAGCTACAAACGCAGATTTTCTCTATGGACTTTGGTGTGGGAGAGTGAGTGGTTTACATAATTCAGTTTCCTTTAAGAAAAGTCAGTTAAACAGTGAGATAAAGTTGTAAACATAATCTTAATATATCATAAACTTTTGTTAAGTGGCTTCAATCTGCTGACAGCAATGTTTTCACCGAGAGTGAGTCAGTACGTCCTAAAACCACACTTCAAACCTCAACTATTCCTTCAGTGAAGCGACTAAAATTAAACTAAAACTCTTAATTAATTTCTCCTTTTCTTCTTAAAGCCTGCAGTGCATTGTTGCATATAAATTGAGATGTTTTGCAGACATGGGATTTGATCAATCAGACGTCTTTGTGCAAAAACAGTACAATGTACAATTAATTAATTAAATCAAAACGCCCAAACACAGTAGGGGGCTGCAAGAATCTTAATTTCCAATTTTTGTCTTGAGAGAGTCTGAAAATCCTCAGAGGGTCAATGTTATTATTACAATGTTTTTAATGAAGTTAATTTATTTGACTGTTCATTTGCTACCACCCTCATCAAACTTGCTTCCAGCTCACGCTGAGCTAATTAATTCCTCTGCACCAAAAAAACTCTTTCCATTATTCACTCCACGAGTCTTCTTGAACTTTAGTGACCACGCCCACATCCTGCCTACTGTTAACCCTAATGCTGATGTGGCCAAAATGTGTCCTGCGAGTGTGCATACATGTTTTTTGGAAGATCTAAAAACTTGTAAAATCACATGAAGTGAGGACATTTTGAGTAAGTTAGGAAAATCCTTACATTCTGTCACACCTTAAAAAAGCTCTTTAGGGGTTATTGTTTTCATTTAGCAACCGGAACTCTGGATTTCAAAGGACACGGGTGCGGAACAGCGCCTAAAGCAGGATTTCCAATTTGGAAACTCGGACCAATGAGCCACCCTACAAACTCTGCTACTTTTACCATTAATATCCACTTCTGTTGCATTTGTTTCACAGTAATTCAGTCATACACATAGTACGGTTTAATTTTTAACCGCACACATGTTCCAACACTTATTAGCTGCTTCTCATAGCTCAACATACTGTGAACCCTGCATTATTTTCACAAGCTCTCATGCACTAGAGTTCAGCTAATTCATTTGGGGCTGCAACGATTCCTCGAGTAACTCGATTACAAAAAAATGGTCGAGGAATTTCCTCTGCCTCGAAGCCTCGTTTAAATAAATTTAAAGCTCACGTTTCGCACGGATTCTTTTTAGTGTGACACTTTGTAGTGTCCCCCTACAAAGTGGAAGAAGACGGAAGCGGGCTTTGGGTAACGTGTGTGGACAGTTTGGCCGTACAGAATGGCAGACGCCGCGACCGAAAACAGTGAATACAGCGAAAAGGACCTTTTTCTGGCATAAACACTGACCTCGTCAGGACCAATCTTCCTCATGGAGACCATAAGTTGGTCCTAATGAGGCAGAACCTCATTTTTAAAGGAAGTAGATGAGTTTAGGGGTAAGATTTGAATTGAGGTTAGGTAAGTGTTAGGGATACGGCTTTGTTTAGGCTGCTGAAATGAATGCAAGTGAATTCTAAGAAAAAACAAAAGTGTGAAAAGGCATGTGTGCGAGCCTCCTACCTCGTTGCCGTACATCATGAGGTGGTGGGTGGTGATAAGAGCTTTGAAGACAACCACCCAGCTGGAGTTGGCTGTGCGCTCAAACAGCGTGTCTGCCAGCTGGGGAATGTTCACGTTCATCTCATTGGTGCAGTGGATCAGATCTGGCACAGACAAAAGAAACAAAAAAGACAAACAAGCCACAAAATAAGAGAAGGTAAAATAAAAGAGAAACACTGTTGGACAACAACAGTAACTAAAACTTTTTCATGAGAGACGAGAGGAAAAACAGCGCACACACACACACACACACTTTTGTCTGGATTTAGGGCCAGAAAATTTATTCACTGCCTAAAAGTATAATTACATCAATGTGTAATCACTCTAGAAAGAAAATCTAGCTTTAGAATAACCCTAGAGGTAGACAAATTAATCAAGTTGGGACGATCAATCTGGCCGATAGTTAACATTTTATTATAATCAGGAGGTAACACCCTATTCACCACACTGTTTTGGTAATTATTCACATCAAACAATTTGTTTGTTTTGTTTGCCGATATCCAAAAATGCATTTTAAGGCCAATATCGATCAATACCCATATCGTGCCGATAATATCCCGTATCCCAACATATTATGCATTTTGGTTCTCAAAAACTTGACAGAAAGAAAAATTAGGCACATATTGAAAGGGTACTGCGTTATCTGTATTTATGTTCAAAATAAAAATAAAAGCAACAGCGCCTTTGTTGTGTCAAAATAACAGTGAGCAGGGCTGCAAATATTCCCATTAATTCTCATAATCCCCATGCAAACTTTCCAATTTTGAATATCTCCTAAATTCCCCGAAATGAAGTTCCCAATCCCATAGAAGTTTTCTGGAAATTTACCGGAAATTTTCCGACCCCTATGCCAACCTTAACAGCAGACAAATAGACAAAACACAATAAAATACCCACACACATAAACATACATAAACACAGGCATATATTGAATGGGTTACTGCACTATCTGTATTTACGATCCCCATGTAGAAAGAAACTTTAACGTAACAGTGACTATTCAAACAGACAGATAATACACAGAACAAGGTCACATAATTAAATGGGTACAGCGCGGCCCTCGTCCGATCAATGTTACAACAACGCATAGAAATGTACGATGTGTGAACTTTATTTTGGAGGAGCCCGACAGAATCTGGACGGATATCAGCACGTTTCCCCTGCGCCGCTGTTGTCACTACTTTAGTGAAGATTGATTTCAGTGGATTCTCCTTGGGTCCTCAGGCTCGTAATAAAGATTCAGTGTCTTTAACACACACACACACACACACTGAACCTCAAGCATCAATACAGACACACACACTGATCATTCACAGCAGAAAACGGGGGGTGTTTTCTTTCTTTACTTGTTGTCTCTGGAGTTCTTCACCGCTCCACCGCTCCGCTCAGGCCACCCCATCTCCTCCGTCCTTTGTTCCTCACCACAGGACATTACGTGCCGGCGGTGGCTCGCGCGCTGGGTAACTACGGAAACAGCTTCTCGTTAGACGAGCGGAGGACCGTCGCGACTCACTGAGCGGCTTCATCTTCATGTAATCATGACGGCGCGGACACGTGCGGACGCTCGCGCTCGCTCGATAAAGGACTCGTCTTTGCTCCCACCTTCACTCACTTAGCGCATTATAGTCCATCAGGCACTTGCTGACACACACACACAACACTTCAGTCGTCCATTATGCACTGGGCTGTTGAGTCGATACAAATGAGTGTGAAGTAATGTAACACAAAGGCACAGCAGACCACAGCACAATAACTTGGGAGTGCAACGATTATTCGATTATAAATCGTTTACTAAACTGTTTTGATCACAATTACTTGGTTTGACTTGTTGTTATATAAATATATATAGGGATATTGTCATTTACATGAGTGCTTTTCCTATTTGGTCTGAATTTTAATGAAATAAGTAAAAGTTCCCTTTAATATTAACAATAATAAATGAGACACACTAAGTTCATGAGCAATGTTTGAATGATGAACTTCACCAACTTTTTATACCTACAGAATGTTGAAATCGATGTCTCTCACTATATTCGGCTGAATATTTTTCTGGTTTCTCTGCTCCATAACAAAGAAATCAAAAGGAATGTTCTGAGATCTGGTAAACACAAATCAGCATTTTTCAACAATTTCTGACATGTTACAAACTACACAAGTAAAATCGTCATTAAAATCGTTAGTTGAAGCCTTACAATACATCTGTTCAGCTCACTTCAGTGATTTGAATGTTACTAGCAAAGCCTCATCCCCCCCACTGCATTCTGCCACAATGTTACCAACACTGATTAGAAACAATTAACGTTGCTGAACTGGAAACGTGCATTAAGAGCGACTGACGGCTCCGCTGCCTCGCTACTGTTCTGGTTTCTCTTACGATTACCTTTGCTCGAGCTCTCGTTCTTTCCCCCCCGTCAGTTCATTTGGCCTTCTTTCATCAGAGCTCATGTTTTTTCATTAGGTCAGGAGGGTTGGACACAGAGAAGCTAAGAGAAAGGCTGATTAGTTCAGCAGGGACGCTCACTGCACGAGTGCGCATCTGTGTATGCGATAACGTAAAGGCTACACTTAATCAAGCGTGGTGGAAAACAGGAGAACACGAGACTGAGGACATGTCCACACTACCATGTTTTCATTTAATCATGTCATTGTCAGATAAAAATGGTCTCCGTCTGGACAAGCATCGTCAAACTCTGGGAGTTCTGACAGCGTTGTCCAACGTCTCCACTGTGGGGCTCTAAACTGCTGGTGTAGTGTGGACAACGTGTATTTGAAGCAGAAAGTAGGTGTTTTCAAGCGAGACCAAACTATCCAGACTAAAACACAGTCCCACCGTTTTTAAACGATGGTTCCATTTTTGTTTGAAAACAGAGAGTTCTCATAACATTTTCAAACTCCTCCACTGTGGGGCTCTACACTGCTGGGGTGAGTGTGGATGGATGACAGGTGTATCCAGAGCAATCCAGAGCAATATTTAGGTGTTTTCAAACTTAACCCAACAAACAAGACTAAAACATGGCCCTGCAGTTTTAGATGTGGATGTGGAATGTATGCATTTCCATACAAAACCCAGCTATCCAGACTAAAAAGTAGTCCCAAAGGCCGTTTTTGTTTGAAAACTACGGGAATTCTCGCAGTGTGGACTAAGGATTCAAATAAATATTATTTTCATAATCAATTAATGTCAATTATTTTCTTGATTCATTGAAAAAAGCAGGATAAAATGGTTGTTTGGTCCATGAAATGCCACAAAAAGTAAAAAACCTCAAACCTCAAAAGTTCTTGTTCTGTCCACAAATCAAAATTATTTTGTTTTAATGATTTCTTTGCTGTATGGAGCAAAGAAACAAGAAAGTATTCACATTTGACCAGCTCAAAAATTTAAACACGCTGACAAATTTAGGATCCCACTAATAATCGCTGAATCGTTGCAGACCCAGTGGAGAATGATGAAGGATAATGGTCAAACTGAGAGCTACAAGGAAGAGAGATAAAAGTTTGGATTAAAAAAAAAAAAAAGGGACCAGTGATCAAGACTAGGGGAAAACGGTGAAAGATAAGGGGATGTGAGAGACATGAGTGTCTCTACATCCAGACAATTTGCAGGAATCCACACACAGCTCAACCCGCCTCCCTGCCTCACTCCTCCTCTCTAAGCTGCAGCACAACCTGAGCAATTACTTCACCCACAGATGGGGAAAATACATGTTTCATTCTAACAATCATTAACTGCGAGACTCTGACCAAACAGCCTCATCGCCGAGACGGGCCGGCTGCCGGCCAACTCTGAGGTCACTCAAGTCCAGCCAGCTTCTTTATTACACCGTTTCCTCAAATAGAGGCCAAGTTCTATAGCAGGTAACAGACCTTTAGTTGAGGTAGACCTGTATTGGACTTTATTTGTTCCAGTATTTTCCCAATATAGCTTTAGCGCAAGTGAGGGGAGTAGCTAAGTTGACCAATTTAAAAGTGTGAAGAAAACAATGGGCAATTAATTAGCCCCCTACGCCCCCATTTCAAAGGAACCGAAATGCTAATGTATCAAAATGTCCAGTCTTTTTCTTGATTCCTGCAGGAAAATGTGCACCAAAAATATTCATTACAAAGATTCTTCAAGAATTAAAACAAAGCTTTCTGATATTTCAGCTTCTTAAATGCAAGTACTTCCTGGTTTCTTTGCTCCATTTGACAAAGAAATCATTTAAACTGAAGAGACATTTGTGACCATTGTTATTTTCATGTTTGGTAAAACCAACATTTTTTTTTTAACATTGTCTGACATTGTATGGACCAAACAATAAATCAATTAATCGAGAAAATCATCGACAGATTACCTGATCATGAAAATAATCGTTAGTTTGGGGCTCGTATCAAATGCACCTCTAAGTTTAACACAGTGTGGGCTCTGCATGACTCACACTAGTTATTCATCAGTAGAAAATTCCACATAATAACAACAAAACAGCTCTTTAAATTAGCACAAAATAGCTAGTCGCCCATTTTATGTGCTAGTCGTGCTACTAGCCAGTAGCAACTTCGGCTGTGGAGCCTTCATACCGATAGGTTGCAAAATTTCCAATCATGCTAGGTGATTAATCGGCTTAAATGATTAAATGGTTGAACTCTAACTTAACACTTGTCAGAAACACATTTGTTTAAAATATTGCCAGCTCTTGTTTCAAAAACTCTGGGGGCCGGTGCTACATTTAAGTCTCAACCGACAGAAACAAGACACCAATGAAAATGTAGATACAAAACACGGAAATTTGTACCTCGAGTTCAAGTATTTTAACTCGAGTGTAGCTGACCGGCACAACCAATGTGATATTTGTGACTGCTCGGGTCTGGGCATAAAATTTATGTGAAATCAAACTGCCACATCTGATGTGAAAACAGCCGGGAGACTCTGCCTCAGTAACTGCTAGTTGTACAACCACCTAAAAGCTGATTTTTATTTATTTTTATTTAACCTCTATTTCACCAGGAAAGTCCCACTGAGATTAAAAACCTCTTTTTCAAGGGAGTCTTGGACAAGTGGCAGCAAAGGTTTCTCAGATTACAGTATACAGAAGATGATTAAAATTACAAAAAACAATTACATTTAAAGGACGCTGTCACAAGTGCTCTCAGCCCGAATTTAAAAGCGTTCAGAGAAATCAGTTCAGTTATTTTCCATTTTTTTCCCAGCTTATTCCATGTAGAAGGAGCCGAGTAGACAAAAGCTCTTTTTCCCCAGATCTGTGCGGGCAAATAGAACAGACAGCAAGAACTGATCATTTGAACGCAAACCTTAAGAGTCAACATGTCTCCGTGTGATTAGATTGCAGATGTAGGAGGGCAGCAGCCCAAGAAGCAATGGTCCTGAAAAAGCTAAAGTGACACGCGTCTGTAGGGAAACTCATCTTAATCTACCACCAGCAGTTGCGGTGGGAGTGACTACTGTGTCAATGTGTCAATGAATGATCTCACTCCCCAACAGTGACTCTCTCTGTTCCTGTCTGATGTGAGGCCCATTGTTACAGGTCGCGTGTTGACCTCTGTGGCCTTGCATCGAATCACAATAGACCGGAGACTTCCTGGTACCGAGGGACGAGTGCAGGAGCCGGAGAAGCCTAAGCCGCGGTTGAGGCGTGAGGCTGCGTCTGAACGCTGGGACACAACTGCATGAACCAAGACCGTTTAATCAGGGAAACAATGGACTGATACAAATCAGTCAATGGTTATAGAGTAAAAGATACAGATACGTCAACAGGTGGCTCAGTGTGAAGCACTGTTTTCAAACTTATGACTCAAATGGAGCCGCCATGCTGTTACTTCAACCTCTCGTAGAAAGATTCCTGTGAGTTTCGCTTTGCTCACTTAGTGTAATGTAATTGACGGGGTGACGGTGGATCAGCGGTAGGCCACAAACTCTCAGAGTGTCTAAATGACGGCGTGTCCACTGAGTGGTCAGCAAAACTAGAAAAACAGTAAAACTAGAAAAAGACTGTCATTTCAAACCGTTTTCTTGGCTAAAACATTCATTTCTTTACAAAATGACAAAAATAAAAGTTCTGCTTTATTTTGATATTATTTAATGAGAGGTGTTTAACACTAAAAACAGATAGAATTGAGTCGTACTGAATTGTTTCGTAATTAAAAAAAAAAAAAAAATTACTGTGCTGATGCCGCGCATCTAGAAAATACTAAATTGTCCTCAATTGTCAAGATGATCTATATGTAATATTTATGCATTTTCTGCTTTGTACAACTGCTTTGTGTGTGTGTGAGGTCATCAAGTCAGCTGTACCAGTAAACACCTGCAAACCAGAACCTGAGTTATTACTTCAGTGTGTGTGTGTGTGTGTTAGAGAGAAAGAAAGCAGGTGGTCAGATCATGCAGAGGATGAACCGTGGAAAGGGAGAGACAAATGACATCTGGCCCAGCTGGTTACCTCCAGTCTGTTCTCTACTCTCGTCTCTTTACCCACCTGCTACTGGATAACACACACACACACACCTGTCTCTCTGTCCACTCTCCTGTCTTCATCTCCTCTGGTCCGCAGACAAACTCTCCCTTTGCATCAAGGTTAGATTCTCCACGTTACTGCTAACAAATCACTTGCTAATGCCCAGCGCCTTGCCTTCTGCTGTCACTGTAAACCTCTTCCTTCTCCCAGACATACTGTAGATCCCCAGTTCTCAAACTGTGGCACGTGAACCACCTGTGGTACGCAGAGCTTCCTCTGGTGGCACTTAAGAGGAAAACCAGAAATGATGTTCTACTGTATAAACCAGGGTTTGTGTGATCGGAGAGGAGCTGAAGAAGAGTGAAACAAATAACAAAAACTGATAATAAATTTTTTTTAAAATCTCTTGCTCCATCTTAATCTAATTTCACTATACCAGTATTATTATATACAAGTATTTTTGAGGAAGAGGAGGATGATGAGAGAGCAGATTATCTTCCATCCATCCGTCTTCTGCCGCTTATCCGATGCAGATCTATACTGTCGTTGGGCAAAAGATTATTTTTCTTGCAAAGATAATGGAAAAAATGCTCCTATGCGTCATCAGATCGAAACTCAAGAGTTTAAAGCAAAAATGACAAAAAACAATAATGACTCGGCTTTACATCTATAGCTGAAATTGTTACTTTACAGATTCAGTTGCTCGTTGCACCTTCTAAAAGGATCGTTTTTGATAGTGAACTGAATTTTTCAATGTTCCTTCGGGGTTCTCGAAATGACAAAACAATAATCGTTATCTCTGGGGAATAACAATGGGCATATTTTACAGCGTTATTGAGACAATATACAGATTAGTCCAGTAGTATGTTGATAAAGGCCTTTATTAAAGCAAAACTTCCCGGACTTTAAAATCAAAAAAATACTTTCTCAACCTTCACCAAACCTTAAAAAAAAAAAAAAAAACACACAAAACTGAAATTCTTTACTGGTCTCATGGGAGACTGACTTTCTTTTTCCATAGACTGACCTCACTACAGAGCAGTTTTTAGCTCAGCGTCTCACTGAAGGACATTTCCTCAGGTGGACACTCGAGGACAGGCAAAGGCTTTAAACGCTGCTCGTCCATTTGAAGGACAGTATTTTCCAACAAGTCGGCCACCTCGCACTTCCAATCACTCCAGAGACCGGACGGAGATTACCAAGGTTTAAAAACACTGCTAAGTGAACGGGGGGTACCGACCGTGACGGAAAACACCCGCACAGGTATGAAGCTGCACGCTAGCAGGCGCCGCGCAGAGGAAAAGCCAGGCGAGGAAGGAACCGCAGGGAGTACGAACCTAATCTGTTAAAGATTAACGTTCGGTGGTATCAGCACCTTTGTCTGGCATGTATTAGTAATCTCTTTCTCTCTGTTAAGGATTGCAGAATTGGTTCGCCACAAAAGAGGATTCCCCCGTTCACAATCACTGTTCCCTCGTCTTTCTTACCCTCTGAAATCCTCCTGACAGGAGGAGGCGAGAGGTGTTGAAGAACTGGATAAAGATTTGTAAGCCTGCTTAATTTGAGAAAGCTGCTTTACTCTTTACCAGCACAGAGATGTATTATTATTTAAATAATAATAATAAATTCTCTACTATAGTACATGAATATGAAAATTGAAAGTCTTTGCAGTTTGAACACACGGAACAATGATTTTTGTGCACAAAACACTTCGACTACTGAGACAAGTACTTTGATGATACGATCTTTGGCTTTTTGGTTCTTCAAAGTTTCCCAAAATGTCTTCCTACACAATAGTATATATATATATATATATATATATATATATATATATATATATATGCCAGGCTGAAACTGAAAAGACAACATGCATAAATGAAGAAGAGAGCAACAGCGAATGTAAAAGCAAGAGGGGCGGGGCTATGATACGATCATTTTCCCAAAGTTGCGTAATGGTTGTATAAAAGAAAACGTAAAAGGTGGCATGAGATTTGTTTTCCAAAAATAGCATTTTAAGGTAAATAAATTATCAACATATATAAATTAATTATAATAGATAATCCTAAACACATGGCCCATACAATCAGTTGTTTCTATGACGACTTGTTTGACAACCCATATCGTAATATCCCTCAGTATTATTTCACGCACAGTTAAGGACACGGACAGTTGTCCCATTAAAGACCAACCATAGCTCAATTATGCCGTTTGATTAGCTCATTCTGCGTGTCCCAGGAAACAAAAATTAGCGGTGAATCGACAGCTTGCTAGCGTTTGGCATTCTCCGGGTTGACCACTTTTTTGTGTCCGATACGATAAGAAACGTCCCAACGTAATGTCAGTCTTTTTACATCTTTTCAAATACTTACGTTAATTAAGGAAATCACAAAAGCTGTTTGATCCTTCCCACCTAGCTGCATATAAATCGCCTTTTTAAAAACCCACTGCTTCCACAGCGGAAATGTTGTTAAATTGTTCTGATCTATACAGTCTGTGCTTAGTGGTGCTTTTAAGTGTAGGATTTACGGATTGCGTCGCATTTTTATTTTTTCGTTTTCCTATATCCAATCCAATGGTTTTGACCAGTACCACACAAACACCGATAGTGAGTATCATACTGGCTCATCCCTTATATTGAGCATCATTCCATGACTTTCCATGACCATCCACACACTGAAAAATTATTTTACTCTTACAGAAATTTAGTATCTTTATTGGTACAAAAGTGCACAGATGTTCTTTGTGTCTGATTTCCTGTTATTAGAACATCCTCAGAGCATCTAGGCCAATTTACGCCTAGTTGAACATACATATGCAATAATAATTCAACTCTAAGCCACATTATCTATGTGAATTAGTCCAAATTTACTGCGTTTTTTTTTTTGTTAGACTAAATGTTTTAGTCACACTCGACAAATGAATTCCTTTAAGGTCATGTAAGTGCACTGAATGATTTGTGTGAAACTAAAATATTAGTTTGATAGGAATGCAGCAAAAAGAATTTCTATCTGCACACACCTCCATTTCCCTTTTGCTATAGAAAATATCAGTGACTATATAAAATTAGAAAAACGGTGCTTTGTCACCCGTTAAAGACGTAACGTGCCAACACGCAGTGAAGGCAGAGACAAAACATATTCCTGAGGAAGACGACTTAATGTGCTCCTCTGGTTTCGCCAGTTGAAATGTCTGCGCGGCATTTGCACTTGGGTTTTCATCCACTTGACTGAAGACACGCGTGGCCTGTTGCTGTACGACTCCCGGAGCATTCAAATTTATTTGATTGAACATGTAAGTGCAGCAGCAGCGGCAGCAGCGGCAGCAGCAGCAAAAGAGCTGTGCTTCACCTTGGTAACAAGGCTGCATTTATTAGCCTCCATCAAATCTGTATTTTGTTCATGTTTCTCATTCCTCAGTTGTCTAGTAACAAGCAAAAAAGAGAAATGTCAGCGCAGAGGGACCGGTTTCTGCATTTCAGTGTGTTTGGTCAGAGCCAGAGTCATTATACATCTTTAGTCCTTTACAAATTAATTTAAGTGGCTCCTTCAGAATTAAACAATATACTTAAATTTCAAGTTAAACTTCTATATCTGGCTCCTTGCTACAACAAACAAACAGATAATTTTGACAATTGTTTCTTCAGCTTCTTCCATGTGAATATAAAATGTAAAATGAATACCGTTTGAAAATTTGGATGGAAAAGTTGTCACCATTTGTAAGAATTTATGGGGGAAAAGACAATGTAATTATAAATCAGATTTAAATAGATCTACATTAACTGCTGGTTTGCTCTTTCAAACTGCTGCAATATTGACATTATTATTATATAAATTACCTCTTATTTATACTGTTTAGCTTCTATTGATACCACTGAGTTTTCAGAAGCAACAATACTTATTTTTTCCACTGTATTCTCACTTGAAAATAATTCAGTAAAGTAGAGAGGAGTGGATCTACTAGGCAACAATCTTTAAAAGTAATAAAAATCTAAGCAAACATATAGAAACTCATCCAAAAAAAATTTTTAAGCTTCTGAAGCCAATGTATTTGCTATTTTTCTTCTTCAAATGTTATTGTAAACCTTACATTTTTGGTAATTCGACTGAAAAACAAGAATCTGATGATAAAGATGAAACTTTTAAAGGACATTCATCACTATTTTTTTTTTTGACTTATGCAGCCCATGAATAATTGATCAAAGAATTGTGAAAGGATGCGTCTGAAGCTACCTACCCCAAATTAATCAGTTTGAGTGATTTTATAAATAATAAAACAAGTTCTGATTGTTCAGCTTCTTAAATGTGAATATTTTCTGTGTTTTTTTGCTCCAGAAACAAAGAATTCATTGGTTTCATTTGGGGTTCAACATTTTATGGACCATACAACTGGAATCAATCAAATAAATCAACAGATCAATCGACTGTGAAAATAATTGTTAGCTGCAGCCCTAAATGCAATGCATTAAAGGGAGATTCCAAGAAGTAAAGCTGGTAGACTATAAAACAGAAAATAAAAATTAAAAAAAAAAAGATCACTGGCAGCAGATCAGAGCTGAGAATCTGCCAAAAGTGAGTTTTGGCATCAGCATCTGTGTCTCACAGAGGGGAAAAAGTCAGATCAGTGCAGGGAAGATGGCAGAAGGAATGAGCTGATGAGGCACGAAGAATGGCAGAAGAAGAAAGGGAGGAGAAAAGTAAGACGAGGGAGAAGGAGAAAAAGACCTGAGTGTCACTAAAATTTGATCTATTAATAGACCGGCTCTGGTTCTTGAGCTTTAATTCCACCCTTGAGGTTTTTTTTTAAATAAGAGCGGTGTCTCTTACGTTTTGTGCCCCTGTCTCTTCTTTAGTCACACAGAAAGAGACACGGAGCAGCATTTTCTACAACTGCTGGGGATGTGGGAAATTTCGTCAAGTGAATAGGATTGAGTGTGTCTCCATGTGAGACGTCTTGAGGGAACGTCTACCGATTTCTGTCAGGAAAAGGGGAAAAAAAAAAAGCCACATTGTGACACCGACGCACACAGGTAGAGCATGGGAACAAAAACAAGCAACTGAACTGAGCCAAAGGCTCCGCAGAGGAACACGGCTAAAAATAAAAAACAACATCAGTGCGGGTGAGGAACAGAGGCACTGAATGTTCCCAAACATTTGTGCACACACTGACAAAGCACGTTAAAAACCGGGTTTCACAATACAAATACACAGTGTGTAAGTTTGTAGTGAAGGAATTCGTGTTATCATCTGCAGGTTATCGGGCAATATTGGCTTTAAAGAGAGACAAAATTTTGATTTATTTTGAGCAATAAGGACAAATTTATATCTACATCTGCTGCCACATGAGTACGCAAAAGCATTCCCGATATATCGACATCATGGATATCGGCAAAAAGTCCACCAACGTCCAAACCTAATGTAGGGTATAGTCGAACTTGATCAGGTAAATTGACAAGGAGTTTGACATTTTTCTATGTCTACGAGAAATTCTGGCGTCTAACACAACATATAGCCCTAGTGATTTACTCTCTATCACCACAAGAGGGAGCCAGGCTTCGGGACCTTGTGACTTCTGATACTTTAACACGTTCACTAATGATATATATCATTATGGCAACATGTGGTTACAATTTTGACATTATTTTGTTATCATTTCTGGTAATGCGACTAATGTTCCTGCACTTTTAGTACCGTGTTTTTGTAATTTTTGGTACCATTATGTTTTGTAGAAATGCTGATCACATAATATAAAAATTGATTCCCATGTCAAGTTTCCAATTTGGAATGTTTCCAAAATTCCCAAACTTCAATTCCATGGAATGCACATGTTTCAGAATGTAAAATCTGCAATATTAAAGCATGTTCTTGACAGAAACTTTCATATATTACACTGCATAGTTTGTATTCTAGGACAAGGGACAGTGTAGTCCAATTAAAAGACAACTGTGAATGATTGATTTACAGTCAATCTGTAGCCAGTTTTCTGTCAGAACCCAACCCTATTTATAACTCTCTACAAGTCTCACAGTGAACACATGAATTCCCGTGGGCTTCGCTTGAACACACACAGACGTCCAGACGGTGGAACAGTGAGTCTTGTTCGTGCACGGCGGTCTGAACCGGGTCCTATCTCTGCTGTGCAGCCAGGGAGTGGCTGCCCCCCGCTCTGTTTAGATAGCAGTAGACTCAATCTACAATCTACGTTTAAAAAAAAACAACAGAACCCAACCCGGTCACCAAGCAGCTCCACCCTGCAGCCGCTGTATCAGGCCTGGAATCAATGCAACACAAAGGAGCAGGAAATGAACTGGACTCGTCGTATCCTCAAATAATAATTATTTTTATTTAATAATAATAATTTTTTTCAATTCCCGTACTACTTCTTTTCTTGTGGTGTTTAGTCGATGGCAGTTAACCACTACACGTGTGTACGGCATCTAATGAGAGAGGAGAGGAGTCGAGAACGGGGAAGGCACAGCGTGACAGGACGCAAAGGAAATCGCTAACTGTGCGGAGGAGTAAAGATTCCGAGGAAAAAAAAATCTATTGTTGAAATTAAATTTCAACAATAGATTTCAAAACACTTTTTTTATATTTGATATACTGAGGCTTCTGCTTTTACATTTTTCCTTGAACCTAAAGCTGTGCAAAACGACAAACTTACATCAACTCATATTGGCACCAGTCGTCACGCTGACATTTTCTCGACGTACGCTGCAACAGCGGCCGTTATCTTCCCTGGGTTTTTTTTTCTTTGGCCGTATGTCGTGCCACGGGCAATCGCCTCGAACAGCGACTGAGCCGGGGGCTTTGTTGTTGTCCAAAACGTTTGACATGATTCAGAGGCGGCATGGGGTGGTGTTCAGAGTTTGCTGTGAGGACGAATCAAAATCGTCAGGCATTTCACACCGACACTACAACAGGAGCAGCTCCTCATTTTGTCTTGGCTGGTCAGGAATCCTCCGACTCTCGCTCCGTGTCCCATTTACTCTCCTCGATGTTTGTTTGTGTCGCCTTTATGCTAATTCCGTGCCAATTGGAAGAACCCAAAGTGCAATTGAAGGGAATACCAACACCCCCCCCCAGATACCAATCATTACTAGTTAATGATGCCAATAACAGATTTTGAACCAACACGTACTTTAAATGCCTTTTATATTAAAGTTTATCATTACTTACACTTTTAATTTGAAATTTAAATAAAAAAATAACAAAACTAACTGACCCCTAATTCTGGAACAACCCTCTAATGAGCTAAGTGCAAGAACTGAGAGCCTATATATTGACGTTTGGTAGCGGATACTAATTAGCAGTCAGAGACTTCATGTTGTTTGTCAGCTGTTGCTGGTTGAGGCAGCAGCTTGAGAGTAAAATGTCTCAGAGTTAGAGGCAGCCGTGGAGCCGCCGTAGTTAAGAAATCGCTTTGTGATTACTTAATAATATTGAAAAGTCGTTAAAATAAAGCGCCAGTATCGCTAACCACTAACATGCCTAATATCAGCCATGAAAAATCAACCCCTAATGCTAATTGTTTTGCAGAACAACAATATCTCTTACAGACCTTGACTTTTGGATAAATTTCTGGAAAATGAAGTACGAGGAAGACATCCTCAGCTGCTTCTTTGTTGACTTGCACTGCATTGAACCGCTCAGACCAACCAATACTAGTTTTTCTGTGGCCAATAATGAAATTATGTTGAGAAATCGAAGCAGTCGAAGGCTGATAATTGATGCCACTTTTTTTTACGGCCCATATATTGTGCCAAGTTTCTTTCTTTCCCTTCATCTGAGGAAAAGAAATAAAACTGTTTAATGAGAGAAAATACTATAAAAAATTAGAAAAAAAATTAAAAAAATTACTTCATTAACAAGATATTGAACAACACAACAAGTCTGTTTTATGTCTGCACTTCAGTGTGACCATAAAAAGTATTTTCAATAAAAAATGATGTATAAACTAAGCAAGTTTTAGTGAGTTTGCAACATTCATCAAGTTAATTTGTAATAATCATATATATGCGCAATCTCTTCCTGGTTTTCAATAATGCAGATTCCAGTCCGACTATTTCCAGTAAGCTAGAGTATTTAGTGACAAAATAGTGAATTTAGTGAGAGGTTAGCAGCAGTGCTCTGCTGTTGTTCACCTCATGATGCTAAAATTTAAACATCTTCTTCATTTCAGGCCATAACTACTAAAACAACAACTAAATGGCGATTGCTAACATCGCCTTAAAAAAGAAAGTTACCCCTAAACGACAACTGACTGGAAAATAGCGAATAAGCCGATAAATAAATCATATTCAGCTCTGTCAATTATTTACAAATAGCAAATATCAGCTAGATTAATTGGCCCAACCAATGAAGTGGTCTACCTCTACCTGGAGTTGACTTTGAAGCTCATCACTCACTAGCCACGTTAACATGGACACAAGCATTCGGAAGAAAAGCCTAATCAGAATTAAAATGTCACGTAAAAATGCCGATCTGAAAAGTCGGATCCGATGTCGCCCTTTCAGGAATTAATTTAATTCTAAACAAGAGATTGTTGTTTATATAAACAGTCAAACCAATGTCCGCGTATCCATGTAAATGACGGAATTGTACATTCCAATCGGAACGCAGACGTTTTGCACACTGACAAACAAATCCACCTCAAAAACATTGAGCGGCCCTAAAATCCACTGAGCTTTGAATTGATTTGCGAAACACTGATCAACATTTTCTGAACATTTTTGGCCAAAACAACAAATCAAATAATTGAGAAAATAATCAACACATTAATCGATTCTGAACGTAATAGTTAAACTATGAAGGACCTGTTCCAGTCTGAACAACAGGAGGGACCAAATTTGTGTATGATGTGTGATCTAGTGTTTTAGGAGCCATTTCTCACAGGCAGTTCTTTCTATATTAATGCAAATTTGAGAATTTGTTTTATGTAGAATCCATTACTTTACATCATATTAAATGAACTGAAGAACAAAATATATGTATTTGGCTAAACACGTCAGGTTTGGACTGGGTGTTGAAGTCACAGATGGTGCCCTGCTTGTTGACTGGCTGTGTAGCCAGTGGGGTAGTTGGAGTATTTTTAGTGCCCTCTGACCATAATAAATAATTCACTAGAATTAATAACCAAAAAAAAAAATGGTGTCATTATTACAGCTTGAAAATGAATCATATTCATGATAACATGAATGGAAGGTTTTGGTAGCAACTTTGAAATAAAACCGCAAATACCAGATGCATACACACCCATTCACACATGCCACTTAAGTACATTCCATCACACACACACACATCTGACACAAATAAAAATACACAAAAAAAAAAACTACTAATAAGGTCTGACAGCGACACAAAACAACATAAACATGAGCTCAATAGCCTTCTGTATGAACTCATACTGTAGCACCGCATTAATATGTCATGTAAGTGGAACCTAGTTTCACAGTTTGCCTTTAAAATGGCTGAACATAATAATGTACGATGTCGAAGAACATGTGGCAGCAGCAGCAGCAGCAGCAGCAGCTCAGCCAGCTGGTAAAAACATTTTGACCTGTTGGATAAAACCCACCAGGACTTTGGCTGCTACTGACGAGAAATAAACCTGAAAATGCACTTAACGGCAGCCTGGACAGTCTGACTGAGCAGTGGAGCCAAAGCGTCGCAGTGAAGACCTTCTCTGACACGTAGGGTGAAATGAAACGACCGGACCAAGTCGAGACAGAGTGAAAACAGACATAACAAATACCTGCCAATTTTGGTCTCCAGTAACGCTTTGGTGAAGCGCGAGATACAAAAAATACCAGTTAAAAAGGTTCTTAAAAAAATTAATTTTCATTTACTGTGTCCCACAAATTGTCCTACAAAGCAATATGAGTCACATATTCAGTTCATTAAGCTGGACAATTCATTCTTTTCAAACTGAAAATTCATGTCTTTGAGTTGTTAGAACTGTAGGTCTTCAACGTTTAATCAAATATTGATCAATTACTCAATAAATTGTCAACATTTTTTTGATTAGGGCTGCAAAGATTCACTGATTAATTGATTGTTAATGGGTTATTAAGTTAGTCGTCAACTATTTTGATAATCTAGGAAGCGGCTGGAGTGTTTCTTTGCTCTATATAACTAAGAAATCGGTGGAACTGAATTATTTTTGGCCTGTGGACAAAACAAGACATTTGAGAAAATCATCATTTCAACACTGATGAACATTTTCCAGCATTTTCTTTCATTTTACAGATAAAACAAGTAATCGATTAATTGAGAAAATAATCAACAGATTAATCGATAGATTAATTGCTGTTTGCGGTCCTAATTTTAATAATTGATTAACAGTCGTTTCAAGGCGTGGGTAACACTGACCACATTTTTTAACATTTTCTGGACATTTTTTTAGCCAAAATTACTACTCAATTAATCAAGAAAATAATCTACAGATTAATCGTTTCTGAAAATATAGATGAGTTGCAGCCCTTAAGACAAGGAGGGATCTGTTTTGAAAAGCTGGCCAACAAATCCACAGTATATTGAATCTGATCAAACTGCTGCATCACTTATCATCCACTTGTAATGCTTCATTCACACCTCCGTTAATGCGACTGCAGTGACTCTCGCATGACGGCCGAGTGCATTTCATGTGATGCCAAGGTGTGAATTTCACACAGAGGTTAGGTAGCGGAGAAACCTCTCTGTACCGACCGTCATACTGTAACTCCTCCAGCTGACAGGTATATTTACACCAGAAAGGTATTTGATTTCCTGGATAAGAGGAGAAATTATTTAGAAAAGCAGAAACTAGTTCTAAAAACACCATTAGCAAACACACACTTGTAAACAAAGGCGGTAAAAACTGCACCATTAACGCAGCCTGGAGTCGATTTTGCCATCCAACGTCTACTGTCAATTCCAGTGCATTTAACACAAGCCAGTTGTGCTGTTTGCTGCCATGACAACAGAGTAGCAGTTAGGAGGAAACCTGGCATCAGTGTAAAGTGGAATTGTCACAACTTCACTCTAGATGAGGAAAGAATCAGCATTTCAATGACACCGAAGTGAAGAGAAGTCGCTTTCTGAACGTGTTTAATGCTGATGAACCGCTACGGCACTACGTCTAATTAGTCCCTACTCAGTTTGAACAATGGACCAAAAATGTGGACAAATCTAATGAGCAATTATCTGACATGAACTACAAGAACCAATACCCTCCTCTTACTGTGTATTTTTAATTTACCAATCTGTTTCAGTCCCTCTGAACCTTTGTACCTTTATCGAAAATTTTTATTGCCAATGTCATCTTAAAAATGTAAAGTTTCCCCTTAACGATAACTCTGGAGAACAAAGGTCTTAAAAATGTGGGTTTATTTTAGTTTGTCGGACATGTTACAACAGCAGGACACTCAAACACTCACTCCCTGTGAATTATACTCGCTTAATTTTCCACTCGCATCCATTTCAAATGGGCAGCTAGCGAGACAAGCTTGACAAAAATGTTGAGAGCGATAACTTCAATTTGGTCAGAATATCGTGAGTCACACCACCGCGTGCGTCAAGTCAAATCAATTACTTAATCAATATGGTGGCAAATGCTGTGATGGTAGTATTGAGAAAAACCTGAGGTGCAGTGCGGAATAAAGGCAGGGGGTGGCAGCAGAGGTCAAATGACACAACAACGACGCCTACTGTATATTGCAAACTGCAGTTAAAGGTTTAGGCCCTATCCACACAGAACAAAAATTAAATGTTTCATTTCAGGAAATGTCTTCATCCACATCATCGTTTTCCCAAAGTAGCGTATTTGCTGCCTACATGAAAAGGTGCGAAAAGACAAGGGTGGTGTTTCTTATTTAGTTAATTTTTATGTAGGATACAGAAGCAAAGCTGTTTCAGTGTGTAATTATCAGTCGCAAAAGGAGAATTGACGCCACATCTTTGTCCCAGTAGATAGTCTAAAAATCAATAAAGTGTCATAAAACCATCAACGTAGCACAGGTAGTTCCTGCTACAGCTCAGTGCCTCATGTTCCCATGATAGGCATGTACTTCTGAGTTGTCCGTGTGTGTGTGTGTGTGTGTGTGTCTCATATAAGGCACATGAGATGCACAAACACTCATGCACCGCCTCTGCACTGGGACTGGGCTCGCTAATCAATTCCCCTCCATCGCCTCAGGGCGGCCACCGCCACAGATGGAATGTAATTGTGAGGGGAAACACTGGTGTATGTGTGTGTGTGCGTGTGTGAGTGTCATGGCAATCACTTAGCTGCTTATTAAAAAAAAAAACAATGGATTAAAACACACAATATCTTTCACTGTGACAAACTGCGAGCAGGTGTGCAAGCGGGCATGGACATATTCCAACATCGTTTGACCCTCCATCATTGATTTTTATGAAGATAACATCCATAAATAGAGGAGCATTCCACCAGTTAACGGCAGGGACTTGTCGTTCTTCCGCGGACAGTCCCAATCATGATGCTAAACGCTTTGGATAAGGCACTTATTTTCACCAGTGGTGCGTGAATGTCACGGCTGCTGGAGCTAACAGCGGCAACCTCAACCCTCGCACGCTCGCTGCTAGCACCGCTGGCAGACTTCTGCCAGGGCTGTTCCGTTATTGGGTCCTGATGCAAATACGCCACTGAGATCATTCACAGCCTGCTGTCAGACAGTCACAGCTGCTGGCAGTGAATTTGTGCCAAAGGGGAGAGCGGGAGGAAATGATGGTTGTTGAAGTATGCCTTTATGCGAGTACAATCCCTGCTTCTGATTTTATACAAAAAAAAAGAAAAAGAAATTGAAAGAAAAACTAATCTTAAACTGGCTTTTTAGCACAACAGCCACAGTCAGGGTTCCAGGTTTTACTAGACCTTTAAACAAATGACTACACAGGTGGGCAAATCAAGGGATGGGAATCGAGAACCAGCATTAAATGGTTGTCTACATGAAAACACAAGTGTGGCATTTGGAGATCTTCCCACTCTGGGACCCATTTCGAAAACATATTGTCAGGGCTCCCACAACGCCATTTCCATGTGGATTAAACCCCAATACGATGACAGACTTTGGCAGATTCACCTAGACTCATTTTCGTTTGGACGGCCCCTAAATTAGTGCTTGTTACTCATTAGTTAGCACTAGTAACCAACAGTAGCATCATTTTCCAGACACTACAGGTGATTTACACATTTATAGGGCCCTAAGAAGAATAACGGAGTTAAGAAATAAAAATGTAATCAACTTTTAAATGCAGACTCTCGCAGTATTTGTCATGACGTAAAGGAAATTTTGTTTTTTCTGTGAGGTAGCACCGTTTTGTGACTGCAACAACGTCCAAGTGGTGATCTGAGACAAAGACGCCATCTAAAAAAGTTTTGAAATTGAAAACCAACTCAGCTTAGGGTCGACTGGATCAGAAAAACATGAGCGATGACTAAGAAAAGCTGCATGCTAACAGGAGAGCGCCTATATAAAGCACATTTAAAGCTACAAACGCACATATTAAATATTAAAAAAAACAGATTTCAGAAAAATTAAATGGGGAAGAAACTGAATTTAAGAAAAATAAAATGGAATTTTGGGAAAAAAATAAATGTCTTTTAGGACTTGTTTAATGTTGCACTGCACTGTTATGGTGAACGAACACACAAACGTTTGAGCTCAAATTGCTAAATTTAACAAATTTCTTGAGGAGTAAAAGGAAGTAATGCTGGTACTTTATTACTGAATATTCTAAAGTTCTGGACATCACATGATGTGGGCGGTGCCAGAATAAAATGTTCTCCATTACTCAATCTCGAAGCATAAACAAGTCCAGACTGCAACCTGAAACTTTAATTTATATCAAATTTTGTTGGTACACAAGGTTTACTTCCTGTTCCCACTAGGTGGCACTACATTGAACTGAATGCGAGATGTGTTGAGGGTGGGTAGTTTATCACATTATTTAAATTTAAGGGTCAAGCTACTTTCAACTTTTAACATCTTACAATGGCAGACACCGATTTCAACTTCAGCAGATCTGGTCTCTACAGTTAAAGGCTCCTTAAAGTTTAACACAAAGAAAATGGCCACAATGTCAACGTTAAATTCAAAATGGCAGACTTCTTGTTGGTAATAGGTCTCGACTCCTGAGATTTTTTTTGTAGATCTTGATGTGACACACGCAAGTGGATAAAAATTCATATCTATAGGTCAAACACAAACCAAGGGCTGCTTCATACATCTAAGGTGGTTCAGTGTGTGTGTGACATCTGATGACTAAATGACTGTATAACTAGCTCACCTGGCTACCTGTGTGTTCATTATTTTATTATTAGCTTGCTGGCTGGTTGACAAAGTAATGATCGAACACACCGACAGCCTGACAGTTTCCACAGCTTGTTTACCGACTCACAAACTTCCCACATGAGACAACACAACAAACCTGACAGCTTGACAAGCCAGGATTTTACCTGCATGGTAAAAAAAAAAAAAGAATCAAACCGACAAATAACATAACAATCAGACATTCATGCAATGCAGCACTGACTGGAAATTCCACCTATAATGGCAATGAGGTCCTTGCTCCCTCAAACAAAGAAAATCAATAACCCACAATGATTAAGCTCGACGTGGCGTACTGGCCGTAAAAGATTCGGCCAAGTTCACAGAGACAATACATGACTTTTGTTGAACGTCAGCAGCTGAGTCTTGTGAGGGAGGAGGAGTTGACGGATGTGAGGCAGCTGAGCCGAAGCATCCATCAAACATCTGCGAGCTTGTGCCGACAAAGCCAGTTCCCAGAAACAGAACTTCAGCACATTCTGGTCCCGGTCGTTTTTTCCCCCTGTGCGTTTGTGGGAATCATTATTCCCATTTTTAATGCACAGATTTATCTAATCAGTGTTTCTGCCACTTATAACTTCAGTGGAATTCCCAATGAGTTTTTCAATGGGTGATGCTGTTTTACTCATGATCTAATGACCAATAGTTGATGTCGAATTATTTGGGTCCTATAATTTTGTAAGCAAATTTTCTTTCTCTCTCTATGTTAATCCTATCCAATTAATACTGCATTCCATTTATACTGGAACTGGGAGTGACGTCAACCCCGAATTTAAAAGTTAGAAACGTAAACGTATCTCAGGCTAGACATTTTGAGCAATACCAATGTCGATAACAATGCTGTACATAATATTCCGCACAAACAATCAATGTAGCAACCTGTCTACAGTTAAAAATTAAACAGTACTATGTGTACAACTGATTTAATGGGAAACTAATAAAACAAAGTGCTATAAACAGCAAAAAAAAAGATGGCATTTGTATAGTGTATAGCAGCCATCTTGAGTTTGCTCCGAGTTTCCGAGATGGAAATCCAAGTTTAGAGACCTACAAATACAAATTCCGATTACAAATGGAACGCACCCTAATTTACTTATCAATTAATACATGATTGGCCTAATTTCATGCCTGCTCTACAGTACAATTACATACAGGATTTTAAATATAAAACAATGTATAAATTAAATATTAACTAGATGAAACTGTTCATCAATAAAACAAATAAATCAACTTTTGAAAGAAAATCTTAAGTTTAGTAACAGCAACATTTATCAAGTTTCTGAAAATAAAAAAGCATAACTAATATGCACAAATAGTAACGGGCCAATGCGAGTTATCCAAAAAAATCTGGTCAGGTTAATTGTTTAATTGATTAATTTGCCTATCTGTAGATAACAGTGCCAGACAGGCGGCATTGTCAGCTACTTGAAAAGAAAATTCAATCTCGAGGAATATTTCCGCTTTTGCTGATTCTGCTCCACACTCGCACACCTGCATGTGTCGTGTGAGAAATGTGCCCACAAAAATAAAAGCCACAGAAGCTGCCTCAGGAGAAAATATGATGCTGCATGTGCGACTGTTCTCACCGACACCATCTGTGAGCTTTTACAGCGTACTGTCTCCGTCTTCTTTTTGTTCTTTTCCGTCTCTCTATGAAAACGAGGAAAGCACAGAATGCCCTGCTCCATGTTGCTTTTGTCACATGTTTCGTCATTTCCTGTCGAAAAGAACCTGCTGGAGGAGGAGTTCTGTCGTCGAGTTAGAACCCGGAATGACATTAATGTGAGATGAATGAACAGTCAGTTTATCAGCTGATGGAGCGTGAAAAGGTTTGCTTCTCTTGGTTTCTGTTTCATCATAACTTAGATTAGAGTGGCGTCACCCCAAAACTGGGAAAGCACCGACGAGACGATCCAATCAAGACACAGGACAACACAATTAGCGCTTAATCAAACAATTTCAGGAAGGAGATTCCAGGGATTTGGGATCTCACAGAAACTCGCGTGACGTAACGTAACTTCAGAATGTCAACAGACATGGAGGTGGACTGATGATGTCGTCAGTTAATAGCTGTTGTGTGTGTGTGTGTGCGATGTTCTTGGCAACTTGAACAAAAGTACGCAACATCCGTTTCCGGTCAACTCACTCTCATTGGTTTTTTTTGGTTTTGCTCACGCCCCCCAATCACTGTTCAGTCATAATATCAACAATGTTAAATACTAACAATCTGAAACGTGGAAGATTCTGATGCACCCGGTGACATTAGATCTCATCTGTTAACCCCTCCCTCACTGTACAATACTTTGGCCAGATAATCTGTTTAAATCAGCCTAAAATCAGAGGGCACCCACGACTGCCGGAAAGGCCAGATTGGGAAATCTGGCCAATTATCCTCTAGAGTGGGACGGGATTAATGTGACAGAGCTCCACAAGAGAGGTTTTTTTTTTACGAAGAAATAAATCTTTGCTGTTCAAACCCCTAAGGCCTGAGCAATCCTCCGACTGTCTTGTTCTGAGCCAGTTAGTGTGAAGGAACAGATTGAGCACAGAGGACCAATACATTATGTCTGGAGAGACACACACACACACACACAGATACAGAGTGTACTCACAGTCAAGGTGTTTCTTCTTGGGTCCACTGACTTCATGTGTGGTGGCTTTGCACACCGCTTTGCTGATGGCCGAGCCGGTCATGCTGTGCTGCGCTGCAGCGATCCGATCTGTGATGGACTGGCCTGACATCTTCTCGATTAGCTATTTCTCTATTTGCTTCTCCTACAAACAAACAAACAAAAACAAAAAATGCACGATAATGATCCGATCAATGGATCAACTCCCTGTGGGACACAAGTCAACGTGACTTCACTGTCAAGTGCAGGTAAAGGGTTCAGTGATCAGATGTCCACTGTTGTGTTGAGTTTTCTTTCCAGGTGCGTAAAAAATAGCAGTAATGTCACTGGAAAAGAGAAAAACTGCAGGTGCGAGAGTATCTCAAGCTGGTGACTTTTGATTTTATTGGCAAACGTACAAAAACAGACACGGATAGCGCCTTCCCAAAGGAAAAACTGTTAATTTCTTGATTAAGAAATAAATTTCTTATTAACTAGGGCTATATTTTTAAATTTTAACTGTATATGGTGCCAAATGTCAAATTTTACTTAATTATTCTTAATTTCATTTACTTGTTCCTTTGAGAATCTCGAGAAAAATACTATTAATAGCTGGTTTAGCAACGAGTTCTTAACAATTTGTTTTCAAATCACAACTTGAGACAACAAAGTTGTTTTTCTATGCCAAATTCAAAAACGCAAAACAAAAACTAAAGAAATCTTTGACTCAAAGTTTTTGTTCTTGCATTAATTAAGAATAGTTTTAATATACTTTACGATAAATTCTGAATGTCTTAGTCTTTTTTTTTACATCGTAAGTCGAATCGCGATGGCAGTCAATATAGGTCAGAAAAAAATCGCAATTCGATATTTTATCCAAAAATGAACCGGTGATTTTAACTGTTTTGGCACTGGTTTACTTCCACTAACTATCTAGTTAACACAAAATACTACCACTTAATCTAACGTGTGTTAGCTAATGATTCCGTTGCAGCGCTGGAACCAGGAAATTGTCCCGCTGTGGAATCTGTAAACACTGGAGACACTAACTTTCTGGCCACAAATAAACATAGCTAACTGGTTTTTAAAAACCCGGATGATTTGTTTTTAATGTCACCAAAAAGAAAGAAAATAGTCCAAAAACTCCACGACACTAGCAGGAAAATTATCTTATATGGTAATCCGTGTGAAATCACAGCTTGAAGAACAGCAACAACAATCTCGACAATCAAAAAAATAGGTTCCGAGTTCCGCCTCCACGTCAACTTGTTAGCTTGTTAGCTTAGCGGGTCACTGTGGGCTCGGGAAAGTGTGAGATAAACCCAACGTCGGATGTAAAAAGTCACAATAAACGGAGACGGACATTGTTTGAAGGTGACACGGAGGTGGTGGGTGACTGACAGCCGGGACAGGTGCAGTTTCCGCCGGGGAGAAGTGTGGGGAGAAGTGTCGCGAGGAGCGGCGGGGGTTAGCAGCGGAGCGGCTAGCGGGGTATGCTAACCGAGCTGGCTGTGAGGGCAGGCGGCCGGAGAGCGAGCGAGCAGCGGCGATGTGACCGAAGAGAAGCGCCCGCCGACGGAGCCCCGAAGTTTAGAAAAAAAGGACAATTCCCTTCGTTCCGTATTTTCCTCTCGCGGTGCTCGGGCTCAGTTGGTGTTGTCCTGCGGCTGCTGGCTCCACTCAGGGGGCTTTTATTTGTTCTTTTCTCCCGTTTCTCTCCGCCAACAGTCCGGTCCGGTGCCACCGTGAGGAAAGTCTCGCCACTGACTGACTGGCTCCTGATTCTCTACCGGACAAAATGGCAGCGTAAAAAAATCAGCTGATCTCACTACTGTGCTGCGTTCGCGTGTCTTTGATGGGCTCGGAATTTTAAAATATGATAACTTTCTGGCAGAAAAAGTAAATTGGTGTTGAATTAAATGAAATTAAACCGATTTAAAAACACATTTTAAATGAATTATACTTACTCAACACATTAGCCATGCAGAAAGTTACTAGATACCAAAATACCTTTTCTAATGGACCCTATGTTGTACGGTATTAAAGGCATGTACATGTGAATCTTAAATTAAAAAATGTAAATATTCGTTCACATAGTTGATTTATCCCCCTTTTACTGTCAGACTTGTTATGTTTGCTTGTGTATGATGTTTCATGTCTGTTACATAAAATAAAAAAGATAAAGAAATCCAAACAATCTCACTAGTAATTAAGTCAATCATATAAAGTGTGTAATAAAGCCAATACCTACTTTAATACTATGAATATAATAAATAATGTGTGACTGCAGAGGAATAAAATGAAAAAAGGCTCTGGGAAAATATCTAATTAATTCTTGTACTTTGGAAATAAAAAGTAGCATGTTTTAGTTTTCATAAATAATGGTATTTTCAGGGGTTCACTGGCATAATTTGGTCATTTTTTTGTGAATGTATTTCAAAAACAGAGTCTAAAAATGAAGGTACAGATCTTCTGTGATGATTTGAGAGATGTTGAATAATCTTACCGTCAAACTGGCAAAGCACGGGCATATAACTATAACAACAACCATTTCCTCCATTTTATTCAATGAGAAAAATTAAACAGTTTTTTGACTTTTTGGGGGGGGGGGGGGTTATTTCTTTATTTCCCACAGACTTTGAACGCCTCCACAGCCTATTGGTCAAGACCTGAGAAGTGAGTGTTGCCTTTAAGGTGTCACGGTTTAAATTGTAGCGGAATCTGTGTCACAATCGTATTAAATTTCACATTCTTTTTTGCTTCATAAATATTTTTTCTTTGTCCTGTCTCAGTGAAACAATTAAATGACTTAAATCTTTGTAAGTAATATTCCTTTATTTTACAAAAAAAAATCGTTGTTTTTTTTTTTTTGTCCTCGAGTTTAAGGTGGAATTAAAGGATTCTTTAGACACCGTGTCCTTGTTTGACTCCGGACTGTATGGAACACGGTGTGCTGGAGACTCAGTGGGAGCTCGTGAACATCACATCACAGTGAGACGTCAGTGTAAATCACACACTGTCCTTTATGTTTTCACGTCACGTGTTTTATTGCGTGGAATCACACAGTAAAACTCTGATATCAGTGTCATCACATATGGCCGAGACATGGTCTCTGTGTGTGTTTGTGCGTGTGTGTGTGTGTGTGCGTGTGTGTGTGCGTGTGTGTGTGCGTGCGTGTGTGTGTGCGTGTGCGCGAGCAGCAGGTGACCTCTAATGACCTCTCCTCTCCTCTGCATTTTTTCAAATCTTTTGTTTTGTACAGTTTGTTGTCGTCTGGTTCAGTGTTAATGCTCGACACTTACCTTCCTTCCTTCCTTCCCCCCCTCCTTCTATCCTTCCTTCATGTCTACCTTCTTACCTACCTCCCTTCCTATCTTCCTTTCCTTCCTTCATTCCTTCATGCCTGTACACTTACCTACCTACCAACATTCCTTCCTTTATTTCATCCTTCCCTACCTACTTACAGTGTACCTACCAACCTACCTACCTACCTACCTACCTTCCTTGCACCCTTCCTCTCTACCTTCCTTCCTTTCCTTCTTTCCTCCCTACCCTCTTTCCTTCCTTCAACCCTCCCTACCCTCTTTCCTTCCTTCTTTCCTTCCTTTGACCCTCCCTACCTTCTTTCCTTCCTTCTTTCCTTCCTTTGACCCTCCCTACCCTCTTTCCTTCCTTCTTTCCTTCCTTCCTTCTTTCCTCCTTACCCTCTTTCCTTCATTCTTTCCTCCCTACCCTCTTTCCTTCCTTCTTTCCTTCCTTCAACCCTCCCTTCCCTCTTTCCTTCCTTCCTTCCTTCCTTCCTTCCTTCTTTCCTTCTTTCCTCCCTACCCTCTTTCCTTCCTTCAACCCTCCCTTCCCTCTTTCCTTCCTTCCTTCTTTCTTTCCTTCTTTCCTCCCTACCCTCTTTCCCTCCTTCAACCCTCCCTTCCCTCTTTCCTTCCTTCCTTCCTTCCTTCCTTCCTTCTTTCCTCCCTACCCTCTTTCCTTCCTTCAACCCTCCCTTCCCTCTTTCCTTCCTTCCTTCCTTCTTTCCTTCTTTCCTCCCTACCCTCTTTCCTTCCTCCTTTCCTTCCTTTGACCCTCCCTACCCTCTTTCTTTCCTTCTTTCCTTCCTTCCTTCTTTCCTCCTTACCCTCTTTCCTTCCTTCCTTCTTTCCTTCTTTCCTCCCTACCCTCTTTCCTTCCTTTCCTCCCTTCCTTCTATCCTCCCTACCCTGTTTCCTTCCTTCTTTCCTCCCTTTCTTCTTTCCTCCATACCCTCTTTTCCTTCCTTCTTTCCTCCCTACCCTCTTTCCTTCCTTCTTTCCTCCCTACCCTCTTTCCTTCCTTCTTTCCTCTTTCTGTCCTTCTATCCTCCTTACCCTCTTTCCTTCCTTCTTTCCTCCCTTCCTTCTTTCCTCCCTACCCTCTTTCCTCCCTTCCTTCTTTCCTTCTTCCCCTCTTTCCTTCCTTCTTTCCTTCCTTCCTTCTTTCCTCCCCTCCTTCTTTCCTCCCTTCCTTCTTTCGTCCCTCCCTCCTTCCCTCCCTTCCTTCTTTCCTTCTTACCCTCTTTCCTTCCTTCTTTCCTCCCTTCCTTCTTTCCTCCCTACCTTCTTTCCTCCCTTCCTTCTTTCCTCCTTACCCTCTTTCCTTCCTTCTTTCCTTCCTTTACCGTCTTTGCTCTCCTGTCTTCCTCTCTTCCTCCTCTTCCTCCTCTTCCTCCTCCTCCTCCTCTACCTGCCAGTGCTGCAGAGTAAAAACAGGGAAAGTCCATGGAGAAGCAGCCGTGGTGAACTTCACTGGTTAAATCTGCACAGACAGGCTGGATCTTTATGTTCTACATAATCTATATGTTCCAGAACATACACTGAGGGAGAAGTATATTCAACAGCTGCAGCACTGGACCACATCAACTGCTATATTATTATTATTATTATTATTATTATTATTATTATTATTATTATTATTATTATTATTATTATTATTATAAAATGTGATTTTAGTTTATACAGAAATTTCACAAGGTTGAATGAAAACTGATAAACATGACATTTACATGTGAGTGAAGCACACGCAGACAGACAGTGACAGACAGACAGACAGGCAGACAGTGACAGACAGACAGACTGACTGACTGACTGATGTCTGCAGGGTCTCATCCTGGTGTGAATCGTGTCATTGTAATGGCAGAGCGCCCTCCACAGGAGACAGAATGAAACCACACCTGCACTCTTTGACAGTCTCTTTGACACGTGTGATTTTTGCTCAGCCTGACTTTGGAGCACAGTGGCGCCATCTGCAGGCCAAAGGCGTGGACTTCTCCTGTATTTCCATGGCAACTCCACTGCATGTGTGGATGCGGGGAGCCTCCGTAACCCATGGCAACGGGCTCTCGGGCAGGACTGGAGTCCCATCAGCTGCTGCCAATCACAGGATGAAGTGAAGGACAGTGGGTTTTTACAGAGACCGAAAGAAAATCTATTATAGGGTCATAAAGAAGAATAAGGTCTCACACACACACACACACACTGGTTTCCATGACTTCCGAGGACATTGCATTGACTTACATTCATTTCCTGGAGACTTACGCCAACCTTAACCTAACTTTAAAACATGTCTGCCCCTTTAAATGTTGTAATTAACATTATGGGGACTTGATTTTTTTTGTCCCCATAATGTGACTGTGGAGACAGGTTTATGTCCCCATAACATACGGAAGACCAGCTACACACACACACACACACACACACACACAGTCTGACAGTGATGATGATGATAAATGAAATAAAATAAATGAGACAACAGGCAGAACAAGCAAAAATAATAATAATGATCATGTAAATATGGAATACATTATTACTTAATAATCAATATCATATTCATATCGATTTCTGTGAGACATTAAATTGTGCAAAACTGTTCTAAATTGAGGTTTTTTTTAAATATTTTGTCTTATTATGCCTTTTTTTTAAATCATTCAAAAGGAAAAACTTAATTCCACCTCATGTCCATTCACACCAAAAACCTTTTGAACACAACTTTATATTAATTATTTACCAAAAATGAATAAATACATGAATAAATAAATAAAATGAAGCCACCATTGTGGTTACCACGGTTACAATTAGAGGTAAATGGGTCAAATTTTGCCATTATTTTTGAATATAATCATCATTGAATTGATATTACTTTAAGGTCCAGTGTTAGTGACATCTAATGGTGAGACCGCAGGTTGCAACAACAACTACGGTGGCCCACAAACACCAGAAAGGATGTAAGGTTTCTCCAGCTCTGTAGTCACCTTCTTCTTCTTCATCTCCTTCTTTATTGGTTCATGTATCAGGTTTATGTGAGCAGAGACGTTTTACATTATTTGTGATGTGTGCTTCAAAAATGCAACAAAAACAAGATGTCCGCCCCCGTGAAGCAAGGCCCTTCCCTAGCGTGTTTATAAAAGGCTTTTTCTAAGGCTACGAAAACCAAACGTGTTGTATTTTAAAGCAAATATACACAAATACAAGCAAGCGTATGGGGAGTGTATTGAATTTCTGCCTGTAAACTTTCCTAACTTTAACCCCACTGGACCTTTAATACCATTTCTTTAATACCATGCATTCCGCGGCCCCTCACCCATAACCTTAACCATCACAACTAAGTGGCCAACCTTAAACCTTAGCCTAACCCGAACCCCAAAACCAGGTCTTAACCCAGAAAAAGTCCTTTCAAATGTCCTCACAAAGATATAACTACACACACACAAACACATTCTATTTAAGTTATTCTTCTGAGGACTCTGCACTGACAAAGCTTTATCACTAACCTTAACCTTAACTTAACCACAACTCAAACTCTAAACGATTTTATATTAAAAGTATTGTTGGATTACAAATGTATAAAATCTAGGTTCCAACATAAAAGTAGATCATGTACATGTGGGTTTTACATTTTGAGGTAAAGATGATGACATCAAGTCTGGCAGCCCAGGTCTTTGTCGTTATGCACTTCCTGACCACCGGGCAGGGTCAAAGGTTAAATGTGAAGGCTAGTCTTAAGGTCAGGCTGTGGCCTTGACCTCTATGACAATGTGAAGGTCTGGGCGATACTGTCAGGCTGACTGGATTTGCACCTACGCATTCAACCCCACTGTTATGCTGATGAGATCAGGGCTGGGGAAATTCCGCATTTGCATGCTTTGTTTAGATTGTCTCCACCTCTATCTTGAAAAGTACAGTGCTGTGCATAAGTCTTATGCCACCACCGGCTTTGTTGTTTTGTGATGGTCGGCGTTCAGATTGAAAAGATGCGACTAAAAGTCAGTCTTCTACTATATGATCGACCTGTCAGTGAGTTGAACTTGTGCAACATGTGTATGTAATGCTCCAACATTTCTGGAGTAAACCAGGTATAATAGACCTTTTTCACAGCAGCTATTTGTTGCCATGAAATAGTAGGAGAAACACAGGTTTGACCAATAACATTAGGGTTCCATTCCAGGTTTTAAAGAGCCATGGTTGTGTTATTGTTCAAGTGGAAATGTAGCTCACACTAAATATTTGATATTATACAAGCATTTTTGTTGTTATTTTCAAACTGCATATGTGTTTCTCCATATTTTCAGGATGTGTTCCAATAAAGAAATAATTGTACAGGATGGTCATTATAGCAGTTCTCAATAAAGAGCAACTTCTGCTTGAAAGATCTCCCAACGTCTCCCGCTCTCTGCTTCGACAAGGGAAAAAGTTTCCAACAGGAGCAACAACAGGGGGTTTGCTGCCTTGCTCGGGGGAACTCCAGCTCTAGTGGCCTCCACCAATTTTCAGAAACCCCACTGAGACACGGTGACGTCACTGTGAAGTTCATGACCGGAGAGGTGATCCGGTTCAAGAAGGTTTAATCCAGAAAAACTTCAGCCTGAGGAGCAAAGTCGAGCAAAATGTGCCAAAAAAAAAAAAGTTATTATAATGTGTCCAAAATGAACATTTTCATTAGTTCTCAAACTGTGGTACGTGTACCACCAGTGGTACGCAAGTGTCCTCTGGTGGTACTTGGAGGAAAATCCGAAATACTGTTCTAGTACGTGAACAGAGTGGAGCTGATCTTCTCCATCTTAATCTAATTTCACTAGAACAGTGTCTGACGTACACGCGAGGAAGAGGAGGACGACGAGAGAGCGGGTTATCTCGCTCACACCGCTCTATTTTCACATTGGTGGTCATGGCGGTACTTGGCGGGAAAAGTTGGAGAACCACTGGAATAGAAAATATAATCGTGAAGTCACGGCTCGCAGTCGGCCGCGGCCGAATGAAAACGTGACACCGGGTTCACACTTCAGTGACTCGTTTAATCTCCAAAAGTTTGCGCTGACGTCGCCTTTGTTACACACGGCACACAATGACACAAGAAAACACCTCGCAAACGTACAAGGTCGTGCAACATCGAGTCTCAGGTCCGACACTGTCCACACAGTCTGTTCCACATCGGGGGGGGTGGGGGGGTGAATTCATCAGTTCATCAAGTCATGAATGCTGATTCACCTTCTCGTGTAACTCCCTGAAAGAGTCTTTTTTTTTTTTAACTGCATGAAAAAAAAACCCATAAAAATTTCAAATTATACACTCTTAAAAAAAAAAAGGAAAATTTATGAAATCGTTGTTCAAATCACAAGTAAACTTAAAAAGTAACTTTAAACACAAAAGACTGTTTCCCCCAAACATTCCATTGTTTTAGCGGAACAAAGTAAACTAATCAAATCTAATACAGAAAAGATTCAGTAAATACAGGCTGTACATGACATCTTTTATATATATATACGTATATATATATATATATATATATATATATACGTATATATATATATATTAAACACTGGATCATTTCAAAAACTTTGGCTTAAAGTCGGAATAATTTGAACTGAATTCGTTTCATCCTAATTGTTGTAACGTCGCAAAGAGACAGTGACGTGGCGGAGAGGCGGCACAGTCAAGGGCGGAGATTAACCGCCACTCGTGTCATAAATAAAAGTCTCCTTATTAAATCAGTAAAAAACAAACTCTTGTAAACCACACACACACACAGTAAAACGTATTTTTACCCCTGTTAAGTTTGCTTCTTCATAAAGTGCAAGGCGAGATAAAGTAAACTTTGAAATGTCCGACGTACGACTTTTGCACCTGATATCTCACGTAATCTCTCTCACACACACACACCTGTATGTCTCATAATCCACTAAAATCTGTACAAACTTGGCACGACACGACTAAAGCCTCGACGGTGAAGAGCGTAAAGCTGGCACACTACGGACACAGTAGCAAAACAATCCCACCAGGTCTAAACACGGACAACGCCGCGCAGTAGCTCCGCCCCCTGGTAATAACAATGGAGTAAAGAATAAACATCGTGTTGTTATTATTATTATTATGCTAATGTTAGATGTTGTCGGTTTTGACCATTTTTTTTTCCCCAAGCGGAGGAAACCAAAAAGACTTTTATTTTTAAGGTTTTGGACCAACTTTTGTATAATCTGTAATCCCGCGCACGGCCTAAGCAAGTGTTAACATTTGCAGCTTCATGACTGAAGTAGGGATTAAAGAAAAATCTAACTTTTACTGTAATAATCAAAGTTAATATCACCATATATATACGTATATATATATATATATATATATATTTCAGACTCATTGTTTTGTTTTTCTCCTTTGTTTACTTGCTGTTAAATCCAACACTCTGAAGTGGATTAAAACATTTTAAAGGATTATAATTTGAAATCTGGGGGGGGGATCAAAAAACGAACTCTAAAAGCTAACGAGGCTGAATTCACAAACGCAGCGGCCACTGTGAGGCACCGGAGGGTGACGTTTTCATGCAGGGACACACAGATTAGCAGTCGTTGGCTTGGATTATAAGCCCAGTGGCTCAGGAGTTTTGTCAACGGGGCAGCAAAGCCAGGACAGCTTCACAGATTAGCATTGTGAAAATAAGATATGCAAAAAAATAGATATATATATATACTTTTTTTATAATTATAATAAAAGATTTTTAAACCACAGACCAGGCAAAAAAAAAAAAAAAAAAAAAAATCAAATATCCACCAACTCTTACTCTTATAATGTACAATAAAAAAAAATGTGGCAAATTAAGCATAAATATGCTGAGTAGCTGCAAACTTTTGTTGATGCTTCCTCCTCGTGTAAACTGACTAAAATATCTGAGCCATTTCATCCGGCGATGCACCTTGAAATGATCCTGAAAAACAAGTGAAATGAACAGTGGGGACGTCTCGTCCCACTTAAGTCACATTTTTAAGATTTTAAGACATTTTTAAGAGACATATACAGTACTGTGCATAGGTCACTTTTGTGATGGTCGGCGTTCAGATTGAAGAGACGCGACTAAAAGTCAGTCTTCTACTATATGATCAACCTGTCAGTGAGTTGAACTTGTGCAACATGTGTATGTAATGCTCCAACATGTCTGCAGTAAACCAGGTATAATAGACCTTTTTCACAGCAGCTATTTGTTGGCATGAAATAGTAGGAGAAACACAGGTTTGACCAATAACATTAGGGTTCCATTCCAGGTTTTAAAGAGCCATGGTTGTGTTATTGTTCAAGTGGAAATGTAGGTCACACTAAATATTTGTTATTATAGAAGCATTTTTGTTGTTATTTCCAAACTGCATATGTGTTTCTCCATATTTTCAGGATGTGTTCCAATAAAGAAATAATTGTACAGGATGGTCATTATAGCATCGCTAAAACAACAAATCTAATGGCGGCCTAAGACTTATGCACAGTACTGTGTATATATATGGTACATCTTTATATATACATAAATCTTTTTTTTTAATCCAGCAGTTTGGATCTCCTCACAAGGCTGAAATACAGATGAAATGACTCAACGTCATCATGAACAACTGTTTTTCGCTGCATAGCCTCGGACCACAAAAGTCACACCACAGCCTATAAACGACCACTTTAGAACCACAACAATAAAACCTTTTGCGAAATCATAGTATGTTTTACCATTAAACATCGGCGGTTTTTGTTTTGTTTTGTTTTTCTCGTCGGGTTAATATAAGTCCACACAAATACATTCCTCTGTATATTTTTTGCAACATTTAAAGAGAATCTCCACTTTCAGGAGACGATGAGTTTGAGACGTTTCAGTTTGTTCCGTTTCGTTGCCGTTGAAGTTCTCATGGCAGTAGCAACGCCGAATAAATACTCTAAAAAAGATTTAAGAAAACATTTAAAGTATATTCATAAGTTTCGAAACAAAACAATTACAGTAATGGGGGGGGGGGGGGGGGGGGGGGGGGGGGGGGGGGGGGGGGGGGGGATTGCGGTACAGATATAAAACAAGATGGCCGCACTCGACATGCAAGTAGCGGCACGTAAACATCGTCAACGAAAGAGTTTGCGCGTTGAACGCCGTTGCTCCACTTCTCCCGTGTCCATGGTATGATTGGCGTTTAGCCACGCCCACTTTTTTTTTTTTTTTTTTTTTTTTTTTTTTAGCTCAAGCAGGTCAACGGGACCAAACGCAGACGGTGAAGCAATGCGGCGCAAAGCCGAGGCCCGTCAAAGGAAATCAACAACAACCGGGGGGAAAACCAGGACGTGACGCAGGGAGGAGGCGACAAAAAACGTCGGGAAGAGAGTTTTCCTCTTCCTCCTCACGCCTCGTTCACAGCCGCTGAGCTTCGTGGTCAGAGGTCAGAGGTCAGAGGGGAGGACCTGCTCCTCACCCCTGGGTCTTCAGGAGAATAGAAAGCAGGACTTCAGTTACCCGAGGAATCTGCTTCACCAACACCTTTGATTTCCCACGCTCCTGCCGGGACACAGACAAAAAACACCAATTGGGCGTTCGTTTCAAAATAAAAGTAGATAAATACTAATAATAATAGAAACTAATTTGCAACATTTTTTTGATTGTGATTTGGATATACTGCTCTGTCTCCATCTTTTACCTGAGAGAGAACTGTTGGACTTCTGCTTGTGGAGCTTCTCTCGCTCCTTCTTCACCTTGGGAATGATTTTCAGTTTCATACTGCTGCTGCCGCTCTTACTGCTGATCCTCACTGAGTCCTGAACAAGACACACATCCCTTGAGTCATTGCAGGGACATTTCCGTGACATTTTTGTGTGTTTTGTGGGCGTTTTGGACGACATACCATACAATGATATTTTTCGAAAGGTGACAAAATGAAGTGGGACAAACAGCTATGGTGGAAGTGGAGACCGCCCAAATGCAGCCTGTTATCCATCACTAGCAAAAATGTCAGTTATATATGTATATTCCTGTAACCTCCATGGTGACAGAGCGACTGTTTTCTGCATCAGGAAATATTGCATCAAAGTGCAGGAGTCAGTTCTGTGCTTTAATTAAGATAAATACTGACAGGTGCTGTGCCAGCGCTGCTTAACTGTAAGGGGTTTTGTGGTTTTGGTATAGTTGTGTTTATTCCTGTGACTTTACTCATGTGTTTTAAAATAAGGCATATGTAACGTGGTAATGAGATGCGAAAATGTGTAACAACACGGTAACAACGAGGTAATGAGATGCGAAAACATGTAATAACGCGGTAACAACAACGTGGTAATGAGATGCAAAAATGTGTAATAACACGGTAACAACGTGGTAATGAGATGTGAAAACGCGTAATAACCTGGTAATAACAACATGGTAATGAGGTGCGAAAACGTGTAATAACATGGTAATAACACAACAACGTGGTAGTGAGATGCAAAAATGTGTAATAACACGCTAACAAAAACGTGGTAATGAGATGCAAAAATGTGTAATAACACGGTAACAACATGGTAATGAGATGTGAAAACGCGTAATAACATGGCAATAACAACATGGTAATGAGGTGCGAAAACGTGTAATAACACGGTAACAAAAACATGCTAATTAGATAGGTGCGAAAACGTGTAATAACACAGTAATACTGTTTAGTGTGTGTCAAAAATTTGACCAAAAAGTCATAGTATAGTGTGTAATAACATAGTAATGACAATGTGGTAATGAGATGCGAAAACGTGTAATAACATGTTTAATGCAAAAACGTGTAATAACACAGTAATACTGTTTAGCATGTGTCCAAAATTAGACCAAAAAATCATAGTATAGTGTGTAATAACATGGTAATGACAACGTGGTAATGAGATGCAAAAACGTGTAATAACACAGTAATACTGTTTAGTATGTCGTCCAAATTAGACCAAAAAGTCATTAGTATAGTGTGTAATAACATAGTAATGACAATGTGGTAATGAGATGCGAAAACGTGTAATAACACGTTTAATGCAAAAACGTGTAATAACACTTTAATGCAAAAATGTGTAATAACACAGTAATACTGTTTAGCATGTGTCCAAAATTAGACCAAAAAATCATAGTATAGTGTGTAATAACATGGTAATGACAACGTGGTAATGAGGTGCAAAAACGTGTAATAACACAGTAATACTGTTTAGTATGTCGTCCAAATTGGACCAAAAAGTCATAGTATAGTATGTCGTCCAGAATTGTCTGTTGATCATAGAGGGGATTCTGCTCTCACCTCTTCTGAACACTGCATGAGTGGACAAATCCAGTGAATGTCATCCAGCTTGTGAAGCTCAGCACTGAGGCTGTTCAGAGTCGACTGGAGTTCCTCCTCCTCTGGAGACTCCGACTGAGGAACAAGCAGAAATTATTATTATTTATTTATTATTTTTTTCAGATGTCATGTCATATTTTAGCCAGATTTAAGTGTGTCCTGGAAACTTTTATTTTGAAACATTGGTCACCTGGATGCCACCAGTGGAAAAAAAAAAAAACCTTCCACATAAATTGATTTGTTTAAAAGGTCCAGCGTGTGAAATGTTGGTGAAATAATTTTTATTTGGCAGAAACTGAAGATAAAATAATTCTAGTTTATTTTTCATGAGTGTAAAATGACTTGATTGTATGAATTGACTAAATCAGCAGCAGGGTCAGCTCCACAGAGACAGCAACTGTTTTTACAGTGGCCCGCAATGGACAAACCAGTCGTCTTTTGAGTTTTTGATTCAAGAACAGGCTGTGAAGAGAGAAGTGAACTATAGATACAGTTTACACACTGTACCTTTAACTGTCCATTCATTTAATTACACTCTCAGTGCAGGTAAGCTTGTGTTTAAGATCAATATTTTGTCTGAAGATCGACTTATAATACATTTACAATAATATTTAGGCATTAGCCCACAAAGTCGTGAGCATGTCTGGATGTAAAATACCTGGAAATAAAAGGTAAAATACTGACCTCCTGTCTTAAATTCATCTTTTCATGTCAAACCCAAAATGTTTTCAGTGAACAGGAAAAAAAAAGCAATAACTGAACAGAAAGACAGATAAAAACCTTGTGTGTCAATGTCAAAAATTCTAGCCGGTGTCATATTTGCTCCCAGGCAAACTTGGCTCCAGTCAAGCTGCCTTATGTAAATGAAAGTACAGCAAACACAACAGCGAACAAGGTCAACAGAAACTCAAGTGCGACGCCTTTAGGCTCTCACACACACTCACACACACACAGAGAGAGAAGACGTGGATGAAATTGTAAACTTGTACCAGTAGTTTTCCATCCAGCAGCATCCTGGTCTCAGCCTGAAGAACTTTGCTGCTGTTGACGATTTCCACCGCCGTGCTGCGGCTGAGACACTGAAAAACACACACAATCCCACGTGAACATGTGACTTTCTGGATCTGTCTCCAATTCTACCTGCTTTTAACTGCTACCATCTCACACAAATTTAGTTACAATCCAATGAGTTTCAACAAAGATGTGATTTTTTTTAAAATAAGAGTGATACCGTAAATTCCGCACTATAGAGCGCACCTGACTATGAGCTGCACCACCCAAATTTCATAACATTTTTTCCCTCAATCTGATTAAATAGAACTTTTTAATGTTTGCACTGCAGTGCAATTACATACAGTATTTTCAATAATAAATGCATGTATGAACTAAATATTAAATACATGAAACAGGTCATCAAAAACAACAGAAATTAAGATTTAGTGACTGATAACAGGCTGCAAAAATAAGCATCTCTGAAGTGACGTGAGATGAAAATCTGCAAACTTTATGTTCAGCCGTCTGTCATCTGCAAACTTTATGTTCAGCCGTCTGTCCACCGTCTGCCCCCCCCCCCCCCACGGCGTCTTACCTCGGGGCTGGACAGTTTGGCCTCGGTCAGCACGAGGGCGGTGGCGTTGACGGCGTGAGCCAACTCCTGCTCCACCAGCTTGTGGGTCTTGGCGGCTTCACGAATCCTGCAGGAGGTAACCAGGGAGCAAAATCATGGATTTTATTTCACGAGCTGAAAGTTCAGAATTATGTCCGGGAACGAGACGAAAAGCCTGGTTCCTTTTCCTCGGTGTGCGCCGTGAATTGTAGAACCAGCAAAAAAATATATATATATGACTGAGCGTCAAAGCTTAACTTTGTTTACGTCACATTTTTAAAAACAAACACTTCATTTATAGTTTACGTAATTCTTTTGTGATAAAAAGCAAATTGATTTGAAAATGTTAGCCAATCTAAACACAACTAGCAATGATGGTGAAATGCCACGAGGAGCAATATGTTTACAGACAAAAATTAAACAGTATTATTAACCCTCTGACCCTGTATGCACAGTAAAAACAAACAAAAAAAAAAAACAGCATTCCGTGTGACATCAAAAATTCCGAGTTCCGACTACAAATGGAATGTACCATCAAAAAAATCTACAATTCACAATGTGTTTGTTACACAAATGAAAAAGTTTGTTTGTGAGCTGTTTTAAGATTCTAAAGATGACTCCTTTGTTTGCTGCAATAATGTTGTGTATTGTGATTATTTTGGTCTGAATAATAGTGACAAAAATTTAATAAATCACCCATTTTATATTTCTTAAATCTTTCCGTTTTTCTCTTGTGATGGTTTTTGTAAATCCGTAATTAAGATATTCATCACCCAGAAAGAGGAATTCAGATTCACAGGGGCGATTTTAACAAAAGCAGACAAACAGAGGTGAGTGGAGGAGACTGCAGAGAGACTCCAACGGCTTCTGTGTGAAATTGTGAAATTAAACGGCTCATCGGTGCTGCGTGGAGGAAAAAAACTGGGCAAATAAGCGAGCTAATTGCAGTGGGATGAAGTAATCCCCAAAATGTGGAGAGAACGCTCCCTCCCGACTCCTTTGTGTTCTTAAAGCGCAAACACAAACGGCGCTTTACAATTCTACCACAATAAAAGCTCGGCTGCGCTCGGCTGCCTCTTACTTGTTGATGAGCGTGTCGGCCACCATGCCGAGCTGCTGCACCTGAGCGCACTCCTCCTCCGTCAGATACTCCATGGACTGCTGGGAGTTGAGGCGGGGCCTCGAGGCGCGGTAGCTGTCGATCTTCCTCTTGTCCTCCCACGACTTCAGCGTGCTCTCGAACGCCTGCTCGCACACAGAGGGAGTTTACACGTTCATCGATTCATGCAGAGGAAACGACCTCCTCCGTCCCCCACGGCGGCATCTAGTGGTTTGTACGAACCTCACGCCTCCCACGTATCGTGAGATTTCATCCTACATGTTGTAAGATCACTGTGTGACATGTAATGAAGTTGACCGAGGCATCAAGTATGATGCTACGTCATCAGCTGCGACACAAATTGTCAAAGTCATCAATTGTGACAGAGGCTAATAACAGTGTCAGCTACAGCTACATCAGTTATCACACACATTAGCAACATTATCAGCTACATAATTAGCTGCGACACAAATTGTCAAAGTCATCAATTGAGACAGAGGCTAACAACAGCGTCAGCTACAGCTACGTTGGTTATTACACACATTATCAGCTACATAATTAGCTGCGACACAGGTTAGCAACATTATCACCTATGTCATCAGCTCAACACAAGTTAGCAACGTTATCAGCTACGTAATTAGCTGTGTCGCCAGTTAGCAACAACATTGGCAATGTTATCAGCTGAGTCACAAGTTAGCAACATTATCAGCTACGTCATCAGCTGCAACACAAGTTAGCAACGTTATCAGCTACGTAATTAGCTGTGTCGCCAGTTAGCAACAACATTGGCAACGTTATCAGCTGAGTCACGAGTAGCTACGTCATCAGCTGCAACACAAGTTTTCAAAGGTGTTAGGAACATCATCAGCTACATCACCAGCTGCAGCACAAGTTAGCAACAACTTTGCCAATGTTATCAGCTGAGTCACAAGTTAGCAACATTATCAGCTACGTCATCAGCTGCGACACAAGTTAGCAAGATTATCAGCTACGTCATCAGCTGCAACACAAGTTAACAACATTATCAGCAGCGGCACAAGTTAGTAACATTATCAGCTACGTCATCAGCTGCAACACAAGTTAGCAACATTATCAACTATGTCATCAGCTGCGACACAAGTTAGCAACATTATCAGCTATGTCATCAGCTGCAACACAAGTTAGCAACATTATCAACTGAGTCACAAGTTAGCAACATTATGAGCTACGTCATCAGCTGTGACACAAGTTAGCAACATTATCAGCTACATCACCAGTTGAGTCACAAATTAACAACATTATCAGGTACATCATCAGCTACATCACCAGTTGAGTCACAAGTTAGCAACATCATCAGCTGCGGCACAAGTTAGCAACATTATCAGCTACGTCATCAGCTGCGACAAAAGTTAGCAACATCATCAGCAACATAATCAGCTGCGAGACAAGTTAGCAACATTATCAGCTACGTCATCAGCTGCGACACAAGTTAGCAACATCATCAGCTACATAATTAGCTGCGAGACAAGTTAGCAACATTATCAGCTACGTCATCAGCTGCGAGACAAGATAGTAACATTATCATCTACAGCTACATCATCAGCGCCAATTTAATTTATAGTGTCCTTAGTTTGAACAGTAAACAGTAGAAGAAGATTTATGTTTAGCCTCCAGTCTATTTAACTGTGTCACACTGATTAATGACACGTCTTATTTTCACTGACTGGTCACTCGACAATAGTAGAGGATTCTCCAAAATCGCACAACATATGGACTGTTTAAATCACTTTAACAGTTGATATTTGCATCTCAAACCGTCACCAATCCAGTGAATAAAAGCAGCTTTTACAGCTTCATCGGGGGCGAAGGGGAGCAAACACATTTACAAACAAAACAATGAGCATCTTCTCTGGGCAACATCCTCCTGCTCTGCTGTACTTCAGGAGGGAAACCATGGAAACAAACCGTGCAAACGCACTTGGCTCAAGAGAAGCTCTCACAGGTTTGAGCAGCGTGAGGAGAGAACAAACACAAAGCAGACACAAGAGTCAACAACATGGAAACAGAGTTTTCAGCTGTAAAGTCGACCAATTTCCAGGCCAGTTCTGTTATTATTCACTAAAATAAACACATGCACAGTACATGTGTAAATTTACTTGGTGTTGTTATTATTATTATCCTGCATTATAGACTAATTTGTCCATTTTAATATAACCAGGCTTTTCTGCCTGTATTTGTACATTAACTTTTTTCTGTCATTTTATTGCTGTTTTTAATGTTGTTTTATCCTGTAGTCAGTCAAGTCAAACATCTATTCTGTAAAATCTTTGCAAGGACTGCAACGATTAATGGATTACTGAATTAATCGTCAACAATTTTGATCATTAATTAACAGTTTTGAGTGATGTTTTTGATAAAAAAAAAAAATTTTGGTTTGTCGACATGTGAGAACATCATTTCAAAGTTGTTGTTTTTTTAAGACATTTTATAGATAATCACAGATTATTAATCTTTAGTTTCAGCCCTTAAATATATAGTAACAAATTCTGTGTTGCACTTTAATTCCCTGACGGTTTACCCTGTCTCTGGTGAGCATCTGCGCCCGGTTCTTGTGGACGATCTTGACGATGCCGGGCGGTTGGATCCAAGCCTCGCCGTCCACCTGCACCGGAACGCCCTCCTCCCCGAGGATGGTGATCTTCACCTGGCGGCACTGAGACGAGACGCAGCAGAGCAGAGAACAGCACACGTCGCAGTCACTCCACTTTTACTCTGCTTTACCCGAGGACAAAAATCCTGGGACATGAATTTTTAGACCAAAACATCACATAAAAACACTCTGTTTTGCTGTGTTTTGTTATCAAAGATCTTTACTTTAACATTATTTCTATACATTCTGCTTGAACATAATTACGTGAGTGTGGAGTTGAGCCACTGGTGCTCAGCTTAGAGTCAGAAAACAGCAGAGTTGTTTTTCCTGCTTCGACCTGGGGGTTTGTAATCAAGCGTGCAAAATTTAAAAAAAGTACTTTATTATAATATTTATATAACAATATAAATATTTTCTTCCTCCTTGCGCGGCGGTCAACATCTATATTTATTTCTATCTTATTCCTTTACATGTATATTTTCCTTTTATCTCATATTTTCTATTTGAGAGTTGTAAAGTGCTGCAACACAATAATTTCCCAGTTCTGGGATCAGTAACGGACATTTATCAATCTATCTACACCTCTCAATGGGCAGCCTGCTGGAAATTATCAGAAAATGACTTGATTATTATTGAGTTATTACATTTTAAGGATTTTTTTTTCTAGTAAAGAAACCAGAAAATATTCACATTTTGATTATTAAAAAGCTCCACTTTAACCGATTAATCGATTATCAAAATAGTTGGCGATTTATCTTATTCTCCTTTAAGCCCAAATCCATTCAGAAACGTGTACAGCTAAAATGATCACTGATTATTTTAGAAGCTGAGAATCAAATATAGATCACAATGTATGACGCATTTTCCATTAAACTAGCATTTGTTGTGTGTGTCACCTGTGCAATGCGGTGGTGCTGCAGGTTGATGACCCTGGACATGGCCATCTGCATGCTGCCGAACACGGCCACCACCTCCAACTTCTTATCATCGAAGGACGGAGCCCCGAAATTCTGAACGAGTGAGCGGAAAGTACGCGTCAAGTCCCTTTTCGGACCAAACGAGACTCTAAAGACACGGAGTGAACACAGTCTCCAGCGACTTTCGCTCCACTCACGTTATCCTCCTTCGTTCCTCCCCAGAAGTTGATGCCTCCTGCGTAACTGGGGATGTTGAGAACAGCCAAACCCTGCAGACTCGGCAGAGACATGGGAACTCCGTCGCACTGACGGAGACAACAGGACAAGGTTAGAGCGAGACAGAAGGAGGGTAACTTTCTGAATATTCAGAGGGAAAATGACTGACCTCCAGTTGAACTCTCTGCTCCAGGTTCTTGTACGTCTTCTGGACCAGCTCTTTAGTTCCCAGTACTCCGTACCACATCATGTTTTTGGTGCGACTACTGCAGGAGGAGACCGAAACCGATCAGTGTCACGTTCTCTTCAACTATTATTGATTATGGAATGAAATCAGTAACGAAGATAAACTAAAAATGTTCTTCATACATTTATCATAAGAACAGACCCTGCGGAGGAGGCAACTGGATTCTTTCTGTTAAAAATACATTCTGTGCTAAATAGGGATGTCTGATACCGATATCTACCGATATCAGTCTTTTTAATTGCCTCATCATTACAGGATAAAATGAACATGGACTTTCTTTATATGCAGACGATATGCTGTTTTATATATATAATCAATAATTTCAGAAGTGAAATTAACACTATAAACCCTAAACATACATGATAAAAAAAAGACTTTTTTTTAGCATTTTACTTTTTTATGCGTACATATTTAAGCTAAATTGTCGGGGACTTTGTGCGTGTTTTTACCTGCATTTTTTTGGGTGCTCGTCCCTCTTGTTGTTGAACTCCAGGGAAATCTTGGCATCCAGGCCGATGCCGAAGTAGTTGTTCATCACACACTTCTCCGAACATTGTCTACAGACCCACAGAATATTGGATTACTCTTAAAACATGGTACAGCATTAGGATATTAAAATTATTTGTGAAAGACACAAATGTACAGGTATGTTAATATACAATACACTTACACTGAGTCTTCATAGAAGGTGACAGTGTTAAGGCTCTCTGGTTTCTCCAGGACAATGGGGGAGGTGGGACTTAAGCTTCCTTGGCCTGTAGAGAGGCAATATTTTAAAGAAAATCTGTCAAATTCTTTAAAAAGAGGTTTTCAATTTAAGAGTTTTCCCAAACAATCTATTTTTGTCCAGACAGAATCGACAGAAACGAAGGTTATTTTGAAGAAATTAGTCATTTTGTGAGTTTTTCTTATTAAAAATACAGATACAAAGAGCATATAATTCCATTTTCCGTGGGACACATACGTGGCTCTGCGTCCTTCAGCTCCTCGCTGTTTTCTCTTTTGATGGAGGACGAGGACGACATCCTCTGGACCTGCGTGTGTCGGTTCTGTTCGTCCACCACTGAAATGATGACACACAAACATGAAACATGTTCATGAAACAATCCAGCCAAATGCCGGTTGCCTTCCCACCTTTCTCGGCCTGTTCGATGATCTGCCTCAGGGCTTTCTTCAGGCTGTTGGCCCGCAGCATCAGCTGCTCCTTGGACCGGTACGATTTGCCCTCTGAACCCAACTCGCCGCCACTCTCACCCGGGCTGGAGCCGCCGCTCTCCTGGCTAGGTACTGAACCTGCTGGAACCACCTGGATGAAAAGAGTGGTAGTGAAGATCTGCAGAAAAATAAGCATCCTCTAGCTTAACCTTCCAGATGTTCCTCAACTTCTTTCCTATTTTAAAGCTGTTGGAATCCTGCACCAACAATAAAACGTCTCCTTATTCATAAATTTTTACTCTTCTTTCTCTGTGGAGTCTTTCTAGTCTGACATATCGTCTCCCTTTACTTTCTGTCTAAGAAAGACGGCAGTTAATATTCATTTTCAGACAGAACCATTGGAGGATGTCCATATTTTATGGAACAAATATAAAATATAGATTAGCTCTATAACATGAATGCGTGATTCAAAGCTTAGACGATGTCCTTCTTCTTGTCTACAGTTGGGGGATGTAAGTCATCCTGACATTTTTAAAGTCGTGCTATTTCTCATAAAGCAGCAAAATCAATCTGTGATTGAGACTCCACAGGGAACAGAGACACAAAAAGTGCTGATTGCCTTTTGTTTTCCAGGGTGAAACTAAATAAATATTTAAAACGCAGATCAAAAATTTCAAAATCACCTCTGAGCTGAAAATATTACGTTTATAAAACAGACAAATAGACCTTCGACTACAATTCAGCTTCAACTTCATCAACCAACAGAGATCAACTTAGCATTGGAAGTCAATCATAAATCATTGTAAATAAACACAGACAAAAATACTTACATGGAAACAGGTGACGTGAAATTTTAACTTTTCAATTTAAATTCAACACCAAGTTAATCAATATATTCAACCAATCAACCAAACACTGCTTCAATTAACCAACATTCAAACGATCAAGTATTCAGCTGTTTAAATAACCAACCTTTCAAACAGTCAACCAACCAACCAGCCAGCCATTTAACAAATCAACCAACCACTCAAACATTAAACCAACCAAACAACAATTTCACCATTCAACCATTTAACCAACCAACCACTCAAACATTAAACCAACCAAACAACGATTTCACCATTCAACCATTTAACCAACCAACCAACCACTCAAACATTAAACCAACCAAACAATGATTTCACCATTCAACCATTTAACCAACCAACCAACCACTCAAACATTAAACCAACCAAACAATGATTTCACCATTCACCCATTTAACCAACCAACCAACCACTCAAACATTAAACCAAACAACTGTTTCAGCATTCAACTATTTCTCCAAACAACCTAATGTTCTAGCATTGAATTGATAAACTTACCAACCAACCAATTCCTCAAACATTAAATCAACAAAACAACAATTTCACCATTCATCCATTTAACCAACCAACCAAATGTTCAAGCATTGAAGTGATAAACCAACCAACCAACCAACAAAACATCAAAAATGTATGTAAAATGTCATCTTATTTTAAGCATGCAGGTGTATATTGATTGATCATTGATTGGCCATAACATATTGATTATAAGTGATATTGATATTATTATTATTTACCTGAGCTTCTGCTTCCTCACTTAAGGCCTTGACGAGGGAATCGAGCTTTTCGTTCAGCAGCGCACACTGAGACAGAGACACACACACATTTATTATTGTTTCTACCAAAACAGACTATTCAAAGTACTTCACTGAATTAGACTCAGTTTTCCTAATCATTTCTTTTTATTTTCCACTGCATTATGACGACATTTCTCTTTCTCGGTCGAAGGGTAAAAAGGTTTTCTATAATGCCCGGGCAGCATTTTAACAAAAAGAAGCATTTTATACTCTCTTTTTTTTTTTCGGGAATCTGTTATAAAACATCTCCATCTCTTTCGTCGTCATGTTCAGCATTCAAATACATCAAGTCAAACATTTAAAAACATGGACTGCTGCAGGCAAAAGACGGGTGACACTGAACCATCCACTATATTCTGTCTCACTCTCTATTATCTACACACACACACACACACACCTACACATACCCAGCAGCCACTGTTATACAAGCTCTTATATAAGACGCACACACAGAGCAGCAGCAGCAGCAGCAGCGTGTACCTTCTTTGCCATGGCGTCGGCCTCCTCCTTGTTCTCGGTGGCTCTCTCGTACGCCTTCCCGACCTCTGCCACGAAATCGTTCACCGTCCCACACAAGAACCTTAAAAAAAGAAGAAGAAGAAGAAAAAATTTGTTTAAAAAAAAAAAAATTAAAAATATTAAATTCAGATTTGGTGATTCACCGTTGAGTCGCTGCATTTTTGAGCTCGTACTCAAACACATGCTCTGGATTCATCGTCGCCCTACCTGCCTGTCAGCTGACGCTGCGTCGCCTCCGCATCGTCACTGTTTACTCGCATACATACTTGCTGAGTCATGCATACATGCATGACTCAGCAAATATTAATTTTAATATTCTCTGCCCGTTATAATTAGCTGCCTCGATTATTAATGCCTTGCAGATCTTCTGCATTAAATACCTGGAAAGTGACCAATCGTTTGCTGCAAGGTCATGTATAAACAAGAAACTACGGTGGCCTTTTTGGTAGCATCAAAACATGCAAAACCCTCTGCAGCACTTGTGTTTGATTGGTCCATTCTGGGCTACTGTACGAACATGGTGGAACAACATGGTGGACACACGACCCATGTTAAAAAACTACGGGAGCCGTATCAGAAATGTGCAAAAGTGTGGTTATTTCCTGCTTCCACTATAGTTTTACTAAAGACGTGGTTGATAAACGGCGTAATAACGAAAGAAGTGACATGTATTTATTCTATATGAGTAACTACTGAAACAGAATATAACCTTATTTTATTGAAAATCCCAGAATATTCCATAAATAGTTTCGACAGGTAGTAGCCGCACCTCGCCAATGTGCAAAACAAATGCTGTTTACTGGTATGGACGGGGCAACAACCGGGCTCATGCTAGGATAACGTAAACAGTTGCTAATTCCCAGGTGATAAATGATTGAAAACGTCAAAAAATATTTTCGATATTTGTTGACTTTTTCTTCCCCCTAAATTCTTACTTTTGTGGGATAAAAACGGTCAAAGTCATTAAAATAGTCCAACTTTTAGTCCAACTAAAGCGCTAAAACTTGTGACTTTGTGACCCCACGGAAAAATGTGTTACAAACCAAGTTAAGGTTTTAAACCACATTGACACTTTAGTGGGGACCAGAACAGCTGAATGTCAATGTTCAACACGTGGTTTGATACCAGAATGTTTACGTTAATATTCTGTAAAAAAAAAACAACAAAACGCTACTTTACGTTGACGACGTGATGGGGTCATGTGACCCACCTGTTCAGCTGATTACCTGCAGCTGTGTAGAATTAATTTGTGCCGCGATTGTGGTCGTTCACACAAACAGAGAGACGTTAAACGCCGTTAATGAAAACTCTGCTAGCAGAAATTTAACGTATACTGTACGCAAACACAGATCTGGTTTAGCTACAGTTCTGCTCTCTGACTCCCTCTGTATCTATCAGTGGTACTGCAGCCTCACAACAGGAGTCAAGAGGAAATTACACGAATATAAATAAAGTGGCAAAACTCTTCTGTGTGCTTTTACAAAATATTTTCCTCCGCAGTTATTTCACGTACGGACGAGCGACGTTTATTATCACCCGTATGTGTGTGTCTGTAGAAGCCTGTGACGACCAATTCTGATTGAATTATTTTTGTGAGGACATTTTGTCTAGTCCTAATGACTTTGAAGTGCTTTTTGAGGGTTAAGACACACTTTTAGGGTTTAGGTTAAGGGGCTAAACTCACACAGACTCATCAATACCCATTGATCCATTTACACTCGCTCAACCCTCTTATTATTCCTCTTCATTTTTTCTCCTTTTATTCTTCACCTTTCACCCCCCCCCCCCCCCCCCCCCCCCCCCCTTTTATGCACTTTCCCTCCTTCAGTTTCCTGTTTTCCCCTCGGTCTATATCAAGTCATTATCTGGCACGTACTTGGCAGAGGAAATGACGTCACTGTGTTTGTCCGAGTCCAGGATCTTGGCCAAGTGTGACGCCACGGAGTCTGCGTACTGAGTGATGTGCACCTGACGGAGACAAAGACAGAGGACAGTCATTCCTGAGTGACATAACATGAAGAAAAAAATATTTTCCCCAAATATTCATAACGGGGCTTCAACCCCCCCACCCCTCTGCTTTTATCATAAATTTACATTTAGTGACAATTACATTCACTTGAGTGGATGTCAGCAACGGGTGGCCCGCGGGCCAACACCTGTCCACCAGCATCAGTATCTTCACCAAAAATGATATTTCAAAAATATGAACTGATTCAAAAAGATTATGCAGCTAGAATTAACAATTAATATTCAAGTTCGGAGAGTAAATGTCTATAAAATAACCATTAGCATATGTTAGGCTCAAAGCAGACGCAGTGAGGAGCATTTTTTTTTAAAAGAGTCTTTGTAACAACGTCCACATTATCACCAGGCCACTGTTGTTCACTTAAGGCAACAAATGTGGCTTTTTGTCTCCGACTGATGACGTTTTAAGACACGGGCAACAGTCTTTTTACTCAATCAATTTTACTAAATTAGCCCATTTTGTACAAGGGAGTTTAGATTAGAAGATACGCTGTTGATTTGCCCAGATAGTCAGTGGTAGGAAAAAAAATTGGGCCTAGGCCAAACTTACTTGCTGACCCCTGACCTGCACACACACACACACACACACTCTCACAACTTTCTGTTTTAACATCAGGTGGGTCAGAACCTGGACAGGTCACCAGTCCATCGCAGGGCCACATAGAGACAGACACTCTTGCATTCTCGCAATTTAGAGTGTCCACTTAGCCTCCGCATGGAGAACCTGAAGAAAACCCCCACACACGGGGAGAACGTGCAAAGGTTCACCTGCAGAGGAGAGTCGAGGCCGTCGTCCTCCTTCACTAACTGCGTGTGTTTGTTGCTGGCGGGAACCTCGTACGTCATCACGCTCCACCTGGAAACACAAACACGCGTCAACGTCAAACACCGCGCTAAATAAACTATTTTAAAAACAATCGGATCGGACTGAGATCAGAGAGAGAGAGAGGCAGAGACGACACAGGCAGTCGCGATGACCTTTGAACACATTCTGAGCGTTTTCGTTTGTCACATCATGTCCCAAACACAACCCTACAAACCCCACACCTATCCCTGTTTCAAAGTAAAAGCACATTTCTTTTCAACAAGGCTATTATTGTGAAATATTTGCAGGACTATTCACGCACAGTTCCGTTAAAGTGAGTGTATATGCATTATAGATACGGTGCAGAACAAATCTAAGGCTTATGGCACAGCTGCTCTAAATTAACAGCATTGGAATTTATCAAAACAAATTTTTATGTTTCTCTAATTAGTAAATACATCAGTTTGTAGAAGCTCTTTAACCAAAATTATATAATGGTTACAAAATTTTTAAACTTACTGTTTTACAAAAACTGAAAAAACAGTAAAGCACATTATTATTTTTATTAATTGATTAAGACATCAAATTATAGTAATTTAGAAAAATTTGTTTTAGTGGTTGAAAGTTAAGCTTGATTAACGTCTGACTTCTCAGAGGAGAAGCCCAGTGAGGCGGCTCTAATTTGGGAATGGAAAGGTGAATTCAGTTTATGGTTTAACAAAAAAAATAACAATAACATTTTAGTTTTAAACAAGTTTTGGAAAGATCTGTAAAATAATTGTTTTCTAATTTTTATTAAAGGTATATATATATATATATATTAAACAGATTAGCACCACAGTCACTATAAACTAAATTGTACATTTTTCAAATCCAGCCTATGTCTTTTAGAAAAGCTGTGGGACATACACTGACCATCACAGTCTGATTTAAATAGTAGCTAAAAACAAGTCCATCCAAACTTGAAAATGACAGGAACAAAAACAGCTGTTGCTTCGCTCTCCTCTTGTCAGTCCTGTTTCTAATGTTTTTTGTGTGTTTATTGGATCGTGTTGTTCTTATTGTTGGAGATGTTTTCGTGTTTAGTGGCAAACGTGTTCTCCCACTTGCGGGTGAATGAAGTTTCTCTAATCTCTTCCTCCTGGGTCTGGACTCACCGGTCCAACATTTTGGTGGTGGCTCTCTCCAGCTTCTCCAGAATCTGCAGCAGCTGAGCGTCGTCGTCGCAGAGTCCGCCCCAACCCAGGACCCGGGCCAGGTCGTTCCCCGTGCCCAGAGGCAGCACGCCCAGCTGGCACTGCGGAAACCACGGCGACAGCGAAGAAAGCAGTGAACAGACTGTTTTACGTTTAAAGGAGGCACAAACGTGTGCAGAGGAAACATTTAAAGAGGGGAAACGCACATTATTCCAGGTGCGTCATTGTTTTTGCACATGCCACATCTGCATTTTTTACATTTTTTAATTCAACTCCAAACAAGCACAAATCTGAAAACCATTTTAAAACTCCTTTTAATTATGTCTCTGTTGTAAATAAAGCTGAACAGGATTAGGAACAATTAAAATACCCTCCTGTTGCTTTCCGCCACAGCCTCACTCATACTTTCATTTTATTTGATTGTTTTGTTATTATTTTGTTAGTTTATTACATTCTATTTGTTTGTTTTTTTAGTTCTCGTGTACAACAAATTTAAAGTGTTATATAAAATACTGCAGAAGTGGCTTGGAAACAATTGAAATTGTCTTAAGCGACTGTTATTTTAGCTGGGAGTGTGGCGTTCATTTAACCTCCTGCAGGTCATACTTTCATTTTACTTGATTTTTCCTTATTGTTTTTGTTATAAAATACAACCAATGAAAAATAAATTTCATTACAGAATAAAAAATTGATTGGAGGGGCCACGTGTGGGCCATGAGCCACGGGTTTGAGACCTCTGGGTTAAAGTATCTTTTGTGTTTGTTCTATTTTTTTTTCCATGTAAACAAATATCTGCCGTGAAAACCGCCTACTGCACCAAGTTTATTCACGACACGCTTGAACGTTGAACACACACGTGTTGTCGTTTTTGCTCGTCACATCGTTACAGTCTGAACGCCAACGAACACAGAATTTGACAGACATGAAAACAACAAAGCTGCAGCTGCAGCCTTAGGACACAGAAGTGTACATCAGTGTTATATCATCATCATCCCCTCCTCCTCCTCCTCCTCCTCCTCCTCCTCTTCCTCGCTCTCACCTGTTTATGAAGGTTGAGTTTATCGAGTTCTGAAAGCACCCAGCCCACGCTGCCATCTCCTCCGCACACCAGGATACGGAACGTCACGAACTTCTGGAAAAGCCGAAGGCTGAGAGAGAGAGAGAGAGAAAGAAAAGCGGGAGAAAAGGAGTAAATTGTTTCTGTGCGGGGCAAAACCACAAATTCAAGGACTTTTCAAGGACTTTTGAGGACCAATTCCCTCAAATTCAAGGACCGAATGTGCTGACACAGCTTAAGATGGGAGGAGCGTCTTTTGTCCATGGGATCCACTTTAGATAGATAGATAGATAGATAGATAGATAGATAGATAGATAGATAGATAGATAGATAGATAGATAGATAGATAGATAGATAGATAGATGCAATGCAGGGCATGAAACAGTAGGTGGTGTCGAAACAACCAGAGAGACAATTACCTAAAATATCAACTTCACTTCTTTCTTGTCTATTATGGGCCTTTAATTTTTTTTTTTTGTTATTCAAATTCACAAACTTTCAAGGATTTCAAGGTCCTGACAAACATAACATGTGGGCACATCCATGTGCTCATTTCTTTTAACAGCGTTTGAGAGAAGAGTTGACGAACCCGAGCTCTGGTCCTCCGTTCATCAGGTCGAAGACTTGCGCCGGGTTGAGAAGCTGCTTGAATTTGCGCAGGAACTTGACGCCCTGGTTGTCGCCACTTTTGGAGTTGACCAGTACGAGGAGAGGACTGGAGCAGGACGCTGAGGTGGCCTTCCAGAAGCCTGAGGAGGGGCCTTCCAGAAGCCTGAGGGGGGGGGGGGGGGGGAAGAAGAGCGACTACTGCTTTAAACTTCAGAAACATCAAATCATTTTATATGCAGATGATACAAAACTATTCTGCTGAATTCCAACACTTTGGAAAAACGTTTTGATACTGTGGCGAGGACTTCAAATTTTAAAGAGCTGATTTGATCACAAACAAAACAAAAAACAGGAAACTCATGATTAACAATGTGAAAGTTGTCTGAAATTAAATTTCTTGGAATAATAATAATTGATAATAAATTGTGTGGGGAGCCAACTGATTATTATTTTGTTAATGATTTATTAATTGTTCTCAGAAACTTGATCAATACTTAATTTGTTCATCCAAAAATAAATGCTTTCCATTTCTGATGATACAATTCATGTATTTAATTATACATTTTCATTTTAACTGGAATTTCTGTATATAATTGCCCTGCAGTGCAGAGATAAAATGTAGATGTAGAGCATTGGTGTTGTATAACTGTTTACTGTAGTTAAGCATTATTTGTTATCACTGAACAGATATTATACAGCAAAAACCTCGAATAATTTTTTTCACCTCTAATAAAAAGCACAATAAAACAGTACAATAAGATATGAGAGCAATCAATAAAACTGTATTAAAACCATTTAACGGAAAAGGAGTGCCAAAACAAAAACAACTTGAGTAGATTTAAAAGTAACCGTTTGTTTTACGAGCAGGTTAACGACATCCTGTTTACAACACAGTGAATTCTCCTGAATGATTCAAGCTGAGGGAAGAAAAAAGATTTGACTTTGGACCTGATCTGGATTTGATTGCATTCACACTGTTGGATAGATTCCCTTAAAAACATACATTTGACAGATTTTCTGTGTAAAAATGTAACAAAAAATGTAATAAAGCTAATTGAAACAGTCATTTTACATTGTTTAACGTCACAAATGTTGTGCAACAGCAGGAAAAGTGTTTACACCACTGGAGTTCAAAGATGACCAACATGAACTTTGAATCTTTTCATGCATAAACACTTACACTTGTCTGGTACCAGCAGTCCTCACAGAGACCAAAACCTGGTCCTAATGAGGCAGAACAGGTTAGAACCAATGCAATGTCCTGAGAAGAATAGCTGCACAAAACTGTGTGTGTGGACAAATTTGGGTTCAACTCCAAATCTGCGAGGACATTTTGGAAGACCCTCAACTTTAAAGGGCTTTTTGAGGGTTAAGACTTGGTTTTAGGGTTAGTTGTGATGGTTAAGGTTAGGGTAAGGGGCAGCCCATGGTGGAAAGAGAAGTGGGCTTGAAGAGTTGCTGGTTTGAATTCCCCGCCAGGTCAAAAAATGCTGGGGTAACCCTGAGCAAGGTACAAAAAATACCCACTTCTCCGCCACTAATTCTAGGAAAGTTCCCTTCAAAGTCCCTCTTAGGGGGATTAATTAAGTACGAAAGATGAAATAAAAAAAATGTTAACGCATTATTTTTAAGAGCGTCCTCGGTGACATAAAGTGTGTCTCACCGTCTGAGTCGATGCTGTTAAGTACAGTGGGAGGGATGATTGACACTCGACATTGACCCAAGGGACACACCTTCCCCATTTGTTCTTTACAGCTGTTATGGACCTGGGTTCACACACACACACACACACACACACACAAACAGAAAGGTTATTATATCCCTCTGAAACCCACCAAAATGTCAGTCCTATAACCTTTACAAATATCACTCTGATTCTACAGTGTGTGACTCTCTCTCTGTGCGAGGGGGTGTGTGTTTTTGTGTGCGTTGTGAGGATTAGACTTCTTCTCATTTGCTCTGCACACGTGTGTTTTTGCCTTAAGGGGCTGTTCCCCCTGCAATGTCTACTTTAAAAACGTTGCTTTATTGTAAATTTAGAGACGTCAAACAACGTCCGACTCGTTTGTAAAACTCTAAAAACTCTAAAAAACAAGCAAAAGAGAATTCAACCTCATGAAAAATGTCTCAAAGTTCTTTGTAGAGCAACTTCAACCAGGATCCATACAGCTGGATTTAAAACTAAGCATAATGTATTTACTAGGTGTGGGCATTCAATTTATTTGTCAAATACTCTACAATCCAATAAAACTAACCCAGCGTTCAACAGTGTGTTGAGCTAATGGGAGCAGCTAACGATGCATTCACGGACCGTGGTAAATCTGTCACTTCTGCGGGAACTACGGTGTGTTGAGCTGAGAGGACGAGCTTTAAGATGCATTCAAGAAACCTCGAAACACACAAATGAATAAATATTTGCTTTAATAGTTGACCACATCGTCATCACTGGAGTACAAAGTTTTGTTTTTATAAATTCAATTTGTAGATCATTTGTTTTCTATACCATCCCTGGTATTTAGTGAATACTTAATTGTAAACCAAAAAAATATATATATTATAGCAAATGCAGCTGCTTTTACTCTGAAAATAAAATCATGTAGCACCTCATGGACTCTCAACATTAAAGTGTCACAATTTATTTCAATATCTTTTCGTGTCTTATGTCTCTGTCTCTGAGCACTAAATAAATAAAACAGCGCTGATTTGACAGGACGGAGGCGAAAAAATAAAAAACATTAAATAAAATGGGTTGTCACTTACGATAGCTTTGCACCAGAGGCAGCGCCAGTCCTGCAGCCGCCGCACGCTGCCACAGTTCTTGTCACACACCACACATTTAGCGCTGACCGGCAGGTTTCCTTCCAGCCACTGGTGCGGCATCGACACCTGAGAACAGACAAACAAACAAACAAGTAAGTGAAACTAACCAAAAATACCGAGAACATGAGGAAATTGTCCTGAATCACGGCTAAAGTCGTTTTTCATCTTTATTATTAGTTCTCTGTCTTTTCTAATTCACTAAATTCGACACTGTTTTTGGTTTTAAATGCTCGGAATCATTGAGCACGGCTTCGTCGCTCACCCCATCCTCATCCTCGATGATGTCATTTCCTATGGAGGCCAGCGTGGTCCATTTGCAGTTGTTGGTGGAGCGAACAGCACAGCGTTTATGGGCCTTGAACTTACAAACTGCAGAGGACAAACAAACACATTCCATATTAAACCCTTTTTTTGGTCGCTCCCAATTTGAGGTTCACTACGGTGGATTTTTTCGCAATTTTTTTCCTCTTAATAATGTTGATTTGGCAGAGTCCATATATACCCTACATCACATGTTTGTCTCAAAACCAGCACAAGACTATACTATACTTTAGCACCCCCAGTGGCAGAAATTGTAAATAATTACAATTTATACAAATGAAAAGTTTCAATTTTAAGGATAATAACAGAATTACATTGTAAAATTAGTGTCCCTTGTTTCAAACAACAGATTTCTTTTTAACTATATTTGAATTGGTTGCTTTGGTAAATACAGGGATTTTTTAAAAGGTTGTGACATATATCAAAAACTACAAAAGCACTCAGAGAGCACAGACCTCCGCCAAGCAGTTTATTTCCCCCCATATTGTGATTTGCACCCAAAATTATTAGTTCTAGAATTATTTTATCTACATTATTGGATTAATTGACCATAAAAACATACCTTTAGCATTTGGAATCACCTTAATATGATTATTAGTTTGATAGTTCACAAAAATCAATATTTCTATAATGGTGGTTTTCTTCTGGATTACAAATCCGATAACATTCTTCCAATTCAGCAGAGTCTCAGCTACAATTTAGTGTTAGTTGCATGTCTGTATCTTTATTTGTTACCTTACAGTGCCCAAAAACGCACAAACCCCCTATTTTTTCCTGTTCTGGATCATAACATCTAGAATGTCCAATCTTTCATATATTATAGAACCTACTCTGCCCTTATCCTGTATCTTTTTGCCAAGCGCCCTGGCCATTTACTGTGGAGTTACATACACAAATGCTGACAATGGCCCTATCTTGTAATGATAAAGAATCCTTCAAAACATTCCTGTATCCACACGGCGATCCAGATCACCACCAAAATCGAATCATCTGTTCCTTGTCCCATTACACACCTTTCCTGAAAATTTCAACCCATAAATCCATACAAACCAACGCTGACAAAACATAAACTCCTTGGCGGAAGTACCAAATTAATTGTATTATTAATAATTTTAATCAAGTTTTTGATGTGAAATTGAAATTATCATGTTTATGAGTCAAGTTTAAAACAAGAACAAGAATAATTTCCTTGTTTCAAGTTATACCAATTTATCAAAAACTATTCAACAGTTGCACTTCCTTTTTTAAATTTGGTGTTATTTAAATGTATCACCATATAATTAAATGTTTTGTCTCCAAGTTATTTCAATTATTAAAATGCATCAACAAATTATTTAGTGGGGAAACACAGCAGGGAATCCCAGAACTATGTGTTTATCTTAGAGTTGGTCCTAAGCTGCAAAACTCGGCTCTAAGAAATGTTCACTTGCAACTTTAAATCTGTACACCAGAGAGGTGTGAGGAAATGTTCATTTCAAAGGTCGGTGAGTCAAAGCCTGCCGCTCCTTTCACAGAGAGGCTATAAACCTACTTTGCTTCACCTTTGACTATCACTAGCTCTGAATGAGTTTGATAAGTGGTGACACAGAGAGTCAAGTTTGTCCAGACAGTTATAATACTGGAATCAAAAATGCCCAGTTCGTCGACGACATCTGGTGTGTGAGCGTGTGCGTTCCTGTACCTTCGCAGGACAGGCCGTGGGAGGTGACGCCTGGCAGAGCTTCTCTGCAGACGTTGCAGAAGGTCGGTCTGGCGTGCGAGCAGGCGTACCAGTTGTGCATCCCGGAGAAATGCTCCATGTTGAACTGGCTGGCCTGAAGAAGAAGAAGAAGAAGAAGAAGAAGAAGAAGAAGAAGAAGAAGAAGAGAAACAAACACAGAGGTTTGGAGGTGCAAGCACTAAGACAACAATCATCAGAATGTTACATCAAAAGTAGTCGCCCTGGAGGATGGGGTTTTATATTTTTATATATTTTTATATTTTATATTTCATGCTTTGCTGAACAGCCAGAGGAAACACGGATACAAAGAGGAGATAATGACATCAGCAGCCATTTTAAACCCTGTGGCCTCAGGAGAGAGGAAATTCAGACTGTGCAATCGATGCAGCAGCTGAGCAGTCACGAGATAACAGATACCTTCACGACTAAGATGACAAAACAAGACTGTTGTGTCCAAAAAAAAACAAAACCTTTTTTCCTCCCCATTCACATTATCAGCTCTAAAATATAACGATTTATCAGGTGTAGAACCTTCATCCATCTCCTGAACAGCAGCTGAAGTCTGAACCTTTAAGTTCTCATGAACTGGAAATAACTCGAGATAAAGACAGTGGCATAAATTAAAGCTGGTTTTAAGCTGCGAGAGAGTTGACGTTCAGCTTGGCCTTTATCTGACTTTAAATCTTATTAAAGGCACAGAAGCTCCGGTTTTACGGACGACATCAATCTGCTCGCAAGAGATACGAGAAAAGAAGCAAAAAAGGGTCAATATAGAAGTGGAAGAGGAAAATTAGGAAAGTTATTTTATTTAAAGACTAGATGGAAGAGGAAGAGCTGTGTGAAAAATGCTCTCAAGGAAATAAATTACAGGCTGCTAAACTAGATTTTAATCACAGATTATCAATTTCATCCCATTTCTCGGTCTCTCCTGGACATAAAAATAGACCGATGAGAAACTCACCTCATATGTTTCCCATTTCTGGACGGATTTGAGAGCCGTGATCCAGTCCTCCATTTCCTTCCTGCTCTCAGCGCAGAGCATGAGTTTGCGAAACGGTGTGATCACCTGAGCAAAAAGAGGAAAAATTAAAGGTTTAGCGTCTGAGCACTGCAGTGAAAACGTCTTTCAAAAGGTTTTTTTTTAAAAAAATTAAAAAAATAATCTACAGCGGATGAGGCTGAAACATGGTTGAGAAATGACAGCCATGCTAATGTTAGCATGCTAAAGTGTCAATTTAATCCCAATCATAACAGTTTTTACAGCATCAACTAACTAATTAACCGTACAAATTCGGGAACATGAACAACATAAACATTACAGAACGTATGTTTACATGCAGTTAAATCGAGCTAAAGCCATAGTCTGACTAAGACAGGCAATCGGACAACCTGCCGAGTCAAGTATACATGTGGAGGACAAAATCAGTTTATCTGACTCCGCCTCCGTAGGTGAGGCTCTATCTCTCCATAACCTAGCGTGTATTGAATCGATTTCCTGTTGACCTTTACGTCACATCAGAAAGACAAACAGCGAGCGACGTGATGGACAGTGAGACGGATCGTACTGTGGCTCTGAATGTTTCGTATCTGCTGTACATGTTAGTCATGATAAAACTCAGTTCGAGCACGGATCTTGTGGTTTTCTGAAGAAAGACGCCAGAAGAGCAGAACACCAAGTCTGACTCCAGTTCAACTAGGCGTATACATGCAGCAGTAATCGCAATCGCCTTATCCAGGTATGTTAGTCTGACTAAGACTAGCTGCAATATAGTCAGACTAATGTGTTTACTTGACGTTAAGAAAACCAAATTATTGTCTTAGTTTGACTAAATCAAACTTTTAACAACAGAACTACCTAAAATAATTCTTGAAAAATCAAAATATCATGGAAAAGGCAGGGGTGGTCCATGACCATAGACCTATACTGCTGTCAGCCAATAGTGTGCGACCAATTTGGTTTAGCCTCACGTTTGAGTTATGGCTGTAAACACGTTTACAATGTACACTAAGTGGCGGTAACGGTCATATGCTCACGTGTGAAATGCAGCTACTTCCTGTCACTGTTAATGAATTACGACAGCTGTGAAATGAAGTAAAAATATGTATTGTATGTTCTAGAATCAACTAATACAATAAAACATATTAGCCCTGTGATGGACTGTTAGGCACCAGCACCGCCCGCAACCCTCAGTGGATAAAGCGGTAGAAAATGAGTGAGTGAATGAATAAAACATACTATAAAAACATATGATATCTTATTCATAAAAATCACCTAAGTAAGCTTTATTTATTCCCACGATTTGTTCTGCGCATGTGCAAAGTGCGACTTCCCGTTATCACTAATGCGAATTCCCGCTAATGACAGTTGTGGAAACACTAAAAATAACATTAAAAAAAGCTTTTATTTTTATAGAGTTAACTAGTACAATGAAACTTATCATAAAAACATTTATTTCATTTAACAAGACACTGACTGGAAACTATTTTTATTGTTAAGCGTTTCAGCAGAAGTTTTATATGAAAAAATAGTTATAATTATATACAGTATATATATATATATATATATATATAAAAAGTCAATGGCTATTATTTTAAAAGCCAGGTTATAAAAAATAACTACTAGGAGCGTAATATAACATTTAATTTAAAATTCTTGAACCTGCAGTAAATTGTTTTTTAGAAGGAAGTAGTAACACTTCCTACATATGCCGGACAAAATGAGTTTCCAGGTAATGAGAGTCACATTTATATTGTTTATTATTATTATTTATATTATATAATATATTTTTTTCTTCCTGATTCTTAGAGCAATACGTAGACTACGCAGACGTTAAATTTGGTATTGGAAACTCAGGAAATAAAACTTGCACATTATTATTATTGTTATTATTACTATTATTATTATTATTATTTACCGTGAAGCTGTTGTTGATGTTCTTGGTGCTGGTCTCGGCCACGCTAGCATCGGATAGGTCCACTTCATCAAAAATCAGAGACTTAAGAGAGGGGGAAAAAGACAATATTTTACATTAAGTTTTATATTATGTAACACAGGATTTTTCCCGACTTTTAACAAGTCTATACCTTGCAGTCTTTGGCGTAGTAGAGGGTCCTCCCTCTGAGTTTGAAGTACCTCCTCTTCCATCTCTGGAACGAGCTGGTCTGCTTTAACAGGATTCCCTCCTTCACACTTTTCTATTGTGAAGACGAAGAAGAAGAAGAAGAAGAAGAGAAAGCAGCCGTTGAGAGTGAGTCTTCAGTTTGGATAGTGTCACCAGGATTGTTTGTTTTTGTCAGACACGCAGCAGAGACGGAGGAAGAAAAGGATGAGCAGTGAGGTGTTGACTGAATCTGTCAAGTGTGGAGGAAACGCTCACTTTAACAACTATGCAAGTGTTTCTGTGCCTGAGGAAAGTAATGTGTTTAAGAATAATTATACTAATAATTCCTGTTATTGTTACTAATTTTAGATAAGATGTGGGGAAAATTCAAGCAGGTTGTAAGTATTTTCCACGGGTCAAAAATGATTTATTTTATTATTATTATTATTACAGTTTTATAATTACAGTTTTATAATATTACAGTATTATTATTACAGTTGGGTGTTACATAAACACCCAACTGATATAGTCAAGTTTAAATTTTTTTTTATAATTTAGTATCTGGAACATTTACTCTTATTTATTGATCCTGTATTGATACTTAAAGAAGTATCTTTAACTCTTAAATATTAATCGGTTTGAATGTTTTTAAAGTAATTAAATCAAGTTCTCTGTCTTTTCACTTAAATGTAAATATTTTCCAAACAATTAAAGCTGAATAATTTTGGTTTGTGGACAAACCATTTGATAACATTATCATTATTTTGAGGTTTTTGAACATTTTAAAACATTTCCTGACATTTTACGGAGCAAACAATTAATTGAATATGTAAATAATTGTAAAGGCAGTTCCTTAGTGTATGATATTTTAAATTCAACAAAAAGGAAAAGGAGTAGGTTTCACCTAACTTCGTAAAATGGAGAGCAACAGTGAAGCTAACGGAGCTAATGCTCAAAATGTGTCTGCCATTTTATTTTTTATGTAACTGTAAACACATCCCATCAAAATAAAACCCAGCACATACAGTAAATACCAGTATCTTTTGATATTAATACTCCGCTTACTTCTGCTGTTACTTTTGTCACCTGACATGGCTAGTTAGCATGAACGGCTAACATACAAGAACTTGTACGTACAAAATAAATGAAATTAACAAGCAGTTCAAACACAGCATGGCCTTTAATGTCCACTTGACTTTACTAGCATGCTGATGCTTTTAATCAATAATGCAGCAACACACACTTGCTAGCCTGTTCAAGCTAAATGCTATATCACTAGATTGGAAATTGGAAAAATGCAAAATACAATCCAAGCCATACATCTGACAAATGACACGCTTCAACAGGTACAGATTGTAAATAAAAATAATTAGCAACAGCAATTAAGCAGAGTCATGTTGTTTATTTCTTCTTTACGGGAGAAGAATATTTGTTACACATTTGGTGAATTCTGTCTGTAGGAGGTAAATGCATTAGTACCAATGCAAAAAGAGCTTTGTCGTTTAAAAAAGGTATAAAAATTGCTGTATCGGATCGATAACGCAAAGATTTTGATATCGGACAATAGGAAGGAGTTTCACTTTGTCTTGTATTAAGTACCTAAAGAGGATACTTAAGTAAAAGTACAAGTATCTTAAGAAAAAAATTACTTTGGTAGGAGCTAACAATATTACAACGCTACATAAATATAAATATTATACGTAATATAATATAAATATTACAGCCTGTGAATGTGCTGTATGAATGAGTGAATGGGTAAATGGAAAAACGATAGTGTAAAGCAGCTTTGAGTGGCTATCAAGGGTAGAAAAAGCACAATATAATAAATACGGACCTTTTTTGGATTTTATTTGATAGTAACAAGTAATGAAGACAGTAAAGGGAGATGTGCTGTACAAGTACAAGTTGCTAGAAATATATAAATAAAGTACAGATGTGTGAATTTTGTACTTAAGTACAGTAATGAATGCATTTGTACTTTATTACCTTACAATGGTAGGAACGGACTTAGGAGGACCCTTGATTTTAGGAAGCACCCGTTGTCTCCATATGACATGTCATGAGGTAATGTCTTATTTTGCATTAATAAAACAATAATGACATACCAGGTAAGAAATGAGTGCTTGGAAATGATTCACACTTCATAACACATGACGTCCTTTCATACCATTTGCTTTGCTCAAACTCTTCACTGCGGTTTCCCTTTAACCTCATCTGTGTTTCATTCCTTCTTAAATTATGAGGGGGGGGGGGGGGAAAGAACCTTTAAGAGGTTGCTATCAGGAGGTTGCCATGGAGATCCTCGTTTACTGAAGGAAGAGGACACCCAGGCCACGGAGATGTAACTTCATCACATGCCCAACGGACACCTCTACACCTGAGGGCTTTATCACATAATGTAGCAACATTCCTGCATGAGAGCAGGGACAGACGTTTTCATTACATTTCCCACGGAGATAACCACACGCCCGCATCCGGGTTCGCATGTGCCGCCCGCATATTTCCATATTATCTTGGCAGAAACCAGCGTTTCTTAAACGCTAAAGCTAAAACTAGATATACTGGAAGGATTTATGTGGCGGCGTATCCTGAAAAAAAATGGTAAAGCGGTCGCTAAAATAAGCTTTACATAGACGCCAAGAGTAGAATAATAAAAGTAAAGTACTCGGCACACCTGGAAGTGCGTCTTAACAGCTGCTCTTCAGCATGAGTAATCAGACAGTCGTCTTGTAAAAAGCCTGTGTGAATCAAGATTCTTTATGTCATCGGTGACTCAGCTCGCACAACCTGCACTGCTACTAAAAAACGAACCCCTGGACAAAGGTTTACTCTGTCTTCTGGTGTGCAAACACCTTAAGCATGAGTTTAGGGCTGCAACTAATTAACAAGAATGTTCTAAAATCATCGTTGGGTCCATAAAGTGTTGTAAAATGTCGACTGACATCCACCAAAACCTGGAAATGATGATGTTCTCAAATGTCCACAATACAAAATGATCCAATTTTAATGATTTCTTTGTGGTACGGAGCAAAGAAACCAGGAATTATTCTATTGACAACAACAAGAACATAATTACTGAGCCACCTATAAATATTTCCATGAAAGACACATATCTATACATGTTTGAGAGTAAAATAACATAATGCTATTCGATACAAACGAATGGCCCTATATCAGTCAGATCTAGAAAAGCCATATAAGCTGAATATTACTGACGATTATAAAAATAAACAGTATTCTTACACAAATTTTGTACAAAATCTTGGGAAAAACAAGGCAACATTGAAATGATCTGTTTAAAGACATAAAGGCTCCTTCAAACCCAGCAGTAAATCTAACTCATCCATTGCTATTTTACATGCGTGTACTGTACATGTTTGCCTCCACTCGACATGTTCCCACAGTTCCTGCTTCATTCTTTGAATAAATGTGCTTTTATTCCCTGGAGGGATGGAAAATAAATCTTTTATTGTCTCACTGCGATAGTAGCAAGAAAGAAAGACAAGAAGAGAATAATTGATGGTATAGGGGAGCAAAATATAAGCAATCTGATGGTATGGGTCATTAGCCAGAGCAGTTGGGAGAAGGACACGGAGCTGCGACACACACAAAAATTGCAGGAATTACAACATAAAATAAAAAATAAAAACACAAGGTGTAAAGGTCTGGACAGATAGAGACGTGGAACACTTCAAGTCCACCAATCAGGCTTTATCCACGGTTGCCATAGAAATGCTAACGGGAGCCGTCAGTCGAGGAGCTAATCAGAGTGCTTTTGTTTAAAAACAGAAGCTAATGACATGGCAACCAGTGATGCAGCTGAAGGACCAACTGGAAATGCAGTGGTTCAAATCCACTGCTAACACCCGGCTACGCTACAATAGTTTTGAAGGCTGAAGTCATTATCTTATAACCTAACAATGTTAAATCAATATCCTACAGAGCTCCAGACGTCACATGACTCGGTCCCGATGAACCGCGTCACCACCGCCGTCTCACTGGACCTGTGGTGACCCGGTGCAATGTTCTGCTCTGAGCAGAACCTTCACCTTTGTGTTGAAAACAACCGAAAAAGAGCGGATTTTATCTGACATATGGCCTGACTTATGTGTCGTCTACGTCAGTGGCCCCACCCCCCACCGCACTGGCGTCCAAGACGAACCACGCCCCCTAAACACGAACCCAGGTCCACACCAAAAAAGGCGAGTGAATAATTACAAACGTTTACGTGCAAACATTAGCAGCAGTCGTAGGTTTTTGTTCCTCTTCTCACAGCGTGTATGGATAAAAACTGTCCATCAAATCAAAACCAAGGTCACTCTTGAGATATTTGTCGTGTTTTCTTTTTTGTTACCGGTGGGTCTTTGGTACTTTTACGTCTTTCAGACGTGATATTTTGTCGTACAGGTGCTGACAACAGAAATGTGATCTGGTATTGACCATCACTAGCTTATGCAGTGATGGTCACAGAGGTGTTGGAAATCAATAGATGAAGAAATTTAAAGGTGGACCACAAATTTGATTAAATTTGGGTGATACCAAGTTCTGATTATTCAATAGTATGTGATTGGGCTTGGACCCCAGATTGGGTCTGGTACATACATCTATGGAGGTGAACAGCGTAGTATCCTCCTGCCAGAGGGGGGCGTTACCGTGGTTGTGCTCAATCATTCCTATTCAAATATTCCTACTAGGGATGTGCATTCCTGGCACTTCCAATTCCAATATTCTCCGGCTCTTTTAGTTCCGATATTATTAACATTCAAATATTAACATTAAACTGTTGAGATAAGAGGAGCACCTTACGGGATGCATTCAAGGACCCTGGTAAATGTCACGTTGAGAATTCCAAGAAGCAGCTTCAATGCGCCGTCAATAAACCGCCGTAATCTCGTCACTTCTGCAAACTTCCGCATTTCCAGTAACAGCTTGATTATTAAGTAATATATTTTAAATAATAATTTGAATTTAGAATAATATGCCAATCCTGATATATACATACACAGTACTGTGCATAAGTCTTAGGCCACTATTAGATTTGTTGTTTTAGCAATGCTATAATGATGATATATAGTGTGAATATATAGTGTGAAGGTCAGTTTGTGCACCAGCTCGTAGACACAGCCTTGATGCTTTCGTTTCCAGCTGAGAAATGTTGTCAGACAGTTCAGTGTGTTCATCAGAGCACAACTAATTACATCACAACACACACACACACACACACACACACACTGAAGAGCTGCAGATGCCGCATTAACACAAATTTACTCATGTGCTAAATGCACACACAGACAAATGTGACTCACCCAGTGTGAGTTCAGTTTGGTGTAAGAGAGAACAAAACAGGGCTAACCCTCAGACTCACACGTGCTGCCACAAATTTGTCCAAAAATGTTAAAAACACCTGTTCATACTGTTTTAAATTCACACTGAGTTTTAACCAATTATTCTCCGAGTCTTTTCCTCAGTGTGTCTTTTTCAATGGCGGCCGTTTTGACGGGTCGCAGTAAGAAAATCGCAGGTGTAAATAATCAAATGAATGATGGCCGAGTTCCATTCAGCTTCACAGTGTCCTGAGGAACACTCTGAATAGAGCCGCGGCTGATGTGCTCGGTGAGAACCCGTCAAACGTGTCCCAGTGGCTGCCGGGAAAAAGGCAAATAAACATGACAAAGACTTCGAGTTAAAACAAATATTGACAGAGTTGCCACTGATCAGTCAACACCTTTAAATGTCAGACTGGAGACTCAATCAAACCAAAGCTACGACCTAATAAATGTAATAAAATTCTCTCAAATGCAACAAGTTCATCATCCTTGGGTGATATTTACTACAAATAAACAACAACAGTGATAAGATTAACACTGAAGTGAGATGGTACATTAAGATGAATATAGACAATGCTTTCATAATTATCATCATTTTTTTTGTGTGTCTTCTTGTTTATTTTTTGATTATTATTACTTTTTGGTGCATAATGTCTGTGTGAGTTTAAATGTGTCTCTTGTTTTTATTTATATTATTATGTACATTTTTAAGGAAGACCCGGGAAGAATAGCTGCGCACGTACACAGACATTATATATACAGTATATACATATATAAAGTATATACAACATAACAAAGGAAGTTATATTTTGATCAAGTTAATATTTAGGACCACAAAAATAGAGTGTAAAGAGTGCAAAAACCACCATATGGAACAACCTGTGCTTCATACAAACTAAAATCAACCATTGAATTTGTAATAAAACAATTCAATTGCTGTACAAACATGAATAAATAACCAGTAAAGCCTAAGCAAACAATTAAATTGAAATAAATTTGGAAATGGAAATAAGTAACATTAAAAACTAAACAAACTAATTAGTTTGCAGCTAGAAATAAAGAAACACCCCATTTAAATATGGACTTTACCCACTGAACCATGTGTCGAGTCGACTCTTCATGACGTCACTCCCTCACAACGCAGCATTTTTTAAAACCGCCGACAGTTTGGAGCGACAAAGCGCCTCTGGTCACAGAAGAGCAACATTTCAGGTGTGAAAGTGAAAATGACCAGTGAATACAGAAGACTGACGATATGGAGCAACAAAACAAAACCGCTGAAAGCAGAATTAAACCACTGCAACAGACCATTTGGACCAGCATGAAACCAGTCAAATTTGAATCAACCAGTTGAGGTGCAGCATAGAAGGTATGTGTTTCACACGCACACACGTGCGCACACGCACACTGACCTCCACCTCTGGACTCTCCTGTATCTTTCTCCGGTGACTGACCTCCAGCTGGTCGTCCAGGCTGAGCTGCCCGTCGTCCCCCTGCTCTCCTCCCTCACAGCGGAACAACAACGGTGCCATGCAGCAACCATTGGTCTGACACAAGCCCGGCATTGGTCGCACACGCTGATGACCTCACTTCCTGCGATCGCCTGATCCCAATATCGCAAAAATCGCTCGTATTCACCCCAAACTCCTGGTATGAGAAGATTTAGAAGGTCTGTCTTTTATTCTATTTATAGTAATGTTTGGAGGAGTTTCTCTACTTTTATGAGTTTAAAAGAAGGTTGTAACTTTTCTTCTTCTTCTTCTTCTGCGGTGTAAACTTTTCTTTCAGCTCTTCATTCTCTTCTTCACTTTTCTACCTGACCTCAGCTCCTTCCACGCCGGCTGTTCCTCAAACAATGCAAGTCCAACTTCCTCCCTCTCAAACTTCCTTTGTGGGGAGGCCACGCCCCCACAGGTGCACTGTGGGACACGCCTCCTCTGTGTATTAGTGTATTAGTGTATTACTCTCTCTCTCTCTCTCACACACACACACACACACACACACACACACACCAGGAGATAAGGTGGAGAATGTAAATGAGGCCGTTCACCTCAGGTGTTCGTGTCATGTGTTCCTGTAAGAACAAGTCCATTTCCTCCAGGCTAAATATAAAACTTGAAGAACCTGTCAGACTGACAGAACACACACACGCACACACAGGTTTGTGCAGCCATTCTTTGAAGGACTCTGTATTAACTTCCATTCACATTTGGTTGGACAAACCAAACAAAGCCTCAGAGGCCACATTAAGTGCATTTTCATCTCAAGTGGGTCGAACCAGTCAAAATAAAAGCATAATAACCTATAAACAACAAGAACTCTAAAATGTTCCCTTTGTTTTACATTCAATGACGTATCTACAAGAAAATATTATGAACAACCTGAAATTCCTTGAGGAAAATTAAGTCTAATTTTAACACTGTTATACCTGAGTTCACCAGTGACACATGCGTATTACAACTTACAGATCACAGTAAATCTACAGAGGCACAAAACATTTAGTCACAGGTATATGGAACTGAAAAATATAGCATTTCACATTGTGATTGTATTCTAATCACAATGTGAAATTTTCACAATTTCATCCTGCGGACCAGATTGGACCCTCTGGTGGGCCGATTCTGGCCCACGGGCCGTACGTTTGACCTCCCTGGCTCAACCTTGACTGCATTTCAAAACTGAGTCCTACGCTTCATCAGTTCCTCAAAAATGAGGTTCTGTCTCAGGAGGACCAGGTTGTGGTCTCCATGAGGACTACTGGTCCTGACAAGGTCAGTGTTTTTGTCAGAAAAAGGTCCTCATGTAGAAGAATATACACAAACACACGTATGTGCAGAGTTAAGGTTATGGAGATGGTAAAAAACATAGTCTGTTAGTAGAGTGTTTGATCCTAAATAGACACACCAAATTTTGTTTAAATCCAATGACTTTTGACAGAGATATGAGTTTTCTTTTTACAGTTTTGCCCATTGTAAGAGATGGGGATTTCTTGAATATGTGATCATTGTTAGTCACGTCACCAGTGCATAGATTCTTACCAAATTTGAATGGAAACATACTTGGGTTGTCACCTAGCCCTCACAAAAGAATTCAGATTAATCAGTTACAAACTGCACACAGGAAGTTGCTAACAAAAGGACAAACTTACAAAGCAGCTGAAATAGCTATGAGATGGTATGGAATGGCAGGGTGGAACTTACACACAACAAATTTCGTTTTTTGACAGACTTTTAACAGAGATATGAGTTTTCTTTTTACAGTTTTGCCCATTATAAGAGATGGGGATTTTTTTTTTAATTTTTTGATGTCATCAGTGAGTAGATTCTTATTAACTTTGAATGGGAACATACTTGGGTGATCACCTACCCAGCACAAAAAAAAATGCACACAGGAAGTTGCTAAATGAAGGAAAAACTTACAGATAAACCCAAATGGACATTAAATAAATAAATAAATTCCAGTTTTCATAATAATTTTCATCAGACCACATGGAACCATTAAACCTAAAAAAAAGTCAGTCGGTTATGAGTGAGGCCAAAAAAATTAATGTCATTCAAACTGCAATGTTTGGTTGATTTAAAATTCATTTTTCATAAATGTCAGTACAAAAAAAAACCCAGGAGAACAAAAGGAAGTCACGTGACTTCTAGGACCGGGTTCCAAAAATTACTTTTCTGAAAATCTGATATCGATTCATAGAATCACACACTCACACATAGTCAATAACGTTATATGACAAAGATATGAGGAAGTTAATGTTAAACTGTTAAACTGTTCTGATCAAAAGACAAAAGAGCTGTAACTGTGTGTGTGTAGCTGGTATTCCTTATGTTGTGGGGACCTAAATGTGTCTCCACACTCACATTATGGGGACTCGTCTTCCTTATGGGGACAAAAATCAAGTCCCCATAACAAAAATGACTCCATTTTAAGGTGAAGACATATTTAAAGTTAGGCTAAGGTTAGGGTCAGGGTCAGGGTCAGGGTCAGGGTCAGGGTCAGGATTAGGGTTAGGGCTAGGGCACTAGTAATTATGATTAAGGTTAGAGTAAGTGTCCAGGAAATGAATAGAAGTCAATGGAATGTCCTCTGAAATCATGGAAACCAGAGTTTGTTTGTTTTAATGAGCAGAAACATGATGTTCCCAACAGACACACACACACACACTGACACCAACTCTATCCCTCTTTTCTTTTCATCGCTGCCTGTCTCTCTCTCTCTCTCTCTCTGTTTGTCCTGGTGTCTCTCGCCCTCAGCTCGTCCTCTCTGTCCACATCGCTTGTGTTTAAATAAATAAATGCAAAATCAGGTCACAGCTTCAACAAGTGACACAGCAAAGTTATTGAAGTAACATTGTATCACACAAACATTATATATATGTATATATATATATATATATATATATATATATATATATATATACATATATATACTGGGCGCGATTTGGGGCGGGGGATGGTGGGGATTTACCCCCTTGGATCTATTTATGCCTGCCTATGCTGAATTATTTTTGTGCCCCTCACCCCTAATAGACTATTTAAAACGCATAAAATAAAATGCTGCAACATGAAAGTATAACGTAAATAATAAAATCAGAAATGGACTTCTCTGCCAGCGCTTGCCCTCGGGGGTTACACCTGTCTATCTTAACTGCGGTCAAACCAGCCGTCACTTGACTTTCTGTGGTCAAATCAGCCGCTCCTAAATGTGAAGTGCGCCCATATTCTCTCCTTTACGGTACATCTACTAAAATGGTCCAAACCTAGCAGTCCTATTTAAAGGTTTTCAAAATAAAATCCTATCTAAAACGAACACAACAAACTGAAAAGAAAAATGTTCAATTATATGTGAAAACAATTTTATATTATCATTTTGATTAAATGTAAAATAATTAGGTCAAATAAAACAGTAGTAAAGTGTATTGTGTATATAGTGGAGCTATATTTTTATTTTGTCTGTCTTGGTTGCATATATTTATTAATACACATATTTCCGTACCTTATTTCTATTCTTCTTCTAATTCAAAATTGTTATGATTATCCCCATGTGGTATAAAATACATAACTTTTATTAGTAGTTTATGATTTCACTGTCATTGAACTCAGTACCTCCTCTACTCTATACACAATATCAAGTACTTTTACTTTCTACTTTTGGAGTAATCCAAAGTTTCAAAACATTTGTTTTTTCACAAATCGCATATACAGTATATATGTATTTTCAAAGCAGATAATTATCCTAATTGCATGTCTATTACACCAGGTTTATTAAAGTAACACTTTAATAGCTTTTCCAGCATTATACAGCTGCTGTCAATTATACACTTATATTAATACCAATTAAAAATCACATTAAAAGGGCTGACGTTGTCGTATAAATGTTGAAATCTGTGTTTCGTTATCGCAGAAGGACAAGACATTTTGAAATCGGGTTTCAAAATGTGTCACCTGTGTGTTAGTGGAGTTTAAGAGTTTTTATTTATCCATCTAATCATACAAAATAATAGCTATTTAATGTTACAATTTACAACATTGACAATCAAGCATTTCCAAGGATTTCCAGCACCGTTCCAAACCCTGATAGAACGAGATAATCCTCTGCTGTTTTATTTCCTGTTTATTCAAGAGTTTGGTGGAAACTTTCTGGCAGCTTGTTTTTTTTTTATTAATTAATTAACTTTATTTTTAAATCACGGTGGCTGTAACAGACACTGACCCCCGCGACCTTTCACACACGGCAGAGTTTCTGTAAACGTCAGCAGAATGTGTCACCACACCGGCCGCAGTTGGAGCTTTCCTCCAGCAGATGGCAGACTGAGAGAAGAGAGTCCAGGTGATGGAATTCACAGAGGGAGGGAAGCGAAAGAGCCAAGAGTGTCTGTCTTTGTGTACTTGTATGTTGTATATATATATTCATACATTGAAAGTCACATCTAATTATTCAAAAATTAAAAAAATCTATCTTTAAATATCTATTCTAAGTGTAGACCGAATAATCACTTTGGCCAATTATTTGGGCTGATATTTGCAAAATGTTTTAATTTTCAGCTGATTAGTAATAATAATTATGTAAGTGTTATTTTGTCAGAACTGTTTTTAGTCATTTATGTCATGTTTTGTTGTCCCAAGTCAACAAACATAATCAAAAAAACAAAAGTATTTTTATTGTCTCTTTTAATACAACATGTATATATTTATTCTCAGAAAATTAATAAATGTTGCTAAGCCTTGATAACTTTTTTTTTCTCCACCCAAATTTTTTTAGTTTGGTTATTTTTATGCTTTTTTGTAACATTTTTCAAGTATGTAATATTTATTGTGTAGTTTATTTTTATTGAAAATACTGAAACTGATAACTGGTAATTGAAGTTAAGCAATTATTTTTTATTTGTTAGCACTTAGCACACAGTTATATTTTATCAGATGGAGGAAAAAAAAAGAAAAACATCAGGTCCACTTCTATTACATATATGACCTTTAATTGATGGGAACGCTTATTAATGTATATTTTCTTCAATATAATTCAACAACAATTTGCAATATGCTGTATTGGAAATGTAGTGTTTGCTACACACCACCCCATAATGTGAAACCTTTAAAATTCACTAACAAATTTTCTCCCCAAAATGATTGCATTTTTGATGTATTAAATGTTGGCAAAGAAGAACTGGTGAAAAATTTTAGAGAATAGGAAAAATAAGTAAATATGGCGCAAAATGGCTCAGTAGCACCCCAAAAAGGTGAAACCCACATTTAGTAAATAAACAAACTCGAGCATGTTATTGTACCAACACAATAAAACGCGTCAAAATAATTATTTTTTAATTCAACTTTAACTGCAAATTATTATTTTCACATTTACTCTTATCATTGTTTGTTTCATAAATTTTTAGAAAATAGAGAAAAATGAAAACTTCCTGTTCATATTCACATTCACAAAGCTGAAATCACAAAGAAAACAATTAGTCAGTCCCCAAACTAGTTATCCATTCATGTGGCAATCGACTAACCATTGTTTAAGGGCCACATGGTTGGTGTAGTGGTTAACACACTTGCCTTTGCAGCAAGAAGTCCCGGGTTCATGACCCTGGACTCTGGCTTCCTACGGGTTTGGCCAATTGGACACCCTAATTTGCCCGTAGGTGTGAATGTGAGAGTGAATGGTTGTTTATGTGGCCCTGTGATGGACTGGCGACCTGTCCAGGGTGTACCCCACCTCTCGCCCTATGTTAGCACCCCCCCCCCACACACACACACACAACCGTAAAATAAAGGGGTAGAAAAAGAGTGAGTAACCATTGTTTAACTGTTGCAGACCTGTTTACTCCACCCGCCTGGCACTTAAAAGTTCCCAAAGCAAGAACAATAAAAGTATAATTTGCACATAATGGCCGAGTGAGTCAAATCTGCTGTCATTAATTACACACATTTTCACTTTTGCTTTCCTGACATTTTAACTTGGAAGCGCAGAGGCATGCGGGGTTGCCGTGGTAACATCCCCGGCTTTCAGCATCAACCTTCAAGTAAGACACACACACGTTATAGACCCATGATTTAAAAAAAAAAGTTGAATTTATCATTGTTTTCACCTTTCTTCTGTTAATGAAACAGGAAGTTAACAAAGCTTCCTGTGTGTGTTTTGTATGTGTGTGTGTGTGTGTGTGTGTGTGTGCGCGCGTGCATGTCCCCACTGTCCTTGACAAACTTGTTATGCAAGAAACGGCAAGTAACATAGTGAGATGCATAATTTGAAATAGGAACTGTTTGCCTCATCTGACATGTATAAACACAACGTTTGACCACACACACACACACACACACACACACACACACACAGAGGAGTCAGAACAAGGCGTGGGAGGACTTTGCACCATGGCGACCACATCCTGTCTCATGTACCTTCGTGCGTTTATTAATAGACACACACACACACACACAGCAGTGACATGTGTAGAAACAGCCAGAGAGAATCTGATGACACCCTGTCATACTTTGAATGGACAGATGGATGAGGACAGACACGTGCAACACACACATTCTTGTCCATCATCATAAAGTGAGGACACTGTGATTCCCAAACACTGGGTCGAGACCCACAGATGGGTCGCGGGAGACGACCAGAAATGGTGGTGTATTTATATAGCGCTTATATAGAGCTCGAGACCACTCAAAGCCGATTTACATTACAGTTTTTCCCCATTCACACCCATTCACTCACACATTTTTACAGCACATCTATGTGCAAGCCATTTTCCATCATACCCATTCACACACTGCCGTCAGGAGCAAGCGTCTTGCCCAAGGACACGTCAACATGTCGACTAGCTGAGTCAGGAATTGAACCCACAGTTGAAAGGTGACCTGCTCTACCGCTGATCCACCTTCATCCCCCTTTAAGTCCCAACCCACACGGAAGCAGAACAAAATGTAAACACGAAACCCCCAAAAATGACTCTAAACACTGCAGTACGTATGCCAGGCCTGTATGTGGCGCTGCTACAGAGATATACCAAAACCAGAGAAGAAGAAGAAGAAGAAGAAGAAGAAGAAGAAGAAGAAGAAGAAGAAGGAGAAGAAGGAGAAGAAGGAGAAGAAGAAGACATGTTCAAACCTCTTCCTAAATATAGATTCATTCAAATAAGCACACACTACAAAGTAAACAATCACAGAAACACAGATGGAATTAAGGAAGTCAGGACGACGAAGGAAAGACAATAAAAGTTAACGTAAAAAGGAAAAGCACAGGCAGAGGAAGACGACAACAGAGACAGACAGAGGTGGGACTATGACGTCAGTGAAACTGTGTTTCCATGTGGATAAAACGTTACGATAAACATTTTTTTTAAGAATTTAATTAGAATTTCATGAGGAAAATGAAGTTGTAATTCAGTCACAAAACGTCTCCTGAGCTTCTTTAAAATGGACAGTGTGGGACACAATGTCTTCGCCTCTGACCCCGTGCTTAACCATCACGATCAAATGCCTAAACCTGACCTTTGACCTAACACGGTCCACCAATAAACAGCTTTTTTTTTAAGCCAAAAGTGTCTTCACTTTCCCAAAATGTCCTTGTGTCTTACGGCTACAGAGGCAACAGTCCTCACAGTGAGAGACATACAAGTACACACACAGACACTCATGTAGTTTTATGTCTTACTGAGGACACACCATAGACATAATGCATTTCCTAACCCTGAACCCAGGCCTTAACCCTGAAAAAGTCCTTTAAAATTGTGGGGACACAAGGTCACAGTGTCCTCACATGAGATACATATAAATAGACACACACACGCGCGCATGTTTCATGTTTGCGTGCGAACATGTTTTTGAAATATCATCCAGTTTCTGCCTGTGAGGTTTGTTCACTGAAGGACACGTAATCTGCTGCTGCTGCTGCTGCTGGTGTGTGTGAGGGATTATGCAGCATAACAGACAGATTTTGTCCATATGCTCAGAGGCGCACACACATACACACACACACAGTGTATGGCGGTCGAGGTGGAAGAATCTCGTTAACGAGCTGAGGTGATTAGAGAACGCCGTCGCCGTCGTTATCGATGTGCGACGTCCGTCACGCTCACCGTTAGCAACAATCGCACGAATAAAGGTTTTTACATTTGAAGCAGAGGAGAGTGTGTGACAACACAGGTGAGGCGGAAAAAGAGGAGACAGGAAGTGTGAGTGTGTGTGTGTAGCTGGTATTGCTTATGTTGTGGGGACCTAAATGTGTCTCCACACTCACGTTATGGGGACTTGTCTTCCTTATGGGGACAAAAATCAAGTCCCCATATTGTAAATGACTCATTTTAAGGTGAAGACATGTTTTAAAGTTAGGCTCAGGGTTAGGTTAAAGTTAGGGTCAGGGTTAGGGTTAGGGCACTAGTAATTATGGTTAAGGTTAGAGTAAGTCTCCAGGAAATGAATGGAAGTCAATGGAATGTCCTCTGAAGTCATGGAAACCAGTGTGTGTTTGTTCCTGTACACATTTAAGACTTTAATATAACAATCAAGGTCATGAATTACAAGAGACACACAGTAAGTAAACCAAAATGGAGGATAGCTCTCTCTCTCTCTCTCTCTCTCTCTTTCTCGTTGTCATGGAAGATGAGTGATTTCCATGGCAACCTGTGGAGGACCCAACACCCGCCCCCCCCCCCCACCCGCACCCGGGGGGGGCCCCCCCCCCCCCCCCCCCCCCCCCCCCCCCCCACTTGACTCGCCACATTCAGAACTCACAGTAATTGAGTAATTGAGTATACTTTAGTGCTCTAATTGAGTGCACTAAAGTATACGTCGGAGTACACTACAGTCGTTTCTAAACTAATGTGACCAAATTAGAACCAGAAATAAAACACAAAAAGTGTTTGTCAGGATAGTAAGCAAATTTTAATTTTCCTTTCCATCCATTTTTTTTTTTTAAAAAAAGACACATTTTTCCCCTCTGTGAGCCAATAAATTCTTTTTTTTTTTTTAATTTTACTGCAGAAATGTCATTACTGTGGATCTTGTTTGTTAGCAATGCTAACCCCAAAAAAACTATGCAAGAGATCACAAAAGTTTGGTTTTTTTCCTCTTTAATGTCATAATTAAATGAATGACTATCCCGGTGCATATATCGATGGTCAGTACTTTTTCTCTCTCTCTCCACCTCCTCTATCTCCATCTCTTTTTTTGTTCTCCTTCCTCCCGTTTTCTCTCGACACATTAACTCTCATTCTTTGCCTCGGATCAATATCACTCTTCCATCCCCGTTTCTCTGTTTACTGCACGGATCGATACCTGCACCTCCTCTTCCCTCGTTTTTTAACACTCCTCCTTTTTTCCTCATCTCCTCTTTTAACCCTATTTTCACCACCTGCTGTGTCCACAGTCGATTTTGATTTAGCTACAATAGTGTCATCGTTCCTCCGTCCGGCGTCTGGGTGTCTTTTTTTCCTTCTTCTTGCATCCCAAACCTGTTCTGACTTCACTTTCAATTGAATGTGAAATAAAACCGTTTTAACTTGATTATTTTATCGTCAGGTCGAGAGTTTCCTAAATTTTAGGAGATAAAAAAATTACAGTTGGGAAAATTGGTCATTTCAAACTAACTTTATTAGTTTATTTATTAGGTTTATTATTTTACATTCAGATCTAGAATTTCCCATATTTAAGGATTTAAAAAAATACAGTTGGGAAAATTGGTCATTTCAAACTAATTTCATTTAAGTTTAAGTTTATTTAAGTTATTTAAGTTAAATTTAAATTGGAGCTGTAATTCAACGTAAGTAATTTTATTAGCAAATTAAAGACTATGAGATTTGAAATTTTACAATTTAAAACGTTTAAGATGGGAGAAATTGACGCAGTAATTTGAATAGTAAATGTAAGACTGTATGATTTGAATGGTAAATATTTGTTTTATGTATATTATTTCATCTTCAGGTCAAAAATGTCAAAAAAAAAGGTTTGCAGTTGGACAGGGTGGTAATTCAGTTAAAATTATTTCATTTGTAAATTAAAGAATTGAAGTATATTATTTTACCTTCAGATCTAAAACTTTAATAAACAAATTATTATTGTATATTATTTTACCGTATGATGTAAAAGTTAGGAAATTTTACAGCAAAACAAAATTGGTTTGAGAAACCAGAGTGGTAATTCAATTAAAATAATTTCATTAGACTGTACAATTTTAATGTTAAATAAAATTCCTTTCAATTTAATTTTTTTTATTTCGAAATAAATAATGAACATTTATCTCTATTTTAGATACATGTAAACATCTTGTGTCCTAAATGAAAAGAAGGCAGTTTATTAGGTACACCAAACAGAATTACTGAGTGTAATAAAACAGTGAATACTGTGAGACAGACAAAATTACATTGTGTTCTCATTAACTATTGATAAAGTTTTATTAAATCTTTAACATTTCTTCATGCCAATATTCAATCTGCATCAGAAAGGCATACATTGTTAAGCTCCTGCTGCAGGTGTTTATATTATTTTGTTCACCCCGTTCATATGAGTGGGTTAAAGCTCAAATGGTTCTAGATGGAGTTGAACTGGTTTGTTTTGTGTTGCAATTTGTCCATTGTTATACCAACTGGTGCAAATGGGCCGCGTCCACGTATCAATCATCATCAGTTTAGTGTTAATCAATAGTTTATGTCCGACTTAAAGGATTAGTGACACAAAAAAGGAACCAAACTGAAGTGAGGTGATTTTAGAGCCTCTGCGGGGGTTTTTAATGTGATGGATGGAACAGATTCTCCCCCTGTCTAGACCATAATAATCTGCTTTTTCACCACAAAATAAATAAATAATAAAAACCATCCTGCACAGTCTGGTAGTTTGACGTAGAGGATGAGGATTAAAGGCTCAATTTGTTGAACTTTGTCCCGTAGGTGAGACTTTTATCAGCCTCCGATGGGAATATTGTATATACAATATTGTATATAGTGTTTTTTTAAATACAAGAAACTAAACAAGATAAATAGACTAGTTAAAATTCTGTTTGAAATCAACTTTTCTGTTGAGAAAAACAAATGGCGACAAAAAAAGATCATGCTATTATTTATGTAATAAACATGATACAAGTCTCATCTTTAAAAATGAAATGAAAGCATTTGAATGTGAATAAAACGAGACACTCGGCATCATTATTTCTTTGAGGTTTGAAACAAAAGGACACTGACAGACATTTTTAAAGAGGTTCTGAAAATTTGTGGACCAAATTACCAATTGATTTGGTGAGAAAATAATCACTGGGTATAAAAAGTGACTAAAAGTGAAAGTTAATTGCTTTCCAGGTTTTGCTTGTTTACAAAGAAAAGAACAACGCGACTCTATTTTGAGGGTTTAATCACATGGTTCACGACACAACCGCATCCGGGGCGCGTCCAAATTTTCAAGTGCTGGTTTGAAAAAAAGAGGCCGCTGCCTCAGGTGCATGGTTCAAAAAAGATTTTATTATTGTCTTTTAATCAATAATGTTTTTTGGTTTTGGTTGTAACATCAAATCAAAGGCAGGTGAGCTTGCAACTATTGATTGTGGTTTAAAGGGCAAGTTTTTCCAGGACTAGGCGAGAGAGGGAGAGAAAATGGCTCCATTTAAATACTTTTGTTCATGTGTGCCATTACTGGTCAATTAATTTAACAATCAAAGTAAATGCTGTTACTATAAATGTCTGGATAATAACAGTGGATAAAATATGGTGCCCGTGGCTTTAAGACCAGGTTTTCCTTGGGCATTACAAAGCTTCTCTCAAGACCAACACGCCCACTGGTGCTTAGAGAAGCCTAGAAGAAGAAATTATTATCCCCCCAATGAAAATGTCATTGTTTTAAAAGGTATTTCCTTTAAAAGTGCTGTTAAATAGAGCAGGGAATTTTTAACACAGATTATTCATACAGGTAGCAGGTCCTTTGATCAGATGAGACCAAATTAGAGCTCTTTGTCCACAGAGACATTGCTTATGATTGGAGAAAGAAGACAGAGGCGTATAACCCAAAGAACAGCGTCGCCACAGTGAGTCTGGAACTGGGAATGTCATCAAGGTGGAAGGAATCATGAAGAAAGAAGGAGATGTGAAGATTTGAAAAGAAAACCTGAAGCAGTCAGCAGCAAAACTGGGTCTGGCTCGTCTCTTTGTCTTCCAACACGTCGACGACCCAAAACATACATGGCTCCTGGTGCTGAACTACCTCCAGAAGACCAAAGTGAATGTTACTGACTGCCCAAGGTCCATGCCAGAAGGCCATCAAATCTGGATTTGCCAAAGAAGAATGGGCTGGGATTCCTCAGGAGACGAGTCAGAAACTTGAAAACTACAACAAACCACTGCAGGCTGTTATCCAGCAAAAAGGAGGCACAACTGACTATTAGCGTCAGGGGGACAATAATTTTGACCCTGGTAGTTTTTGGTTTTTGTGGAATTATTTCATTTCTGTGTACAAAGTCAAATAATCCAAAATATTGTAAAGTGGAATGGTGCAGGATTTTAACTCTAATTTAGAAACTCTGGAATCATTGTGATGGTTAAATGTGCTGTTGCGGGAGAGATTAAGGGCTGTCTCCACTGCCCCCTACTGTCTGTCGGTGTAAAACCAGCCTTGCAAGATCAGGGTCGTCGACCCAGTCTTCAGAATTAGGAGGTCTGCTACCGGCCATAAGATCCAGGCTAGTGCTATCGCTACTCTGTCAAAACGTCAAATTATCAACCACTGGATTATGACGTCCCAGATTATGACGTCTCTGATCTTCACTTATGTTACACCAAACATTCATCGCGTGTTGGTCATGACCAAAGTGCTTGAAAATCGGCCTGAATTTGTGTCGTCAGATCCCGGCATTAGACGTTCATCGTGGCAGAGCCGACGAAGAAGAAGAAGAAGCAGAGAAAACTGGTGTTGAAGGAAGTGAGGAAGAGGAAACGACTGTCTGACCGAGCGAGGGGTCACACCCGAGTAAACATCGGAAAAAAGACAGGGAAACGGGAGCGGAAAAATCTCAAAATGTAACCCTTAAGGTTCTGTGTAAATTTAAATCAAACAGTGTCTAATATTTAGAATAGAATAGAATAGAATAGAATAGAATAGAATAGAATAGAATAGAATAGAATAGAAAAGAATAGAATAGAATAGTCGCAATCAGACAGATGGATCTTAAATAAATATATACATTTAAAAATAGCACCCTGTAATATAGATATTGAATAAAACCAGACATATTGCATTTTTAACCGGGAAATTGCGCCCTAACAAGATATCTGATTTTTTTATTTTGTAATATCAGTATCAGCTCCCAAAGATCCATACCAGTCAAGATCTTGTCACCACATTATTGACACATATTTTGGTGGGAGTTTAAATTCCTCTATTATTCACTGCTGCATAAACTGAAACCAACAAAGCAGAGCAATTATGAAACAGTGAACTTTGACAACAGGCTTGAAAAAGCAACAAAAGTGTTGAAACACTAAACTGCAGGGAGTTGCACAAGCGGAGTGGCCACTATTGCTAAATCCGCTTGTATCATGTAGTGAAAAGTGAGCTATTAAAGGCGGCTCCTCTGCTGCTTGTCATGCTAATGGCACCAAACTCTCCTCCTCCTCCCACACCTCTCCATCTCAGTTTCACCACTTCACTTCCTCCCTCGCTCACCTTTTCCATCCCTGCCTCCATCGCTCTCCCCTTTTTCGGTTTCACTGTTTATATAAGAGTGGCACGCGGTGTCCGCCAGAGGATAAATCAACACACATAAACACGCACGCGCTGACGGAAACACGTGGACAGCATGTCTTGACAATCTTCCAACGTGCTGATGCTGTATTTGTTTAACAAAATGACCTTCTATATTTAGACTCTACGTCCCAGAGGAGGCTCTAAAAATGGACTGTGTGTGTGTGTGTTCTTGTTCTGGCTGCAGAGTGAGGACCAAAAAAATGTATAAACACCTACAAAGTGAGGACATTTTGACAAAGTGAGGACATTTTGGATGGTACTCATTTTTTTCACCCCTTAAAGGGCTTTTTCAGGGTTAAGACCTGGTTTTAGGGTTAGGGTTAGAATTAGGCATCTAGTTGTGACAGTTAAGGTAAGGGCAAGGGGCTAGGGAATGTATTATGTCTGTGAGGGTCCTCACTCTGATAGAAGTGCAAACATGCCTGTGTGTGTGTGTGCTTGTCTTGTACTGAACATGTCTGAATTCTTGTGGTTGCGAGAGAAATTCCTCTGGTTTAAAAAAAAGAAAAGACAAGACAGGATCCACAGCAGCGTCCGTGGTCAAGTGCTTGACACTCGGACAGAAAAAAAAAAAAAAAAAGCCTTGCGTGTTTGCGTTGAAGCGTGTGTGCGTTTTCAAATCCATGGATCAATGTTGGCGTCCACGTTTCCTCGACATGAATATTTCATTTCTGACCTCTTTGGTCTTTCTTAGGTCCCTTTTGTTTTGTTTCCAGGCTCCTGAGCCGAGATTGTGGAGGTGGAGAGAGTGAAGGATGACCTCATGTGTGTGGTTTTCATGTGTGTGTGTTTGCGTGAGTGGGCGGCTGCTGTATATTAACTCGGATGGCCTCTGTGTCTTATCTGTGTTTCATGTTTCCAACGTCACGTGAAGTGGAAACACGTTTTGTAGCAAAAGCAGGAATCTTTTATTGAATTTAAATGCAATCAACAGCATGACGTTATTAGTTTAAGTTTCTGGTTAGGCTTTTTTTTTTTTATTATAAAGAAATTCCCTTATTTTTCTATGACATATATACAGAGTTCGACCCTCAGAAAAGATTTAATAATAATTTAATAAAGTAGAAGAAAGTCTTGAATATTTAACAAATACTTGTATCTTTATACAATATAGAAGACTGAAAGTGTAATTTTAATAATTTAAGGTTAAAATGTCACATTAAAAACATTTAAAAAATTGTCTAAATATTGTATTTTAAAAAATGATTTCAAAAAATTATTTCTACAAAGTGCTGGATGTTTATTCAATTATACTTAAGTGCTTTGATATAAAGTTACCCATAAGAAACATTCTACAAAGCAATAATTAATAAATGGATAACATTTTCTATCAAAGCAAATGTTCACACACCCTCGGGTCTGAAATTTCCAAAATTTTGCAATTTAAAAAATGAATGTTTGTTGATGTTATTCAATCCAATTTTAATTGGCAAATTAAAGATTATATGATTTAAATGTTTGGGAAAAATAGCTTACAGTACATATTTACCTCTTTTTCTAAAATTTCCATAATTTTGCAATTTAGAAAATGTAAGGTTGGAGAGACTTAAATTAGCAAATTAAGTGAATTAGTGACAATACGTTTTAAATGTTAAACACAATCGTTAAAAAATTTAATTATTTTACCTTCAGGTCTAACATTTACAAAAATTTTACAATTTAAAAAATGTAAGGCTGGAGAAATTGGAGGTGTAATTCAATTAAAGTTATTTTCCCAAATTTAAATGTTATATAAGAAAAACTTTAATTAAATTTTATTATAACAAAGAGGTATCTCTACTGTTACATACATCAAACCATTTTGTGTAATTCAAATGGAGGCATTTTATTAGGTACACCCCTCATAAACTATTGTAAATACTGAAACTATTGTAAGAACTTTTGAGTGTAATACACAAGGGAATACTGTGATACAACCAGTGCACTAAATTTAGCTGTAAGCAATACAGTATCAATAAAGTTTTATTAAATCTTGAACATCTGTTCATGCCAATATTCTACCTGTGTAAGAAATGCATTAGTTTTGTGGTTACTACAGTTGTTTCTTATTATTTTGACCACCCATGTCATATAAGTGGGTAAAGGCCCAGTAGATTAGCTCAAAAATGTTTAAATTGTTTGCTTTCCCTCACAAAAGTCGTGCAGAATTAAACAATAGTGAATAGTTTAGATTAAGTTATATAGGCCAAATTAACTTGGCATTCAGTGAGTTTAACTGTTTTAACAAACTGGCAACAACCATTTTTTGCAGTTTCTGCTGTTAATTGCTCCTTGACTGGCGACATGTTGAAGTCTGTAGTGCTGTAAAAATATTAATAAGTGTGTTAGGGATGTGACCAATTCATGTTTTCACTCTGTAAACGTCCCCGCAGTGACTGATATTCACATAAACCTAAGAGAACAATTTGCCACTTTGTCGTTTTCCTCGGCCACCGTGACATTCGCACACGTCGCAGAGGATTTGAGGAATGAGAGGAGAAAGAGAGAAATTTAAAATAAATAAATAAATAAATAAATAAATAAATCCAGATGGAGAGAGAGGTGTGGTCAAATGGTTTCTGTGTGAGAACATGATCCGTGCGTGTTAATGTGATACTATACTGGCTGTATGTTAATGTGAAAACAAGTTTGTGTGTTAATGTGACAGGCAACAGACTGCAGCACAGCAGCATGTCAGTACACACAGAGAGAGAGAGATGAGAGAGAGATGAGAGGGACAAAGAGGGACGGAAAGACAGAGAGGAAGACATCGCAAAGAAAAACAGAGAACGGGGACAGAAGGGGATGAAAAAACGGTAAAACACTAGAAACATGAAAAGGTAGAAAGAAAAAACAAAAAAGAGTGAAGAGGAGGAAGAGAGAGAAGAAGAACAAGTGAAGTAAAAAGAAAAGGAAGTTGAGGCGTAAACAAAACGAGAGCACGGTTTGGGATTTACCAAATACAGTAAACGTCTGTTTTTAGAATAGACTCATCTTCTCCAACAAAGACACAGAACGACAAATATAGACTTTCTACGAAGGAGTTTGCTGCGTGGTTAGTGGTGTGTGTGTGTGTGTGTGTGTGTGTGTGTGTGTGTGTGTGTGTGTGTGTGTGTGTTTGTGTGTGTGTGTGTGTGTGTGTGTGTGTGTAGCTGGTATTCCTTATGTTGTGGGGACCTAAATCTGTCTCCACACTCACATTATGGGGATTTGACTTCCTTATGGGGACAAAAATCAAGTCCCCATAACATAAATGACTCCATTTTAAGGTGAAGACGTTTTTTAAAGTTAGGCTGAGGTTAGGGTTAGGTCAAGGTTAGGGTCAGGGTCAGGGTTAGGACACTAGTAATTATGGTAAAGGTTAGAGTAAGTCTACAGGAACTGAATGGAAGTCAATGCAGTGTCCTCTGAAGTCATGGAAACCAGTGTGTGTGTGTGTGTGTGTGTGTGTGTGTGTGTGTGTGTGTGTGTTTGCAGACGACTCTCAGCTCTCCGTATACGAGTCTATGATTCCTCCGTCCGTATCTCAGATTGAAGGGAATCCTGCTGCAAACACACACACACACACACACACAGCTGCAGAGACACACACATGTGGTGAACCTTGTCATGATCTTATCGTGTGTGGTGTTTCGGTTAAAGTTCACACCTGTTCTACAACAACGCGATGAAACAGATTCAAACACAACCAGCAACTTTTTTTTCCATCAAATACAGTAAAAAAAAAATGACATAATTCACGTTTTTGTATGAACGTCATTCATACACACACACACGTATATGCAGTTTATATAGGTCATATATGATCGACAGTGTTTGAAATATTGTATGTAATCAAATTTTTAAATCCAAGCCAATCCAACTTTATTTATAAAGCACTTTAAAAACAACAGCTAAAACAAAGTGCTGTACAGTAGAGATAAATAAAATATTGAAAAATACTACTAATACTACTACTACTACTATAAATACTTAAAGACTTAAAAATAATAATAAATAATAAATAAAAATACTGTAAAGAATAAATACTGTAGAGAGTATACCTAAACAAACACACGCACACACATATATAAATAACACAAACAAGTAATGTAATAAAAATAATAAAAACCGGTAAAATCTTATAGTGGTTTGAAACCAAAGAGTAAAAATGGGTTTTAAAATGTGAAAATGTGTGAAAAGTGTAACAAACATTTATATTTTACAGTCAAAGGTGACACAGTGCAGCTTTAATGCCAGACGAGGTACGAGTTTGAGTCTACAAGAAAATAATAAGCACACAAACACGGGACGTACTGTATGTAGGACACGTCTCATGTTTGGTGTTGAAAACAAAGCTTGTATCGGTTAATCCAGTTAGCGAAAACACACACACCTACTTTAAATACAAAGGAGTCTTCTCTAACCAGCCTCCTTCCATTACACTCAACAAACACATCTCTAGTTGCACAAACATCCCAGTCTCCTTCTGTTCACCTCTTCACACACACACACACACGGGTTTCCTGTCCTTGTCAGGACTCTCCATTGTCTTCCATTCATTTGGAGACACTAAACAAAGCCTGGGCACTAACCTTAACCATAACCACAAGTCTTAGTCCTAAACTTAACCAGTTCCTCAGAAATTAGGTTCTGTCCTCATTAGGACCAGGTTTTGGTCTCCATTAGGACTACCGGTCCTGACAAAGTCAGTGTTTTTTAGGTCAGGAAAAGGTACAAATACAAGAACACACGCACACATTCCTGAACAGAATCCTTAGTGAGGACACTGACAGACATCATTTATCTTAACCAGATTTAACCTTGAATCTAAAACCAAGTCTTCAACCCTTAACAGGACATTTAAGGTGTGACAGAACACGAGGACCTGAAATGTCTTCACTTCCTGTGGTTTATATGCTGTTGTTGCTTTTGTGGGTCCTCCCTCCTCACACTGACATCTGATCGGATCATTGTGCGTGTGTGTGTGTGCGTACATGTCTTTCTATCCTTGTGAGAACCAAAACATGTCCAAACCTATCCTTACGGGGACATTTTGACTTGTGTGGACATTTTGTCTCATCCCCACAAGGTTAAATGTCTTTTTCAGAGTTAAGACCTGGTTTTAAGGTTAGGGTTAGAATCGGGTTTAGGTTAGGGTTAGGCATTTAGTTGTGATGGTTAAGGTTAGGCTAAGGGGCTAGGGAATGTATTATGTCTATGAGGTGTCCACATAAAGACAGTAAGACAAGCGCGTGTGTGTGCGCGCGCACGGCTTCATTACGCAGATTGAAAAGCCGAGAACACAATAAAGAAATGTGGTTTTTGTGTGTTTCTTGTCTTTCTGATAAGATGCCAACACCTCGAACTCTGATAAGATTCACCGTCTGGCTCTTGGGCGTTTAAGCTCCATGACTCAGCAGAGAGAGAGAGAGAGAGCGGCAGACGCAGAGGCAGCCAGAGACAAAAGGCCGAGTCAGGGAGCGAGTGGAGATGGAGATGGAGATGGAATTGGCATCACGCGTGTGGACGTCGGGGGCCGAGCGAGAGCTTCTTCCTAATGTGATTATGAACCGCCTTGTCCACGTCTTTCCGTGTTCTTGGTCCGAGTCAGAGGCCAAACCCGAGTTGATCAAATGCTTCCAAGTGCTTGGTTTGAAAAAAAAAAAAAAAAAAAAGAAAGGACACACCAGCACTGTGGGACAGTGGAGGTCAAAAGGTCACACGAATGAAAAAAATAGAAGGTTCAGCGATCAAAGTAAAGGTGACGGAGAATCAGCAAAACGCAGTTGAGGAGTATTTTTGAGTCTCTTCAGCTGCAGCAAAAACAACAGGGAGGCTACTTTCATCCGTTTATGCTTTAGATTAAAGGCAGCAGCAAACAGGAAGTACATGGTGAAAACAGGAAGTACATGGTGAAAACAGGAAGTACAGAAGAAAAGCTCATGTGAATGTTCAGTGTGACTTTATTTATCAATATTCTGGTTTGATGCTGAAAAAAAAGCAAAGGTGAAAAATGCTGGGAGTGAAACATTCATCCATTCATCCTATTTAACATCCATCCATAAGATGAACAATCCTTTCATCACATTGCCAATCCATCCATCTTTTCATCCATCGTACTATCATCTATCCATCATCTAATTAACGTCAATTCATTCATTCATTCATTCATCATATTGGCCATCCATCATATTCACATCTATCATCCATCAGCCATTCATCCGTCCATCCAATTAATGTCCGTCCATCCATTCATTTATTCATTCATTCATCATACTGGCCATCCATCATAATCACTTCTATCTTCTATCGATCGACCCATGCATCCATCCATCCATCCATCCATTCATTTATTCATTCCTTCATTCATTATATTAAACATTCATTCAGTTAATGTAAATTAGTTCATTCATTCAATCAATCATTCGTTATATCATCCATCCATCATCCATCCATCTATTCATTTATTCATTCATTCATCATATTAAGCATCCATCTGTTAATCCATAAATTAGTTCATTCATTCATTCGTTATATCAACCATCTATCATTCATCCATCCAATGATTGTCCATTCATTCATTCACTCATTCATTTATCCATCATAGTAACCAACCGTTCATTGTACCAACATCTATATCCATCCATCCTTCCAACATCAATCCATCATTCATTCATCCTATTAACCATCCATTCGTCCATCATAAACAATCTTTCCATCCTGCTAAATATTCATTCATTCATCATCCATCCATCCAGCGTATTAACCATCCATTCAACCGTCCATCATCTCTGACTGGCTCACAGTGACTGTATCTGTCTTTCATTGTGACATGAAACTTTCAGTTGGAAACCACACACACACACACGCGCACACACGCACACACACACATGCACGGACACACACACACACACACACACACGTGTACAGTCCAAAAATAAAATGTGCTGTTTTCAGAATAAAAGCCACATCCTTCCAGCACAGTCACACTGACGCTCGGCGTCTGTGTCTGTTTTTAACGTCCACTCTGTTTCCAGTCAGATTCTCTAAAACCACGACCTCCTCTGACCTCTGCGACCGTGTCTCCAGCAACACCTGGCCAATCAGACGCACCGGTGCGCGCTGACCTCTCTGACCTCTCTGACCTCTGACGACAAAACACACCCACACAAACCTCTGACGAACAACATGACATTAGGGCTCGTTTCGTTTTCGTCGCAAAAGTACACGTGGACGTTAACAGCCGGGCAACTGTGGGGATCAGTGGTAGAGCGTGGTCGTCTTTCAGCGGGAAGGTTGTGAGGGTTTGATTCCCTGCTGTGCTAGTCTACATGCACACATGGGTGAATTTTAGAGAGATTCTCATGCTTTGTCTTTCTCAGAAACACACACACTCATGCATTGACCTCCTTTCATTTGGACAGCTCTTCAGAAAATGAGGTTCTGCCTCATTCGGACCAGGTTTTGGTCAGTGTTTGTGACAGAAAACACACACGGTCGAGCCTTTACAGTGTCATCAACAGATGTGTTACTTTCATGGTGCTGACACAGACAGTCACTCTTATTGTGGTACTTCACACAAACACACACACACTGGTTTACATGACTTCAGAGGACATTACATAAACTTCCATTCATTTCCTGGAGACTTACTATAACCTTAACTATAATTACTAGCGCCCTAACCATAACCCTGACCCTAACCTTAGCCTCAGCCTAACTTTAAAACTTTAAAATGTAGTAATTTACGTTATGGGGACTTGATTTTTGTCCCCATAAGGAAGACAAGTCCCCATAATGTGACTGTGGAGACAGATTTAGGTCCCCACAGCATAAGGAATACCAAGTTTACACACACAGAAACTCATGTTTGTGCTTCATTCATAGTGAGGACCCTCATAGACATAATGCATTCCCCATCACAACTAGATGCCTAACCCAATCCTAACGCTAAAACCAGGTCTTAACCCTGAAAAAAAAAGCCCTTTAAAGATGTCCTCACTTTGTATGTTGTATAGCTTCGGTCCTCACAAAGCCACAAATACAAGAACACACACACACACACAAGCTGCAGTCAAAAAGAACAAACCAAGCCATAAAATTTATCCTATTTCACAGAAATAGCACAATTGCACAAGCAAGATGCTTGAGTGTGTGTGTGTGTGCGTGTGCATGGGTGTGTGTTGTGCTATCAGTCTGTTACTTCCTGTTAGAGGGGTTTTAAAGTGAGAGGGACTGACAAAACCCCAGAGTGAGTCTATTTTTGGCCACAGAGCGACGGAACGACGAAGAGCTGGAAGGGTTAAAAAAAAAAAAAAAAGCGCACAGACACATAAAAACAACAGGAACTAAAAAAGGAAAACGAAAGAATAAACAGAAGCAGAGAGAAAAGAGAGAGAAAATCAACAGAGACACAAATGGTTGTGTTTTACAGGGCGACACCTCTGACGGTGTGAAGTGACAGCAGCAGAGCGTCACAGGAAACGCTGTGGCCTCGGCGTCTTGGTGTTCGTCCTGCACGGCTTCATTTAAGTCGGGTTTTTTCCGCACGTTTCGCTATCATTTCTTTCGTCTGGCAAAGTACAAGCGCAAAAATAAACTGGAAATCACTGTCAACGACCGACACTTTCAGTCTGAACAGTGGTAAAAAAAAAAAAAAAAAAACATAAGAGAAAGTGAATCTTCAAGAGGCAAAGTAGCTTCTTTCTGCAGCTGCCATGACTTTGACTTTATCTGTGACTCCACATCAACGTTTATACCAAAGTTAAAAGGATTCTCTTGATTCACAGGGTCACACTGTCCTTTGACCACTGAAATCTTATCAGGTCATTCTTGAGTCGAAGGGAACGTTTGTGCCAAATCTGAAAAGATTTCCTTCAAGCATTTTTTTTAGGAAATCATTTTCAAACGGTTAATAGTATCTGTAGGGTCACAGCTAAACCTCTTGAGTCCAACCAAGAGTTTGTGCCAATTTTGAATGTGTACTCTTGAGAGCAGCCACAAGGTCACAGTGACCTTTGGTCATTTGTTAATCTAAGAATGTTTGTTCCACGTGTAAATAAAATTCATAAAAACACAACGTTACTGTTACTTTGTAGGTTTTATTCACTTCATCTTTGAGTCCAAGTGAATGTTTGTGCCAAATTTGAAGGGAATTCCTTACAGCGTCTTTTGGAATTATGGCTTCACAAGGCAAAAAAAGGGTTTCACAGCAAAACTCTGACTGCTTTAATCAGGCCATTGTTGAGTCCAAGTGAACGTTTGTGCCAACTTTGAACACAGTCAAGGTCACGGCATCCTTTGACCACTGAAACCTTATCAGGTCATTCTTGAGTCCACATGAATGTTTGTGTCTATATTTAAAAGGATTTCCTAACAGCATTTTGGGGAACAACAGTTTCAAAAGGCAAAAAGGGATTGTGAGGTCACTTGAAATATTGACCCTTGAAATCTAATATGATTGTGAAGTCCAAATGAACGTTTTCGCCAAATTTGGACAATCTCAAACAAGGGTCTGAACGGTGAAAGCAGTCCTGCCTAAAAATATAAGGACAGTTATGTTCAGTTTGTCTTTGAATGATTCTGAGTGAATATTTCTACCAAATTTGAAGAAACTCCCTCAAGATGTTCCTGATGCGCTCACAGTCTCAAAACACAATGTCTTTTAAGAACAGAGTGATCTTGTAACTTAAACTACCAAAGTCTAATTAGGACATTCAAAGTGAACATTTGTGCCAAATTTGTTGTTTTTTTTAAGATAACACAAATGTGTGTGATTAGTCAAAGCAAGACATTGACCACCAAATTCTGATAAGGTCATTCTTGAGTGTGAATTGTTCTTAATTCAAACTCCTGCCCAAAAATATGACGACACGTTGACATTTGAAGATCAAATTCTATTCAGTTTATCTGTGGTTCCAAGTGAACGTTTGTACCAAACTCAAAGAAGCTCCCTTTCTTTTGTACGGTCTAATCAGGTCATTCTGGAGTCCAAGTGAACGTTTGTGCCAAAGTTGGAAGAAATAATTAAATATCTCTTTAAGATAACAGGTTTCCAAGGCAAAAATGGTTTAATGAGTCGAAGCAAGACACTGACCACCATATTCTGATTAGATCATTCTGGAGTCCAAGGGAACGTTTGTGCTTAATCTCAGAGGATTTGGAAGGAAGAAGGTTCTGTGAGGTTACGGTGACCTTCATTCTCTATTCACCACTTTCTATTCTCATTCATAGTCCAAATGAACATTGGCACCATTTTTTAATGGATTACCTGGAGGCAAAACATCAACGTTAACAAAATATTTTTGCCCAATACACGTCAGATGTTGAAACATGTCTGCCGTATTTTCAATCCAATATATTTGCTCATCAAAAAATTAGCACTAAAACGGGTAAATGTTAACACTATTTACACAGAATTATCAGATTGTGTTGCTCTCGGACAAAGCTCGGAGCGACGGCTAACCTCGGAGGTCTGCAGGCAAAAATCAATTTTACGGAAAAGATCACAAAATTTTTACCATGGCAGCTGAAACAACAATCAAATCCATGAGAAAACACAACAAAACCTTGTGTTGTCAGTTTCTGTTGGACAACAGAGAGAGAGAGAAGCCGTGATGAACACACACATACATACGCACACACACACACACACGCACGTGCACACGCACACAGGCTAATTGATAACACACATTAGCACATTCGCGCTTTGACACACACACAAACAAACGCACACATGTCAAGAATGGAATGCACTTGCTCATTAGTGACAACACAAACACACACAAAGCTGTTCCTGACTGACACATTCATTAGCACACACAAATTCACACAAAAACACGCTTCCTATAAAGGTATATTTCAGGGGGTTTTTTTTTTGGTTTTTTTTTTTGGTCTTTTTATTTTTTTTTTACCCGCAATGCTGATTTCTGGAAAAATAAAGCAGCTGATGGTTGATATGTAACTTTTTTGCCAACCCCAAAGTCAATTATTGTTATTATGATTATTTTCCAGCACCTGATAAAACTGTTTACTTTAGCAAATGATACCAAAGCAATCATCTAAATAAACTAAAAAAATGTATTGAATAATAGTTATGGCTTGACTCTTCAATATGCGTTTACATTACAGTGCATTTTTATATGATTTAAACTTAAAATTAATAATAAAAAAATTTTAAATGCAAGAAACAGACAAAAGTCTTAGCAGGATTTTTGAGACCAATACATTTGTAAGGTATAATAAATGGCCAAAGAGAGGTATATGTAAAAATAATATTGATATTTAGCCTTTTACATACAGCAGGCTGCACTGTGATGACAAGCTGAGGGAAAAGGGAATAATAACAGATGCAGAAATAAAGAAAATTATGAGCCTATGAGACACATGAAGGTAGGACATGATGAAAAGAGAGAGGACAGATGGACGGACTGATGAAGAGTCAAGGTCAGAGAGGAGGAGGAGAAACGAGAGAGATGAAGCACAGAAGGGGGTGAACCTGTCACTTTTATTTTCTTAATCCTCAATTCCATTTTTAAAATTCTGCCAAAAATGACCTACAAAGCAAATAGAGGAAGACATTTTCAGTACGGGACATTTTTAACTACAATTAGTTTCAATTCTCTAAATGTGGTTTAGAAGGAATGTTATTTTAAGATAATTTTTCACAGTAATTTTCCTCCTTAAAATGTCACAAATCCTTGAATGGGAGCAGAACTTTTAAAATGAGCTCGGGTGAGGAGTGTGAGGAGTCGTTTCGTTGGACGATTTAACATTTCAGGGAAACATGAGGTCAAATAAATGATGCAGTAATCAATAAAAACAGTTTGGATTCTTATCTTTATTTACAGAGTATTGTGATGAGCAGGGATGAGCATTTATGGGCAAATTTGGTGAACAAAAATCCTGCGTCAGTTGTTTTATTTCTGCGTCTGACACTTTCTAAAAGCTCCTCAGAGGAAGTTTGTCTCACCTGCCAAAGCTACAGACGCTGCCAGCAAACACCTTTAATTAACAGACTTTTTTTTGCAGTGTCACTGTTTTAATAGAAAGGCTGAGTCACCAGAAAGAAAGCGATGAAGTCACCACCTTGAGCTGACGCCAATTTATATTTGATTTGATTTCAAAGCTGCTTTCACTTGATGGTTTTTAAGCTTGTTAACTACGAATGTGATGTTTTATATCATGATTTGAAACGACAAACTTTCTGTGCAGAGACACAAACGCTGCGTTTCCTCGACGAACTTTTAACAAATGACAAACTATCGTGACCAAAATCACAATATAAATTAGGAGAAGAGCAAATTTGTGTTTAACATAGCAACAAATTTAAAACCATATCTTTAACAGCTAACATCGTTTTAAATTGGTGAATGAATTATTCCTCAGAGATGTTTGGTAAATTGATTAAAACTCCATTAAATCTTAATCTAAGGGTTGAGGAAAACTCTGCAAATTTGTTTGGGGACCCAAAAAACATCTTATGGGACTCATCTGCGGGTCCTGACCCAGTCTTTGAAAACCACTGTGCTATTGCAGTTTTTCCCTTTGTATAAAATCTAAGTAACTAACTAAAAATACAAAATCTAATCAATGTGTCAATAAATGTCAGAAACGTCTGAATTCCATATTTTATCGAAATCATTGGGTGCCAGCACTAACTTTGTTTTTCTAGGGTGTTACCCCCCTCTTTTAAGCTCCGCCCAATGCCTGATTTTAAAAAATGCCAAAAAGTGGGCTAAGAACTGACCGTGGGAGGAGGTGGAGGAAGTACAGGGGGCGTGGTCTGGTAATGTACTCTGACACAGAGTGTCTCTACAGAGCTCCCCCTACAGTTTTGGAGTAAATATTTTTTGGAGTCTACCTCTTTATCCTTACTGTTGTAAAAACTCAGCACATGCCTTTCCCTCTCCTGACCATTTGTTTTCAACAGAGTCAGAGAACACAAGTCATGGTCCACGTCCACGTCCACGTCCACGTCCACGTCCATGTCCATGTCCAGGTTCACGTTCACGTCCATGTTCACGTCCATGTTCACGTCCATGTTCACGTCCATGTTTAGATCCACGTCCACGTCGGTCGGCATATGTTTTTCATGCTTCTGTGTTTTTCACTTCTCATCATTCAGAAAAAAGCCGGTTTCCTCGTGTGTCCTCTGGCTCGGTCACACAGTCGTTTCTTCTTCCTCGCTTCCTGCGACAACGTTGTTTTCTCTTTTTCATCGACTCTGCCAAGATGAACGACTACAATAATGCCCTGATCTTATAGTTGGTACCTGGCAATTTGCATTTCTCACAAGACCCAAATTTTGTGAGACCTCCTGATTCTGAAGACTCCGGGTCACCGCCCTGATTTTGCAAGTCCATGCTTTTCCACTAACAGACAGTAGGGGGCAGTGGAGACCGCCTCCAATCTGCCTGCAACAAGACATTTAACCAACCACAATGACTTCAAAACCGTTAATTTAGGATAAAAAAATCCTGCATGGTTCTGCTTTAAGAGATTCAAAGAATTAAATAAAACTTTTTATATCGAGTACCACCTGAGAAAATATTGAGCTCTTAAAGTAACACCATTATCACCAACGTTAAAATGCAGTAGCGTAAATAGTCCGAGCAAAGTCAACTACAGACTTTTCACAGGAGGCAGATTTATTCCCAATAAGATAATCTGCTCTCTCATCATCCTCCTCTTCCTCACATATACTTCAGACACTGGTATAGTGAAATTAGCTTATTTCATTTATTATGTTTTTTTTGTTATTTGTTTCATTTTCTTCAGGCTCCAGTCAAAACTCAGCTCCACTCTGATCACAAACCCTAGTTTATACAGTAGAACTAGTAGTATTTCCGATTTTGCTCCAAGTCCCACCAGAGTAAGCCCACGTACCACTGGTGGCCCACGTACTACAGATTGAGAACCATGGGGTTGTGAATCACAGCGACTTCCCACTTTCCCCTTCATCCTCTATCTCTCTCTCTCTCCTCAGTTTTGACCCACACACTATTGCAGCTGTATCACAACAAGCCAAGAGCATAAATCAAATTGCACACACACACACACACACATAGGCTATCCCACACACTCTGGTCAAGCCATCTCTGTTTACTGTCCCACACACACACACAGAACAACTCGGTCTCATCACCACTGCAGTGAACACCCACACAGATTTCTGTACCAGGAGTGAAATGCAGGAAAAGTACAAATATAGTGCATATGATCTCAAAGCACCGTGTAGGAAATCCATTTAAAACACACGCACACACACAACAGAGGCATTAACTTGTTGGTCACCACTCACGAAGCCAGAAATATGACTGGTTATATAATCTGAAGTGCTGATACTATTTTAGAAGAACAGGCATTCAGTTGTGAGGAAGAGAAAATCTAACTGTGAGAAAATCTTATTGATTTCTCACATTCAAAAATGCCATAAAAGCAAATAATAATAATAATAATAATATAAAGCATAAACATTAAGCAAGAAAAATTATAAGATCAATTTAGGAAACTGGGTCAGATATGAAAAAGAAAAGGGCGGTGGTGTTCAATTATATTTTGAATTATTCATCCTCTTAGATCATAATCTGGAAAGGGAAAACTTTCCCCGAGACGTGAGGGAACTGAAGAGTGAGATGTGGAGAACAAATGGCGGCAATGAAACATGCGCAGAAATTAAATGGAAATGGTAATAATGAGGTGAGGGAGAGGGGTTTGGAGGAAAGAGAGAAGCAGAATGAAAAAAGGCAAGAGATGTGCAGCACTTTCTGCCTCACATCAGACAAATCTAATGAGAGGAACAGCTGTTTACTGGGTTTAACCCCATATACAAATCCACACACTTGATGAGTGGTGTGAGGTCAGAGGGCAGGGTCAAAAAAAAAGGTAAGATCAGAGGCGTCGCACAGTGAACAGACACAAGTGCAGACATGACTTAAAAATGGGATATAATTTATAACTTAAAATACCTTCTTCCAGTTGAAAAGCTGTAAAGAAAAATATCTGGGGTAGCCAAAATTAGGGGATGGTTAAACATCATCATTTCCAGGTTTGGTAAACACCAATCAAACTTTTTCCAACATTTTCTGACATTTTACGGACCAAACAAGTCCTCAATTAATCGAGAAGATAATCGACAGACTACTCAATTATTAAAATAATTGCGGTCCTAATTCCAATAAAAATTATATATATTATAAATTTTTATAATGGGCTAAAACCACCAAAGGAAATGCTGACTCATACTAGAAAAGCATTCAGAGAGAACAAATCTGTAGAGGCCACTCACATTTTCCACTGTGTCAATAAATTCCCCTATCTCGCACGGTAAGTTTCTTTATTTTTTTTAATTCTAACTCCAGTTATGTATCTCCCCCAACTCTAATGATTTCTTTCTAGAGTCATAACTGGCATCTACAGAAAAATTCTATCAAAATACAATATTACAATATTCTAAAAACTACTGTGATGGAAGTAAAGAAAAAATAAAATATCAAAATAAAATATTAAAAGTCTTTTAAAAACCGTAGTAGTGATTAGTCCGATTAACAGTATTCTTGAACTATAGTCATTGTCCTCCTCTTCCAAAGTGGCATGCTAACAATGACTTAGCAAAATGAATTGCCAGTTAATTGCAATTTCTGTTGAATTAAACTGACTCACAGACAAATCACAATGTTATGGCCAATTTTAGGTGAAATGTAAAGATATTTCAAGCTAGCACTACCGGCTGGCTAGCATGTAAGACCCTATCGATAAACAGGGAAGTGGATTAAAGTAATATGATGGTAAAAAGGTATTAAACATCACTATATGCTTTTTTATTACAATGTGTTTAATTCTTTCAAAACAAATTCCAGATTATTTCCATTTTATTTTGTAAATAAACCCCCACACAAGTAAGTTATTAACTATACAAAACCCTGGTATGTCCAAAATGCGGCTATCAGATGCATCACTCTATTGATTGCCTATACTGAGGCTGTGAATTACACTGTGCTCCACTGTAGTAAAACATCATATATCTGGATTTAATGTGTGCTATTGACAGGCTGCTGCATGTAGAGCTTAAGTATGTTCTCTGGATTTATGGTGATGGCAGTAAAAAGCACACGGAGACGTGCACTTCCATCTTAATGAGGACCGACCACTTAGTACCATTCAGACATTACACCCATGTATATTAATAATGATGATTCCAAACCATTATTGTCAGGTCTTACCATTATAGTAAAGACTAATAAGGTGCTCGATCGTTTTATATTCACTCATGTTATGTCAGCTTCTACGTTTGCTGACATTAATGCATAATTTAGAGGCACAAACATCCGTTAAATGAGAAACATGAACTTGTGGCCGCACTGGTGATCAAATCAGAAAAAAAAAAATCAAATATTTGAACTTTTTAAAGAAATCTAGATATCTTGCGATATAATTATGGCTCTTGAGGAACCATTCGGTTTCACACTAGGCAGTCGGGCTAGTCTGTATCAAACCTCGGGTGTTTTCGGCGTACGACCAACTCCATTCCGAAGCGACAGACAGCCAAAAGCATTTGTCAGAAGCACAGGACTTCTGATTGTTTTAGGTAAATAAATCTCTTCCCAAATAGTGTGGTTATGCACCGTGGTCTCAGACTGCCTCTGAAACCAACATTCTCCCTGAACCGAAATTCGTTTTATCGTCTGCTATGTTTATGTGTGTCTGTGCTTGTGAGATAGACTTCTTATCTCATGCAAATTGGCCGTTAATATTACAGATGTCCTGTGGTTAAAGTACATTACTCCACCTAACCATGTAAAACTAATCCCGTCTGTATTATGCTTAAGTTTTAGAAACCAGAAAGCCATAAAACGGGTTTGATTGTTTACAGCAAATGCAAAGTCAAGTTAAGTATCATCACACTTCCCTTTATGCAAAACCACAAATTAAAGGTTAAAAAACAAGAGTAACACTGGTTTGGAGTAATTAGCACAACTATAATTAACACAGTGTTACATTTGCATCAGAAATAGTGAAGCACAGGTTACTCCGAGTTGGTGGGCCCCACATTAAATTCTGCTTCGGGCCCCATAAAAGCCTGGGCCGACACTGATGTAATGTAGAGCTTTTGTATGCTGTATGCTTGAGTGGTTGTATCTGTGCCCTAAACCATAATATACTGCTGCCTGTCTTGGCCAGGACACTGAGGACAAGGGTTTTTAATCTCACCGAGTTCAACGGTTATAAAAGAAAATTCAAAAACTTTCAGAGATTGATTCTGTATCGCAATACAAATATTTGGGTTTCTTGCTTAATGAGTCCTTGACAAAGGCTGAAAGTGAAACTGGGTTTTATCTTTGTCTTTTGAGGTCATAAAGAAGCTTGTTGCCACATTTTCTATTTCAGTCCTGGATTATGGTGATGTGTTTTATATGTGCGTGCATCCTCTCAAAGACTACAGGCTCTGAGTAGTGTTTTTATCATGGCCCTTTCAGCTTTATTACAAACTTAAAAGTGCTGAAACATCACTGTGTGTTGTACGCCAGTGTTGGACGGTCTGACTTGTCCACCCGCAGAGCCAAACACTGGCATATTTTAATTTATAAGTCCATACTAGGGCTGCTTCCACTATATCTTCAGGCCAACATTCGATCCCAGGACTTATTCTGACATTCTCATTGGACGCTTGTCTGTCATGCTGATTGTGTGCGTTTTTTTTTCCTCCACTTTCTTACTGAAGTAGACTTGTATGCAACTAACGATTATTTTTATAATCGATTAATCTGTCAATTTGAGTACTTGTTTAGACCCTAAAATATCAGAAAATGTTGATCGGTGTTCACCGACCCTGGAAATGATAATGTGCTCAATGAAAATGTCCATAAACCAGAATTATTCATATTTAAGAAGCTGAAAAATCTGAAAGGTTGTTTTAATTATTGGAAAAAAAAACACTTGATTAGCAAAACAGTTCACGATTAATCACAGATTAATGAAATAATATATTGTATGCACCCCTGCTTGTATGTAAATTTTATCATTTTTATATTACATTGTGTCTGCTGTATGATTGAACTGGTTGTATTCGTGCCCTAACCTGTATGTCCTGCAGCTGTCTTGTCAGGACACTCTTGCGAAATAGATTTTTAACATAAAAGTGTTATTCCTGTTTAAATCTACGCATATTTTTTATTTTAAGGTATCACCTAGGCCGCTGAAACAACAATAGAACTTTTATCATATGCAAAAATATCATAAATGTGTTTTATGAAGAAGCAGTTTGGTTGAGTTCCTTCAACAGATAATGTGAGTACAAGTCCCAGGTAAAGAAAGTGAGTTTCAAAGAGATGTGGAAACGACAAAACACACACTCAGCAAATCAATTTCCACCAATCTAGTCAGTAGAAACTACGGGCTGAGTTTTACAGCGTCAGGTAATTAGCAAATCTCTGCAGTGACATTCACTGTGATTGCAGTGCAGGCTGTAATACACCGGCTTTTACAGAGCAGAGTGCTGGTTGATCAAACACACACCTGGCACACAGCGGATGAGCTTTCATTAACCTGTGAACCAGGAGTCATAAACCACAAAAAAGTGCACATAATATTTGGAAATAAAATCTCTCTGACTTGTTCCTCTGAGGCCACATGATCAAAAAAAGTCAAGATATTTAATTAGAACGTGAACGTCTCCCCAGTGGAATGGAAATGACATGGCAGCCCTCAGAGGAACGACTCCACATCTGTACGATAATTTAGCGACTATCGACTGAGGAGCTGGATTAATCACTGGTGTCGGGGATGTCATGTCACAGTTGATAAGAATTAGCACCTCCGTAACAAGTGCGGCAACACGCCGACTCGCTAACGAGTACGGTAACAGGCAGGGGACAAAATGAGGTGTGGCGTGACGGAGGGCGAACAGATGAGGGGTGAACCTCTGTTTTGGTGGGGAAGCTCATTAACATTCCCATTAATTCTAATGGTACCATCACAAACAAATATAATCCTAATCCTACGACCAAGTCTCAACCCTCAGGAGAGTCAGGACAAGCTAAAATGTCCAAACACTCACTAACTGTTACTTACATTGGTCCTCACAACCTTATAAGAAAGTTTTACTACTTGGTAGCCATCTTGGCGGCAGCTACTTCAGATTAAGGCCATCTATAAGGCCATCTATACCAATAATCCTTCAAAAAGTTCTTGGCCTCACCTGGAAACAAGGAGTGTAACTCCTCCTCTACAAAAACTCCTTTTAAAATCAGAAGAAAACCAAACAACAGACAATCGTTGCCCTGTGGCCCTTTACTCATCCAACTTCTGTTTCCTAAAGAGAAAATCCCACCTGTGCGGCTGCCATTTTTAGATTGAAGATGAGGTCGTCCAATGCTGTTGAGGGAAAATCTAGAAGATTAAAATGTGACCTTCTTTCTCAAAGGAATAGCAAAGTTTACACATCGTTCCAAGAACATTCTTTCTCTTGTGACATTTTCTGGGTGAGGTTTGCGAACTTTTTGAAATACTCCTGTTAATGAACATGGGCAGAACAATTACTTTTTATATTTCCTGCTACAAAAAAAATTCTGTCTATGGAATCAGAATTCAAATCTGATAAAAAAAAAAAAAACACTAGAAAATACCAATAACTGACCTTTCTCTTCCACAAAGTATGTACTAGGTTTTGCGACACCAACCTCTTTCATGACTCAATCCAAAGACGTGATGCCTTCAAGGGCTGAACGTAACAATTATTTCCTAATCAATCAATTACTTTATCGTTGTTTGGTCCATATAATGTCGGAAAATGTTGACTGGAGTTTCCCAAACCTCAGAAATGATGATGTTCTCAAAAGTTGTGTTTTTGATTTGAGTTGTTGCAGCCTATTGTTAACCGGCTCCTCCCACCACATCATTTGAACATACAAGTTTATATATTTTTGTTTATATATTAGCTTGATATCCTCCTCTTTGGTGCCTTTTTCTAAGTCCAACCCTCAGTCACAAATCAGTAGAAACTGTTGCGAACCTCAACTGTACGCTTCCATCCGTGCAACAGCAGGACATTTCCTGGTTCGGCGGTTTATTAGGCAGATGATTAGCATCAGGGAGGAAGTTCACAAGCAAACAAAGAGGTCAGCAAACATTAATCCTATCAAGCCATCGTTGTCGGTGAAGATAATCCTGAGTAACTTAATCTAGGTTGCATGACTGAAGGTACACACAGTCTAATCAACCCATACTGACAAAGAACTAATCAGCGAACTGTAAACTTTGACCGTCAAAGTCGAAGACACACAAGACCACCACAAGCACTGGCTACTTTCAACCAATGGGAAGGCAGTTGCTTGATGACTTAAGTTTTTAAGTGAATAAAGCCATTTAAAAATTATGAATTTTACACTTAAACATACTCTATGATGATGGTTTTTACCCATAATACTCTGAGGTTGTGGCCATGACAACCTCTTAATTTTCCCACTTCTATATATAGGCACACCCGTCACATTCAAAACACCCCATTATGGTGCTGTCAGTCTGAAGAGATTATCCAATCAATGCCAGACTGATATGCAATACCATTATGTACTCCAGGAACAAGCAGGACATTATGGCATGCAGTCGCCATGACGACAGGTATCCCATGTTTCCTATTGATCCAAGCATGTTTTACGGCTAAAATTCAATGACGGTAAAGGATAATTATTTCAAATGGAACATACATGAAGGAAGAAACTGGTGTTTCATTTTTCAATTAATGCTCTTCTCATTGTGGATGTTAGCTCATCAATAACTAATGAGTCACTTTGTGTGTGTGTGTGTGTGTGTGTGTGTATTTTCCAGTAAGAGTCTAACCTCACACATCAATATCTTCCTGTAAAACCCAACAAGTAGCCACCAGAGATACAATATTACTGTGTCATTGCACCCGAATGACTATCAGAGATCTGAACTTGACTCGTCTTCATGGTGAAGTTGAGGGAAGAACGTGACGCAGACAGGAAGTAGAACAGGCCTGAGCAGGAAGTCAGCTGACATCAGAAAAGGCAATAATAAGATGAGAGGTTTGATTTACGTGTTGATAAGGTGCGATTTACTAAGAACTGAGTTCTGACCCCAACTGTTCACGTTAAGCCAGAAATGGTTGAGCAACTGGATGGAAAATTAGCTACAGCTAAGGAAGCTAGCTACAAGGTGACAGCGCTGACTGCAACCTTTAATATGTATTAAAAGACAATGTCCTTCAAATCCCAAACATCACTTCTTCCAGATTAGAGTAAATTGCTAGTAAACTTTTCTATGAGAGTAGCCCTCATAGAAAATTTCATGACTTTCCCTAAGTTGGTTCGGTGGTTTTACCTCAGGAGTCTGGCTTTAATAGGCACTGTTTAAATTTTAAAATAATTAATCAATAAAAATCTCCACTATTTTGTGAATTAAAATGTAAAATACGAACCTGTCAAAATTCTGTGATGTTCCCAAAGCTCTCAAAACGCCACCTCCAAACACACACACACACATATTCTCCTCCACACTCACGTTTGTTCCTACCTTGGCCCTGATTTGTCCCGAGGTCGACACTTTCCGGATCAGTTTGTGCGACGTCTCCTCTTGTTCGCCGTCACTGTCCGACGACTCCTCTCCAGCTTCTCCGGCCTGAGAAGCAAAACAAAGATGCAGAATTCCAAACTTCACAGTGTCCTTTCAAATAACGTGTACTAGAGGTCAAATATGTTGTTTGAACCAGAGACAAACAAAATATAATGTGAGGGAATCCAGTAGAGAAGAACATATTATCTTGTAAAATAAAAGCAAAAGTCGAGCTAAGTACCGCGATAACTGAAATCCCCTTTTTGGGAGTATTTTGGTTTTAAACCTGATGCAAAAGGAAAGTCAGTGGACCTCAATGAAGCTACTGTATTTGCTGTCTTTGCAAATGTGTAGTGCCGGCAAAAGCTTCAAACACGACCAGTCTGCACAAGCATTTGTGAAGCAATGCCAAAGCTTATAAGCTTTTTGGGCTGCTCCCTTTCTAGTGGTAACCATAACAGAAGATCCACATATTTGATTCGGCAGATTTTTACGCCGGATGCCCTTCCTGGATGTGGCGCCCCCATAGCTGGGGTCAAGTTAGAGTGTCCATTTAACAATGAGCAATGGGGACTGGATACCTTGCTCAAGGGAACCCTACCCCTTGATTTGGTGCAGATTGGACAAAGCAACCCTCCGGTGACAAATTGAATTCCCTTCCGCTCATCCATTCACAGTTTGACAAGATGCAACTGATAAAAAAGTAAATTAATTGCACCATCTCCTGTGAGCCCTTTAATTCGTAGCTCCACCCCAAATAAAAGGACGTTGTAATCTGTATTTGGTTTGCTTCGATTATGCCTATCCAATTGGTTGTAAAGACTTTGCACAGGTCAATAATATGCTGGCTACTCATTTAATTTAATATGGCGGTTGTGGTTATTGAAGCGCTGCAAGGGCAACAGGCAATATTTTTTGGTTTTTTATATTTCATACATTTCGTGTTTCAGAAACAAGACCCTGTGGAACGCCCGGACAGAATATGGGGATGCCTATGACAATCTGGTCACGTAGACTGAACAGTACTTCAGGGCCGAAACGATTCCTCAAATAATTCGAGTAATTTGATAACTAAAATAATCAATAGCTGCAGCCACTGCGGTACTTACAATGTGAGTCCTCTCTGCGTCTGCTTGGGGCGACCCCAGAGACTCGCCCGGCTCCGCCACATACAGGACGTTGGGGTTCAGTTTGGACGCCATGTTGTATCAAAAAGGGGAAGGAAGAGGACGGAGGACGTGAGCAGGTGTGGAGGTGGACGGAAGCTTTGGCAGCTGTAGAGAAGGAGGGATGCTGAGTAAAAGAGGAAAAGAGGAAGGAGGGATGAAAGGGGAGGAAAGAGGGGAAACTTGGCGAGACTCGAAAGCTCGACGAGGCAGAGGAGAGAATGATGAACGGGACAGAAGGTTCCAGGACGCCACGCTCGTCCTTGTTTTCCGATCCAGGGCCAACTCTGGAAAAGATGGAGAAATGAATTATTTATTAGGAAAGAAAAGCACGCTGGGGTTTTTAAGGTGGGGGTTTGGCAGACCAAAACATTATCCATAAGCAACTGTCCTTTATCTCTACTAATCTGTTCTCTCCGTTCTGAGTTATTCTTTAATTCTTCTTGAGTTCTGGGAAAAGGCTTTGGCATCAACAGCTCAGATTTTAAGCAGATCCATTATGATGCAGAGCAGACCATTCTCACCTACTGGGGAGTCCAGACTTCCCATCCATCCTTCCATTTTCTACCACTTGGCCGTCCACATGAGGGTCACGGGGGCAACATACAGACGTAAACAACCGTTCACGCTCACATTCACACCGACAGTCAATTTAGAGTGTCCGTTCAATCAATGGACACTCATACAAAGGAAGCTGGAGAACCAGAAAAGACCCCAAGGTCAGATGGGGAGAACATGCAAACTCTGGGATCCAAACCAGTCCAACTAACAAGGATGCCTCCTTACTGTGAGGCAACAACGGTAGCCACTCTACTACAGCGTTTATATAAGGTTTCAGAAAACATAACATCTGTTAACATTTTGTAATTTGAGGATACATCAATACTCCTAAGTCTTTACATGAAAAAAAGTCATTTTCAAGCACATCTACGTATAAGCATCCAGAATCATTTCAGCCAGAATATCGACAGTAATCTGCATCCACATTTTACTAACACTGCAATTGCTTACGTTGTTCCAGAACATACTAGTAACAAGAAACAGCAAAAAGTGTTTCTGCTGTGAGTCTGATGGGAAACTGAAAGTAAAGAGCTTTTTGTTGACCGTTATTTGGATATTGTGCTTAAGCACCTTTTAAAGCACTTTTATTGACATCAGTATCTGCAGATTTTATTAGGATCTGTTTGTGTATAGATACTTTTATTTGCGATTTGAATGGATATGTATGTGATGTGATGGGTTTTTTTATGCTGGGAGAGACGCTGCTGAAATTAAGTTTCAATGTAAACACAATAAAGTTCTATTCTATTCCATTCATAGTCAGGGAGAACTGATCGGGAAGTGACTTTGAATAATTGTTTCCAAACATTTCCATTACTGCCTGTTGAAATGTAGCTGTGGAGTTTGCAAACAAAACACAAAGACAGCTCCGGTATGTTTTCATAAACAAAAGGTGTGGGCAGCAGACGTATCCAGTCTTCTTTGTTTTTTTAACGTAAACATGACTAGCGTGGATGTTGCCTGACAGAGTTTGTAGATCAGAATAATTTATCGTCTTGGCTAAAACTTTGAGAACCTTTGCTTTAGACAGCGCAGTGAAGCCACGGCGACGCAGGTGGAAAACTGCGTGGTACATCGCCCGTTGACCCAAAACAAGTAGAGGATTTGAAAGCACACACGCACATGCATGGTGGATCTAGCACTTTTCCCTTTGTAATCTCAAAATATTCATAGAGCACTTCCCAATCAAACAATTTGTAGACAAATTATTCAGTGGTCGAGGGGTTTTAATCACAATATGAATCGTGACAGGGCCATAATTTACTGCCCTCTCTGGAACACCTAATATCATTTGGAACTTGCAAATGAATCATTTCAACTACATGTAATTAAAACGTGCACAGAATGCCTATTATTTAAAACAAATACGCATCAATCTTGACTAAAAGGCTCGGGAAAATTCTGCAAATTTGTCAGGCGACCTGCCAAAAAATATTTAAAATAATAATAAAAAATAATAGGACCCATGTGTGGGAATCCCTGATTTGAGCAACACAGTGTAACCATGACGATGATGATAATGGTGGTGATGATGAAGATGACAAGGGAAAACACTGGAACATGGAACCAGAGCAACAACAACCCTGATGATGATGATGATGATGATAAATATTACAACAAGTCAAAAGGACTGCAGGTATGTTACATTATATATAAACATGTATATACATATCATAGGAATTTGTGGAGATATATGTAACCTCTGCGTGTGCGTGGGTTCACGTGTGTGTGCGCGCGCGCGCGCGCGACGTGGACACGGTATTGAAATGGACCTGTCTGCGTTTGACTTCACTTAACTGAAACACACACACGCACACCGGCGCTGTAAACACGCGTGTGCGCGTGCGTGCGTGCGTTTACTCTGTTTAATGTGATGTTTGTGTTGCTTTAATGTATTTATTTGGATCCGTTAACGTATAAGCTTCGGTCCCTGCGTCCGGTCTGATTCATCCCGTCACTCTCTCTCTCCCTCTTTCTCTCTTAACGCAAAGGATAATGATTAATAATCAATAATCAATTCAACTCCTGCACATGTCTGTCTGCCTGTCTGGTGGATTTCTCTCTGTCTCTCTCTCTCTTTTCATGTTTTGACAGAAAACTGAGATAAATATCTACCTTCGTCCTCTTCCTCCTCCTCCTCCTTCTTCACCTTCTCCTCCTCCCGGTGGAGGTCGGTGTCTCCCGCTCCTGTACACCGGCCTGAGAGGCTCGTGAGGCGGCGGAGGCGACAGCGGCGTCGCGGGGGTCAGCAGCTGCAGCGGCGGCGGCGGCGGCGCGCGGGTCCGTCCGTGTCCGGTGCTGCTCACCGAGCGGAGAGAGACAGAGACGCGGTCATGCACGCGAGAGCGTCCGAGCGGAACTGAGTCAGGTAGAGAGAGAGAGACGGAGAGGGAGAGAGAGAGAGAGAGAGAGAGAGAGGGAGGGGAGGAAGAGGAGGAAGAGGAGGGAGCGGGGGCGAGAGAGCGAGAGAGAGACGGCAGCGTTGAGTCGCTGTTCCGAGGTTAAACGGAGAGCAAATGACGCGCAAACGCACGCATGCGCGGGCGCGTCGCGCACAATTAACACACACCTGCACACGAACGCAACATTGTTTACAATAAAAAAAAATCGCATTAATAAGCATTTTCATCAAGGTCGACCGATGTGAGTTTTTATGTTTGATACTATAGAAATCGAGAAGGCCGATAGCCGATAATTGATGCCAATTTTTGTCTCTATTAAAGTATTTTACAATAATAAATAAGATGCGGACCCTCATGTGAAGGACAGTAGACAGCGAGTGAATGAATGAATTTATAACTGCTTACATTCATTAAACATTGTTTGTCTCTGCAATCCACATTTTTTGTATATTATGTACAGTATTTTGACTAAAAATGTTTAAACTTAATATTAAAGGTCATATATTCACAAAAAAACAATCTGTGACTTAGCAACATTTTAAGGCTAACTAATAAATAATAATCAGCCATTGCAAATATCATCTTGATTCATGGATCAATTGGTTGACCGATCGTGATTAACATTTACAAAATTAGTAGAAATTCATTATTTGTAGGGACTGTCCACATGAAAATGAGTCCAGGTGAAGCCGCTTAAGTTTATTTATCGTATTGGTGTTTGATCCACGCAGAAACAGCCATGAAACTATGTTTTTAAAAGCAAGTCTCAGAGTGGAAAAATATAAAATTTTGTGGAGACCACCAACACACTACTTTGGGGAACAATGACGTCATAATCGCACCTCTCTCATGTGCACTTGAAGTCTGTCGTCTTCTCTTGTTGTGTGTTTTGTTTTGTTTTTATCTTTTTCGCTTTATTCTAACTTCAATTTCTTCTTCATTCTGTCTGTTTTTGTTGATTGTAAGCATTATTTAGAAAAATGTGCGTACATAATGCAACATGCCGCATACGCAACAACTTCTTCTCTGGTTTTGGTGTATTTCTGTAGTAGCGCCACCTACAGGCCTGGCATAAATACTACAGTGTTTAGAGTCGCTTGGGTGGATGAAGACATTTCCCAAAATGCTGCCGTGTTTATGGAAAACTTTTCAAAATGACAAACATTTTGTCCCATTTCCGTGTGGATAAGGCTGACATGTATTGTGGCTTTATCGTACAATTACACAAATCCCCAAGTGCATGATCATTTTTGCACAATTCGTATCTATTGCAAAACTAACAGAAGAAAAGAGAAGCAGTTATTTCTTTTCAACATTAATCATAGCTGAAACTACAATAGTAGCAACATCCCGCAATGCAAATTTGAAATACGAGTTAAATATATTCCAACTAGCAGTGACCACACAGTTAAAAACCTAATCTTTTACTTTTTGAAACTTAGCATTAGCCTTTTATATGTACATTAGGCAGAAGCCATGTTTCTACTCAGCCCGAAATGATGTGCATTTTAAAGCTAAAGTTTGGAATGCATCCTTTATGGTACGTGAAGGCCACCATAGTTCGTTAGTTCAGTTACTGTCACCCCTGGGAAATGGAGGGTTGAGCGAAGGTGTTGTTTGTTTGCTGCAGTCTACAGCTTCCACATTGAATGGAAACACACTTTAATGTGCAGTTGGTTAAACCGAACTCTTGAAAAAGACCACTGTCCACAACCCTCTGTTTTCCTCAGGAAACTACGGTAGCCTTCACATACCAAAAAAGACATTGCTCTTTTCCTTTTACATGGTGAGTTTCCCACTTAAAAAATGGATAACACACACTCTGGCTATTTTTGTCTGTTCAGGCTGCTGTAGAAACACGGCGAAACAAGATGGCGGCCTCCGTAAAGCAAGACCCTTACCTTCACTAAGACTTACACTAATGCTTCAACGACCAAATTATTTATACACTTACACAAACACGTGTTAATGCTGATTCAATTTCTGCCAACAAATGTTAACAACAAACAAACACTGGACCTTTAAAGTTTGTGATTTTTTTTTTTCTTTTTTTCAGTCATACAAATGAATTCCAAAAATGTCAGTCCTCCAAATGCCGACGCACAACATTCCTCCTCCAGGCAGTAACGCATCTGTTCCTCTCCCAAAGTTCTGTCCATACTTGCTCTCAGGGAAAATATCTCACCTGTAAAACTGCGCGCACACACACACACAAACAGAGGTTTCCATGACTTCAGAGGACATAGCATGGACTTACATTAATTTCCTGGAGACTTACTTTGACATTAACCATAATCTAACCTCAGCCTCACTTTAAAACATGTCTTCACCGTAAAAATGAGTAATTTATGCTAAGAGAACTTGATTTTTTTGTCCCTAGAATGTGACTGTGTAAACAGATTTAGGTCCCCAGTTTCTCAGAAATTAGGTCCTTGTCTCATAAGGACAAGGGTCTGGGTCTCCATGAGGACTAATGGTCGTGACAGGGTCAGTGTTTTTGCCAGAAAAAGGTCCTAAAGAAGTAACAAACACACTTAATTCCTGCTCAAATTCTCACATCACAGAGAGAGAGAGACATCGGCATTAATAAGGCAGAGAGTGAGAGAGACAGAGGACACACAGAGAGAGAGAGAGAGAGAACTCAGTGCAATAGTAATTTGTTTACAGTTGATTAAATATTCATGCTGAATTAGCTGTGAGCCTGCCAAGAGTCACTTCATTTTCACTGTGTGTGTGTCAGTCACAGCAACACATACAGACACACACCTGCTGGATTCCCCTGACGATCAGGTGATCGTGTGACTGTATTCGGCTCTTTCCTCCGGTTGCCCTTGACAACAGTAAGAGGTAAGGGGCGAAAGGATGTAGAGGACGAGGAGAGACGAAGACGACAAGGACAGAAAAAATACATATGAATGGAGGAGGAGCTTGGCAACATCATATGTAGGTCTGTGTCTTAAAATTGTATTTTTCTCAATTAATCAATACAATGGCAAACTAAAATAAACAAATTTCAGGGTCCAGGAAGTAAAAAATATGTCTTTACATGTTAAGTTTCAAAGCAAATTAAAGTGTGTCGCCGATGTTGCAAAAAATTAACATTATAAAAAGTAATGTTACAAAACCATGTTATTGACATTACAAACGTTTATATCAAAAAAGCTGCAGATTGTCGTAATATATAAAAATCTATTACTGACGTTATAGATAAAATAAATGACTTACAAAATGTAATAATGTTACAAAAACAACTTTCATGTTATAAAACCATGATAATGATGTTATCATGTTGCTGACATTATGAAAATTTAAAAAAAAAACACTACAAATATTTAAATATTGTGTCACTGATGTTACAAAAAAATTACATGACCAAAAAATGTAACTAAATATGTTACAAAAACAGTTACTGATGCAAAAACAAACTGTTGCAATGTCAACAAATGTTTTAATATATAAAACATGCTAATGACATTGTTGCCACAAATGTTTATAAAATTTTGTACTGTTACAAAAATCCACATTAAAAATTTTGGCAAAATGTGATATTGTAAACACAGAAAAATGTTACCACAAACTTCTATAATGTTACAAACGTTATAATGCCGTGTCACTGAAGTTAAAAAAAAAATTACACTATCAAATTTTATCTTTTATTTTGTTTTTACAAAGGTTAGGGTTATGTAATGTTACAAAGTCATATTACAAAAATAATGTGCCTAAAAAAATTTTTGTAAGGTTACAATACCGTGTCACTGACAACATGCTGAAATTACAAAAATTTTTACCACAAACAATTACAAAATACCATGTCACTGAACTTACAAAAAATTATATTATCCAACATTTTTACAAAATTTGATTTTACAAATTCATGTTACTGATACAAAAACGTGCCACCACAAACTTCCAAAATTTTGTAGTGCTTTGTAATGTTACAAATGTTGCCACACCGTGTGACTTAACTTACAAAATAATTACATAAAAAATACAATTTTCGATGAGATTATTTTGCTGACATTGTTGCTGATGTTACAAAAATTTTACAAAATGTAAAAACATGCCACCATAAACTTCCAAAAATTTTGTAGTGTTACAAAAATAAAAAATACAATACATACAAAAATAATAAAATAATCAAAAATTTAATTTTTCAAAATCACGCTACTGATTCAAAAACATTGTAATTTCATAAAACATTTTAACATATGAGAACATGTTGCTGACATTACAAAAATTTTTACAAAATGTAAAAATTGTAGTGATTTGTAATGTTACAAATGTTGTCACACCGTGTGACTGACCTGACAAAATGTAATTTTTCAAAATCACGTTAGTGATTTAAAAAACGCAATTTCATAAAACGTTTTAACATATAAGAACATGTTGCTGACGTTACAAAACTTTTACCAAATTAAATGTTCCAAAAACATTATACCACAAACACACTAGGTCTGTATGTTGGCAGCTACATAGCATTTTCTAGTCACTCACCATTCATGTTTCCCCCCCGATAATTAAATTCCCTATTATGAATGCTTTTTAAAGCGATGTGCCACAATATTGTACATTTTACTGTCTCCAGTAGCAAGTAAAGCTCTCTCTGCTCCATTTTCCATCTCAATCTCACACACACATTTGCTCGCTCTCCCGGAGAGTCGCTCACAGGTTGTCAAATTTCCTCTCCTCCTCATCCAAGCGTCGCACAGCGGGAGCAGCAATCAGAGCCGAGCAATAACAGAAACTGATAACGGAGATATAATTAACAGCTCTGTGTTACGTATCAAACTAAGGGCAAATTATACAGCGCCGCCATTATTATTATTATTATGCAAATAAGAGCGTACTGTTGCACATCCTGTGCTAATCTCTCAGCAGCAGTTATCCTCCTACCCCTGCATTTATCTCTTTCATCACATGACTGTCGCAGAAATATCTTCTGCTTTGTTTTCATGAACTTGTGTTTGCTGCTGTTTGCAGTTTGAAATGTTCACATTATTCCGCTTTTCGGTAAAAGCAACAGATTTAGTCAGACGGACAATTTTCTAAGGGATTTTTCTTTTTCTTTTTTAAAATTTAATTAAATGAACCCCGCTGTCCAAACTACATGCTGCTAACAAGCTAAGCTAACTGTAAACTCCACAAAATCTAGGGCTTTGTTCACCAGTGTAAAAATAAAACATTAACAAAATATTATATCTGTTTAAATAATGCAAATTAGACAAATGTTAAAGCAATACCTGATCCAGCGCTATGCTATGCTAAGCTAGCTCACTGCAAATCCGACAAAAATAGATGCAGCACCATATCTGCAAGTTTATTTTGGGAAATATTGAGTACTTACAGGATCACCATGAGTTTGAAGAAAAATGTCATTTAATTATTACATCTCTGCACTATATGTAAAGCTACTGCTAACCAGTTAAGCTAATTGTAAACAAACAAAAAAATTCAACAAACACATCATATCTGTTTAAATAATGAAAAATTTACAAATTTTAAGAACAACACCTGACCCATTTTTAAGCTAGCTGGTTGCTAGCAGGAACTTGCTAAAATTCTGACAACATGGCGCTTCACATCCGCATTTTTGTTTTGAGAAATACTGAGCACTTTTTCAAGTTTTAAATTATGATTATTTCACACGTGTGTTACATGTGACACTACTGCTACAAGGCTAAGCTCACTGTAACCTCTGGAAACGTCTCTAGAGTAAAAACAAATCTGTTTAAATAATGTTTGAAGAATTTACAAGTGTTAAAACAACAACTGATCCAGTTTTCATGCTAAGCTAGCTAGTTGCTAGCTGTAAAATGTAGCTAGTTAAAAAGGTGAATTACAAAATACTTTGTCGCGCCATTCTTGTCCTGTATTTTAAAATCAAAATTTAAAAGAACACAATAAGTGAATCCCAAAGGTGTTAATTTAATTCCTCTACTCACAATAGTTCCAATTTTTATGCAAATTTTAAAAAATTAAAACATAAGTATTAGAAACAAAAGCTGAACCTGACGCTCTCATCTTTTTAATAGGATGTTTTGATGGAGTCATGTTGTGATTTCACATCTACAACACTGTAAATATTGGACTGAACATTATATTGCAAATAAAATTGCAATATCAAGCAGAAAGGTATTTTGCCCAAATGATTTAATCCTAACCTAACATGTGAAAAAACACGTTAATTACTATCAGAGTTTCAGAAGCCAAAATGAGACTTTCTGTCCAATGTTCGCTCCATTTTCGGTCTCTACCAACAACCAACTCAAAATCTGGCCTTTTTAAAGTTCCTGCTCGTTGCTGTACTGTCTGTTGAGTGTTTGCGTCTGGCAGGTGGTGAACAGTGGGGGGCAGCGTTTCACAGACGCCTGTGTGTGAATGACATGATTTGAGCATTAGCAAGCATAGCCTGTCTGGTTTCATCGGACCATCTCAGTGGCCATGGTGAGATTTATAATTCTTCCACCATTCATGTTCTCACCACCTCCTACACACACACACAAGGAATGCTTACATCACATCTTAATAGAAGCCTACACACACAAGATGAAATACTCGAGCCAGAACACAATTTTAAAAATTATTCTATCCATCATTGCCTGTGTTAATCTCTTCATTTTTATCCATGGTTCTCAAACTGTGGCCCGTGGACCACTAGTGGTGTTTTAGCTTCCTCTGGTGATACATGGAGGAAAATTAGAAATACTGTTCTACTGTTGGGTTGGTGTTGTGGTTAGCACTCTTGCCTTTGCAGCAAGAAGACCCGGATTTGCGACCCAGTCAGAACAAGGGGCTTTCTGCATGGAGTTTGCATGTTCTCCCCATGTGTGCATGGGTTTTCTCCGGGTTCTTTGGCTCCACAGTCCAAAAACATGCAGATTTGGGGATTAGGTTAACTGGACACTCTAAATTGCCCATAGGTACGAATGTGAGAGTGGATGGTTGTTTATCTGTGTGTGTGTCCCTGCAATGGACTGGTGACCTGTCCCGGATGTACAGCACCATTCGCCCTATGTCAGCCCGATAAAGCGGTAGAAAATGAGTGAGATTGGTGCTGACCCAAGGATAAACTGATATTTAAGGCTCTTAAATGAAAGGCAAACTGTAATAAATTAAATATACATTGGCTAAAGTCAATGTATATTTGACTTTGACCCAAGAAACCACTCGTTCTCCTTCACCAAACTCCATAGAGAAAATTAGTCATTTTACATCAAGGCACACAGAAGTTGTTGATCCACTGCTGCCTCCATCAGTAAATTCAAACATTTTAAACATTTCAAATCTCTCATTCAGACTTACCTAAGTGACACAAAATGACCAAAAATTGTGTGGTTTCTACAAATAATGAGAATTCAACACTGAGATACTTATGGATCTGTGACCTGATGAAGATATCCATTTCCATGTTGGTGGTTCAACACCAGTTCTTTTTCCTCAGTCAGTAAAATTAACAGATAATATAAATATTTTTTTTTTAAAAATGACTAATATTTAAGGATTGTACCACTTGTGAGGCTACAGTAGAGCTTTGTTGCCTCCTTACGCTCATCTCTTCACCATTTTAGAACCAATCGGCTCATTAACTGTGAGACCCTGAAGGATAAGTGACTCCACTAAGCGCCAGGATGCTTTTAAAAAGGTCGTAAAAGGTCACTAATGGGTCAGGGGAACATTATTTCAATTGATCTGGAATCGACCCGAAGCTCATTGATCACGTAATTAGAGGAAGCGAGAAGATAAATGCAAAGACGGATGGCATTGCACTTACTCCACTTCTCCACTAATCTGGGATCAGGCATCGTGTGGCTGGGATTATTAACAGGCTGCTGCAGTTCATGGACTGTCCACCTCCGACAGTGTATGCACAATGCGTTACTCTGCTGCCATCTAGTGGTTCATTCGAGTACTAAAAGAAGTTGAGACTGAGATCTAGGAGTTTGTGCAGGAACACTGCAGGAACACATATAAATAAAGATAAACAGGGTTCTGTGACCTTTCGCCTTTCTTTGATTGGTGATGCAGTGTAATCAATGTAAAAGCTTAAAGATAAAATCTATTTCCTCACACCAAACTTGATTTTACTTCTTCAAAACAAAGTAAAAATGTCAAAAACATTATTTAAGGCAAGTTTTTCCTCATGTACTCATTATTACTTGTAGGATTTTAACAAACCCCTAAGGATTTAACTCAGTAATTACTTAACTGGAGACTGACCTGTAAGTTATTTTACAAAAGTCACAATAGTAATATACTGTATGTAAAAAACAAAATAGATATTTTAGTCAAGCATTAAGGCCCCACAATTAATTTCATGTGGCCCGCCACTTAAGATATGAGTTATTTCTGTATGTTTATATGATTATTATTATTATTTAAAGATTTAATTTGCTTCCTTAGCAAAACAAACACTTTTATTGTGAAATATTTTCCTTTATGCAATAATCCTCATGAAATATTGCGATACAATTTTCAGGTTATATCACCCACCTGTATGGAAATGTTGGGGGGGGGAAAGGTTAGCCCGTTTTACAATTGACAACCCCCTACTGACCAAACTAGATGTTGAGGCATTTGAGTTTGAGACTAAACTCTAATACACCGTAAAAAAAAGGGGGGGGGATTGTGTAAATAATTTCACTTTAATACATTTAAAAAAAAAAAAAAAAGATATTTAAACGTTAGACATAATACCTTTAACCTAAACCGCTCCACTCCACCCCCCTCACAGTTTAGAGGTGTAACGCCCCCGACGGAAGCCCGCGTACGACAACGACAACACCACACACACTCGCCGTGTCACTCCTTCCTTCTCCCACTCCACTCGTGACTTCACTAATTTAACTTCTTTTCCCCACGTTCTTCCAACGTTTTCCCTCGCTGACAAACGTTAAAAACAGTACTCACTTCTCCGCTGTCTTCACTTCCTCCTGCTCCATCTTGGTCCGGGCGGAAGGAGGAAACCGGGCCAAACCATTTCCCCCCTCTTTTATGGGTTAATTTGGCGCACGGTTTTCTTTTACTGTGCTACTTTGCTAACATTCTATGGGGTGTTTGTTTATTAAGCTTTATTTAAATAGGAAGTCGAATTGAGATTAAAATTTCTTTTACAAGTGAGACTAAGCTTAAACAGGGTCAGTTAGCGTCACAATTCTAACAACCGTAAATAAAGTCACAAAGTTTATTGTGTTGTTAAAACTCAAAAAATCTGTATTTCAGGACAGTGAATTTATGTGTATATATATATATATATATATATATATATATGTATATATATATATTCCGTTTTTTGTTTTCATTAATTGCTGATCACAATTCTTCCTTTCTTTGTCTTTCTTGAGGATTTTAATTGGTCAAAAACATATTTTGTACAGTTGTCAAAACACTGTTTTGCATTTTGGTAAAAACTAAATATTCCCAAACCCCCACCACATTCTGATAGAGAGAAAAACTCTGACAAAACAGTCCTCCAACAAACAGCAATACCACAGTCACAAAAGGATAAATATAATTTTTAGGAAGCTGTTCACTGTTTACACAATAATTATGTCAACCAGTTAATTTGGACGTGTTAGATTAACGTCATAGAGAATTTCTTTCATTAAAAACCATGATTTCTGATTTTTACAAAATGTGGTGCAAACTGGCAACTGCATAAGTGTATTGTGATCAACTGTTTGCAAAAAAATATCATGTTCATTAGAAAGAGAGCTGGATTTTACATAATTCAGACCAGTCACATTCTTTCTGGATAAAGAAACTAGATAAACCCTTAGAGGGTGCAAACTTATTTTTTTTTTTTTACATATCCATGTTCAAATTACAACCAGTATTGAATAATTTCTCCCATGGTCCAGAATTTACATCGGCAGAAAATGAAAATGAAGATACTAAAACTGAATATGAGTCAGAGAATAAACTGTGTCCAAACCTGGGCTTTGATGAGAGGCTAGAGATTAAACTGAGATACACAGATTGCACTGAAATTATTTTAATGAATTGATGGAGTGGTAACCTGACAGAAACAATATTGTCAGTTTCATTTTATTAAGTCATGATTCTGATGGTAAGAATTGAGACACAAGAATAAATAAAATGAAAACCAGTGCTTAAATAATCATTAATTGAAACATTTAGTCCAGTTTCCCTGAATCCTAACCCTTAATTTACAATTTACTTATTGGACCAAAAACAATTAAGGACTAATTATGTCATTATTGACTTGAATATAAATGTATACAATAAATCTATAATATAGATTATCGCTTTAGAATGTTTGTATCTTTGAAATAGCATAGATGGAAGAGATTGATCAGTGAATTATATCACAACCAACAGTGGTACACTGAGAGAGATTATGGATTATCCAGTTAATAAATGTTGCACTTTATTGATTAACTAACCTGTGTGGGTTTGTGTGTTTCCTTGCCAGCTTGTGAGGACAACTTTTCCATCAAAATCATCTGGGAATTTGGAATTTGCATAAAATATATACATATATTTAATGTAAGTGAAAACTCTTGAAATATCGCATTAAATTTGCTATGCGTGAGTTGATTTTGAATAAGTGCGACAGAAAAAAAAACTCAAATGCATATTTTCTTTTAAGAATTTTTGAAAATTTGGTAAAAATTTGTGATAAACTTAAACATAAACCAGGTTATTTTGGTAAGTCGTACACGACTTTAAAGGTGTTTTTAAAGATTACGACATGTTTTGAGGGTAAAGGTCAGGATTACACATTATGGCAATGTATGTTCGCAGAACTCTGTGTATGTATGTCGTTACTGTTGGCACAGGAATGACTGGCTTAATATAAACCTAAAGAGGAGCTGTCAGGTATTTCACAACCTTGACTTGCTCCCATGGTAACCGTCCAGCGTCTGCATGTTTCTCTCTTTGGACTTTGGCTGAAGTTTCATGAAAAAGTTGGGGAAAAGAAAAGTCCTTAAAAGCACAGTTGCTGAGGTAGTGTGTGTTTGTGTTTGCTGGGAGTCTTTGATCATTTCTTCATCAACTTCTGTCGATCCAGAAACTTCTGTCGTCTCGCAACTGGAATCTCATCAAGACTGATGCCATGACCGGTGGCCCTGAGAGAGAGAGAGAATGTGTAAAGTAGAACAACAAAAGAAAAACAGAATCCTGGTAAAACTTTGGCAAATGACTGAACAAGTCAAGTAACATCAGCGTCATTGATCACTCACTATCACATGTATTTATAAATAAAAATAGTCTATTATCACTAATAATGGTCAACATTCTGAACCTTTCCCCCTGGCAAGAAGTGTCCACCAGGGGAGCCCTATGTACCTGCTTAAAATATTTGGCTGCATACTGTCATTACAGGTGCAGTGTTAGAACGTAAAAAATTAAAAATGTCCTCGTATGCAGATGACGTTCTTTTGTTTTTGACTTTCCCCCAATTCCGACTATCCCAACAGTTTTTGGAGAATTCTGCACCATGTCTTGGTATATATATACACACACACACACACACACACACACACACACATATATATATATATACACACACACCCACTATTACATATATTTGAAAATTGCAGTTTGCTGATTTAGCCCATTTCTCTTAGCCTTGGCTCCAGAACTGTTAGCTGTATACTGGTGTTAGAGGTATAGTGATTATTAGGAACTAAGGGGCATAACATTTTCTTGTACGCTGATGACATTCTTTTCTTTTTAATATTCCGAATTCTATCAAATTTCCTGACATTCTTTTGTCATCCCTCCATATGATAAATTCTGAATATCCGCCAGGGGGAGCTCTTTTGGCCTGCTTCTCTTAGCTTTGGGTCAAGAACAATTAGCTGAAATATGGCTGTATGTAAGCCATCAATTCCGGTTATCCCAACCAGTTTTGATGAGTTCAGCACCATGTCTGGTTCCACAATTAATATTTGAAAATCGGAAGTAATGACTGGAAAACATGATGAACAAGACAGTTGTGACAATTCTGGTCTAAAAAAATGCAGGAATTAAATACGCCCATATAATAATAAATATCGTACTACAGACGTGTGACCACAGTATAATCTTATCATGACATTTTAATTTCATTATGTACCTAATAATTATTATGGTGGATATTGTGTTGCTCATTGTTTAAATGTTTAAAATGAAGATCATTTCTATAAAATGTGGATGATGTCATACCCCCCGGTGAGATCTGGAGGAACAGGAAGAGGTTTGTTGAAACCATCTCGACCAATGAGCCAGTAGGTGTCCTCGGTGCCCTTCACCTAAACAAACACAAAAAATAAACAAACAGCTGCTTCTGCATTAGCAACGCACTCAAAGTGCTGATGGTCTACTGTGGTTGTGTTTGACGGGAGTGGCTACATCGTTAACTTTCACATATGGAAGTGGATGTTGTGAAAAACACAAGTTAGTGACCTTTGACTTCCTCGTGTCAAAATGGTATCCAAGTTTAAGACCGGTCAGGACCTTCACCGTGCACAGACTGATGTGGATCCTATACGCTGCAACACAAGATCACTTTTGATTCTTTAACAGTCATGACTCGTCATTAATTGTCAAATTTCATCGTTACGTACGCAGTCCAGAAGCCTCCATGTGTGATGCCGTGGTGACCGTGTCCCCAAACAAACAGTACCTGGGCATCGTCAGACCGACCACACCGGCGACCACTGGACCTGCACACAGAGAGACACCTGGTGGATGCAGCAGGAAGTGCAGCTACACGTGTCTATATGTGCGTATACAGTATTTGTGTGTGTACCTGAGTGCAGACCGATGCGTATCTTCACTTTGATCTCAGGCATGTGTTTGATCTTAAAAGCGCCGATCGAGTGCAGGATGTCCAGAGACATGTTGGCCACCTCAGCTGCGTGTCGGTTTCCGTTCCTGTTGGGGACACCTGACGCCACCATGTAGGCGTCGCCGATTGTTTCCACCTGGAAATAAAAGGTTTTATTACCAACCTCAATTAATGTTAATCTCCGCGTCGTCAAACTAATTTGGTCAAAAGATGGTGGATTCAGAAAAGCTAAATCATTTTCTTCACCTTATAGACGTCATGAGAAGCAATGATGGCATCGAACATGGTGTAAAGGTCGTTCAGCAGGTCAACCACCTGCACACACACACAGTTCAATGCATATATACTAAAGCAGTTTATTTATAGATGAAAACCAGTCATCATCAAAACATCCCGATCTCCGTTTGATGTTCTTTTACATGTTTATGTGGGTTCATACAGTATATGTACAGTATGTATACAAATATATACATACTGTATATACTGAGTCATGTTCTTCCAGTCTGTTTTCAAACCAGATAGGATTTATATTTTTTATGGAGGTCAGAGAGCATTTGATTTGCCCTCATGTTGTTGTTTTTAACTCATTTTCAGCATCTTTATTTACAACATCTGAAGTTCCATCCACTATCTACTGCTTTATACTCCACATGAGGGTTGCAAAGTCAACCCTCATGTCTTTGCCACAACAGACCAGTACAGCTTCTGCTTCTCAATCTCTTGCTTCACTCTCCCCTAAAGAGTAAACCAGGCCTTGAGAAACTTGAACTCCTCCACTTGTGGGAGTGACTCTCCATCGACCTAGAGGATTTTATTTTGGGATTTTTCAGGGATTCAGGATTTCACCCGTTTGCTCCCACAATTTAAAACATGCAAAGGTTAATTGGACACTCTAAATTGACGGGTGAATGGTTGTTCATTCCGATGTATTTGCCTTGCAAAGGACTCCACCGTTCACCCTGTGTCACTAGGGATTGGCTCCCACGGCCCAACGGCCGTCATGTGGAGGATCAAAGGGTAGACAGTGGGAGAGTGAGACTTTACCTCAATGGGTTCACTCAGAGCAGAGATGGTCGTAAATCCAACGATGTCACTGAAGTAAAGGGTGGAGTCGGAATAATGTTCTGGTTGGACCGGCTTCCCTTTCTTCAGAGCCTGAGCCACAGATCTGCAAGACACACCAGGTAAACAACAACAAAGCTGGTAAGAACATGCTGTCAGTGTTTTCTTTTCCGAGACTTTTCACTCTAAGGACATTCAGACTTGGTAAAGTCACACTGACACGGGAACCGATGTTGCACTGTGTACCAGTGTCGTACTTGGGCAGTAGTTGTCCAATCAGCTTCTCTGTCTTGTTCCGCTCAACTTCCAGCTCATCCGTTCGCTCTCGGATCAGATCCTCCAGGTTTGAACTGTACTGCTCCAACATGCGCAGCATGGAGTCGATGATGTTCACCCTCCTCCCTCTGTTAATGCCCTGAAACTGAAACACACATACTTACACACACGTGTGTCTGCATGTTCCTCAGGAGCACCAGCGAGTGGCAGCACTTTACCTGTCTGAAGATGTTGTCGAAGCTCGGTCTCTTATTGGGATCTTCGTTCCAACATTCGTTCATCAGAGTGAAACACTCGCTTGGAGATTCATCGATTGAAACCACCGGTCTGCAGAGAGGAGGAGGCTGCTTCAGACGCTCCACAATCTCTGACAGACAGACAGGTGGTCAGATAGACACATGGTCAGACAGCTGGGCAGTTGGAAAAACAGACAGACAGAGAAGGGCGTAGTGTCTCACCGTGGGCGGGCATGTCCATCATAGCGTATGGCGGCGTTCGTGAGATCACTTCCTGTACGATGATGGAGAAGCTGAAAACGTCTCCCGCCAACGAACCTCCTCTGACCGGATTCCTCAGAAGTTCTGGAGCTGTCCACAGCAGCTCTAAGAGAGACAGAGAGAGAGACAGGTGTGAGAGGGCGGGGCTTCATGTCCCATCAGAACCACAGCAACAACTGACGTTACCCTGTGGGTCGTCGGACAGGCAGAGGCTCTGAGAGTGAAGGATCATGGGAAGTCCATAGTCGGTGATTTTGAGGACAAAACGTCCGTCGACTAAACAGTTTGTTGATTTGAGTCGTCCGTGACTCAAACCTCGGAGGTGAAGGTACTTCATTCCCTGGAACAACAATAAACAAACATAAACATACAAACCTATTAATATACAATGTTGTATACTATGTACAATTTTAGTGTATCAATAGCCATGTTTAGCATAATAAACACTATATATTCTGTTTTTAAATATGTTGTTGGTGGATATTATCAGTCATTAGTTGTTGGTAGTTGCTGTTGTGGAGAGTTGATGTTGGTAGATGTTGTCAGTTGTAGTTAGTGGTTGCTGGCATTGCTATTAATGTGGGTACCTGTCATGTTAATGTTGTTAGGTGTAGTTTATTAGTTGCTGTCGTTGTTATTGTTGGTACTTGTTTTCACAAGGTGTTGTCAGTTGCAGTTGTAGTTAGTAGGTGTTGTCATTGTTATAGTTTTTAGCACTTGTCGTGACTTGTTGGTTAAGTTGTTGTCACAAATTGTAGGTAGTTGTATTGAGTTGTTGATGCCATCAGTTGTCATTGGGAAGCTGTCACTGTCGTTGTTGTTGTTGGTAGTTGTTTTAGTCTTGAGTTGTTGAGTTGTTGTAATCTGTAGTTTTTGTTTCTGTTGGTAATTGTTGTCACAAGTTGTTGTCAGTTGTAGATGGTGGTTGTGGTCATGAGTTGGGTAGTTGTGGTCATTGCTATTGTAGTTATTAACACTTGTTGTGACTTGTTGGTACGTTTTTGTCACGAGTTGTTGGGTTGTTGAGGCCATCAGTTATAATTGGTAGTTGTCATTGTTGTTGTTGGTGCTTGTTGTCAGTTGTAGTGGGTATTTGTCATTGTTATTGCTGTTGGCAGTTGGTCTCATCAGTTGTGGTTGTATGTTGTTGTCATGGTGAACTGCGGCAGCACCTTGATCAGATCCATGAGCAGTGATGACTTGAACATCCAGTCCAGTCTGATGTCGGTGTCGGCAAGCAGGTCGGCCAAACTTCCACGAGGACAGTGTTCGACCACGAGAGCAAAGATCCTCGAGTCGAAGAACAGACCAAGGTACGAGTTTAGGTTCTCATGACGCATATCTCGCAGCTGTAAGCAGATTTTCAATATCAATCAGAATAACTTTATTAACATATAACTCTAGTAACTTTATTAAATGAGGAGTCCAGAAAGAGGCCATGGTACAAGTTCAGGTTCTCATGATACATCTACGATTGTAAAGTACAACCGTAAGAACACTTTGATACATTTGACAATCTACCGTAATCTACTGTGAAACTACTGTAATCTCATGTGTGCTGTACGTGGCTGAAGAGTCTCTGAGTGTTTTGATTGATGGCTGTCATCGCCTCTCCACCAGGAATCTTCTTCATCCAAACCATGTCACCCTGGAAATGGGACAACCAATCAGAGCAGCCCATTCACTGAGACAGACAGATTAGGACATTTAGAAAGTGAAGACAGTGAAGACAAAATTGAATGGATCCAATTTTGTTTTTATCCAACAATGACAACTGTTGGATAGCTGGACAGTTAACACAGAAAAGACAGCCAACAGTAAAGACAGTAAAGGTGTAAAAACAGATCAGAAAACTGGGTGGTGGGGACAGTAAAAACTGAAATGAAAAGACGAAAAGACAGTGAAGACGATTTCACAGTGAGGGCAGTTGACAGAAAAATCAAGGAAGACAGAAAAGACAGTTGGACAGTAAAGAGCGTGAAGATGTAAAGCCAATGAAGACATTCAGACAATTGGACAGTGAGGACAGTACAGACAGATTGGACACTAAAGACCGTAAAGACAGATTGGACAGACCTCCAGCATTGCGATGTTGGAGCTCTCAGGCGTCGTCAGGATGTAACTTCGTGCGGCCGATCGCAGCGGAGTTTTAATTTCCAAGAGACTCCGCATGATCGACTCGTCGTTCAGTTTCTACGGAAACGAGAGCAACAATGAAAACAACAACAACAACAAAACAATAACTCCCATAAAAAAATAAAACAAAACAAAGAACCACAGTCTGAACTTTGACCTCTGACCTTCCTGCTAACTTGATTGTCGATGAAGACAACGTCATCCAGAGTCAGGACCAACTTTGTGACACCTGCAGCTCGTTTGAACTTCCTGTCCACACGTAATTATTATTATTATTAGTATTATTATATTGTTGTTATTTAAATATTGTTGAATTGGATAACAACATTTGTGTGTGTGCATTGACCTGATACAGTAGTACAATGTACCAATCCCGGCACAGAACAACAGAAAGATGAAGAACACGGTCACAGTGTCGACACCTGCAGGTGATCGGGAAATTAAATCAGAATTATGAGGTCACTTCCTGTTCCTGTGTCTGATATCACAGGTCATTGCTCTCACCGCCAGTGCATGCCTCCTCTGGACTGAACCAACAGAAGCTGGCTGTGGGGGGTTTCCCTCCGGGAAATGTGAACGGGTGGCTCAGCGGTTTCAAACCGCCGACCGCTCCATCTGTGTGTGTCGGAGCGAGCGAGTGCGTCGGAACGAGACGGTCGCCATCGACGTCCAAAACAACATACTTGGCCTGAAGGCCACGCCCCTCTTTACCGCCATACAACACCTGAGAAAACACCGTTAAATTGTAAAATTTTACAGTAAAACTTTGTAGATTATATGTTATAGATTATTAGTTTATAGAATATGAGTTATGGATTAGCAGTTATGGATTGTGACTTTATGGGTTATAGATTATGAGATGTAGATTATAAATGAAAGATTATGAGTTCTGGGTTGTAGATTCAGATTATTAATTGTGGATTATAAATTTAGGTTTCTGAGTACATATATGTATGATATATGAATGATTTTATAGAGAGTCAGTTGTAGATTATGAATTACAGAATTTGAGTCATAGATTAAGGGTTATAGATTACCAGTCATAGATTATTGATGAAATATTATGGGTCATAGATTCCAAGGTTTTAGTTTATGGGCTAACGATGATGAGCTGTTGCATATTGGCTATAGATTAGAAATTGTAGATTATGGGTTACACATTATGAGTTATATATTATGATTTACACATTAAGGGTTAGAGATTATGGGTTATAGAGTATGATTACAGATTTATGGAATGATAAATGATAAATTATTGGTGAAAGAATACAGTTTATTGATTATAAGAAATAATGAGTTAAAAATTAATGAGTCTATATTATGAGTTATATGGTTAGAGCTATTGCCTGTTTTTGTAAAATTGTACAGTTAAAATATGTAGAAATATCTATATAATGTATAATATATGAGGTTTTTTTTTAATTTAAAAAAACCTTCTCTCCATTCAGCTTGGGCACTGACCTGATTGAAGCCCTGAAATTCAAAGCCTCCATCTGATTGGACGAGCTGATCCCCGATCACCCAGTGCCCGCTCCCTGCCTGACGACGCTCCTCCACCGCCTTAGCAACGAAGTACACCATGTTAAAGATGGTGCCAAAGAAGGGCGACACCTGCAGGCAGGTGACATCACAGATCAACAACTCTGTGTCTGTTGTATACCACTGTTTGTTTACCTTGTTTCTGTTGTTGTTGTTGTTGTTTGTTTACCTCTGTTGCCGCGATCATTGAACGGATCTCTCGGTTGATTTGAGCCTGACGAAGCGCTTCATAGAAACTCTGGTCAGACGCCATGGTAACGGTCAGGACAGAGCTGTATGCTTGGCGAAGCTGCGTGTTATTGCTCAATTGATGGAATACTGTGTCCTGATTGGACCACAAGAGAGCCAATCAGAACTGAGGACAGCACATGTTTTTTTTACCCCAAAAAATGACATAAAAAGTCATCAAGTTCAATATTTTCTTTGCATTAAAGTCATCATTTGATTCGTCATTGATCTGTCTCTTTAAAACAGTGGCGAGTTATTGCTTGATCACTTGCCTGGTAAGGCATGGCGTAGAGCAGTGCGTCATACGGTATAAACACGTAACCGTCGGAAACCATCCCCGTGTCCAGAGCAGCCAATAGGAGCTCCCTCTGATCCTCTCCACCAATCAGGACAGAGCTCATGCACATGATCACCACTGAAACAAAACACATAGAACTTAATGATGGTTAAGGTTTTAGAACTGGAAGGGCGGCGTGAAAAGTAGTCGGTTGGTAGAGTGTCTGATCCTCTATACACACACACCAGAGATATAATTTTTCTTTTTACAGTTTTGCCCATTGTAAGAGAGTGGGATTTTTGAAAATTCAATACATTTTCGTGATGTCATCAGAGCTTATAGATGCCATAGATTCTTACCAAAGTTTTATGGAAACTTGGGTGATCACCTTCCCATCACAAAAAACTCAAACGTTAAAAAGTTGTAAACATGAAGTTGCTAACAGCAAGACAAACTTACAGAGTTAGGGTTAAGGTTATGGAAATGGCAGAGTGAAACTTCGGTTGAGTGTCTGATCCTAAATCAAACCCCCAATTACATAGATACTGAGATACTGTATGAGATTTCTGTTTACAGTATTGCCCATTAAAAAAGATGGTGATTTCTTGAAAATTTTATCCTTTTTTTGTGACTTTCCGGGGTAGATTGATACCATATTTTTATAGAAACATACTTGGGTGATCATCTAACCATCACAAAAAAGTCAGATTGATAGGTCAAAAATGTAAACTTCCAGATTTCTCTATGCTGACCTTTGACCTTGTCGGCCTCTCTGATCTCTCTCAAAGCTTCCTGAGCTCCGGACTTGCTCCTTGTTTCCATGGTAACCACAGGGCCGATTGGCAGACCCATAGCACGGAGTGCGGAGGCCACTTCCTGTCCGGTGCTTTGCCATAGGTTGGAGGGAGCTGGTGGTGGTGGGGGGGGGAGATAAATAAATTACAAACAATAAACATAATTTTGGTTGTTATTATAGTGTTGACACTGTAAATAACTACACAGTAACAGTCACACGATTGCAAACGTTTATTCTAAGATTGCTCAGAAATAAAGTTTAAAAGGTTAAAGTATTTCCTTTTTATTAGGCCACGCCCACAACACGATCACTTGCTCACCTGAGATGACGCCGACATGAGCCCAGCGGAAGAATCGTAGCACGGAGAACAGGACACTGGTGGGCGGAGTGATGGGCGGCAGGTTCGGCCAATTAGCATCCAGACAGCCAGGTGAGGCCAGTCCCGCCTCCCAGTGCTGAGCCAATAAGGAGGCAGCATGACAAAGGGAGGGATTAAAGGGACCGATGTAGGCGTGGCCGTAACCCTCCATCTCTCCGAGTTCTGTAAGAGCTGGAAAAAAGGTATAGGAGTATAAGGATGAAAACATTGAGGTACGTACATTTAAATAAAGTTGTTGTTTTGAGGAATTCTTTTTTCTTTGATTAAATGTTTTGTTTTTGCAAAATTGTATTTTTTGATAAATATTCATTGTTGAAAAAGTAATTGTTTTAATAAAGTTGAATTGTTTAGATAAAGTTATTTTTTGAAATAAAGTTTTGTTATTTGCATAAAGTTCATTTGTTAAAAAAAGTTTATTTAAATTTTACTATTTTAAATTTTTAATAGTTTCATTATCTTAAAAGACATTTGTATAAATCTATGTTTGTATTTTTTCAAACAAAACTTCAAATAATGTTAATTATTAAATGCAAAACATTGCTTGTTAATAATATAAAAGTTTTATCTCTTTCAAAGCAAACAGTTGCCTTTGTTACAAACCTTTGGAGGTGGAGCAATCTTCGCTGAGCAGTTTCACGTCAAACCAGTACCCTCTGCTGAGACTGACGTCGCTCCGTAACCGTGACAACGCAAGGTTGGCTGCTGCTGAGGGCATGGCCCGGGAGAACACAGGGTCACATGACCACGGACCAATCAGAGCCAGTTTGAAGGTCGCCATACGCACCTCCATTATGCTTAGCAACCAGAGATACACCCATAGCAACCACCAAGCAAACTGCATCATGACGACCTGTGGAGTTCACACACAGGAGTAAAAGAGCAATTCAACACATCTGGTTCCCATGGCAACAAATCTGACACTGAGAGGAAACAATGACAGAAATGTCCACAAACCCCATGTCCGCAAAAACCCACTGAACCACTGAGACAAACACCCATTGAACCACTGAGACAAAACCCACTGAAATCCCAAACCATTGAACCAAAAACCCAGTGAACCGCTGAGCCAAAACCCAAGGAACCACCAAACAACAAATCCACAGAACAAACCGCTGAACCAAAAACATACTAAACTACTGAGCCAAAAACCCACTGAAGCACAACTGACTGAACCACAAACCCACTGAACCAAAAACCAACTGAATTACCAACCAACTGAACCACCAAGCCAAAACCCAAGGAACCACCAAACCAATGAACCACAAACCCACCAACCCCCCCCAAACACACACACAAAATAACCCTACTGAACTACTGAACCAAAACCCCATCAAACCACAAACCCAGTGAAAAACAAACCCACTCAAAGTACCATCACTTTGTCTGTCCTTCATACATCGTCTGTGGTCACAGTTGACTGCTGTGCCCTTTGACCCTTAATGCTGATACTGTGGGCTAATACTGAAGAGTGCTTAGAAGGCTAAGTATAGCAACAATGCCAGTGGTCTTGACATCAATGAAGGGTATGAACACCACCCTCTAGTGGTGACGCACCTGAACACAACTGAAAGTCACCTGATTATACCTAAACGCACCTAAACACACCCGAAAGTACCTAAATGCACCTGATTGTACCTAAACGCACCTGGACACACCCAAAAGTACCTAAATGCACCTGATTGTACCTAAACGCACATGGACACAACTGAATGTCGCCTGAATGTACTTAAACACACCCGAAAGTACCTAAACGCACCCAAATGTACCGAAACGCACCTGAACACACCCGAAAGTACCTAAAATCACCTGATTGTACTTAAACGCACCTGAACACAACTGAAAGTCCCTGATTGTACCGAAACGCACCTGAACACAACTGAATGTCGCCTGAATGTACCTAAACACAACCGAAAGTACCTAAACGCACCCAAATGTACCGAAACGCACCTGAACACAACTGAAAGTCACCTGATTATACCTAAACGCACCTAAACACACCCGGAAGTACCTAAATGCACCTGATTGTACCTAAACGCACCTGGACACACCCAAAAGTACCTAAATGCACCTGATTGTACCTAAACGCACCTGGACACACCCAAAAGTACCTAAATGCACCTGATTGTACCTAAACGCACATGGACACAACTGAATGTCGCCTGAATGTACCTAAACACACCCGAAAGTACCTAAACGCACCCAAATGTACCAAAACGCACCTGAACACACCAGAAAGTACCTAAAGTCACCTGATTGTACTTAAACGCACCTGGACACACCCAAAAGTACCTAAATGCACCTGATTGTACTTAAACGCACCTGAACACAACTGAATGTCGCCTGAATGTACCTAAACACACCCGAAAGTACCTAAACGCACCCAAATGTACCAAAACGCACCTGAACACACCCGAAAGTACCTAAAGTCACCTGATTGTACTTAAACGCACCTGAACACAACTGAAAGTCCCTGATTGTACCGAAACGCACCTGAACACAACTGAAAGTCCCCTGATTGTACCTAAACGCACCTGATTGTACCTGAACTCACTTGAACAGAGGTGTTGTACTTGTAAGTAAAACTGTAAACAGGTCCAGTGTGTAACATTTAGGATAGTTTATTTTTAAATTATGTACAGTACTACCCAAAACTATGCCTGAATGTTTTTCATTGCTGTAAAATAAAAATCTTTAGCTTTGGTAGTCTCCCAATAAGCCTTTTTTATGTACTCTAAGCAAAGGTCGTGCTTCATGGAGGCTCTTCATCTTGTGCTGCCATGTTTCCACAGCAGCCAAATCAACAACAGCCTTAATTTTGCTTTTGAATCGGACACTTACTGCTCAAAGAAAAGGTGGTCTTTGCATTTTTGCAATGCAAAGACAACCGTAGTTCCCAGAAGAAGGAGCCCTCTGTTTGTTGCAATCATTGGCCCCGCCATTAGATGGTGCTAATTTTTACACACTTGACCTTTAACACGTGTGATACGAAGAGGCTAACAGAGCTAACGACAAACACGGCTAAAACAGCTGACAGAGCTAGTGCAGCTAACAAAGTGTGAACATAATCCTGAGTCCTATTAAAAAAAACCCAATTATTAAATAACGGCTATGAGCCAAGCTTTCACGTCAACTCTTACACACACACAGTGTTACCTTCAGTGTCAGATCTTCATCTGTAGAAAATAATCTCCACTTTCGTTCAAAACGAGAAGATCTGCGATAAAGTGCTGATGTCAGGTCGAACAAGTGAGTGAAAGAGAGAGAGAGAGAGGGAGAGGGCGGATTAGTTTAATCCTGTTTGAGGATCTTTGGCCACAGGTTTGACTCTGTGATGAGAGGATGACTTCCTGCTAGTGTGTGTGTGTGTGTGTGTGTGTGTATTCAGCCAAACACTATTTCCTAACAGATGACATCATCAACCTTCCTCTGACGTCACAGTTGGAGACAGGTGACCTCACATCCGTCGGGTAAAACCCAGAGAGAGCAGAAATATTAGGGCTGGACAATTCAAGCTAAAATACTATTCATATATTTTTCACGGTAATTGTTTCATCACTTCTGCGAGATCTACAGCGTGTGAACTTCAAGGAATCTCGTAAATTTCATGACCTTGACTTTATGTAGTCTTATGCTTGCGTGCCAACTTTCTTGTTGAGACTGTACTGGTTGTGTTTAGTAGAAAGGTTAATAAAAGCATGAATGGATGGCAGAATGAATGAATGAATGCAGAATTCGCAGTAAATATGTTTCAAAAACAAATGAAAATCACAAAAGTGCATAAATTTCACACAAACGTGTTTTGCCAAGAGCATGGACAGAGCTATAAAAGCATGAAAGATTGAATGGATGGATGGATGGATGAATGTATATAGAATTCATGAACTTCACATACCTTCTCTTTATCTTATTATTTTAACTAAACAAACAAATGACGTGACTCGCCTTACGGCATTCGTTGAACACATAACGTGTGTTTTGATTGGATGTCACTCCGGCACATTTACGTGACCAGCTAGCAAAATCATATCAGGATTTTATCTGGCTTTCTTCATATAGTACATATTTTACAGACCCTAAAAATTCTGACTTTTTCACGACTTTCACATAAAAATTCCAGACTTTTCAAGGTCTTTTCAAATGCCATTTGAAAATTCCATACTTTTTCTAAATGGAATAATCAATAAAACATTTATTTTGACCTTTTATAATCAAATAATGGAAGACTGGTGCCCATCCCTACTAAAAACAGAAAGAGCAGGACACAGGAGGAACGTTTCGACCCAGGACCAGTTTAGAACTGAGACAGTGCATTTCACAGAACACACCTGAAACACATGAACACACCTGGAGGCCAATAATCCAGTGGCCTCTCTGAGATACACTAGCACTGAGCACGAAAATGCTCCGACCTGAGGTCCAAAAGGTCTGAATCAAGAGTGTAAAATAAGGTATCACCCCTGGTTTCACTAAGTGAGGCTGTGTAGCCACTGGTTCTCTCGACAAGTCCTTCTCTTAACCCTGATCTGGATTAGCTTCCTCCTCCTCCTCAAAGATCACAGGTCCCAGCTGGTCTGAAGCCAAGAATAGAGGCAGGATTAGACCTGCACTGATCTGCCTGAAATGGCCTGGAACAGGTCTCCATGTTGTGCCAGCTAGGTCACAGAGCTGTCGTGAAGTACTGAGTCACACATGGTGTTTTATGTTGCAGCCACTATGTGAAATGGCAAATATAATAGTGCTTTTCTAGTCTTGATGGCCATTCAAAGCTGCTTTACACAACAGTATCTGCCATTTACCCACTCACATTAAGTGTCTTGCCCAAGGACACATTGACATGTAGACTAGTGGTGCCAGGATTTAAACCCACAACCTTCAAGTTGAAAGACAACTCAGTGGTAGAGGGAGAAGGGGGAGTTCCAATCCAACTATCCATTTTCTACTGGTTTGTCCCAGTTGGTCAATTAAGAGTTTCCAGTTAACCTAATCCCTAATCTGCATGTTTTTGGACTGTGGGAAGAGGCCAGAGAAGCTGGAAAGAACCCACAAACACAGAGGGAGAACACTCAACACAGAACTGGAATCTGACGCATTTATGTCAGTTGGTTTGTCATTTTTGCAGGTTTTCCTGATGTTTATGCATAATTCGCCAAACATAGTTTATGTAACACAAACGTCATAAATTCCTCAAGTAGCTATTAGCTATTCAATTCAATTCAATTCAATTCAATTCAATTCAATTCAATTCAATTCAATTTTATTTGTATAGCGCCAAATCACAACATAAATTATCTCAAGGCACTGTACATAATAAGGCCAAAACCTTTACAAGCTACATCTTCATTAAAATGTATCACAAACTTAAACCAAATTTTTGGAAAAAAAAAAAAAAGGAAAAAGAAAGTGTATCTATTCACTGTTAATATGTGAAGCCAAGTCAAAGCATAGACGCAAGTACTTGTGCATTTGGCATTGATCGGTCATTTGCACTATTTACTGAAGTTGAAAAATTTTGTTTTGGTGAAAAATTTCCAGTCGACGTAGAGATTCTCTGGTTGATGTAAAAATTTGGCGAGTTTATAAACAAAGATGAAGCACGGACACAGGTAGGAACGAATTTTTAAAAAAAGACTATTTTGTTGCTTTTCCTATCTATTTCTTTTTTCACCCACATTTTGAGTGTTTGTGTTCCGGTTTTTCAATGCAAAAATCGAAAAAATGTGCATAAAAAGAAAGTTGATTGAGACAACATCAGGGTCTCTTTATATTCTATATATTCTCCTTATAATATATATTATACCACCACACATTTTTTAGCTTGACTGTGTTTGACTTAGTTTAGTGTATCTGCATTTATATTCCGTGCTGTGTATCTAGTTGCTTATTGTATTTTAACCACATATTAAACAGAGGATTTCTTGGATAAAAACTACCTTAGGATACTGTGCTGTTCCCTTGTTAAGCCTTACATGTCATACTGTGCCGAAATTGGGGGAAAACTTTGATCCTATACTTAAACATCAAAACGGTGTAATTAGATAATAGATAATAAATGAAGCGAGATCTGTAATCCACTAATCAAAAATTATTTAACTTTCATGTTAAAATTTCTAGACATTGTATACCGGATAAAGTATGTGTATTATTTATGTTTCGGAGTTTTTGTTTTACTTCTTGTAGTTCTGGTCTTGCCTGGACCAATATGGCGGCGCCGTTGACGTATTGCTACGACGGGCCGGAGCGGCCCTGTCTGCGCTGCCACCGGAAGATGGCAGTACTGCAACTACGTGGATGCTAGCTGCTATTTAACAGTCAAGAAGAAGAAAAATAGAAGGACAAAAAATAGCAATAGAGAATTCGCAGCAGAAGAAGAGCCCGAGGAAGAGGAGGAAGAGGACTTGCTAACCTTTTTACAGGGTTAAGACTGTCTCAGTTTCCACAGTGAGTCGTCCTTCTCCGTGTTTCTTCGCAGATGCTCGTGTCCGTTCGGGTCCGTACACCGCGTACAACACGTTAGCTTCCGACGTGCTAACAGCAGCAGTGCTAGCCTCGCTGCGGCTAGCTGTTAGCATGTTGTCCAACGCTGGAGGGGTTTCCATTATCGGACACGCCCCTTGTTTCAGTGTTCTGTCCGCTGTCTGACCTCCGCTGGCCGTGTCCACTTTGACCCCACGGTTAGAACCAAACTCCACTTATAATACACTAGTTTCTTGCGTTGCAGCGTTCACCGGTACACTGAAAATGATTGGAGAATTCAGTTGGATCATCGAGGCTATGTTGCTCGGTTCGTCCTGTTGTGTCGCTGTTTGTGATATATGGCCAACGCCGGAGTGAAAAGTACTAATTATATGTAAATTAAACGTTTAAATGACGTTTGTTTGAGTTTGGAATTTAAGCTAAGGAATTGGCAAACCTTAAATCGTTAGTTATTTGTATGAAGTTTGGTTAAGTGCCTCATGTTACTAGTTAGAATAACCATCACAACTGATGTTTACCTGTCTGTATTTTTGGTCATCAGGCCCTCCATTACCGTGGAAACCGCTGCTATGACGCAGGACAAAGCTGATGCTACTGCAGCGGACAACATGGACCTCCAGGTGTCAGAGCAAAACCCCACTCCCGAGAAGGAGTTGAAGAAACCTGAAGAAGAGGTGAAGAAACCTGAGGAAGAGGTAAAGAAACCTCTGGAAGTGGTGAAAAAAACCGTGGCCCGCTGCCCCCGCCAAGGCAAGCGAGGCAAAAAAGGGAAGAAGCAGGCATCTACAGCAAAGAAGTGGGGCGCAGGTGACAAGAGGCGTGGTCAGAAGGACAAGAGGCGTGGTTATGAGGAGACTAAAGAAGGTGTGACGGTGAAGAGGATGTGGAGCGGTGGAAAGCGCCAGTACTGCGTGTTCTGTCGGCGCCCTCAGGTGAAGATTGCTCGTCACTTGCTGAGGAAGCACAACGATGAACCAGAAGTTGTAGCCGCTAGCACACTTCCGACTGGATCCAAACAACGCCACCTGCTGCTGGAGCATCTGCGCTGCAGGGGCAACTACCTACACAACATTGAGGTTTGTTTACGTACAGTATCAGTGCACCGGTCTCTCTCTCTCTGTACCTGTCTTTTTACCAGTTTATCTCTGGCGCCCTCAGGTGATCAGACAGGGCAGTGGTGAGATCATCCCATGTCGTCAGCCTTCTGAGGAAGTTGATGCAAGAAACTACCTTCCATGTCCGCTGTGCCTCGGTTTCTTCTTGCGCTCAGATCTCTGGAAACATCAGGCTTGCTGCCGTAAGAAGCTAGCCTCTGACTCCATTTCCATCATAGAGAAACCCTTTGAGGACATCAATGATGCTACGTCCGACATCACAGGTAAGTCGGCGTGTGATGGGGCTGACGACGGGACCTCCACATCCATGGCAGACCCATCATGTGACCCTCCAATAGACACAGTCACAGGAAACCCAACGGAGACCTTTGAAACTGGGTCCAAACGGGCCATGACAGAAGAGGTCGGCGAGGACCAGAATGAGACCTCTGACTTCAGTGCGGAGAGGCCAAGAAAGCGCAGCAGGGTCCAGGCTGCAGCTTCTCGCCTCCTCCCTATCTCGGGTGGAGCGTCAGAGAGCTGTAGTGAAGTCCTGCACCGCATGAACCACGATCCCATCTCCCATGAGGTGAGTACTCTGACTGCTCTCTGTGTGCGACTTGGCTCCGCCTCTCTGTTAATCCACTCCCACTCTTTCCTTAAACCAGATCAAATCTGATTGGCTGATCTGTAAATATGGAAATAAATTAATGGAGAACCAAGATGGCGGTCAGAAGAGGTATGACTATGTCAGTCAGAAACTGCGGGACCTCGGGAGGTTCCTCCTGGCGGCTAAATCGCTCGACTCCACCATTCAGAACCTGCTTGATGTTCTTGCGCCGGGCAACCTCAGCCTGGCGTTGTCGGCTGCCAGAAAGGCATCTGGGTACAGATGGATCCGCCCACCACTGGCAGTGAAGACAACTCTAAAAACGGTGTGTGAGATCGCCATCGGAGAGAGTCTACAGGACGGAGACTGGGAGGCGGCAGCTCAAACCACCGATTTCTACCACATGTTGGGAAGAGACTGGGACAACATAGGGCTCATGGAACCAGATCTTGACCCTGACTCAGGTATAAACACCAGGTCAACCTGAAACCTTAATTCTTAACGGGCTGTGTACACATGACTGTGTTTAATGACATGCATCCAGGCAAGCATTGTATCTCCCTATTTACTAAAAACGTAGATCATATGACACAATGGCTTGTATGGACAGGAAGCAGATTTTGATGGTGTCAGAGACAACTGTGAAAAGTCAGTAGGGATTTATTTATTTTAAGTTTGTATAAAAGCTGTTATGCTACTGAATTTGTGCCACTTTCTCACTGGTCAGTACCAAAATATCAGTAACTGTTCTGGACAGAGTTTGCAAACTGGAAGGGGGCCAGTAGAATCTTCAAAACTTCAGGGTCATGTGTGTAGGGCAGTTGCAACCCGAGCAACAGTTTCTGTGACCCAGAGCAGCCCACTACATGGTAGTCCTGAACCTGAAACCCTGTTTACCACACTGTTTTTGTTCCAGTCCCCCCTGAAGGCAGAACCAAGCTGAAGAAACGATTCACCCAGTCCTGGAACAAGAAGGCAGGTCAGAGGGTCAAGCCACGGCCACAGGGTGAGTGTCCTGAAGCTCAAACCTGATGCTGTCTTTGTTTCAGACATCCCTTCCCCAAATGATGTAATCCTCGGAGTAGTCCAGTAGATGGTGTTATTGACCTCCCTGTCTTTTTGTCTGTCAGCAGTTCTGTCAAAGAGCAACAGCAGACCTGTGACTTCCATGATGCCACCAGAGTCCACACTACAGGCTCAAGCCTCAGGTGAGTCCTCCTGATAAATCAATCAATCAACTTCACGACTGCGGGTTGTATTATTTAGTTACTCACACTTCAGTAATAAGCGACTGTTAAGGTAGAAACTATAATGCTATTGATTTTCACCACTTTTAAAAGAATTGTATCATCTTGAAAATTTCTCCTGCTTTATCAGCTCCAATGGCTCCTCGGAAGGTCCACCGTCGCCCCTGGTCAACAGCAGAGAAAGAGGCCGTATGGAGACAGCTGGGTGTCCATGTGCTGGTCCAAACAGTACCAGGGAAGGAGGTCTGCCAGCGCTGCCTGGACATGGAGCCAGTCCTCAAAGGACGACACTGGAAAGACATAAAGAACCAGGTGCACAACCAAATTCAGAGCCAGAAGAAGCAGCAGTTCCATGCCCAGATGGACATTCAGGAGAACCAAGGACAACAGAACGAGGCGCAACAGAATCAGGAGCAACAGAACCAGGCACAACAAAATCAGATACAACAGGACCAGGCACAACAGAACCAGGGACAACGAGACCAAATCCCAAACCAGAAAAAGCAGCACCAGCACTACCAGGCACAGATGGACCAACAGGTGAAAGACCATACGCAGAACCAGAAGAAACAGCAGTACCATGTTCAGATGGATCAGCACAGCCAGGACCACACCCAGAACCAAAAGAAACAGCAGTACCACATTCAGATGGATCACCAGGGACAGGACCACAGTCAAAACCAGAAGAAACAACAGTACCATGTTCAGATGGAACAGCAGGACCACCTTCAAGCTCACAAAAAGCAGCCGTGCCATGTTAGACTAGACCACCAAGACCATGTTCCTGTCCTCAAAAAGCAGCTTTATCAGATGGACCAGCAGACTCAGGCTCTGCAGGCCACCATGGAGCGGGACACGTCTCTGCTGACAGGACCTTATGGACCTGATGCGCCTCATAGAGCCCCAGGACTCTCACTTGTGGAGCGGGACCCCATCATTTGTCCTTATCCACTTCAGCAGAGGGCCCCAGGGCCTCACATGGAACAGCTGCTGTCCAGAACAGACTGGTCTGATGAGGCTCTGGTTCAGAACTACCCGGTCAGCAGGCCGCTGGCCCGCAACCTGCTCCAGGAGGCTCCTCCAGGAGGACTTCCACCCAATCCACACCCTGGACATGCTCACTTCTGATGGACAGGCCCACAGGGGCCTTATTACGAGAAAGAACCATCATATAAGACCACCAGTCTCTGGACTCTGGACTTAAAAACAAAAGGGACCTTTTTCCACCACATGAACTGAAACTGTTCCTGAAACCTTTTATTCACTGTGTGTATCTGCAGAACTCTTTAGTGGCATCTTAATTTACAAGAAGTTTTTATTCACAGAACCATTTATTTGCACACTTTTTAATCGCAGAACTTTCAACTGGTAGAACTTTTTAAACATAGAACTTGTGTCAGAATGCCGGCAGCGCTGATCACAAGGTTCTTGTGGTGGAAACGGTGGTTGAAAATTAAGTCCGTTTTTCATATTTGCTCTTAAACAAACCCCAGTCAGTGTTATTGTGGTCGTCATGGTAACCTCTGTGTTTTCTCTCCCCGTCTGTTTGTGTTTATCACCACTAGAGAGCAGAGTTACAACACAAAGCTTGATCTATTATAATAATAATAATAATAATAATAATAATGTATGGTTTCTATATAAAACATTTTCTTTACAGTCTTGAGTTGTTTCTTTCTTTCTGATGACATCACCATTACATCACAAAGTCCACTTAGGTGACTTGCAATGCAAAGCTCTTTTATTTATTTTTTTCCTTTGTTTTTCTTTAGGCGTCACTCACGCTCAGCCGATTCAACATCGGCTCGTTGGAAGAATCCCGGCGTAAAAATTAACGTTTGACCAAAGCTATACATAAATTTAGCACGAATAACGTGAAATTTGCATTCACATGGTATGTAAGCGCATCACTAATCACGCAGACCTGATCCTGTACCCACATATTCACATTCATACATGCCTTTATATAATAAATACTCTTTGTATACTCAGTCTATATACCTATATAGATGTATATATCTATATACATGTATACAGCCAATTATATATTGATGCCAATTATATAATTGGCATCAATACATAAGACTTAAATATACAAACTTAAAAACAATATATAGTTTATATAAACCCATACATTTCTTTGTGTGTATATATTTGTAAGTTATTTATGTGTATATATGTGTGTGTGAAACTTACATGAGACATAGAGACATACTATGTGACGTAAAAATGGACTCTACTCGTAAACATACCTACATGCAACAAATTTTTTATATATACCTGTGTGTGTGTATGTATATATGTGTTTATATATATGTGTACATATATCAATGTGTGTGTATACGAATATACACACATATATACGTATACACACGTGTGTTTGTATATATGTATACATATACATTTATATGCACTATATATATATATAAATACATTTCTTACATGGTGACAGAGATCATTGACGTTCGAGGTTCTTGTGATCTTCATCATCATCACCATCATCATCATCAGTGTGGCTGCCTAACCCCCCCCCCCGCATCTTCATCATCATCACATGGACAAACACACATAGAGACTACAGGGGGCGGGGCCTGCCCCAGTGCTGTGTGGTTAGTGGACGTCAGGTGTGACGTCAGGCGTGACGTCAGCAGCGTTGTGTGAGGAGGTTTACTGCAGTGCAACCATCCTCTCTCTCTCTCACACACACACACACACACACGCACTCTCCATCTCTTTCTCTCACCCCATCGATCACCTCCATCGATTCCACGGATCGATACTCTCAGATCCTCACCGATCACTGAGGGCTCGTGCGTGACGTCACAGTACAGACGGAGCTCCATCTTCTTCTTCTTCTTCTTCATCCTCCTCCTCACCTTCATCATCATCACCATCATGTCCGGCACCAAGGAGGAGGACCGCAAAGGCTCGAGCGAGTGGCGGGAATTCTTCTGGAACCCGCGAACCCACGAGCTGCTGGGCCGAACCGCCACGAGCTGGGGTGAGTGAGTGAGTGAGCGAGTGAGTGAGTGTCAATGTCGCTCTATCACTGAGCCAAATTCTCTCTGTTTTGATTTAAAATGTTACAAACAAAAACTGCAAATTATTGACAAAATAATCCCAATAATAATATTAAAAACACATATAATAATGTTACACGCAAACATAAACTGTAAAAATAAATAAATAAACAATAATGCACACGACTGAATATTTTGATATAAAATTCTCGAATGATAAAGATGGTCAAATTCTTCTCAGTGACCGATTTGCGTCGTTGGTTCGTTTGTTTCCGTCGACGTCGTGACTGTGTGATGATGTATCACAACCGGTCGCGTCTTACGCTAACACGGACAGCGTTTACACGGCGCGTTCCTTTTACCTTGCAACGCGGAAGTCGGAACTGGGAGTGATGTCACCGCCGAGTTTGCTGAGAAGTCGGAAATGCAAGCGTATCTCAGGCTAGCTGGTGTTAGCCATTATTATCACTAACCACGCTCAACGTGTTGTTTGGTTTTTTTTTGCGTATTACGTATTTTTTTACGTATTAAAAAGTAAATTGCACTATGTGTACGACTGATTAACGGTAAAATTTGGGAATCTTGGAGTTCCGACTACAAATGGAACGCCCGATTAGTCTTCTAATCGATCAAAATCCGAGTGACTTTATTCAAAATATCTTTATTGACAGCGACATTAGTGAACATCTGGAGTCAAGTTTTTAAGAAACAAAAAAGATATTTCCATACAAACTGTACACATACAGGACTTATTTATAAAATAATTAGTTTATAATAATTATTATTGTCATTCATAATAATAAACCATATAGAAATATACAATATACAATATTATATTAACTGTATGCACTGTATGCCAAAAATGTACATTACAAAATCTCATTATAAAATAAAAAAAAAAAACTATACAAAAAGACTGATTATGTATATTTTATAATCTATATCAATATACAGATACATTTCAAATAAATCCAAATTATTATTATATTATAATTGTATGCATGACATTCCTCTCTCTCTCTCTGTATCTCATTGTCAGAGATGCTCGCTCGTCCTCTGGCAGCCATGTCCTATCTGAAGGTCACTCTCTTTCTCTCTCTCTCTCTCTCTCTTAAAGGAGACTGGATGAATGGTTCAGAAAATAGGACAAGTGTGTGTGTGTAGCTGGTATTCCTCATGTTGTGGGGACCCAAATCTGTTCACACAGTCACATTATGGGCAATTGTCCTCCTTATGGGGACAAAAATCTAGTCCCCTATAACGTGCATTCCTAAAATACATTTGCGTCCATATTTTTTTCCGACTGGAATGCAGAGGTGGCGTCACTCTGACTTCCGAATCCCAATTTAAATGGAACGCACCGTTACATCCAGAGGAGAAAACGTAAGTGGTGGGCTACAAACAGTCGGACCAGTCAGGTTTCCGACTAGTGTGAATATGTTTAGCGAGCGTTCACTTTTGCGTTATTCTCTGATCGGCAACCGTGGCCCAAGGTGAACATGCTAATTTATTGTTCATGTGCTTCATTTTCTGCAGCAAATGTTTGTCGTGAACCTTACGTTTTACGAGCGGTCGAGTTAAGCGGTAGCTCCTTAACAAAAGACTCACCCTAATAGAATCTATGTCGCCTTATAGCTTAAGAATATTTTCTCATTGTTATACGGCATGTTACAACAAGAACCTGAGGTTTTATGTAGCATCGTAAACCGCTCACTCTCCCACACCACAGTCCAAAATAATAATAATCTTTCAACTCGCTGCGACATGTCATCGCAGTCCCAGCGGTTTGGTTCCGGGTTAACGTGAAGCTCAAGCCTCCTCAGGCTTTACATAACTACACTGTGATGATGTCATTACATTTCCCATCATGCACAAGGGCACTGGATGTTTGGCCTTGATGGAGCCTGAAGGACACACAAACATAACACACACGCACTGACAGTGTTTTTTAATCTGGATTAACTGACAGACGAGTTTGATTGGACTGTAATCTGTCCAAACACACACACACACACACAGTGAGAGAAAGAGATAGAGAGAGGGTGAGTTCGGACATCTTCTTAAAGGAACAGTAACATGTTTCTCAGCATCTTGGTGTGTCCACATTCACGTCAGTCATGTGACTCAGTCCCTTCCCTGCTGGATCGGCTCCACCTCCCATTCTCCCATCGCTACTCTGATTGGTGCACTCTTTCACGATCTGTTGGCTTCTCAGAGGATGTGTTAAAAATGCCATGACCTTTAGGTATTCCACTGTTGCTAGGCAACACTGGAGTACCAAAAATGTCCAGTGAGACATTTCTTCTAATTTAACAATCCCAAACTACAACTAGAATAGAAAAATGACGTTGATGGCCGACCCGCACTAATGTGATGGAGGAACCAAGTGTTGTGGATTAGCAATGTGGAGCCGTTGCTTTACTTTGCTTGAGTTGAGCAAAATTAAACTCACTTAGCTACAGCGTGACTGCTAGCCAGTCACATCACATTTATGCATTTAGGGTCACACAGTACTCTGTCCAAACAAGGACAGACTGGACCCAACAATGATGGACAGACTCCAACTTTTGCTATGAAGTCTGTCATGAAAGACACCGCTGTGCTAATTAACATGTGATAGCCTCTTCCAGCTCCACCATCAGGTGTGTGCTTCTGTCTTGCCCAATTCTGACCCTGTGTCAGGTGTCTGGTTCTCGTGGTAATCCTGGTTGATCTGAGGACTCCTCTCATGACAGGAGGATGCCTTTAACAGGTTCAGCTCACTGATCCTGAGCCAGGACCTGATCCTGAATTTGACTCTGACCATCAGGAGTGTATCTCACTGATTTATTTCTTTGTGTGTGTGGTGGGGGGGAACTTGGGAGGTCTTCTGAAGGTCCTGAAAAAGGTCTCAGTGGACCCATGAGAAAGTAGAACGTTCCGTTAGGTGGTCCCCTTTGTCTTTGAGGGCTTCCTTGATAAAGCTCTATCAATCATTGAAGGCGTCCCAGTCCTCAAGTCAGTTAACTTTCTCGTTGCTATGGTTACCTGCATGTTATTGTTGTGAGAGCTGATGGTCTGAGAAGGTTCTCAGTCATCCAGGTGATAGTCATCTTCAGAGGTTAGATGTAGGGCACTGGACCTGCTTGAGTTAAGATGAGCATCTCATCCAAGAGGCTTCTTCAGTTCTGAAAAATCTGATGATTTTTACTGACCTCTTCTGGCCAATCAAAGAGCAGGAGTCTTTGTCACCAGGGTAACTACTGATGCTCCCCATTTTAAAGTCAAAGAGATAGAGGGAGAGAGATTAGCCCTTCCCCCATCTGACTCCTCTCCCCCAGCTCTGAATGTAGGTCATGAGCGAGGACAGGGCCAAACACAAGAGGATTAGAAAGATGAAATGTAGAGAGGAGGAGGATAATAACCCATGTGTGGCTCCGCCCCCTCAGGTCTGATCCTGCTCTTCTACCTGATCTTCTACCTGTTTCTGGCGGGAATGTTCGCCCTCACCATGTACATCATGCTGCTGACGCTGGATGACTTCAAACCCACTTGGCAGGACCGCCTGGCCACTCCAGGTGAGCAATCAAACACACCCAAGTCGCCATCGGTCAGTCTGTCACGATCGTTGATCATCACTGTGTCTTTTCACGTTTCAGGGATGATGATTCGTCCGAAGGGTGATCAGCTGGAGATTGTTTACTCCACCTCGGACAGGAAGAGCTGGGGCGGCTTTGTCCAAAACCTCGACACCTTCCTGTCCCGTGAGACGCTCTCTAATCAATATTTAGATTGACCCATTCCAATTCTAATATGATCAATCTGTCTGTCTGTTTGACTTCCTTAAATACCTGTGTCTCACTATGTCTGACTACCTTTCTGTTGATCTACCTGTCTCTCTGCAGCGTACAACGACACCTACCAGGTTCAGACCAACGACAACTGTCCTCCAGATCAATACTTCATTCAGGAGGACAGCGGAGAGGTAAACCTGTCTTTCTTCTCGCTTGTCTGTGTCTGTTTCTCATTTGATTGTGTGTCTGTTTCTCACCTGTCTGTCTGTCTGTCTGTCTGTCTGTCTGTCTGTCTCTCACAGGTCAGGAACAACCCCAAACGATCCTGTCAGTTTAATCGGACCATGTTGGAGGACTGTTCTGGGATGTCCGATAGTTCCTATGGTTACAACAGTGGTCAGCCCTGCATCCTCATCAAACTGAACCGGGTGAGTCCACCTCTGACCTCTCAGCACTCATCCCTAAAGGGATAGTTCAAGTTTTGTGAAGCGTGTTTGATACATAGTCAGTTTGCTGAGAAAGCTCGCGACGCAACCCATAAGAATCTGAACACCCATTCTGAAGCCTCGGGTTTCGTGATTTTTACCAGTGCCATGTTGACAACAGATGTCACCTGCAACCAGGCTATACCATCCGTCACTCGTGTGCCGCACTTTATTGTCCTCTAAACAGGAATATAATTTACAAAATCGTCATTGACATGTTCTACTGAAGAAGAACCTAAACTATTAATCGAGACCATTATCTCATCAGGAAAATGTTTACTGACATTATAAATCAAGTGAGAAGAGGAGACGCCCATGGCTAAGCAGAAGAAAATTGGGCTCGTAATCAGAGACTTGCCGGTTTGAATCTGGCCAGGTCAGGGGCTGGGGTACCCCTATGTAAGGTACCCAATTCCCATTGCTCATTCTTAATCAGACACTCTAAATTGACCCTCGCTATGGAGGGGGTCACATCCCAATGCTTTTCCCAAGTAAGGATAAATGGTAGTTGCGTCAAGAGAATCTGGAGTAAAAAAAAAAATCTCAGCCAAATATGCAGATTATCCGCTGTGGCGACCCCTAGAGAGGAGAAGCTGAAAGAAGAAAAATAAATGCATAAATAAACCTTTCTTTTCTTTTTCTTACTTCGGGCTTGGACTTGGAATACAAGGACGAAAATTTGCTACTGTCGGACTGGAACTAAAACTAGACTGACACGGTCTCTTGTTTTAGTATGAATGGGACTAAAGCCATGTAGGATCGAACAGAAACCTTTGAGTACTAAACACTGTATTACTGATCTGTCTGTCTCTGCAGGTGATCAATATGTTACCAGGGAAGGACGGACAGTCTCCTTATGTCACCTGCGGAGCCAAGGTCTGAATCTGTCTCTCTGTTTGAACCTGTCTTTGTGTCCGAACCTGTCTTTGTGTCCGAACCTGTCTTTGATTGATAAAGGACTGACGTGTATGTATGTGTGTGCAGAAGGAGGACAGTGATAAGATCGGACCTCTTGCTTATTTTCCTCCTAATGGGACCTTTAACCTCATGTACTATCCGTACTATGGCAAGAAATCTCAGGTAATGCATGCACACACACAGATGTTTGCACGGCTATTCTTCTGAGGACACCGCACTGACGTCCATTCCTTTGGACAAGCTTGAAAAAAAAGCAGCATCACTGAACTTAACAATAACAAAAACCAGTTAATGTCTAACCCTAACCTTGACTTCATCACAGTTCAAGTCACAGCCCAAAAATTAAGCAGTCCCTCAGAAATTAGGTTCTGCCTTATTAGGACAGGGTTTTGGTCTCCAAACTGGTCCTGACAGGGTCAGTGTTTATCTCGGTCCTAAAACAAGAACTAACACACACACAGAGTCTGGTTTTCATTACTTCAGAGGACATTACATTAACTTACATTCATTTCCTGAACCATAATTAGTAGTGACCTAACCAGGTATAACCCACAACACGGGTTATACCTGGAACACACACACACACATATTCTTATACAGCCATCTCAGTGAGGACACTAGTACTAAAACCTGTATCTAATGTCCTCGGTTATCTTAAATGTCCCCACTCTCATGGTAAGTTTTAAGTCATCACAATGACACACACGCACACACATAAACACACAGTCTGGTTTCCATGACTTCAGAGGACATTGCAATAGATTACATTAATTTCCTGGAGACTTACTCTAATCTTAACCATAATTACTAGTGACTTAACCCTAACCTTAACCTAACCCTAACTTTAAAACATGTCTTCAATTTTGTCATTTACATTACGGGGACTTGATTTTTGTCCCCATAAGGAAGACAAGTCCCCAAAATGTGACCGTGGAAACAGATTTAGGTCCCCACAACATAAGGAATACCAGGAAACACACACACACTGTGAATAACGCACAGGATAACTACACACAGGTAAATCCAGTAACGTCAGGTGAGCAGGAAGTGATGTAAGCATCAAAATAAAACAGGAAGTGGCATACCAGGAAGAATCTACAAAGTAAAACTGGATGATGTCCATTGTCTCATCTCCTATGTGATGTGTTTACTGTCTCAGGTGAACTACACTCAGCCGCTGGTGGCGGTGAAGTTCCTGAACGCCTCTCTGAACACGGACATCAACGTCGAGTGTAAAATCAACTCCAACACACTCGCCGCCGGCAGCGAGAGAGACAAGTTCGCTGGACGGGTTTCCTTTAAGCTACGGATCAACGACGAATAGACAAACACACAGAGAGAGAGAGAAACACACTTTAAAGCTGCACTCGTCCTCGTCTTCATTCCGACACTGTGATGCGTTCACTGACACTCACACTGTCCCCTGTAGCCGTCCTGTAGTTTTCTGTCCTGTCATCCTTGGCGTCAGTGCAGCTTTAACCCAAACACACCAACATCCTGGAAACCGACCAATCAGCACGCACACACGCTGTGATGTCACTGCCAATGAGGTTGAACTGAGGAACAATAGGCGATCAATATCATCAATATGCATGCATCGAAAACAAGAGATCTTTGATCACACAGCTGTTTACTGATCAGTCGTTTTATTTATTATTTATTTATTCCGTATTTATTGGTTTGTTTAGGTCTTTGTTTTTAACTGTTTTACAGACCAGTTCAGATCCAGTCCAGACCACAGTTCAGAAAACACAGACCACATTAAACCAGTTCAGAAAACACAGACCACAGCAAACCAGTTCAGAAAACACAGACCACATTAAACCAGTTCAGAAAACACAGACCACATTAAACCAGTTTAGATCCAAGCCAGACCACAGCAAACCAGTTCAGAAAACACAGACCACATTAAACCAGTTCAGAAAACACAGACCACATTAAACCAGTTCAGAAAACACAGACCACAGCAAACCAGTTCAGAAAACACAGACCACATTAAACCAGTTCAGATCCAAGCCAGACCACATCAAACCAGTTCAGAAAACAAAGACCACAGCAAACCAGTTCAGAAAATCCAGACCACATTAAACCAGTTCAGATCCAAGCCAGACCACATCAAACCAGTTCAGAAAAATACAGACCACATCAAACCAGGTCAGAAAATAGACCATATCAAACAAGTTCAGGAAAATACAGACCACATCAAACCACGTCAGAAAATACAGACCACATCAGGTCACTTATTTGTTGCCATGGAAACAGGTGAATTCACAGCCAGAGTTGTAGTTACCATAGCGATACTGTTGTTTGATGTCATGTTTTTTTCCTGTCCTCCATGAGCTGATTGGCTCGTTAGTGAGTTAGTTAACGTCAACATGGTTTTGTTCACTGTTGTTATCATGGAGCTGAGCATGATCACCGTTACCATGACAACCAGAGCCATGAGTACTCCGCTCCTTGTCGATCGAAACTGTGCCACAATGAAGGACTCCTCCCTCAACTGGACGTCTCCTCCAATCGTCTTCCTTTTAAAGGTGACCAGCCAATCAGATCGTCCTGCTGTATGATGTCATATACTTGTCTGTGATTGGATCATTTCTCCTGCCTGAAACTGTCCTTTTGTTCAACAGTCAATAAAAAAAACCACAAAAATGTTAAAGGAAAACACAACAAACGTTTCTTTAATAATAAAGGGGACGGGGCCAAATTTAGTGGTACAACAAGCTCCTCCCCCTCTACAAGGCCAGTGCTGATCATGATGTCATCAAACTGTATTCAGCATTGTTAAACTTAATTTAAACTTAGTTTTATTTAAAATGAGTTTAATTGCAATGAACTTTGCAACCTTATTTTTTAAAGATTTTACTTAAATAAACTTTAATTTATTCAATGAGATTGTTAGGTCAATGTAGCTAAATCCTTCATGCCGTAGAGACTCTAACTCTTTTACGTGCTTCGAGTTTTCGTTGTTACTGCACTTACTTGGTTTGTTGATGTTGATTGGAGCCTGTCCGGTGGCTTCTGCGTGGATTGTGTGAGCGTGTGCACGTGTTGGCTCTAAGCTCTAACATGCATCAAATAAATTTCATTAACTAAAAAGCACAAATAAATAAAGCATACGCTAATATCACTCAATCGACTGTGATCCAAAAAAGTCGTGTTCTACATTGTGTCAGTTAGGTGTCGAGTATCAGAGCAGTAAAAGACTGTGTGTCTCTCAGCATTCACTGTTTGTTTGCACACCTGCACCTAACTGTGCTCTGATTGTAAAGGCCTTTCGGTAATACCACTGGTCAACACCAGGTGGTGACATCTCTCAACTTAAATGAGCAACTAAAACTAAAAATGACCTAAAAACTGGCTCCAGCAGAGATTTTAGTCAAACTTTATTCAACATTAACCTTTTGCATGAATTACATTTTATTTAACTTGAATAAAAATATGTGTACATTTAATAATGTTTAATTTACTTTGTTTAACTTGGTTAAACTTTGTTTAACTTAACCTAGATTTAATACTTATAATAATTAGTAGATTAAATAAATAGAATTTTTATTCTTTTACTGTTGCACCATTCAATAATTGCACTATGTTTCACACTGTTTACTCTCCCTGACGATCCTTTGCACATGCCTGTAAATATCTGTGTTACCTTTATTATTATGTATTATTATTTTTATTATATGGCATTCAGTGTGGACAGCAAAGTAAGAATTTCATTGTACAGGGAAACCTGTTTCCATACTGTGCATATGACAATAAACGCTTTGAATTTGAATTTAGTTCAAACCTCAATATTGAAATAATTATATTTCACTTGATTAACATTGGCGTAGATTTAATAAAACTTTATTGGTTTGATAAAATTTTATTATATCTTACTATTTAAAGTTAAAAATTAATAATAAAAAAAAACTGTCATTATGTGTACTTTAAACTTTAGTCACAGTGATGCAGTGGAGCCCCCAGTGGTCAGAATTATGAATTACAGAGTTGTTTAATAAACTCACCCTGTTGTGTGATTTTAACACCAGGGGGCATGAATGTCAAAGTGAATAAAAATGTTTGTTTTTTTTGTCTTTAATGACTTTAAATAACTTCACTTATTCCACTACGAGCACATTTATTCATTGACATCCCAGATAAAGCAAAAATAGACAACAAAGATAAATAAAACAGCATCTCAGGATTTTCCCACACTTTTATTGTGATTATAAAAATGTCCCACTCCAGTAAAAATATATCCGTCCAACAATCACATGACCTACGAGCCCAAAACCAGTCACCAAACCGGATTAATCAGGATTTCAAAGCTGTTACTGAGTCGCTTTGCGGCAAAGAAATTCATATTTCACACAGAGAAGCAGCTAAATATCTGGTTTTATAAGTGGCTTCTGATACAACAGAGTCCAGATTAAACCTAGTCCAGGATTTCTGAAAGATTCAGTGCACAGGACCGTGGTCGACCCGGATCAGGTTTAAACCAGCAGGGTATCAGAAAATCAGGGGTTCAACCAGACCAGCAGGTGGCAGCATTGACATTCTAAAGTGACAACAAGAAGCAGATTGAAGCAGCAGCTGGTTCAGAACCAGGACCATGATCAGGTTCAGGTGCAGGATTCAGGACCGGGCTCACTGATTGGGAACCAGAATGAGTCCTGTTTTAAAGAGAAAAAGACAGATTTAAACTGGTGTAAAGCCAGAAACAATTTTTCAAATGTCATTTGTGTGGATTTTAAACATTTAGTCTTCACTCTTTTCTATTAATGTGTTTTACTTTCTTCATCCTGGTGATTTAAAGCTCATTGAGAACTGGTTTAAGACTGCATAAACTGGGTTTTAGACTGTGTAAACCAGTGGAAACTGGTTCAGACTGTATACACTGCGTAAAATGATTAATGACTGCACGTAAACCAGTTTAAGACTTAGTGGACACCAAGTGACTCTGTACACTGGTGTAAACTGATTTAAGACTGTAAAAAAAAAAAACAGGGTGAACTACTGTAGTTTAATCAACCGGTTTATAAATGGTGATGTACGAAACCGGTGTAAACCAGTTTAGAACTGGGCAAAAGATGGTTTTAAATGGTGTAAAAATGTTCTTACAAAAGGTGTAAACTCGTGTGATTTGTATTTTGACTTAATTTCCACTTGACATAAGTTGGTTTAAACTGCGTTTCAAATAGTGGAAACTGGTTTGGGACTAGTTTTAGGTCAAGTCTTGGGGTGAAGGTCACCTCGGGACTTCTTCCTGTAGTAGTAGATGAATCCAGCCAGAGACAAGGTCAGACCCAGAATCAGTCCAGAGGCTCCGATGGCGATCTTGTTTCTCTCAGACTCGGGCATGGATGGATCTGAGGACAGACAGACAGACAGACACAGGTGAGCAGACAGACGGGTATACAGAAAGAGAGACAGACAGACAGACAGACAGGTTTTTACTCCAGTCAGTGATCAGAGGTTGACTCAGGCTGGCGTGTTCCACCACACACGAGATCTTCTCTCCGGACCTGCGTCGACAAAAACCAACACAACTCAGTTCGCGTCACACAGTTGGAGACAAAGTGGACCTCAGTGGACCTGGTTCTCAGTGTGGACTCACCTGGGTGTGTACTCCAGGTGAGAGTGGACCTGGTAGTACCAATCCCCGTCCTCCAGCTCGTCCGTGGAAGTGACATCAGTGGTGACTTCCTTGCCGTCTCTGTGCCAGCTCACTGTGACGTGTTTGGGGTAGAAGTCGTAGACGCTGCAGACCAACATGGCAGGGTGTTTACCAGCGCCGGGCTGCTCAGCGTGAAGCCTGACGTAGGGTTTGACTGGAGAACAAAACATGGAGAAAAGTCTGGACGGGGCATTTTATTCATTTCAACTACAATAATAACTGATTTGTTCCATTCAAATTACTTTATTTGTACATTGTTTTTCATAAAAAAAAGTGCATCATCTACTATCTCAAAGTTCCGATGTGAAAACTCTGTCGCCCCCCTGTGGATCTCTACATCATTACCACTGTCGAGTAAAACAGAAAGTGTTTTCCACATCACCTTAGCCTGTATTTAAAATAAATGTAAATCAAGAGAAGGAAATTATAATTCAACAGGGTTGTTTATGTTTGAAAACTGTAAAGTGAGAACAAATATAAAATCATAAAAGCTGTTGTACATGTTTTACAGCAATTAAAAACTGGGCGACAAATTGAAAATTAATATATTAACTAATTTTTATTTAACAACCTTTTCACTGCACACCTGTACATTCTACTTATTTTTCAGACAAAGTTCTTATTTATTATTGGATCTCTACATCATTACCACTTCACTGATGTCCTGATTTGGTCGACTAAAAAAGAAACAGAGTTGCCTCAAGTGTCTTCCACATGACTTTAGTCTGTATTTAAAATCAAATCAAGAGAAGAAAAATATATAAATATATAAAATATATACATATATGAATAATTCAACAGGGTTGTTTATGTTTGAAAATGAGAACAAATGTTTAAATATGTGAATGTGTTTCAGTATTAAATATAAAGCCTTAAAATCTGTTGTACATATTTTACAGCAATTTGAAACTTGATGACAAAATGAAAATTAACATATTAATTAATTTTTTATTTAATAACCTTTTCACTGCACACCTGAAGTACTTAGTACTACAGTCTACTTAGTTTTCAGACAAAAGTTGTTAACATGTAATAATTTTGTTTTCTTAAGTTTGCTCCATCTCTTTATTTATTATTTTTATTGTTTTTTATTTGTTTTTTGTTTTTACTTAAGTATTTATGTTGCACTTCTGCACACTGCAATTACAAAAAATCAAAAAGGAAAGTCGTCATCATGGTAACAGTAAATGATTATTAAAAGAACATTAAATTTTTTTTTTTTTAAAAAAGTGATATTTAATTTTAAAGTTAATATAACGACAAGAACAACTACAATTACTGCTTTAGTTTTTGGTCGTTGATAAAGCCTGCAAACAACTTCCTGGTATTTTCCATCTCTTTTTACTTGTGTCACACTGAAAGTCGTCGTCTCTCTCTCTCTCCCCGGCAATCAATCAATCAATCAATCAATCAATTGCGATAAACGGAGAAACACAGAGCCAGAGGTGTCAACCATTATGACAATGGTTCGAACGTTTTCTTCATCTTTCAAAGTTACAAACCACAGATTTAAGCTGTTACTTCGCCGAGGCGTTATAATGTATGTAAAGTGTAGCAATAACATCCAGGATTGCAGATTATAGATTATCATATTGTACAGTATGTGACAGTGGTGTAAGGTCACGTGACGGTGTCACACAAACACTCACCTGATTTAGTCAGAGCAGCTGGAAAGGCACTTTCCGCATGTTGAAGACAGTATCTCTCCCTCTGAGCTCTCCTGGTGACCACCTCTGGACCGCTGTTGAACCTCTTTGCGTTCATCACTCCATACTCAGTGTATCCCACAAATTCTCCCACACTGCTGTCAAACCTGGCATACTCCCGTCTGTTGTAATAGTGAGAGTAGATGTACCTGATGTCTTCCAGTTTAGTGGAGTTAAATAGGCACCTGGAAAACACATACTCCTCAAATCCAGCTGAAGAACAGAAGACAGTTGTTGATTATTGAGTTATTGATCCATTGATCATTAATCAGAGTATTGATGAGTGAGTTGGTCCTACCTGCTGTGTGAGCAGCGATGAAGAGGAGGAGGAGGAGGATGTTGAGAAAAGTTGCAGCCATGCTCCTCTGAGTCTGTTCACCTGACACTGACACTGTTTGACTGAGCTGCTCATTTAAAAGAGAACATGGTCACGTGACCTGCAGCGTCACTGGTTGCCGGGTAGAGCAGTTTGACAGATGTCTGAAGAGAAACGGTCACATTCACTGTCAACATCAAAAACAACACATTTAATTAAAGAGACTCTCTGGATTCATAATTTAAATACCGTTGAACTTAATGGACTGGCATATTTAAAGCATCAGGGTTTTTTCTCTTTGTAGAAGTCAGTTTATTAAGATTTATTTTTCTCAAAGAAGTCTAATTATATTCTTGTGACATCTCTTTATGATTTATTATGTATTGAAATAATATGTGAACACTTGTGTAATAAATTAATTGTGATTTTTTCTGAAATTGTTCCACAATTTTTAGATGCAGTTTGTCATAGATTGGTTAACCTCTGTCCATCTTTCTCCAAAATGCTCCTTTTACTGACCTGTTGCTAATTAAATCAATTAATTGTTAAATGCTCCTCCACTTGTTTTTGATTTGTGCCATTTACTTTTTCAGCCTTTTGTTGCAACTTTTTTGATTTGTGTTACTGCCATCAAATTCAAAATTATCTGATATTTTTTTCATTAAATGGAAAAATGTCTGAGATTCAACATCTGAAATGTTGTTTATGTTCTATCGGGAATAAAATATGGGTTTTTTTTAGATTTCCAAATCATTGAATTCAGTTTTTATTTACAATTTACACAGCGTCCCAACGTTTTTGGAATTAGGGTTGTATTAACTGATAGACTTGCTAAGTTCACTCTCAGTTATGTGCTGACTAATGAATGTTATTAGTGAAGTGCTAAAGTACATCACACTATTTTTGTGATTATGATTTTTCATCTTTACATTTTTCAGTTGCTAATAATGCAAATAGCCTTTAACCCAGAATACAAATTTTTCACGACATAATTTTTGAGGGGAAAAAAAAGGTGAAAAAAGTTGCAAAAGTTCAACATTTTTCAAACATCTACTGCTTTTGCATACTTTCAACTAGAGACCATTCAAAATTTAAATGTAGACACAAGGCTTAGGTTTTATAATTTAATGATCATGAAAAATTTTCTTTGCACAGTTTTAAGCCACAAATTTCACTCAACACAAGTGATACTTTCCACAATTGTAGCAAAACTTGTGCTTTTTCACACATTGTGAAATCCTCAACAGTAGGATTTACGGTTTTAGAATAATCTGCCTCTAACCAACAAGAGTACCTCTCAACATCATCACTGACTCCAATGATTTTAGGAGAAAAGCAGAAACTAGCCTTTTTTTTTAACTCGCTGGATTTTCCACATTTTTGACACTAAAAACAAAAAGGTGATCACTGTGATTAGTAAAGCCTTGTAGCTTTGTTGGTGCAGAAATTTCAACTATTCCATTTGTGGTTTTGAATAAACAGTAGCAGAGCGAGGATTGTGCAGACTCAAATCTTGGAGCAGTCACAGTCTCACAGAGGCAGTTTCTTGCCATTATGGGACGTCACCATGGCAACCATGAGTACAGTCTCAGTCGGTGTCTCTGCAGAACATACTGAACATATATGTGGTAAGTATAAATGGTAATATTCCCATTGGTAATGAATGGGACGAGGTGAAAAAATGAAAATTCATAAAATGGGATGAGGTGAAATTAATTGATCATAGCATCGTAGTATCATAGACTGCACACAGAACACTGCATCACTCTTGTGATTTCCTGCAGGGGAATTGTCTAGTTAACTCAGTTATTGCTTCTTGATGCAGTCTGGTAAAACTGTCCAATAGTTTGTTTGTTGGAGTGTAATTATCTGTTGCTGACAGTCTTGTATCAAGTACCTAAAAGTGATTCTTGAGTACAAGTGTCCTGGCAGAAAATGTCTCTGGTGGAATTTGAAGTTACCTTACAATATTGAAGTACATGACGTTTACTGTATTTCACAATCAAAAGAAATTTCCTGATATTAAATGTACTTAATGAGATATTAGAAATGAGTGATGGTAGCTAAGTGGTAGAGCAAGTTGTCCTTCAACTGGAAGGTTGTGGGTTCTATTCCTGACTCTTTTTTAATATGCATCCTTGGGCAAAACACCTAACCCCATGTTGCTCCTGGCGGCATGTGAATGAGTGTGAAAGATGTGATAGAAAATGTACTGTTAATGACAAAACCGTGGCATAAAGCAGGTTTTGAGTGGTCAAGACTAGAAAAATGCCATATACAGACCATTCACCAACTCTTCTGATTTTGTTTGGTATTAATGTGTTAAGAAGACAGTCTAGGAAAGTAAAACTACACAAATGTAGTGGTAAAAATAAAAGTTTTTAGAAATTTGAATAGCAAAGTAGAGATATGTTATTTTTGTACTTTGTAAAGAAGTATTTGTACTCTGTTTACATTACAACCCTGCTTACTGACATCAGTCACAGCAGAGATGAACAGGATTTAATGGAAACAAAGACAGTTTGGTTTAGGTCCAGGACTCTATTTACTTGTTGATTTTCAGGACATTTATTTGGAACATAAAGGTAAATCAAACATTTGGAAGAAGTTAAAGACAAAGCAATAAGATGGAGGCAGCGATGCAACATTATAGCAAACTGCAGTAAAAACAAAAAGAAGCTAAAACATCTGGATTTATTGTTTATTAACAGTGACGTCATCTTTAAAGCAGCAGAAACAAACAGCAGCAAAACTGACTTCAGTGACTCGACAAAGCAACATGAAGGCTGATTGGATAATCTGTAGAGAAACAACGATGACATCATCAGCCTCGGCCAATCATCTGCACTCGTTTCCTTTGATGAGGAAGAAGGTTCCTGCTGCCACACCGAGAAGACCAAGAGTCAGACCCACACCACAGAAGACAGCTGGACCAACACTGGGCTGCTGCACCTCCACATCTGGACAGAGAGACAGACAGAGAGAGGACACATGTTAACTCCACATCTGGACAGAGACAGAGAGAGGACACATGTTAGCTCCACATCTGGACAGAGACAGAGAGACAGGTAGAGAGAGGACACATGTTAGCTCCACATCTGGACAGAGACAGAAAGACAGGCAGAGAGAGGACACGTTAACTCCACATCTGGACAGAGACAGAGAGACAGGCAGAGAGAGGACACATGTTAACTCCACATCTGGACAGAGAGACAGACAGAGAGAGGACACATGTTAGCTCCACATCTGGACAGAGACAGAGAGACAGGCAGAGAGAGGACACATGTTAACTCCACATCTGGACAAAGAGACAGACAGAGAGAGGACACATGTTAGCTCCACATCTGGACAGAGACAGAGGACACATGTTAACTCCACATCTGGACAGAGACAAAGAGACAGACAGAGAGAGGACACGTTAACTCCACATCTGGACAGAGACAGAGGACACATGTTAACTGGTATGCTCACTTTAGTGGGGACTTAAGTCCACATATGTCATAATTCATCAGTGTTTGCAGAGAATATTAAGACCACAACCACTACTACAAGTCATCTCACTGATCACCTGTAGTTTGGTCAGTTATCTGTCACTGGTCAGCTGTAGTTTGGTCGGTCATCTTACTGATCAGCTGTAGTTTGGTCAGTCATCTCACACTGATCAGCTGTAGTTTGGTCAGTCATCTCACACTGATCACCTGTAGTTTGGTCAGTTATCTCACTGATCACCTGTAGTTTGGTCAGTTATCTCACTGATCACCTGTAGTTTGGTCAGTCATCTCACTGATCAGCTGTAGTTTGGTCAGTCATCTCACTGATCACCTGTAGTTTGGTCAGTCATCTCACACTGATCAGCTGTAGTTTGGTCAGTCATCTCACACTGATCAGCTGTAGTTTGGTCAGTTATCTCACTGATAACCTGTAGTTTGGTCAGTTATCTCACTGATCACCTGTAGTTTGGTCAGTCATCTCACTGGTCAGCTGTAGTTTGGTCAGTCATCTCACTGATCACCTGTAGTTTGGTCAGTCATCTCACTGATCAGCTGTAGTTTGGTCAGTCATCTCACTGATCACCTGTAGTTTGGTCAGTTATCTCACTGATCAGCTGTAGTTTGGTCAGTTATCTCACTGATCACCTGTAGTTTGGTCAGTCATCTCACACTGATCAGCTGTAGTTTGGTCAGTTATCTCACTGATCAGCTGTAGTTTGGTCAGTCATCTCACACTGATCAGCTGTAGTTTGGTCAGTCATCTCACTGATCACCTGTAGTTTGGTCAGTTATCTGTCACTGGTCAGCTGTAGTTTGGTCGGTCATCTTACTGATCAGCTGTAGTTTGGTCAGTCATCTCACTGATCACCTGTAGTTTGGTCAGTCATCTCACTGATCAGCTGTAGTTTGGTCAGTTATCTCATTATTTTTGACGTAAATGAAGGTTTCTCACCCCAGGTTCGGGTCAGTGGTTCTCTCAGAGCTGGATGTTCCACTGAACAGCTGTAAATGTCTCCTGGTTGTGGGATGAACTCCAGTCTGGACGTTTGTCTGAAGGAGCCATCGTCGTTGGGATAGGGAATGTTGATACTCACTCCTGTGGTCACGTTCTGGTTGTTTTTGGTCCAGTAGACTTTGACAGGAGCAGGGAAGAAACCAGTCACATGACAGATCAGAGTGTTTTTCTCTCCGACCTCCACCACGTCTCTGCTGTAGATCATGGGACTAGAAGGTGGATCTGTACAGAAAGAGGGGTCTTCACTTTAAATCTCAGTAACCTCAACTATCAATGTCACTGTTTGAATTAGATTTTTATAACTTTTTGTCAAATTGAAACAAATATTTCATGATATAGTTTTATTGTAAACAACATAGGGATTCTCCAAAATTATAAAACAATTATTTTGATTAATCCTGAGATTACAATTGTTATTGTTATTAACTTTGTTTAAAGCGACAACATGTAGCATTTCAATCTTCAACCTTATTTTGAACTTATAACAGTTAGATTAGCACCCTTGTCAGAGCCTGAGAGGCTCCTGTACTAGCACTATGTAACTTTTTGGTTCGGGTCACTCCAAGTACCAAAGTGAAACCAACTTCACTGTTTCAACTGTTTACTGCAAATGTCACTGTTCTCTGAGTGAGTAAAGATGCTGTAAGTTTGGGGGTGAAAGTTAGATTTTGTCGGAGGAGTCAAAGAAAAAGTGGGAGAGTGATAGGATAAAATGGAATAGGATAAGAGTGAATATTGGTCCTGCTTTTACTGAGAGACGTCGAGGGATGTCGGAGTGATAGTGACCTGGTGGTACTGTAAGGAGACATTGTTCACTTACAAACTAAACATTGTTGGAGCTTTCTGTGTGTCAGGTGGTTTTATTTAAGTCATGTTGTTCCCTGTTCATGTTCGGAATTCAAAGTTATTCACATAGTGGAGCTTTTTTCCCTGTAGTTGCTAGTTATGGCTAACATGTTTGTTGAAGAAATGGCAAGAGTTCTCTGGTATTGTTGGTTTGTCAATAAATGCACACGTTACCACGGCGTATGTTTAAAGACAGTTGAGACAGACTGTACCGTTTTCCAACTTTAGGGGGATCCTGAGAGTAAAAACAACATTGTGTTGCTTTAAAAAGGAATCTCTTTTACAAGAGGCTCTAGACCAAGACAAAAATTTGCCTCACACAGAGTGATGCATCAGAGACTCACATGTGCAATAATCCTGCTGCAAAGAGGATCGATTACTGTAGTAAGGTGTAGTGCTCAATAATACAGAGTTTAACAAATTTGTGAGCAAAATTAGAGAGAAATAAGTTTGTGTTTGTATATATTCATTAAAAATGGCTCAGGGAAAGTGTTACTTTTACATTAATTTTGAGTTTACAGGAATACAGACAAACTAACAAAAATTATTACATTTAATGATGAGACAATATATATTATCACTATATAATATACAGCTCATTGTAATAAAAGCCCTTTGTCGCTGGTTTTATTTATAATTTTATGGACAAGATTTCTAAACTCAGCCAGGGCACTGAGGGGGTTAAGTTTGGTCGGCTTCAGCTCTCACTGGAGCGGTACGCAGCAAGCTGTGAAGCAGCTGGGATGAGAATCAGCACCTCCAAATCCCAGGCCATAAAAACAGTTCTTTTCAGTGTACTAAATTACTCGAATCTGTTCAATAAAAAGATTCATTCACTGAATCGTTCAGTTCTTCCTGCATAACACACGAATGTCTGACTCACTTTCTGAACAGGTACACAGATGAACGGGTTTTGATTCAGCTCACTATCGCCAACTGTCGGCAGTGCTGTTGCTTAATACACCAGACTCCACTGTAAAATGTTAAGATTTTAGGAATCTCCTTAATAAATAAAAAATATAGTTCTTTTAAACTGATCGGCATGAATCAGCATTGTTTCTGGATTTGCTGAGGCTGCTTCTGAGAGTTTAAGTCACTGATTCACTCAGGGATGAAGTTAAGTCAGTGAACTGGTATGTGTCGTGCACTGCTGAGTCTTTCAGTTCATGACTGAACAAATCACTTTCGCCTGCTGCCACTATTCACTGTCTCACGCAAGCAGAGCTCAGCTGATCTGTGAGATGAACGGATCGTTTTCAGTGAGTGACTCAGTTCAGTTTGTTGCGAACAAACCAACACTACAGAGTAGAGCAACTGATCCTCTGCATCAAGAGGAGTCAGATGAGGTGGTTTGAGTATCTGGTCAGGATGCCTCCTGGACGCCTCCCTGATGAGGGAGGAGGGCCCGGGGACGACCCAGGACTCACTGGAGAGACTGTCTCTCAGCTGGCCTGGGAACGCCTCAGGATTCCCCCCAGAAGAGCAGGACAAAATGGCCACGGAGAGGGAAGTCTGGGCTCCTTTGCTCAAGCTGCTGCCCCTGTGACCCAACCTCGGATAAGCGGCAGAAGATGGATGGATTAAATAAATTTCTTTTAATTGTAGTGTTTCCTGTTTGCTTCAGTGTTGTGCTACATTACAAATCTGAATAAAATGTAAGAATTACGTTTTAACTTTCCTGATAACTGAGCTGCTCAAGTTATAAATGTGTAAACTATGTTTTGGTAAAATATATTTTACCATTTTCATCAGGGATTTCCTTCATGCCGATATCAGAGTTCTTCAGGTTTGCTTTGCAGATCTGTATGTTGCTCTCAGCTTGTTCATAGGCTCCTTCCACAAAACTCATGTGATCAATAAAACTGGGCTGAGGTTCGACTCCTCTCCTGTTGATGAAGTCAGCGTACCACAGCTCTTCACCATCCAGTGTGTACATGAGGTCTCCATCAGTGTCTGAACAACCACCAATGACACCGTCCACATGAAGACCTGAGGACAGAAGAGCTGCTTAATCTGCTGACTCTGTAGTTTACTCACGGTAGTTATTGAACAGACTGTAGTTAGTTTAATAGACTGTAGTTAGTTTACTGACTGTAGTTAGTTCAATAGACTGTAGTTAGTTTAATAGACTTTAGTTAGTTTAATAGACTGTAGTTAGTTAACTGACTGTAGTTAGTTTAATAGACTGTAGTTAGTTAATTGACTGTAGTTAGTTAACAGAATGTAGTTAGTTTACCGACTCTAGTTAACTGACTGTAGTTAGTTCACAGAATGTAGTTAGTTAACAGAATGTAGTTAGTTTAATAGACTGTAGTTAGTTAATTGACTGTAGTTAGTTAACAAAATGTAGTTAGTTCAATAGACTGTAGTTAGTTTAATAGACTGTAGTTAGTTAATTGACTGTAGTTA